>BSBN01001277.1:0-600000 GCA_027924645.1 Cunninghamia lanceolata | reverse complement strand
CAAGGAGATATCCGCCTGCCGGTTTCGTGCATTATCTACTGGGGGTGATCTTTTCAAGCATCATCATATTCAGTTATCGCCCCGATCTTATAGTAGAGCTACAGTGCAACCTGATACTTGTGCATCAGGATGATATTTCCAAATATCCGGTTGTCTTCCGAATATCATCCTGATGTTAATATGATGATGACGTCATCAAGGTCCCGGGGGGGTCATATTTCTAACACTGATCATCTTGAGGAGATCTCCCGATATTTGCAAACATGATGATGACGTCATCCGGATATGAGGAGGTGCGCAGTAGGCAGATATGATGATGACATCAGCAGGATATGATGATGACGTCATCAGGATGTTCATCGGCCAGACTTTTGGTATAGGCTCAGCAGGAGGATGTTCCTCCGATGGATCAGGTTGTGCCGATTATCATGCAGGCTATATTGCGATATGATGATGACGTCAGGGTGATATTTCGGGCAACAGGATATCATGCTGCTGGAGGATGATGATGATGAGGTCTTATACTAGTGTCGTCAGGAGCAAAAGCACCAACATGATATATGCTCATGACCTAGTATATAAAGTGTTAATGAGGTTGCTGCGGGGTGCATGTGGGATATTGATATCCTGCATATTCGAAATATCATGATGATGAATCTCGGCGGGAATTGGTTGCGATCGACTGTTAGATGTTCTTCCCAAGGCCGCGGGTTGGTGCGCCATTAATGGCAATTGTTGCAGAGGTATGGGCGATGGCGTGGGCGGATCTGGTACCCGATTGAAGATGTACATCAGCGGACAGTGGCGCAGGGCTCGAGAAATCTTCCTGTCTCCTCCCCTACCTGCTGCATTCAAGTTTGGGCGCCAATCTGGTAGTGTTTGAGCGCCATCTTTCTAATACTGTGTATCTGGCGGGATTTTTGGTCAACCATGTAATTAATTGCTGAGCACCTACCTGGCTGTTATAAGCAGGTTGTGTTGCTCATTTGTTGGTTGTTGAAAGTTGAAGATTTTGGCTCTGTAACTCATAACAAGCTGATCTGGTTGCTCTATACAGCTTAACCTGTGAGTTTATGTATCTCTTGTTGTATGTTTTTGGCATGAATCCACTGATTTCATGATTTATCTCATATGAGAAATGCTATCTTAGCATGTGTTGTGTTAATTCTATCTCCATTATTGCATGTATTCTTCTTCTGAATCTGGATGTTTGGGTAATGTTTAGATTCTAGAGCATAGAATTCCTGTGTTGAATGTCTGATCTTTTAACTTCTGCTCAAGGGGTAGATTAAACTGTTTTCAGGTTGAACATTGGGAAGGGTATACTGCAGTAGGGATACCATAAGTAGAGATAACTTAACACTCTATATTGGGAGATACCTGTAAGGCAGGTGTCACATATATCCCCTTGAAATCCAGTTTTAGCTGTTCATGCTGATCATTCACAGGTGTATGTCTACTGACTCCAGGCCCTGGATAGGCACCAATCATGCTTTGTTTTTGTGTTATAACCATGTCCAGCTTTGCATCCAAACTTAAAATCAAAATCAAAATCTAAAACAAACATTAGGACATTAGAATTAGTTTAGGATCCTCAGTCCTCTGTCTACAACTGCTAATAGGCCCAAAGCTAGCCCCTTTGCTCTTATCTTTCAGTTTTGGTCTACTTACAAGAGGACTATCTGCTTTCTGTCAGCATCCCAGCCTTGTATGCATATCCTCATGGATGTTGAGTAGGGAATACCCCCCTAGGTCTTGCAGAGCCTGAAGAAGAAGAGGAGATAAAATATAGAGTCTATCTCCTACACTGTTGGCCCCCTGGCCCAGAGATCCTGTTGATCACTGATGGCTACCTTGTAGGGAAATCTGGGAATAAGCATCCAGTCTGGGAAAAAGTCAACAGGACCTATAAAATCAATGCCCCATCTCATGAAAGGCTGTTCTACTTGGATTGGCTACAGAGGTAAAGTTGGCAACCTTTCTTTGCCTGCAAAAATGGCACATTTTACACACTTTCTGGCCCATGCATGGGCATCCTTGAATAAGCTGGGCCAGTAATATCCAGCTCTCATTATTTTCCAAGCAGTAGTTCTTGGGGCAAAATGCCCCCTGCTGTTCCATCATGAAACTCATGCAGCACCTTGTCAGTTTGATCATTATCAATGCATCTTAACAACACACCATTAAAATCTTTTCTGAAAAGGATGTTATTAACTAAAACATAAGGAATAGACTGCAGTCTAAAATATCTTCTCTTGGTTCTATCTAAACCTGCTGGACATTCACTAGTTTGTAAAAAATGAGTCATGTCATTAACCCAACCTGTTCCAACTGTTGTTGTATCATCCTGATGTTCATCTTCAATGATCAGAAGCATTTCTTCTTCCTTTTCTATTTCACTTTTAGCCCTAGTAGCAAGTTTTTGCTGAGTCCTATACCTCTGATGAGCTTGGTTATCTTGATATATATGTCATATTCCATGAATTTGGTAATCCAACCAGCCCTTTTCTCATTAACATCCTTACCTAACAAAAAATCTTTCACACCAGGGTGAGCAACCATTAAATGTACCTTATTGTTAGAAATAAGATGCCTAAACTTCTTGAGACTCTTGACCACTGCAAGGACATGTCTTTCAACGAAACTATACCTATGTTCATACTCCTCCAGTCCCTAACTAAAGAAAGCAATTGGCTGCTCAAAGCCTTCATTTTGCTGTTGTACCAAAATTGCAAAAATTGTATCTATACTGCCATAAGCATACAAAATGAAATCTTTTGAGAAATCAGGATTTACTAGAGTTGGTGCAGCCGATAACGCTTCTTTTATGGACTCAAAGCTAAGTTTGGCCCCATTTGTCCAACTCAAAACTGCATTTTTCTTTAACATAGAGGTCAATGGCTTCAATAAATTTGCAATGTTAGGTATAAATCTTCGCAGAAAATTAATTCTGCCAATAAAACTTTGCAGTCCCTTCTTGTGACTGGGTAAAGACAGCTCCAAAATAGCTCTTACTCTTTCTGTATCAGTGGTAACTCCCTCCTTTGACACAATGTGTCCTAAAAGCTTGCCTTCATGCACATCAAAAATGCATTTCTTGGGATTGAGAGATATCCCAAACTCTTTACATCTCTCAAATACTTGCTTCAGGTGGGATAAATGTTCAGCTGCATCCTTAGAGAAAACTGTGATGTCATCGAGGTACACAAGTACCAATTTATAAA
The DNA here is from genome assembly GCA_027924645.1 of Cunninghamia lanceolata. Lineage (NCBI taxonomy): Eukaryota > Viridiplantae > Streptophyta > Pinopsida > Cupressales > Cupressaceae > Cunninghamia > Cunninghamia lanceolata. The sequence goes on along the minus strand of BSBN01001277.1, from coordinate 596,776 downwards.
GAAAACCTTTAAAAGCCATATCCATAGCTCTCTAAAAAGTAGAGCTAGCATTTGACAGACCAAAAGGCATCCTTTTGTAGGTCATGGTGCCCCATTTTGTGGTAAAAGCAGTTTTAAACTGATCTTCTTCCTTGACTAATACCTGATTATAACTTCAATATTCATCAAGTAAAGAGAATCTTTCTGAACCAGCTACTACTTGCAGAATTTGCTCCATTGAGGGCGACAGGTAGTGGTCCTTCAGGGAGGCTCTATTAAGGTCTCTAAAGTCAACGCACAACCTAATCTCTCCATTCTTTTTCCTCACAGGAACAAGATTCGAGACCCAAGAAGTATGCTTGATCAAAAAAATGATATTTCCCTCGATCAACTTGGTTAATTTCTTAATCATCAGAGGCTCAAGTTTTGGATTTAAAGGTCTTTGTTTCTGCCTTACAGGTTTTGCACTTGGCTCTAACTCTATAGTATGCTAGGCAATATGAGGGTCAAACCCTTTTAAGTCTGAGTATTCCTAAGCAAACACAGCTTCAAATTCTTGACAAAGAGCAATAAAAGCTTTCCTATCCTCAGGTGAACAGATTTTACCAATTTAGAGAAGCTTACCTTTGAAAATTTCCAGCTCCTCATAATGTTCCTCTTTGGCCTGCATGTTGGTTTTGTTCTTTTTTAGCTGATCATCAGTACCAAAAATGGATTCCAAGGTTACTAATCCTCTGGGCAGCTTATTAGTTCTTAACTAAACAACTTGATCATCATCATATTGCTGTTTGAGTTTGTTTTGATTCATCACAGAAAACTCATCCTCTTCTAATAGGAAACGCAGAACCTGCTCATCACTCTCAAAAACCTGCCAATGAATGTTATTGTCAGGAATAGAGGGCCTATCAACTATCTTCACATGAGGTTGTATCTTTTCTCTTTGAATATCACTGGGGATATCGAATTGAGCCCCAATTGCAGCTAACCTATCTGCATGGTTGTTCTGATTTCTTGGAATAGAGATTAGATTGAAAGCGTCAAACTCCTCAATCATATCCCATACCCTATGTTTATAACATTTCAAAACATCATTCTTTGTAACATGTAGTCCCCTCACCTGATTCACAATAAGTTCGTTGTCCCCATACACCTGCAAACAGCCAATTTTCCTCTTCCTTGCCCACTGCAAACCTTGAATCAACCCATCATACTCAGCAGTGTTATTTGTACACGAAAAAGCAAAACAAAAAGCAGAATAATATATGTCACCCTGTGGAGACACAAGCATCGCACCACCACCAGATCCATTCCTATTCCTAGAGCCATCAAAGTACATTTTCCATACCTTGTCTTGTTGTTCTATCTGTTGTTCTGCACTCTTTACAAGGTTTGGAATTGTTGTTTCAAGTTCGTGCAGCATGTAAACGCCCATACCAGTTTATTGAATGTGTCCCTCAGAATCATCCACAATATTTTCTAATGCCCACTCCTTTAACAACACTTTTGGCATACTCTCAGCTTGCAGTTCTTGAGTAGCAACAAGCTCAGGATCATCAGAAATAATGCAATTTGCATTAACAGCACTTGGGACATAAGGCTCTATGTGATCCTTGGCAAGAAATTTGGATTTTATGGTCACTTTTGTACCATATCGGGTCCTAAAAAACATGTGGGACTAATCTGAGGATAAATATCCTCCTATCTTGGCTGTGAACTCTCTTGACAAACACATGGCAAAATAGGGAGGTAGATCTATGATGAACACCTCTTGGGAAATGGAAACATTTGGGCAGATATGCAAAGTGAGACCTAGATCTTTTATCACACCTACAGTGTTAATGGCTGTGCCATCTAGCTGGAGTACACCCTTCATAAGGGGCTGGTATTTCAATTCTAATTGGTCTACAATATGTTTTGGCATTACAAAACTGCTTGCACCACTGTCCACCATGCAGTTATGTACTAACTTGTCTCCTATTATTAATGACACATAAAATGGAAGTGGTTTAGCACTCTTGTTTGGTTGTTTGTTGTTGTCCTGGGATGAATTGGTAAAGACGGCCCTAGTTGGGTCAACAGTTGCATCATTTGACACTTTTAAATCAGACAAGGCAGATTGTAACATGTCCTTTTGACCTGGGATCACTAAGGAATCCCACATAGATATTGTCACATTCATTTTCTTCATATTTTCAATGATATTGAAAGGTGAAGTAACATTTACCTTCTGATGTGACTTTGCAGCAGCAATATCAGCCTACAAATGAGGTTGTTCCCTGGCAATTGCTTGAGTATTCCTTTGCAAAACATGGGGAATCTGGGATGTAGAAGGATCAGCAGGTCCTTTTCCTATTTTTGCTGCTTGATCTATCTCATAACCCCTCTTTTTAGCTCTCGTATTTATTGCAACTGAAGTATCATCTTTGTTTACGCCACAGAACTCATCTTCCTGCCAGTTTAGGAAGGTAGTATCATTCTGAGGTTGTTCCTGCTACTGTTCAGCCCCTATATTAAGTGGATTTGGTTATGAAACTACAACATTTTGTACTATTAGAGCCTGATTTATCACTCCATTTGAACAGGCTGCCTGAATGTGTGGCTGATTGCATGGAAAACACCATTCATACTTAGCTGCAAGGTTATTCTGAGTAGGGACAAGGTCTCTAACTGCATTAATGGGTATGGGATTGTAAGGGTGGAAAGGCCTCTGGTTCACATTCTATCTAGCACCTTGGTAATTGCTTTGATAAGGTAGCCTATTAGCTTGCTATGGCTGACTTTGCCCTTGATAAGGCTAATTTTGCCCTTGGCTGTGTGGCTGATAAGGCTGTCTATTCTGGGACTGCTATTTTTTGATGTTCACCAGCTCATTCCCAAAAGTTTGCAAGATATTCTCTATTTTCTATTGGCTATTTTTTATCTCTCTTAACTCTTGTGATGAGCTGGAAACAACAGTCTCAAGATAGATAGTACTTGGCAATGCTGCTACAACAGGTAAAGGGGCAAAAGATGGGATCGGCAAAGGCATTAAAGCTTGAATTTCAGAAAAAATGGGCACTGGTGGTCTAGGTGCTATTTTCCCAGCCTGAATCAAGTTGTTTTCTACTCTAATAGCTATTTCATATGCATCAGGTAAACTTGTACCTCCCAACGATTGTATCATTACTGAAATGTCACTATTTAGAGCTTTAAAAAAAAAGAAATGCATATTCTGATGAAGGCCTTACCGTGGCAGGAATTCTGTTCCATGTCTTCTGAAACCAGAAATTGAAATCCATCATTTGCTCCTAGGGAGATCTCTTTATCATAGTCAACTATTCAACCAACGATAAGTTATCAGACTTATCTTGAAATTACTTGTTCAACTTATCACCCAGATCATCCCAAGTTGCAATGGTTTACACTGGTAAGCTCCTGAACCATTGTAATGCTTTTCCTTTAAACGAAGCAGCTAGTAGCTTGATGGCTACATTTTCTTTAGTTACATGATGAACACCACATAGAGAAGCTACGTCTCTAGTGTGTTCGATCAGGGTAGTTTGATCCTCCCCAGTGAAATAAGGTAGGCTCTTCAAAGCTGCCATGGGTATATTATCATGCACTATCAAATTCAATGGGCTGCTCCCATCAAAAGCCACAAACCACTGATTCCTTGCCATTAGAATAGCTGGAAGTAGGTTTGCTTGAACTGGTACAGGAACTACAGGTACTGCTGGCCTGAAACTTGGTGGGGTTGATTGTATTCTTTTTGAAACCAGAGTCCTTACCATAGTTCTACTCTGTCTTCTAGGTGGAGACAAATACAAATAATCAAATGAACTTAAACTCTGAGTCTATATCTTTCTCATAAAATGTGTGACAACACTGATCTACTTGTCCTTTTTTTCAGTATGAGTCGCTAGGTGTGTAGAGAAAATGCCTCCAAAGGCTGGTAATACTAGGAGAAACACCAAACCTCTTAGTACTTTGATGAGAAGTTCATCGAACTTGTCCCACTGGGCGTGCTAGAAACTGTTATCACTCAGATTCGCACCCTTGCTGAGTTGTTAAAACTTGGCAATCTGGAGAAACATGGGAATGATCTCGAAGTGTGGGACCTTGCGAACTAAGATCAAACCTCCGGAGAAGGTTGACTTCCTCTCTCTAAGCCTATTACTCAGAGAAATGTATCTAAACCTAGTGCTAATACTGCAAGGGAAAAGGGGTAGAAGGAAACATAAATAGAAAATAGGTGATACACCAGGTTGAATAAAAGAACCCTCACAGAACTGAGAAAATGCACAAAATGACTAGATATAACCAATAAACGTACACATATCAAGCTAATTTTAACAGAGGCAAGGAGCAAGAGATGATTAGAAGGAATTAAACATTCACAAACACATCATTCTTAGATCGCACAGAGTTAAATAGCATGAAGAGGTAAAATAACTAGCATGTATTTAATCAGAAGGCAAGGTTACAATAGAGGAATGCTCTGTTTGGAATCAAAAGCATAGATTACTAAATCTTCCAACCCTTTACTGTAAAGCTACAATGTCATTTATACCAAATTCCTGTGCTAGGGATGATGAAACAGTTGCACAAGATCCCAGGAATGCAGAATGCATTCATCAATGCAGGAACAAGGATGTAGAGGCAGGGGCATGGTGAAAGGACAGGAACCATGTTGCTGGTAGGTCCACAACCATCAAAAAATGGTTGCCCACGCGCAAAAGAGGGCAAAACATGAAGTGAGGAGCATAAAAGTCATTGCAGGCCTCGAGGATATTTACCAGCGAGCCAGAGGAACCCATGTGCATTGAAGAATTTGACCATCCACCATGAATGCACCCCCAAAGCTTACCAACTGGAGTTATTGTGAAAATATCAGCCTCTGTACACGCCAAATCGGTCGTTGAGACGTCCTATTGGCTGAGCATGCAAATCCAGATCATACTTTGAAAGTGAGAAAATTCACCTAAAAAGCTCGCCAGATGAAAGAGGAAACAAAAACAAGCACTTTTGCCTTTTGAAGCATGTTGAAAATTGCCAGAATGAGGGAGATATCCACGGTCAAAGTTGCGGTCAACTACACCTTGCACTTGTATATCACTTTGCATATGCAATTGTATATGCAATTTACACTGCTAGGTTCACTTTATACATTTATGCAATTTCTTTCCTTTCGCCTTTTGCATATCTTTGAATCTCCCCCTATATATGCTTTTGTATGTGCAATTGTATATGCAATACAATGGCCAACATACAAAAGCGGGCCTTTACTTTTGTATCACCTTTTGTATATGTGCCCCTGCCACGTGTCATCACTCCATTGGTCATTGTGCTGAAACTAGGACCCATCACTGCACACTCCTTATCGGCTGTTGTATACGCGACTTGAATCGCCATCTAAAAAGGCCTCTGGATCTTCTTTTGAATCTGCCTGACACATGGCACTATCTGATTGGCCGTTGTGCCGAACCTTGTATCTGTTCCTTGTATGTGACCTTTGTATGTGCGAATGTATATGCAAATATACAATACGAACATACATACAAAGATGCATACAACCGCATCTGCCTTTCTAAACCAAAATGCATATTCTTTCGGGTCCAAAAATGTATCTCCCCCTTGTATAACACTGATGTACATTCACCTTTGTATCTTGTATTGTATCTTGCCGATGTACATTCACCTTTGTATCTTGCATTGTATCTTGCCGATGGACATTCGCCTTTGTATCTTGCATTGTATCTTGTCGATGTACATTCACCTTTGTATCTTGCATTGTATCTTCCTTTGCATACGCAATATACAAACAAAAATACATACAACATAACCTACAACAAACTCGATGTATAGTAACATTGTACATGACCAAGATACAAGGAAAAATATATCTAAGATGCAATTCGACCAAATGATAGAAAAACCCCAAAACAAGGATGACATCATCATAATATACATGAAAAATGGCTAAGTGTAATACTGAGAAATCTCTGTGATAGAAAATAATTGGAGACAAAACATTTCTGGGTTTTTCTGGGTTTTCTGCAAGGATTCTCCAAGCAAGATTTTTTTGGGAAATTCTACAAGGCACAATATGGAGAAATGTAGGATTTAAGACTTTCCTCTTTCTATTTAGGCTTTCTTTGATCGGATTTCTTTGATAGAAAGAGGGGAATAGGAATATTTTGGGGCTAGGCAAAATATGGCAACAGGGACGTAATGTCCATTTGCAAGTCGGTCAACAATTGTTATAGTTGGGAATCACTTTCTAGAGTGTCTCAATCACCTCCTGTATCTATTCTATTTTTTGTACGTGCTCTTGGAGGAGCTCCTCTCTGGAAGTAGTATGAAATATGTCCCCTAATTATAGCTTTTGTATGGGTGACATACCAAACAAATTCACTTGGGAGTCCGCCAACGGGACTTGGATCATATTTGGAATTGGTGCTGGTTGAATTTGTTATTGTTGGTCCAAAAAAATTTGATGGTAGAGATAGTATCTGAAGGGGTGGATACTTCTCCTGAATCGTCCTTCTTCTCTGTTGTATCCTCTCCGAAACCTCATGTATTGTCTTCTAGTTTGGTCATTTGCTCTTTTGATGTCTTACTGGTTCCTCTAGGGTCGACATTGTCTAGATTTGGCCCTATTTGTGTGCTCTGGACTCTTGGTTATTTCCTGATAGAGTTTTTGGGTAGTTTCTTACGTTTCTTTTCAGAGAGCTTTGGTATCCTCTGAATCGTCCATCATGAGTCTATCCATGCAGTGTTTTGTCCGGAGCTCTTTCACTTGTGCTTGCGCCAAGGCTTGTTTTTGCTCCTCTGTGATATTGGAGGTTAAGGTCGATATGGCTTGCTCCTCTATTTCCTCATCCCGGGCCAAGGATTTAGCTCTTTTCGCCCTTATTGTTGTTGCAATTTCACCCAAAAATTCCTTCATTATTTCTTCTAGACCTTTACTTAAATAATTTACATATCGGACCAGACTTTGAATTATTTTATCCTTACTCCCTTCATCATATTCTTTATAGGTTTTTAGGATATGTGGTAGTATCCCGTGGTGAATAATTGCATTAAACATTTTGAGCACATCGATGGGCCCACTTAAAAGTACCTGAGATTATGGTTCTAGAGTTTTCTGTTGTTCTGTCTCCTTTTGTTCCTCCGATTGGAGTGGAGCTGTGTCTGAAGTCTTGTGTTCTTTTCTTTTTATTTAAAGGATGCTCAACCTCTTCTTCTTCTTCTTTTGAGATCTCTTTGATCTCTATCTCCTTTGTCTCCCCTTTTGGTTGTTGAGCCTTCACTTTTTTCTTGGTTGTTGGGTTCTTTTTGTAAATTGTGGTGGTCTCCTCGATTGAGAGGCTGCTAGAGTTAATGTTGTGGGCCCCTTCGAGGTTCCTATTGTGGTGGTTTGTGACATCATGGCCCTTGTGCTGGAAGGTTCAGAATGTGCCAGAGTGGCCATTGCCGATTTCATCCCCTTCTCTGATTTGATCCCTTACTTTTGGCCTTTGTTTTTCTTCTTTTCTATATCCTCCTAAATTGCTTGCTCTATCTTCCATTCCATTACCTCTTGGTATGTACTGAACCTCTCTGCATTAGGATCCTCTAGGTTCTAGAGTAGCGTGGTTGTGTATGCATCAATTTCTTGGGCGGTGACCTCATACAGAAGTGCCCGAACCCATACCATGCGAGGTTCAACCGCCTCCATATAGGTGGAGTCTTTGTCCACCAAAAATGTTATCATTTTTTTCATATTTATTTGTTGATAGATAGGGGACCCTATTTCTTGCTTTTATTTGCTCTTGGAGGGTTTTAAAAAACCCCCAATATGTGGCTTGTCATGCTTGAAAGTTCTCGTATTGCCAGGTATGATACTTAATATGAGATGTTATGGTCTGGTGGAGGTGCTAGACCTTACCCTTGAAATTGGGTAGTTCATTTATAAAATAAAATGTTAAACAAATGAGTAATGTGCCATACCAGAAGTGATATCTAGATGTCTTAATCTTGTGCAGGTTTTCCAATAGTTGTTCTCGCAGCAACTCACATAGATCAAAGTATTTACCTTCAACCACCATTTGATATGCTGTGTGGATGGTAGTGGAAGTTGCGAAGTCCTCTCAATTGGCATAATAGATTTTCTAGGCTATGCCCATTGCAACATATCGTACTATAGGATTGGTAATTGTTCTTAGGCTCAGGCTCCTACCATCAAATGAAGCCCTAGTCAATTTCTCCACTTCATTGTTTTTAATGGCCTTCTTGGCTGGAATCCTTCCCGCCATTCTTTATTGAGACTGTGTGTCTCAAACTCATTGTTGGAACCCTATCTCTGTTGCTCTCAAGTTCAGATTTCCTGAAAGTGTTGCCTTTGGCCTTTACCGCAGTACCACTGGGAGGAGATAAAAGAGGTGCGGGCTTGCGGTGTTTACTGCCACCTCACGATAGCTTGTGAGTTGACCTGCAGGCTGGCAGTGTTACCACAGTCCCACGGTGGTCTTCATCTAACCATGCAGTAGTGTGGGAGCCTGCAACCCCGTAGTGATGTTGGACGGTGCCAATGGTAGTGCGATGTTTACTGCCACCTCATGATAGCTGTGAATTGTCTTGCGGTGGTGTGGTGTATATCCCATCATCCCGCAATGGTCTGTTGGTGGTGTTCGCGGTATGGCGGTAGTCTGCAGAGCGTCGTCGGTGGGCCTGTAGTAGAGCGGGAGTTATCCCACCACCTCGGGATGGTTACTGGATAGGCTGGCGGGTGTGCGGGTCATACTATCATCTTGCGATGGTGGTTGACTCCTACCTACGGTGGTGCGGTACACCCCGCGGTCCCGCGATAGCTCGTAAGATTGCCTATGGCAATGAGGTATATCCTACGGTCCTACGATGGACAGTAATCAAGCCTACAACAATGCGGTATATGTCCCATGGTCCTGTGAAGAGTAGTGGAAAGGTTGTGTGATACAATGGTGGTTAGTAAAGTAAACTGCAGTCCTACGGCTAGTTGAAAAGAGTTTTGTGGTTTGGCAGTAAAGACTGGAAATGGTGGGTAAAGATGGTTAAGCTACTTGTGACGGTTAATCCAGTGTGGAAGTTGAAGCGATAGTTTTCCTGGAATGCTTGTGAAGTCTGTAATAAAATGCAGTAGTGCATTATAACTTGTGAGGCGAGGAGTGGTGTGATTGGATGTAAGTAAATCTGCTGGATTTTCTCCAGAGATGGAACAGGATGTAAATCTCCTGTAAAGGCTATGATCCTGATATTGTATTGTAACGCGTATGCTCGTTGTTGAATAATATAATGGTTCTATGTTTTGTAGTGTGGGGTTTTTTACCTGAAAGGGTTTTCCCCATGTAAATCTTTGTGTTCTTGTCTTCTGCTCTGTCCTTCATGTTTAGTGATTCTGTTTATTGAATTTGTTTAATGTATTTTGTTGAAATTGGTTTTAAATTGCAATCACTTTCCTCTAAGGGTTAATGTGGGAAATGAACTATGTCTGATTCCATTTTATGGCATAGTAGTATATGTTTTGAGGCAATCAGAGAGAATGATTGTTGCTACAGACACTTACTGATCTTAGATTCTCATTCTGGGATGAACCATATTTTCCCTTCATTCTTAGCCTAGTCACAACGTGGATAACTTCTTTAGTAATTCTATCTGGCTTGTCTAGATATATAAAGTCATCGTGGACTTGACTCAAGACAATTTGAACCCATTCATCTTCATTGTAGAAGTTCAGGTAATTCTTCCATACCTCTAAGATCTTCTAGCCGATCTCTATATACTCTGGCTTGTATGTTTTCTTATCATTCTCTAGTAATTGTTGGCAGAGCTCTTCTAGTTTAGTGTGATTGAGCTCTACAATGGGTTCATGAATGTATTTTCTCACATCCTCTAGGTAAACCACATTGTGCGGCTCTGATGAGAATGCCCCCTCTTTGTTAGGAACCATCGCCTTGAATGGGACCCTCTTGAATAACGGTCTGGGCTTATCAGATATATGAACAATTGTGGGAGCGACCATTTTTTGTGCAGGGGGATGCAATGGAGGGCTCTGTGCTGAAGGATTTCTCTCTTAGTCACCATATACTTAGCAACTTGTGATTGCTTTTATGAGGAATTGAGTGGGATGTCTAGGTTTTTATAGAATTTTGGGTAGTGGGGTGTGATTTGTAGCGCCGTAGGGTGGTAGGTGGGCATTTATTATGGTGTTCAGTTTTCGTAGGTCTTTTGATCTGTTTGGTGATATGACGGTGGTGTATGTGTTTTGGTATTTTTCTTTTAAGTATGGTACAATATTTACATTGTGGGTTTTTTGTGTTTATTCTAGCGGTAAGTAGTGTTTCAAGCGTGCCCCATTGACATGTTTGGCTACAAGTGTATTATCCAATTGTTAGAGTTTGACTGCTCCAGATTCGCCAATGTGATGAATATAATAGGGTCCTAACCATCAAAGCTTCAGCTTCCCCTATTTCTTAAATTTATTATCATATAGTAGTACCAAGTCCCCTATTTGGAATGTTTTTAAGCGCAGGTTTTGGTCATCCCATGTCTTATGTCTTTATCATTCCAATTGTTGGTTATATCTAGCAATCTGCCAGAATACTTCTAGTTTTTCTAATTCTTCCATTCTTGCTTTTAAGGATTCATCTTCTTCCAACCGTAAGGTCAGGGTTGTGCGTATGTTGAGAATTATGCAATTCATGGGTATCGTTGCATCCAAACCATACACTAATTGGAATGGTGTGAACTTGCTAGCTCTTTTGTAGGAAGTCTGGTATGCCCAAAGTATCACCAGTATCTTAACATCCTAGTCTGTCTAGTTTCCATATCACATTTTTGTCAATGCTTTTTTGATTATTTTGTTTAAGGCTTCATTGGCCCCATTTGCTTGCGGATGATATGGCAAGCTCTTGTTATGTGTTATCATAAAATCTTGTAATAATTCTTTTATCATTTTGTTTATGAAGTGCTTGCCTTGGTCACTGACTATGCTTAATGGGCATCTGTATCTTGTAATGATGTTTTTGTATAGAAACTTAGTGGCAATTATTGGGGTATAGTCTCTGGTCGATTCTGCTTCTGCCCATTTAGTTAGATATTCTATACCGGTGATAATGAATCGGGCTTTTGAGCATTTTGCTAGAGGGTCAATGAGCCCAATGAAGTCTATCACCCATTTCTCGAAAGGATTTTGGGCTAGTACCAGTCTTAGGGGCATCTCATCTCGGTTGGTGGGTTTTCCTACCCTCTAATAGATATCACATCTTTTTGTGTAGTCCTTAGCATCTTTGTATAGTGTTAGCCACCATAGGCCGGCTAGTTTTATCTTTCTTGCGGTGGATTCTCTGGAGTTGTGTCCTCCGGCAATCCCACTATGTGCTTCCTATAGGATGGACTTTCTTTCATGGTTATAGACAACTCTTTGTAGGGTTTCCTCATTCCCGCTGTGGTGTAGTTCCCCTTCTATTAGTGTATATGGTGCTACTCTTCGTGCTAGTGATTGTTTGTCTTGTGGGGTTAGGTCTCTTGGGAATTCCCCGGTTGATAATAGAATTGCAATATGTTCTAATTCTTCTAGTACCGCTGTAATTCAAAACAAGTGTGTACCAAGTAAATCTTCTCTGTATACATCTGGTTCTTCACCAGTTTCAATCCATGATAGGTAATCTGAACCTTGGTTGTTTTTCCCAGGTGTCACCATTATTTTAAGATCAAATTTTATGGAATAATAGCAACCATCTTGATATCTAGCAATGAGTTACTAGTTTGTTAATTAGGTATTTGAGGGGTTCATGATCTGTGAATAAGGTGAACGAGGTGGATAGCAAATAATGTTGATACTTTTGTAGGGTGTATACCATTGCTAATGCTTCTCTCTCTGTGGTGGTATAGTTTTTCTCTGCAGTTGATAGTTTCCTACTAGCAAAGGCTATAGGATTATCTTTGTTCCCTTTTGGCTGAGTGCTCAAGTACTGCTCCTATAGCTATTCTGGAGGCATCAACATCAACATGGAATGAATTGTTCTAATCTAGAAAGATGAGGATTAGTGCTTCCACAATTTTCTATTTTAACATATCAAAGGCTTTTTGGGCTTCTTCATTCCATTCAATACTTCATCCTATTTTCTTCTTCAGAAGATCTTCTAATGGGGCTACGATTCTAGCATACCGTTTGATGAATTTCCTATAGTATCCGGTGTATCCGAAAAATGTCTTAACTTTCGAAGCATTCTTCGGTGGTGGCATATTCTGGATCAGGGCTATTTTCATTGGGTCTACCACTAGTCCTTCCTTGCATATGATATGACCTAGGAGTGTCCCATATGGTACCACAAATGTGCATTTCTTTAGGTTTAGTGAAATCTCCATGCTCCTACACTGGTTTAGCATCATCCAGAGAACCTGAATATGGTCTTTTACTAGGCCATAGACCATCCAGTCATCTAAGTACACTTCAAGGAAATCATGAATAATGTCTTTAAATGTATTGTTCATTATCCAACTAAATACTGCAGGAGCATTCTTTAATCTGAATGGAATGACTGTGTACATATATGATCCCCATTCTGTAGCAAAAGTTGTTTTGGGTTGATCCTCTTCCCTAATCTTTACTTGGTGGTATCCAGAAAACCCATTGGTGAATGAGTAAATCTCCCTTCCATTTATTAATTCTAATATTTCCTCTGTGAATGGTGTGGGAAATGGTTCGTGTATACATGCTTTATTTAGTTCCCAGAAGTCAATGCACACCCTTATTTCTCTGGTCTTCTTGTTTTGTACTACCATTGGACTTATCCACTCTGTATCGTCTACCGATTTAATTATTCCGGCAACCAACATCTTGTCTATTTCAGTTTTTGCTTTCTTTTTCATGTTTGGATTCAGTCTATAGGGTCTCTTCTGAACTATTTTGGCGCCTTCTTTGAGTGGATTTTCATCACTTTCACTTCTTCTTTGATTCCTTTCATTTTGGTAAAGTTCCATGGAAATAAATCTTGGAAGTCAGTTACTGTTTCAATTATTTGTGCAACCACTTTTTCATCCTAGTAGTTGCCTATGTGTGCTAGTTTAGGATCACCTTCGGTTGCAATATTTGTTTATGTTAGTTTAATGGGTTCATTATAGTATTTTTCATTTGGGGTGGTAGTTTCTTCTATTTATCTCTCCCCTTGACATATTTCTATATCCAGTATTTGCTCTTCCTCATCATCTTGTATCTTGTAGCAATGTTTTTCTAATCCAGAGTCTTCCCATTCCATCCAATCCTTGTATTTATATATGTCTTCATCTTCTGATGGTGTGGAATGGGTTTGTGGTACTGGTATTCCCTCTTCTTCTAGTGGGCTAAAGATGATTGCCTTTATTCTCTCGAGTGCAACTTGTATTTGGAACTTTCTATTGAAAAATGAAAAAGTCCGAATGAAGTTTGTGGTCAGTTCTTCCCATGTTTCGGTCCCTGCTTTTTTCTCTTGATCAATGTACTGAGTTCTTGCCACCAGGCACAAGGTCTAGTATAGCAACTGAATATATAATCGATCATCATATTCATAGTTCCCTTCTTAGTGATACCTGCATGTTTCAAGGTATTTCTCCAAAGGAATATCGCCTTCACAGGGAGGAATGTCTTCATAGTCCTCTACTTTCGGTAGAAATCTTGTTGTTATCAGAGTCTTAAACATGTCCCATTTCTTTATGGTTTGTTTGTGTGTGTTATACCAGCATGTTGCAGTGCAGGTAAGGGTATACAATAGTTTGGTTAGTCAGTCTGCTTCATTGGGAATGGTTTTCTCAATTTGATCTATACAGGGTAGTAGTTCACCTATCTTGGAGTATTTGGGCAACTTGGCTTGGGTGCTTTGAGAAATAAAACAAATTATGTAAGAGTCCCCTTTATTGTTTCTTTCTTCCTTTCTGGTGGTACCGCACATGTCTTGCACTACACTGCTTTGTACCAGTTATGTTTTCCTTATCATGAATATTCTCTGGGAGCCAAAAAATCTCCAAGAATACACCTCTTGATTATCTTGTATCCATGCTTCTAACACTGCTTCACTATCCATACTACCTTCAGTGTCTTCTACTTCCAATTCCCCTTCTGAATTAGGTTCTTCTGGAGTTTCATCTTCCGGTATGGTTATGGTGTTGATTGTCCAGTCATTATCTTTGGACTCCTCTGCATTCACTTCTTCTACATAAGGTCCTCCTGACTTCCTCCCTAGAGGTATGTGGACCACTCTCTTATCATCTGTGAAGGAAATTTCTTATTTCCATGCATCTATGATTCCCTTAGAATCTACAAACCACCTTATCCCTAAGAGTGCATCAAATGAGTCAAATGTCTCCTTCATAGTGACCACCTCGAAGTAGACGGATTGTTTTACCCCCTTTACATTCACTTCCATACTCCTCCAGGTCCCCATTGTTTTCATTATGGTGTCGTCTGCCAAGCTGATGTTGTAGGGAGTTGGTTCTAGTGCCAGTTTGTCCAGATATTCCCATATTCTTTTAGGGATTAAGTTGACATCTGACCCCAAATCGACCATGACCTTCAAGATCTTCTTCTGGAGGATCTGGAGTTTGATCATAATTGGTCTCAACTTCTAATAGTTGCCCACAGTTCTAACTTGTGGTATGGTTCTTTTGTTCCAGTATTTATTAATCTGTGTTAACTTGGTAAGTAGGTCTTGTTGCCTTGCTAGTTTTGCAAATTTTTTAAGGGCCTTTACTTCTTGTTTTGTAAAGTAGCTTTTTTCCATTTTTTTTATCTTGTTCCTGCTTCATAATCCTTTTAGTTTGTTTTACTATCTGGTCATATTGTTCCTTTGTAGGGTAAAATTCCCCTTCTGCTCTTGAGCTATCTTCTTCTTCTGAGTCTCTGGGTTCATCTTTCTGGTATCCGTGCCTTTCCAGGTTACTACGGCGGCCTTGCCCCTATTCTTAGGTCTAGCCTCTGTGTAGTATTCTTCTCTGGTACTATCTTCTTTTGTTATATATCCATCATCATTTCCTATCTTCCGGTATTGTTTGGTTCCCTCTTCTGGCTCTTTTGGTGTCTTATGGAGGAGTCTTGCCCCTCTTATGGTGTCGGAGCCTTGTTGCTTGTCCTTTTGAGATTGTGCATTGTTATAGTGTTGGCATGCTTTCTCACAGTTGAATGCATCGTGATCTTCTTCACCACAAAATCCACAATAATTCCTCTTTTTCCCCCAGTATTCTATAGTGAAGTGTCTTGGCTTATCGCAATTGAAACAAGTAGCATTTGCTCTTCTTCCTCTTCCTCATTCGCGGCATCTTCCTCCCCGGTATGAGCCATTATCATTGTAACCTCCTAGTCCTCGGATGACATTAGCATTCCTTTGATTTTGGTAAGGTGGGATCCTATATCCATGCTCTAGTGCATATAACGGTCTTTTCACCATCCCTTTTATGTATGCCATTCCTCGGTCATGGTCTGATTCTTCATTTAACCAAATTTTTTTGGATGGGCATTCTATAGTTTCGTGTCTGTCCCATTCTCCACACACCCCACAATAGACTGAATTTGGTTTCCTAACAGTGTGGAGGTCTACCCTTAGAGCATTCACCTTCTTTTCCCCTATTTCAATTGGACATTCATCCCTGAGGTGGCCTTCTCTACCGCAATAGGAACACCAAATATTAGGCCTTTGCGGACTGATTTCTCATTTCATGAGTTCTTGTCTTAATCGCAACTGGACCATCTCCAACTGTAATTTTTCCATCTTCCTATTCTCTTTTTCCCTCTCCATTCTTGTCAAGGACTGACCTTCTATCCGACATTATAACGCAACTAGTTCTAAATATGAGCCAAAAGTCTTGCCATCCAAGGCCATTCTTAGTTCCAGAGTTATGCTTGAAAGGAACTGTTCTCTTTTTTGTTTATCATTTAGTGGTTCATCTGGTCACCGAACCACTTCCTTGAACCTTTTATCAAATTCTAAAATAGATTCCTCATCCCTTTGGGATAATTCTCTTAGTTTACTTACTCCTTCCGCTGGGAGTTTCAGGCTGTCAAAATTTTCTAGAAAGGCCTGTTTTACTTCGTCCCAAGATTTATTGTTCTGGGGATATGCTTTCAAGTACCATTTCAGTGGTTCTTTTCTTAGGGAATTGATGAAATTGAATAGCTTCGTACTATCTCTTTATTTATTCCAACTTTTCCATATAGTTTCTAGCAAGAAGATATGTTCTACAACATTACTAGTATCCCTCTCAAAGACTAACATCTTCTTCATTGTGGCCATATCTTCTTCTGACGAACCTTCTTTTGGGCTTGTGGTACCACTTCTCTGATTGCTGAATATGGAACTGTATTCAGTATCACTTTCTGTCCTTTCGTAGTCTCTTTGTCTTATATTTCTCCACTCAATCGATTGATCGTTGTTGTCTATGATATCCCAATTCATGGTGTAGGTCATCCACAATTCAGGTTTCTTACTTTCATTGTCTATCACTATGTATGTTATATCAGGCTCAAGGGGTGACTCTTGGTCTAGGGGTGATGTTTGTTCTTCATACCTTTTCTCTTGTGTCTGTATCTCTTCATCAGTGATTGAACTTATTTGATGTTTAACTAACAACTCCTTAGGATTAGGTCCCGTGATTTTTTCTCCTTGTTGGTTTGCAATATCTTTGGCTTTTGGTTCTTGTCCTCCTGTCCTCCTATTCTCGGCTGCACCTACATTGGCACACTCAGTGGCACCCTTCTTGGCATGCTCTCCTCGCTTCCTTAGGATTTCCTTTACCATTCTCGCCGCTTGTTCTATCTCTCTTATTTCTTTTTTCCTTTTTTGGTACCTTTCTTCCCTTTCCTAGGCTTGTTTTAGTTTTTTTTTTTCCACATCCATTTCTATTCCTAATTTGATGATTTTAGATATCTCTTTCTTCTTTTCGGTTTTCCCTATTCCCATATATGTCCTTGGTTTGGATGCATTTTCCTCTATATCATGGTTTTGAAGAAAATTATGAATAGTCACATCTTTTCAAGGACCTTTGGGATCCTCCCCCCTTTCCATTCGTCATCCCCTAATGGCCTACCCCCCTTTCACAGAGGTAGCCTTAGGGTCTGTCGAAGAATTTTCCCTACTAATTTTTCTACTTCCTTCAGGCTTCTAATTTCTTTATTATTTTCTCCAGGGTCCTAGCAATGAAACCAATGTGGCAAGAGAAATAGGGTTGGTACAGTCTGAAGATTTGTACCCCAATACTTCTTGAGTAGTCTATTTATACCCTGAAGGACATAGTAATAGAACTAAGCCTATGCGGTAAGAATCAATAAAGTGTACGTGACATACCATAACACATTAACAAAAGAAAAGTTTCATTCATCCATAGCACACAAATTCCTTTATAACTCCTTATATATATATATATATATATATCATGCCATAGCAGATACAAGTGGGTAGGTCTAGTCTCTACTCTAGTATTGATCCATATTACAGTATGTTATATTCTTATTCTCTCTTTTCTATCTATTACATAATTCATATATATATATATTCTCTATATAAAATCCACTACTTGTCTGTATTCTCACGGGAAGCCATGTGAAACGACACTTGACAGATAGTCATCCTCATCTTCCTTATAATCCAAAACTACCATCACGAATAATGATTGGAGTGACCCACACCACTTGAATTGTCTATCCAACCCTCTGGATGCACATTTGACTGTATTTATTAGTTAATTGAAATTTAGAATACTGTTGTATTCTAAATACACACACACAGTTTCTTTGAAGTGACATGTCGCTTGGCACCTCATGTCTCCTCCCGATACCGTGGTCCTCTTCCGGTATTCTTCGGTATGCCCTGTTCTGATTCTTGACCTGCTAACAGGCACCTAGGAATGTCTTATTTACATGTATAGGTGGATGTCAGGTCCACCTACAAATTCCTACCTCAATTTTTGCTAAATGAAATTCATTTGTTTGTGGTGGAAAGGAATTCAATGTTCCAAAATGCTTAAGTTTCATCTAGTTAAAAGGTGATAGGAGTGAAATTTTTTATTCTAAACATCTGGGGACCAACTAGCAGTGCCAACATGTCAAGGTGGGTGGGCGAATTCTAGTGGATGTGTCTTTTTTGTGGCCAAGCATCCTAATCCTTCCAAGATACATTGGACTGAGATAATCTCTTAAGAGCCCTGAGACAAAAAGGTACCAAACTTTGGATCGACTGTTCTCTCAAACCATGGCACCTAGGAATGTATTGTTTGCATGTATAGGTGGATGTCAGTTCCACCTACAAATACCTACCTTGGTCTTTTCTAAATCAGATTTGTTTGCCTATGGTGGCAATGAATGCAATGTTTGAAAATGCTTCAGTTTCATCCAATGAAAATGTGCTAGGAGTGAAATTTTGCATTCCATACCTCCTATGATTGAACCAATAGTGCCAACATGTTGGGGTGGGTAGGTGAATGTTAGTGAAGGTGTCTTTTCAATGGCCAAGCATCCTAATCCTTCTGGGAAACATTAGACTGAGACAATCTCTTAAGAGCCTTAAGACCAAAAAGGTACCAAACTTTGGACCAACTATTCTCTCAAACCATGGCATCTAGGAATGTTTGGTTTGCATTTATAGGTGGATTTTAGGTCCACCTACAAATACCTACATCAAATTTTTCTAAATTGAATTTGTTTGTCGATGATGGTAAGGAACACAATGTTTTAAAATGTTTCAGTTTCATCCAATGAAAAGTTGTTGAGAGTGAAATTTTGCATTCTGCACCTCTTGGGACTGAATTGACTACACCAAAATGTTGGTGTGGTTGATTGAATGCTATAGGAGGCCCTATTTTGTTTTCCAAGTATCCCAATCCTTCTAGACTACATGGTTCCGATAAAGTCTCTTAAGAGACCTAAGAGCTAAAAACTACCAAAATTTGACATAGCAGTTCTCAAAGTCTGTGACACCTATGAATGATCTATTTGGACCTAAAACTAGATGTTGGGTCCATCTATAATAACCTCTCTTATTTTTTGTCTACTCAAAACTATTTGACCGTGCCAACAACAAATGCATTCTTGCAAATTGACTCATTTGCATTCAACATAATGTTGTCAAGAGCGATATATTATGTTCTTCACCTCGTGGGACCAAACTGGCTATGCCAAAATGTTGGAGTGGGTGGGTGAATTCTAGAGGATACCCCATTGCATTCACAAAGAATCCCAATCCTTTTGGGCTACATAATTTTGACAAAGTCTCTTAAGAGACCTAAGAGCAGAAAACTACTAAACTTTGACAGAGTAATTCTTAGAGTCCATGGCACCCAGGAATGATTTGTTTGGACCTTTATCTAGATGTTAGGTCCATCCATAATAAGCTCTCTCATTTTTAGTTGAATTAAAACTATTTGACCATGCTAAGAACAAATGCATTCTTGTAAATTGTCTCATTTGCATTCAACATAATGTTGTCAAGAGCTATATTTTAAATTCTTCACCTCATGAGGGCAAACTGACTATGCCAAAATGTTGGGGTGGGTGGGTGAATTCTAGAGAAGACCTTGTTTTGTTCGCCAATTATCTCAATCCTTCCAGACTACAAGGTTCTAGCAAAGTATCTTAAGAGATCTAAGAACCAAAATTGTTAATCTTTAATGGAGTGGTTCTTAGAATTCATGGCACCTGTGAATCTTTTGTTTTGAACTATAACTATATGTCGAGTCCTCCACAATAACCTCTCTTAATTTTTATCAACTTGGAACTGTTTGACTGTGCCAAGAATGGATGCATTCTTGCAAAATGTGTCATTTGCATTCAACATAATGTTGCCAAGAGCCATATTTTACGTTCTTCACCTCATGGGGTTGAGCTGACTGAGACAATACATCAGGGTTGGTGGGTAAATGTTAGAGGAGGCCTTGTTTCATTCACCAAGTGTCCCAATCCTTTCGGACTACAAGGTTCCAACAAAGTTTCTTAAGTGACCTAAGAGCCAAAATTGTATCTTTTACCCAGAGTGGCTCTTAGAATTTGTGGCACCTAGGAATGTTTCATTTTAACCTATAGCTAGACGTCAGGTTCCTCCATAATAATCTCTCTTATTTTTTTGCAACTCAAAATTGTTTGACCGTGCCAACAACGGATGCATTCTTGCAAAATGCCTCATTTATGTTCAACATAATGTTGCCAAGAGCCATATTTTGTATTTTTCACCTCATGAGGCCGAATCAATTGCATGAACATGTTGAGGTGGGTGGTTGAATACTAGAGGAGGTCTTGTTTCATTCGCTAAGTGTCCCAATCCTTCCAAACTACAAGGTTCTGGTAAAGTCCTTTAAGAGACCTAAGAGCAAAAAATGTCAATCTTTGGTGGAGTCATTCTTAGAATCTATGGAACCTAGGAATGTTCTATTTTGACCTACAAATAGATGTTGGGTCCCTCCACAATAACCTCACTTAGTTTTTGTCAACTCAAAATTGTTTGATCGTGCCAACAACGAATGCATTCTTGCAAAATACGTTATTTGTGTTTAGCATAATGTTGTCAAGAGCCATATTTTACATTCTTCACCTCATGTGATTGAACTAATTGTGCCAACACATTGGGGTGGGAAGTAGAATTCTAGATGAGGCCCTATTTCATTCCCCAAGTGTCTCAATCCTTCTGGACTACAAAGTTCTAGCAAAGTCTCTTAAGAGACCTAAGAGCAAAAAACTACCAAACTTTGACGGAGTAGTTCTCAAAGTTCGTGGACCTCGGAATGTTCTATTTGGACCTATAGCTAAATGTTGGGTCCCTCCATAATAACCTCTCTTAGTTTTGTCAAATCAAAACCATTTGACTATGTCAATTTACATTATGGGGAAATACCTTAGTGGCATTTAGTGTAATGGTACCATGAGCCATATTTTATGTTCTTCACCACATCAGATTGAATTGACTATTCCAACACATTGGAGTGGATGAGTGAATGCTAGAGGAGGCCCTATTTCATTCCCCAAGTGTCCCAATCCTTTTGGGATATAGGGTTCCTACAAAGTCTCTTAAGAGACATAAGAGCATAAAACTACCAACAAATGCATTTTTGTCATTTTTGTGAAATCAGGTGTTCCATGTGAAAAGTCACTTGGTTTGACCTTCTAAGGATGTGTTTTCATATGTTCAATCATTTGATTTTTAGATTGGGTACCTATTTTCAAGTTTCATCACATTTCTAAAAAGTTGTCAACATGTTTAAACCAAAAATATTTCTAGGGCATTTCTCATTGTTTTAGTGCTCACAAACTTGGGAAAATGTGTCTAAAATGCATATAATGATGTCTTAGGTCTCCAAATGTTGTGTTTAGGTCTCAAAACAAGATTTACCTCATTTCACTTACCAAGACAACTTTAAACAATTTGACAACTTTCTGGGACAACCCTAAATGCAACATTAAATCCTTCATTTCTCAAGACTTCAATATCATTTTTAACATTCAAATCCCATGGTCTTCATCTTGCTTCCCATAAAATTTACATGTTCATCAAAGCCAAAGACAACATGACAAAACCAAAGACAACTTACATTCATCCACGACAAAACCAAAGACAACTTAAGTAAGATATTGGAAACATTCATGACTTTCCATGAGGATAGTGGACTATTATATAGATTGTGACAATCGTAAAATTGATAGAAATCCCCCATTTCATTGTTTGATAACCTTATAACTCCCATGGATCATCCTTATACATGCCTCAAGTCAACTCATAATCCTTCCTTCATGATGATCCCCTTAGTAATGGGCTACATATAGACTGCTAACAGTCCTAAATGACTATAATAGCAGTAAAAAGTCTTGTAACCCTAATCATCTTTATGGTTTGATGACACATTACCTCATTTTATGATGTGATGATTGCCCCAAGTTTCTTGACAACAAAACCATCAAATTTAATACATTTGAAGTTGATTAGAACCTCTTGTTTGTACATTTATGCATATAGGTCCTCATTAATGATGTTATCACATGAATTATACCTTTATATAAACTTTACTTGGTCAAAAATGCTTGAAAATAGTGTCAAAGAGGGTTAGAACAGTCTTAAAGGTAAATTTAATAACATTTGACACTTAATGATAGTCATGGAGGATTTTCATAATACAATTACTTGTGGAGCAAGGACAAGTTGTGCAAAGTAATCATGATTTCACCATCTCAATTATGATGCAATGGAAGATAGAAAACAAAATATTCTTCCGAGGGACTACCATGATAAAAAAGATAGTCGCTAATGCACCTATACAATCCTATCACATTAAGAGATGTCATGAGTGTTATCATATCTTAAGAAAGAGACTATCGTAAACAAATAAAAGGTTGTCATAAATGCATGTGTTTTAATCATTAATCAATATTATATGTCTTTCCCTCCCAAAGATACCATGAATTGTGAGGAGATTGCCATGAAGATTATTTATCTTGGAAGGATAGTTAAGGAGCCAAAATGTTGTCATGAGGTCTAAAAATTAGTTAATAAGCTCTTGGCATAGTCCTTAAAATCCTTACATAATCATGTGGTTGAGCCCCTTGGATTTTGGCTCATTTGAAGAGTTTTCCCATGCTTTGAACAAGAGGAATGAAAGTAAAATGAAAAGAAGGCATGGTGAAGAGGTCCAATTGCAGAGGCAGCTCAAACAAAATCTAGTTGGCTTTCAGTTAAAGGATGAGGGCATGATGGAGGATATTGCCAATTTCTCCAAAAGTGGATGATGCCACTCTATTTCATGAACTTCCCAGCTACATTGAAGATGAAGAAGGCATGCAAA
Source organism: Cunninghamia lanceolata (assembly GCA_027924645.1). Taxonomy (NCBI): domain Eukaryota; kingdom Viridiplantae; phylum Streptophyta; class Pinopsida; order Cupressales; family Cupressaceae; genus Cunninghamia; species Cunninghamia lanceolata. The sequence goes on along the minus strand of BSBN01001277.1, from coordinate 574,015 downwards.
TGCTAACATTGCCTGTAGTTCTAGAACAACATGAGGATAGTGAGAATGATGGAAAATTGTTGCAGGTTGAGGCCAAGTATAACAATGAGGTTCTAGCTCATAAGGAGGGGCATATAAGTAGCCCTATACTGAAGAGTGCAGAGGACTTGGAGGAGGCTCATTTCTGGGATGAGCTTGATGTTTTTTTCTCAAATCTGGATAGTAAATCAACTCCTCTTAGTGAGGCATATCTTGATCAGTTTGAGCAGATTGAGGAGGTAGTCATTCTTCCAATTGATGTGCAAGAGCAAGAGAATTCAGACTAGTAGGAGAAGAAAGAAATAGAGCAGAGACATGAGATCAACTTTGTTGATTTGCATGTCATCTCAAAGGGACTATAAGGCATTTGGCCCAGTTGGAGATATATGAGAAAGAGTCACCACTTGTCATGCTTATCCTTGAGCATGAAGTTGAGCATTAGAATGAGCAGCATCAACCCATTTATCCACCTCTTAGCAACTACATTCCTAATCAATTTGGGTGGGTAAGTGAGTTTGTTCCTATCCTTGGGGAAGTGCTTCATCAATTTGTTATATGTCAACTCCTTCCCCATCTCCTTTTAATTGTCCACAAACATGTGAAGCATTGTAAATTGTTGAGAAAGGGTAGTTACTTTGAAAAACTAGTTAATGGCTTTGTTTAAGGTCATTTCTGGTTGGTTAGTTTAAGTTTAGAGTAGATCTGGTTTTTGTTTTAGGTTTCCCTTCCTCCAAGTGCTCTTACACAGGCAACATTCTCATTAGGAGATTCTTTGCCTTGTTTTGTGTTTTGTTTTCTGGAGGTAGTTTTCAATTCTGTATGATCATGTTGCTAAATTTTCCCTTTTGACTCTATGCCCAATGGATTGTATAAGGCCACTGGATCCCTGTGTTTAGCAGGCAAACACCCCTACATAGTCGCCAAAATGTTGTCATATTTTGCCTAGGCCCAAAATAGCCCAAAACTCCCATCTTCTTCCATCAAATATATATGATCTAAGAAAGTCTAAATGGAAGAAGTCTCCCTTTAAAAATCCCAAAAAATTCTAAGTGTTTTGCCCTTTTTCTTTTGGCCTTAGTTGGCAAAATTTTGGTTTGGAGAACTCAAAGTTCGTTGATTGGTCGTTTCACCGGCTAAGGAGGAATGGAACAAGAAAAGCAAAGAAAGAAAAGAGAAAGAAGGCTTTTGTAGGAAAATATTAAGATTTGTGAACCTCTTGGTTTGTTGATTGGCAAGTTTGTCAATCGGTGAATTCGCCGACTAATTAAGGCAAAAGGCAGCGGGAACATTTTCTTTGAAGGGCAAAGATGAGGACAAAGTTATCGGCCACAAGAAGAATTGGCAAACCACTTGGTTTGTAGATCGGTAGGTTCACCGATCGATGAATTCCTGACAAAGGCAGAGACAAAGGGAAGGTTGGTTTGCAAAGTAGAGATTTTGCTGATTGAAGGAAAAGCAAAGGCAGGGTAGGTTTGTGAAGGGTGAAATTCACAACATGATATAAAAGAAAGGAAGAAGATGAAGCAAGAAGGAAATCGTTTGTAAAAGAGAAAGTTGGCTGATAAGGTGAAAAAAAAAGCAAGACAGAGCAAAAGAGCTTATCAAGAGGTCGGGGAATTGGCAAGATGGTGAATTTGTTGGCAAGTTCGTGATTTTCAGGATTGGTCGATAAGGCGACTAGGATGCCAAATACAAAGAGATGAAGAAATAAAGAAGGCCCAATGGTTTGTGAGAGAGAGATTTCTTCGACCAAAGGAAATATAAGCAAGTCAGCAGTGAAGGATGTTTCATCAAATGAGGAAATTGCTGACAAGGCAGAGGCAGCAGGAGTAAAGGAAAAGACAAAGACAAAGGAAGCAAGAAGTGATTCACCGGAATGAGGATTTCACCGACAAAGGGAGGAACAAGCCAAGTTCACAAAGAAGAGATTTTGCCGATAAGGCAAAATAAAGGCCAGAAAAGTGAAAATCAATGAAAATTAAAACATGTAATATGATGTAGTACTTTAGAATATTTTAAAGAAATTTAAAATATTTTAAAGTGTTGTAAAAGCTTTTTAAAGGCATGACTTTTCTGAATGCCCTAAAAACACACTTCCACAGGTGACACCATTGTTGCAGATTGATGTCACACAGGGGGTTGACATAGTGCAAGCCTTCAATGCACAAGTACTTGAAATGAATGAATCAAATGAAGTATCCTTGCAACCCATGCTTATACGGGTCCTTTTAAGGACAAAATCAATGCGTAGGATATGGGCGGCCATCCAGGCTGCAAATTTTTTAACACACCAAGCATGGATATTCTTCCAATTTGCAGGTTCTAACAGGGTCTTTGGGCTGAGTTTAATGTAACATGGGTGATTGGGCATAACTTGTTGACTAATTTTTAATGCCCAAGTCTACACAATGATTTGTAAAATCTATATATACATGTAAAAGATGTAATTGCGGTTGGTTAGTCGCTAGGTTGTTATTGAGATCGAAGTGCTTGATGCTTGATCTTGACCTCATGATATTTCCCAGAACCAAATGAATCTGATCGATCGTGTCCTCTTCTGGGCCTCTCTATCTTCATTTCTAGTTCAACTACGAGGGGAAAATTATCATTCTGTGTCTTCTTGATCTGTATTTACCTTTTCTATCTTTGTAATGGCTATTTAGCCTCTGTGATTAATATAAGTGAGATAGGGAAAAGCTAGCTAACAGGCAGAAATGAAATCACAGCTAACCCTAGCTCCCAATGGAGTGTAATCTAGCCTAGAATTCAATCAAACAAACATGAAAACAACTAAGAATCTAAGTTAATATTGACCTATCTCCATTGTTCTTCTCAACCTCGCATAGGCATGCAAGATTTCGAAGGTTGATTATGGAGAAGTGTTGGTTGCTCAACATTGCAGCAACATAACAGTACTTGAAAACTCCATGTGCAAATGGCTTGTGAAGGGCTTGATTTATAGAAAAGGCTAATTTGAACGAATGGTTGAGATCAAAAGTTATTTTGAATGATATGAACGGTCAAGATTGATTAGGTTTTCCCACTTCAAGAGGGATTGTAGTCATGTGGCATGTGTGGGATAAGTCTAATTTAAATAATGTTTTATTTAAATTAGTTGTGCATGTGAAGGGTTGTAGTCGTGTGACACTTGTTTGCATGAGGTGAGAGGTGAGGGAATAATTCAAATTTTTAATTTGAATTATTTGAGACATTTGAAAAGTGGATTAATTAAATAAATGGAGATTTATTTACCTAATTGGAAAGTGAGATGAGTGGGATAATGCAATGATCTAGGGCAAAACATTACAAGGTGTCTCACTAGGTAATGTTGCAAGACATGTACAAATTTAAGTGTCTACATTTTGCCCCTCTTTGAGATGATGTTGCGATCAAGTAACATCATTTCAAAGAAGCTAAGGAAATAGGATGACAATGAAAGAATAGAATGATGATGCTCCCTTGAGAGGATAGGTGGGTTGGACAAACAAGGGTAGGCTCTCGAAATGAAATGGATTGGCTAAGAAAGGTAAGGGAATGGCTAGAAGAAGTGAAGGATGCATTATGCTGCAATAAAGGTGAGCAACCACGATGTTTGATATAGCACTAGACATTATGCACCAAGGTATAAGGACCAGGGTGACGATGTGTCTCGTGCCCGAGCGTAATACAACCTTGCCTAGATACAAGATATGAATATTAGTTGGGAATGATTCAGATTTGACACAAATGCAAGAAAAAATGATAATACACACAAGCAAGCATGCACAAATGATACAAAAACAAACAAGGTATTGCCCTTGTCAAGCTGTAAACCAATGATTGATTGATTGATTGATTATAATGATAATTGTGATGATGTCTGGTTTCAGGAAATGATACTTGTCGTATAAGACGCTTGGTCTAGTTTCGACAATGCAACATCATGTCTAAGACAATTGATTGATTGATTGACACTAGTGTTGTTGGCCATGCGAGCAACACCAGGATTTGATGGATGATTGATTGATTTGGTTTACGTCAAGATTATGATCAAGACCATTGAATGTGATTGGATAATTTGACTTGATTGGTATGGTTTGATGATGACTTGTATTTGGATCGTTGTTGTTTGGAATGATTTGAAGAAGAATGATTGGATGTGAATTGAATGATTGATTGGTTGAATAATTATGAAGATTGATGAATTGGATGAATTGATGTGAATAATTGATTTGATTGGTGTGATTTAATTGAATGATTGAATTGAATGGAATGATTTGATTGATTGGAAGAAGTGATTTGATTTTATTTGATTTTTGTTGGATATTTGATTTTTTTTGGATTTTTGCATGTTTTGATTTTTTTTGGATTTTTGAATGTTTTTTTTTTTGAATGTTTTTGATTTTTTTGGATTTTTGAAATGTTGTGTTTTTTTGTATTCTTTTGGAAATATTTGATTTTTTTGTATTTTGGAAATATTTGATTTTTTTGTATTTTTGGAAATATTTGATTTTTTTTTGTGTTTTTGGGAATATTTTGATTTTTTTGTATTTTGGAAATGTTTCAATTTTTTTGGATTTTGACATGTTTTGATTTTTTGGATTTTTGAATGTTTTGATTTTTTTGTGTTTTTGAAATGTTGTGATTTTTTTTGTGTTTTTGGAATGTTTTGGAAAATGGCATTAGATGACAACTTGAGGTAGACTTTATGCTAGATACCAATGACAAGGGAAAAAACAAGCTGAGGTGCAAGATAATGAATGGGTTTGGATGAATGGATAAAAGGGGTGGGCGATAGTGGATGGAAGGAATGTACGTGTAAGAGGGCAGGGATGTGATCTCCAAGGACTATGTCTCATAGGTATAACATGCCCCATTGTAGGTAGTATGCTTAGGATTTGACATGGTAAGGCTCATGACAATAGGATAATGATAAGATGGATGAATGGAAAGGATGAAGTATATAAAGAGATATCCAAAGCATTTGTCAACATTTTTCCCCCAATCTTTATCAAGATCAAAACGAAGAAGAGAGGATGAATGGACTCAATAGGATAAGTGTATGTATGTGGGTGCATGGAAATGGTATGAGAGGATATGATAGGATGGAAAATGATAGGAGGATGAGACAACGTGACCCCAAGTGTAAGTGCCATAGAAGATCAATCTACACATGACGCCTATTTGGCAGGTTTTCATCATGGTACTTATCCAAGGTGCCACCAAGGGTGGTTTTCACCGTTGGACGAAGGGATTTTTCTTTACTTTTTTTTTTGACTTTTTTGACTTTTGAATGGGATAAGTGGAATATGGAAAGGAGGGACTCAATTGTCTAGTGCCATGAAAGGTGATAGTCCCACTAGAAATGTATGTCGTTGCACATGGACCATGTCAAGTCATTATGCTCATTGATGTTGGTAAGGGATTTCATGAAAGTGAGATGGAGTAGGTAGATAGCGGATTATGGAGGGAATGATAGTGGATTATGATGTGGATTATGTAGGACTTATGCAAAGGATGGATGAAAGGCTTATGCAAAAGCATGGACCATAGGGAGGTGATGGGTGAAATATGTAGGATAATGGATGAATGATGGAGAAATGGAGGTATGGAAAAGAATCATGACCAACGGCTGCACACACCATGGTAAACATTGAAGCTTTTGATTGGATGGTGGTGTAGGAAGCAATGGTGATGTTTTCTTAGTAGATGAATGATGTAAGCATTTAGGGACCCACATGGACGTAATAGTTTTAAAATTTTTGCTTTTCATGTGGGATGGAGGAATTTGATATTTTTGAATGGAAGAGGATAGTTGGGATTTTTGAGAGGTGGATGCCTCATTTGACTTGTTTGTTTTTTTGCTTAGGGACCCAAACCATTTTAGTTTTTGACTTTTGTTTTGAAGGTATGGGTTTGGGTAGTTTCTTAGATGGATTTTCCTTTGGCTTTTTGAATTGATGTCCTAAGGCATTAGGACCCTTAGGATTTTTAGCTTTATGAGTGGAGGCATCCAAATGTTTATTTTTGAATCCTATGTGGCAGATGGAATGAGTGGAAGCTTTATGTTTAGACGATGTGTGCATTTGTTGGTCATGATTAGGAATGTGTAAATGGATGGATTTGATGTGGGGAGAAGTGGTGGTAAAGTGGATGGAGGGATATGCGTAGTTGGAAGAAGTGGAGGTAAAGTGGATGGTGGAAGGTGTACAGTCACATGCTTTTGACACTTGTAAGATGGTGGACATGGAATGACAACATATGTTTTGGGAATATGATAGGATTGGTGATGGAAAGTGGACTTAGGAGGTATGGAGGAATTACCAACATCTTTAGATTGTTTACCTTGGGGTGTGTATCCAAGGCCGTATGAGCGAGGGGGGACATTGACATGGATGGGCTCCAAAATACCTTGTTTATGAAGGCCTAATCCTTTACCTTGGTAGTTCATGTTTTGAAGAATGAGATGGACTATGGGACTAGCTATGTTTTGGGAACTAGACTTCAGTTTATTATTTGATGGAGAAGGCAAAGTAGTGGACAAAGGTTGTTATTGTCTTAAGGAAGAACACTCATGGATGAAGGTGGATAGACCAATAGGATATGATGGTGGATTTGAAATGGGATCAATGGTGGATGTGGAAGGACCATTAGGATCTTGACTTGCATTGTGTTCTCTAAGATCCAAGTTATTTGTTTGATCATCTATGTGTACTTGGGAGGCACATGTCGCATCATGGGAAGTGGATGTGGTTGGAGCATGGATGGGTGAGATGGCAAGCTCTTGACCCTGGAATGCATAAAGTTAGCTAAGAGGATCATCATGGTCTTCTTGATCATAGATGGGAGCTTGATCATGAATAGAATTAAGTTGCTCACGGATGACTTGGATGGAAGGTATTTGATCTTGAATTGAATGAGGGGGGCTTGATGTTTCCACATGATTAGGATTATGCTCTTGACATACCTTTTGACTTTGAGTGGAAATGGAAGTGGAAGGCTCTAGAAGAGGCTTGATGGTTTGTGGACCACATGATAGGGTTGAAGGGATAGACATGGTATTTGAAGGCTCGTTTCTAGGATCAAAGATAGATGTTTGACATGGAGACAAGTTGTTCCTCTTTAGTAGCCAATGGATCACATCCTTTGCAAGTACATGTGTGGGAGGATAATGTAGTGGATGGACAATAAGGGTAAATGATGTGGACTTGTGATTAGCATTAGGTGGAGCGGAAAGTTCCCATGGTGGAGGAATAAGAGGGATGGATGGTGTTGGATTAGGGTTTGTATCTTGATTAGGTGGAAGGTCAAAGGGGTTGAATGAAGTGGTGGATTTGGACAACCCCTTAGTCTTGCTTTTGTAATGTTTGATTCTAGGACGTGGAGTTGAGGAAGGATTGGAGTGCGGTGGTAGAAGGTATTTATAGGATGGATGAGCTAGACTTATGTTCCCCTTGTCAAAGGTAGCATTGGAATTTGAAGGCCCTTTGTCTTGTTGCCAAGGTGGACTTGGATAGGCTTGTGAAGAGGATTGGGGTGTTGGAACCTTGTTCTCTAGGATTGTCATGGAATGACACATGTCTTCATATTGTTGTATGTCATCTTGTGGGATTAGGACCATGTTGACAAGTGCTTGACTAGGATCAGGGTAATGATAAGGTGGAATGACTAAGAATGTGATAGAGTATGAGATTGATTGGATGATTAGATTGGTGATTAGGGATGATTAGGGTATGGTTAAGGTTGACTTGGAAATGATTAGGATATGATTAGGGGTGAGGTGGTTAGGATGAATTTGATTGAACGATGTGATTAGAAAGGGCAATTAGGATGTGAAGGTTGAATGATGAATATATGAATAGGATGTGATTATGATGATGTCGAATGACAAGAATAATGATTAGGATGAAAATTGATTGGGATATGATTAGAATGATGTTGATTGGACGACAAAGATGATGTGGAATGACATGGATGAATGTGTTGGTGAGAATGTTGTGAATGATGTGAATGAGGGATGACTAGGAGGATCTACTCCCTTTCTCTTCTTTTTGCAACCGTGTCTTTATGTAATGTTCCATTTTTGGCGCATTGATTATTGTGAGCATTTTAGCTTGTTCTTAGTCTCTTAGTGGCTATCCGGCTTTGTTGGGATAACTCCAATATTCTTGGAGTGGCCACAGATCAGTTTTACAGAGCAATTAGTCATGGCTTTGAGCTTAGATGGTGTTTAGGATCATAGTGATGCTTTCTAATGTTTGATTAGGTTCCCAATTTGCTCTCCAAGATTCTTGGAGAAGCTATCTATTTTTAGAAAGTCACCCAGAAGGCATCATTCATCTTCCCAAACATCATGGAGTATGTTGGTATGCTTAATTTTGTACTTTGATGATATTTGGAATTTTTCGTAAAATTAGTTGATTTAATGAGCTAAATAATTAATTATTGCACTTAAGTTAAAAAGGTTGGGAAATGTTCATTTAACACTTAAGTGTTATAGCTTGTTGGAAAGGGGATGAAAAGATTTAAATCATGGATGCATCATATTGGGACCTCGTGAATCAAATATTTCCTTTATTTTGATAAAAGGGGTCGTTGGAGCTAAAAGGAGCTTTTAATTAAAAAGGTGACTTTAAGTTCTGCTCACATAATGAATTATTTTTATATTGTTTGAGGAGAAATATGAAGGGATAAAGGAAATAATATTTTATTTCCCTCAAAAAGTTACAAAAGGAGGAGCTGGGCTCATTGTTGAACATGCTTGGATTTTGTAATGAAATGTTGTTGGGATTGAACTAGAGAGTTCTTCCATATTCTCTTGAGGACGAAAACCCTCTAGAGGTTTGGTGTGATTTCATATAGGAATCACCATTGTGCTAAAGGTGGATTGGGAGCAAGCTCATATAGAGTTTGCCATGGAGCTCAATGGATTTGTTAGATTTTTGTGAAGTTTGTTGTGGAATCAGTTTGAAATGAATGCATTTTGTTATTGATGAATTTTGATGTTGGTTTGAGTAGTTTTTTTGTGGTTTTTGAATGCCTCTGTACCTGGTCGTACTTTCTGAGGCCGTACCAAGCATAAGAGATTTATGCTCATTAAAAATTATTATGGGTGCTAATGGTTGTCTAGTGTTTTGTGATGAAATTACCTACCCTAAACGCAGATATTAAGAGTGATATGTGGATTTTTGGCGTAGTTTTGAATGTGATATGAGTTGCCGTACCTTGCCTAGCCATACGACCCTGCTCAGGAAAGGTTAACAACTGATGATTATATCTTGTTTGTTTATGTTGTGGGAGTGCTTAGAATTAATAAATGGAATGTGTGGATCAATCTTAGGTAGCTATTGAAGAGATGGTAAAAAGTATGAGATTTATGTGTTGTTATTTCCCTCCTTGGCTTCTGTACATAGCTATTTGTGGTAGTTCCAACTTAGAAATTTTGTATGGATGTTAAAAGGATATAGATGCATTTGGGAAGTTATTGTATGAGTTTGGCAACCTCATTGAATGTGATTTTAGTCACCTTGAAAAAGTTGATAGTCTACAGTTTGCAGCCATACATTGCCTGGCCGTACGACCTTGTGCATGGTTGATTAAAGGATAATAAATATATTGTCATTACTGTGATTTTGTGATGTGCTCAGAAATATTTGTTAAGGGGTTTAAATCAGATTTATGAATGTTTGGTCGTGGTTTTAGTTGGGTGATTTTTACATGTGTTTGCTCCTCCTCCTATGGCTGCCTACAAGGATGACAGTTAGCAAAAAGACAATAAACAGTAAACAACTAGTATGCATCTGATTTCAGTCATGATCAATCATTAGATTGTTCATTTGCTAATCAAATATGCAGGGTGTGATCTCTTCATCATTGATCTTCAAGAGTATCTTCATCAAGCTCTAATCTTGTGTTAATTGAATAATATTGTATTGAGACTCATTGTAATTTCATCTTATTCATTTCACAAAGTAACCCCTGGATGGTTTACCGCTAGTGTGGAGAAATAATCTTTCTTTATTGTTCTCACCCACTGAATAAGTGGATGGCTTTGTAATCTTTCATGCTTACTTTTTACCCATTGGAAAGTGGTGAATTCCTATAATAAGTGGATGCCTACCACAGCAGATGAATTGAATATTCTAGTTGCATTATTGTTCATTGTAAGCCAAAATCATTGTATGCTCTCACCTTGCCCATCCTGGGATCTGGGTGATCAGAAAGTGTGAGGCATTTGTTGGCTTATGCAGTTTTATGTTAGTATTGTTTATCATTGTATTTTCAGTTTGAAAAAAAAATTAGGGGTAGATTGTTACAGTGGTATCAGAGCTGGTGATCTTGCCAGCCTGTTTGGGTTGATACTCACTCCTTGTAGATCTTCAGTGTGGGATAGAAATTGCAGCCTTGCATGTGAGTGATCAGCACTTGTATGTGAGTGATCAGCACTTGCATGTGAGTGATCAACACTTGCATGTTGTTCAGTGTGTGGCAGTTGAAAGAGGTTGTTCAGTGGTTGTTAGATTATGGCATCTCTTAAGAGGAGAAGTGAGACATATGTTCTATTTGATTCTCTTAGGTAAAGTCAAGATGACTTAGAAAGAGCAGTTCAAGAGAAGTTGGATCGAAAGAAGTATCATCATGAGGCTACTAAGATTATTAATGAGTACGAAAGACTATTAGATGATTGTAAGCATAAACTTCGTTGGGATACTTTCTTGAAAATCATCAAAGAGGGGAATCTTGACAAAAAAGGATTTATAGAATACATTTAGAAGATAAGGAAGGAAGAGGAGATGAAGAAGATGTCTTTATGTAAGCATGAGTTAACTACTCCAATGGCAAGGACCAAGAAATTTTCCAAGACATCACCTTTCAGCCCACTGAACAAGAAATCTCTCATTTCAGAAAAGAAAAAGGTCAATAAGAATGAACTTAGAAGAAGAAATCTTTGTTTCCTATGCAAAGATTCTTGGGAGCCTAACCATCATTGTAAGAATAAAGAAGTTGAAACAACAATTTTCACCACGTCCTTTCTTTCAGGATGATGTGGAAACAAATAAAAAGAAAGATGAAGTCTTGATATCTGAAATACATAAGATTGAGCCTCTTTATGATGAAGATAAAGTCACAAATCATGAGATATGCATAGAGGAGTTTGCTAATTTGGGGAAAGCTACAACAGAATTTGGTGAAGCTGAGCCTTGCTTTGATGAAGAATATGAGCCAAAGGTGTGGGACATAGCAAGTCCTTCATTTGATGAAGATCCTAAAGATGCCACTACATTTGAGAATGAGTTGAAGATGATCGATAGATTGCTAGCAGGTGACTTTGCAAGTGAGCTTGAGAGCATTGAAGCAAAGTGTCTTGTTGAGGACATGGGAAACAATGAAATCACAAAAGATGAAAGGTTTGATGCTGCTGAAAATTTCAGAACACTTAATGAAGAGCATTTCCACCATTCTAGTGATGGGGGTCTTGATTATAAGTGGAATATTTCCATGCAAAGAGAAGAGCAGTTAGACTCTTCAATGACCCTTGACAAAGAATGTGCTGATGAAGACTTTAAATCAACCATTTGTGATGATCCAACATTTGATTATGAGACTGCTATTTCATTTGATCTAAGTGATGAAGAAGAAGATTCAGCTCCCATGTAATTTGAAGAACCTAGTGTCCTTATAGAAGAGTCAGTTGATGAGCATGTTGATGGAAAGTTGGTTGGAAGATTTGAATCAACTTCTATTGTTGATCCAACATTTGAACTTCAGAATTAGTTGTTGGTCACTGAAGATAAGATTGTTCAATCTTTAACACACTTTGATCACATACATAAGTTTGTTGAAGATCACATTTGGAGGGCACAAGTTGAAAGAAGACAAATGTGCACGGAAAGAGGATCTTCACTTGAAAATTGGTGTGTAGTCAGAGAGGCACTAGAAACACTGAAATCAGATTATTTGAACCTTCTTTCTGATAAAGATCATGTCCTTGAGTTTGCTGATCGAATATGTAAAGCATTGAAGGGAAGAGATGCTAAAATTAATAAGATTACATTTAAGCTTAAAACAACTATGGATTCCTTAGAAAGTACCCAAATGGCTCTCTTAGAAGGTGAAAATTAGCTCATTGATGTACATCAATTCAAGGAGCAAGTAGGAGTTGCTAGAGCAAAAGAAAGCAAGCTAGAAACTGAAGAGCTTGGTTTGCTCCAAGGAAATTTTGAATTAAAGGACAACCTCCTAAGTATGCAGATACAGAGTTGGAGTCAATTGATGAATCGTTTGAACATGAAGGTGAAGACAACTTCCAATCATTTGGTAATATTATTTTTATAATGGAAGTTAGGTTAACTCATGATAATTTTCTTTTCATGTTGAATGATGAAGACCAATTTGATGTAACATGGAGGAGGATAGTAACAGGATATGGAATCCTAGTGCAAAGCATTCATGGAATGTTACTGTGCATAAAAATTTCTTCAACTGGAAGTTTTCATCAGTTGTTGAAGATGGGCATAAGGTTCAGGTATGCAAGGGATTAGGTTCAATGATGGATTACTTTCACAATGGAGTTTATTTGCAGGGTTCCATAGAGGATAGTGATGTTGGTAAGATTATTTTATGGATAATTTTGGAGTCAAATTTTAGTTATAAAGCTGTTGTCCTTACTCCCATCAGCCATCATAGGTGTTCAATTGCATACATATTGATTGATTGGAGAGAAATTTTAGTCATAACTTTGACATATTTTGATTGTAGATGGCCTAAATTTCTTATTGTTCTCAAAAGATTTCAATTTTGTTGTTGCTATCCCATTTTTAGATCACTAAAATATGATTTTCATGAGATTATTTCAGACTTATGCAGCCATGAGATTGATCTTTTTGTTTCTTTTAGCTCTTTGTGGGAATATGACATAAGTAATTAGCTGAAAGAAACAAGTGTTACAATTATTAATGCTCTTTTGGAGAGTGAGAATCAGCTGATTCATGGCTATTCAGAGTTGTTTTCAGCTTGTGATCAAGCTGATTTATGTTCTTTCTTAGAGGAGCATTACAGATTTTGGTTCCCAGCAGTAGTTTCATGTTGGATGATTACTTATTTTTTTAAATCTTTGGGTTTATTAATGTTTGGGATCCAAATAGTTGTGTGATTGGAAGAATGTTTCAGAGGATTATACAGAGTTTCAGCTGTGCAGTTCACAGTTATATCAGAGTGGCACAGCAGAAGCGATGTGAAGCATTCTTGAGATTGATTTGAGATCCAGGTATATTATTGATAATCATGTAGGTATCTTGGTTGGATAGCATGAATTGCTTGAGGACAAGCAATCTTGAGCGGGGATGACTATAATGTTCCATTTTGGCGCATTGATTATTGTGAGCATTTTGGCTTGTTCTTAGTCTCTTAGTGGCTATCTAGCTTTGTTGGGATAACTCCAATATTCTTGGAGTGGCCATAGATCAGTTTTACAAAGCAATTGGTTATGGCTTTGAGCTTAGATCGTGTTCAGGATCGCAGTGATGCTTTCTGATGTTTGATCAGGTTCCCAGTTTGCTCTCCAAGATTCTTGGAGAAGCCATCTATTTTTAGAAAGTCACCCGGAAGGCATCATTCATCTTCCCAAACATCATGGAGTATGTTGGTATACTTAATTTTGCAGTTTGGTGATATTTGGGATTTTCTGTAAAATTAGTTGATTTAATGAGCTAAATAATTAATTATTGCACTTAAATTAAAAAGGTTGGGAAATGTTCATTTAACACTTAAGTGTTATAGCTCGTTGGAAAGGGGATGAAAAGATTTAAATCATGGATGCATCATATTGGGACCTCGCGAATCAAATATTTCCTTTATTTTGATAAAAGGGGTCGTTGGAGCTAAAAGGAGCTTTTAATTAAAAAGGTGACTTTAAGTTGTGCTCACATAATGAATTATTTTTATATTATTTGAGGAGAAATATGAAGGGATAAAGGAAATAATATTTTATTTCCCTCAAAAAGTTATAAAAGGATGAGTTGGGCTCATTGTTGAACATGCTTGGATTTTGTAATGAAATGCTATTGGGATTGAACCAGAGAGTTCTTCCATATTCTCTTGAGGATGAAAACCCTCTTGTAGAATGCTCTTGAGGACGAAAACCCTCTAGAGGTTTGGTGTGATTTCATACAGGAATCGCCATTGTGCTGAAGGTGGATTGGGAGAAAGCTCATACAGAGTTTGCCATGGAGCTCAATGGATTTGTTAGATTTTTGTGAAGTTTGTTGTGGAATCAAATTGAAATGAATGCATTTTGTTATTGATGAATTTTGGTGTTGGTTTGAGTAGTTTTTTTGTGGTTTTTGAATGCCTTTGTAGCTAGCCGTACTTCCTGAGGCCATACTAGGCATAAGAGATTTATGCTCATTAAAAATTATTGTGGGTGCTAATGGTTGTCTAGTGTTTTGTGATGAAATTGACTACTCTAAATGTAGATATTACGAGTGATTTGTGGATTTTTGGTGCAGTTTTGAATGTGATATGAGCTGTCGTACCTTGCCTGGCCGTACGACCTTGCTCAGGAAAGGTTAACAACTGATGATTATATCTTGTTTGTTTCTGTTGTGGGAGTGCTTAGAATTAATAAATGGAATGTGTGGATCAGTCTTAGGTAGCTATTGAAGAGATGGTAAAAGGTATGAGATTATGTGTTGTTATTTCCCTCCTTGGCTGTCGTACATAGTTGTTTATGGTAGTTTCAACTTAGAAATTTTGTATGGATGTTAAAAGGATATAGATGCATTTAGGATGTTATTGTATGAGTTTGGCAACCTCATTGAATGTGATTTCAGTCACCTTGAAAAAGTTGATAGTCTACAGTTTGTAGCCATACATTGCCAGACCGTACGACCTTGTGCATGGTTGATTAAAGGATAATAAATATATTGTCATTGCTGTGATTTTGTGAGGTGCTAAAGAATATTTGTTAAGGGGTTTAGATTAGATTTATGAATGTTTGGTGGTGGTTTCAGTTGGGTGATTTTTACATGTGTTTGCTGCTCCTCCTATGGCTGCCTAGAAGGATGACAGTCAGCAAAAAGATAAATAAACAGTAAACAACCAATATGCATCTGATTTCAGTCATGATCAATCATTAGAGT
Source organism: Cunninghamia lanceolata (assembly GCA_027924645.1). NCBI lineage: Eukaryota > Viridiplantae > Streptophyta > Pinopsida > Cupressales > Cupressaceae > Cunninghamia > Cunninghamia lanceolata. Next base: position 558,878 of record BSBN01001277.1, on the reverse strand, counting down.
GTTCATTTGCTAATCAAATATGTAGGGTATGATCTCTTCATCATTGATCTTCAGGAGTATCTTCATCAAGCTCTAATCTTGTGTTAATTGAATAATATTGTATTGAGACTCATTGTAATTTCATCTTATTCATTTCACATAATAATCCCTAGATGGTATACCGCAAGTGTGGAGAAAGAATCTTTCTTTATTGTTCTCACCCATTGAATAAGTGGAGTATTCCCACTGAATAAGTGGATGGCTTTGTAATCTTTCATGCTTACTTTTTACCCACTAGAAAGTGGTGAATTCCCATGATACATGGATGCCTGCTGCAATGGATGAATTGAATATTCTAGTTGCATTATTGTTCATTGTAAGCCAAAATCACTGTATGCTCTCACCTTGCCCATCCTGGGATCTGAGTGATTAGAAAGTGTGAGGCATTTGTTGGCTTATGCAATTTTATGTTAGTATTGTTTATCATTGTATTTTTAGTTTGAAAAAAAAAATAGGGGTAGATTGTTACATGTTACCAAATGAGACTTGTGAATTTTGGGATGGTATGGGGATGTCAATGCAAGGTGATAAGGCCTAGACTATGATAGAGGCTAATGATATTAGTCTTTGAGAAGTCTAGCTCCAAGAGGGTACTCTCGTCTACTAATGACCTTGTCAAAGTATAAATTGGATTTATCAAGACCTTGAGGTGTAGAAGGAATGATTGATTAAAGTGAACCCATGAGTTTCAGAATTCACTTGGAAGGATGGACCTAAACTAGTGGTATTAAGCCCAAGTTGTGATTGATTGAAAAAGATATCAAGGTCTCTTGGTCTAGATTTGTACTTGTGATATAGTCAAGCTTCAATAGTTTCTCCTTATGTTTCAACCTTAGGAAGACTATTTTTGGGAACCTCTATACATGTCAAGGGCTGAATTCTAATGAAATGTTTGTGATGATATGTAGTGGGTGAATAGAACGAGCAGGTCTATAATGTTTTGACACGGTTGCAATCGGATTTGATAGGGAGAGTAGATGCTCAAAGGTTTCCCTATGGTTGTGGTGTGTTGTGATTAGGATGAATTGATTGGATTGGAATGAATGGTTAGGACATGATTAGGATGTGATTGATTGGATTAGAATGAAGATGATGGTGTGTAGTGATAAGATTAGAGGACTTGAATGGATTAGATTGGATTATGAATGAATGGCTAGGATATGATTAGGATGTGATTGATTAGATCAGAATGAAGATGATAATGTGTAGTAATGAGATTAGATGGCTTTGGTGGATTAGGAAGAAGTTGATTGGATTATGAATGAAGATGATTATGTGTAGTGATAAGATTAGATGATTTTGGATGGATTAGGAAGAAGTTGATTGGATTATGAATGAAGATGTGTAATGATTAAGAATGATGACTTGGATGGTTAAGATGATGGTGATTAGATGGAAAAGGTGATTAGGGTTTGATGAGGATGACTTTGATATGATTAGGATGATGTTGATTGGATGAGGATGATGATGTGTAATGATTAGGAATGATAAATAGGATATGATTAGGATGAGGTTGAATGATGTGAAATGATTGGGATGTTGAGGAATGACAAGATTGAATGACTTGGACCAATTAGGATGAAAATGGATTAGGATATGTGGAATGATTAGGAATTATGATTAGGATATGATTGTGAATAGGTGAAATGATTAGGATATGATTGTGATAAGGTGAAATGATTAGGAATTATGAATAGGATAATGTGATTTGGATGAAATGGGTTGGCTTAGGAGGGTGATTAGGAATGATGAATATGATATGGTGACTTGGATGGATTAGGATAATGTGATTAGGATATGATGTGGAATGACGAGATTGGATGACTAGATGTTGGTTTGACTTGGAATGGTGTTGGTTGGATTAGAAAGAGGATGATGTGGAAGGATGATAATGCAATTAGGATGTGATTAGGATGAGGTGGAATGATTAGGAATGATGAATAGGATATGGTGACTTCGATGGATTAGGATAATGAGTAGGACAATGATAAAAATGATGCTAATTGGATTAGAAAGAGGATGACTATGTAGAATGATTAGGATGAAAATGGATTAAGATACATGGAATGACAACTTGGATAATGGTTAGATGTTGGTTTGACTTATATTAGAGAGAGGATGATGTGAAATGATGATAATGTAATTAGGATGTGATTAGGATAGGACAAGTAGGATGATCAAGATGTGGATGGTTGAATGATGTGATGACAAGGATGAACGTGATTAGGATATGTAACTTGAATGAATGGATGGAAAGAATGTCTAAGGGTGATGACTAAACAAGCACACACATCAATCATAGAAGATACTTGACAGTCAGATTGGTTGTTTTTGGTGACTCTTGACAAGTTTGAAAACACTTGTAAACATGCACAACCCTAGGCTAGAAAAGACAATATTTGCTGGATTCCCACTATGGATAAATCTAAGCTGCACTTATTCAGAGCAAATATCTTAGAAGTTTGGTGGCACTGGCTCCCCCTTACACGACACACACTTCTTAGGCGCACCAAAATTTGAATTCCTAAAGGCCCAAAGATCTCAAGGAATTTGCTATCTCAACTTTGAACTGCGAGAACGTGGGACGGCTTCAGAGGTTTGACCTCTTGCACCAACAAATAGAAGGATTTTGGCCACTAAACAAAGGTTTCTAGTGAATATCCAGGGGACTGACACGTTACGAGCATCCAACAAGCTACTTAAAGCTTTGACTAGTTGTACTAGGAGTCTCATATACGCAAGGCACACCTCCTTTCGAACTAGTGTTGTACAGTAAGCATTGATACCGGTTTGGACTTGGCTTTTGCCTTATCCTAATTTTTATAGAGGACCGGATGAAAGTACCACTTGGGGTCGCAAATGAGTTCTCCTTGTGGATGTGTCTCAAGAGCATGCCCATTCTAAAGGGTAACAAAAGCGACCTAAGCACCAAAAATACTTTTGATCCCCAAGTTCATATGACAATGCGAGGGGAGAGCATACGTATTTTTGGACTTATGCCACACTAGACAAATGTTCATTCACCCTTAGAAACTAAATGTGTGGTGTGACAAATGCAAGTGTTCAAGAAGTGTTTTTAATTCCCAAGATCGCTTAGAGTGCGAGGGAAGAGTATACACACCTCATAAACACAAGCAAAGTCACCAAGCAAAGCAGACATTGATTCATTTTAAGCCCCAAAAAATATGTGTGAAAACAACAAGATAATGTTCATTTTAGTGCACCAAAATCCAAGTGTTCCTATGATAACCAAGCACATGCACATGAAAATGAAAGGAACCCTACATCAAATGCATTAGTAGTTTCAGATAAGAGTCTTCTCCCAACGAATGCCACAAGCTGAAAATTAGATATCAGTAGCAAAAAATCCCCATGACAATGTAAAAAACATGAAATATCAAGTAGATGCCTTGTTTTGCAAACCTCCAAGTCAAAAAGGCCTCGAAATTGAATCTGAAAAAATTCTGACAAAACTGATCAGTCACATAAAAACTTACATCATAATCAGAAAATTAAGGAAATTTTAAGCAGTTTCAAAAAACAAATCGCAAAAAAAGGATCAGTTTTGCCAAAGTTATGAGCGTTTGAAGTTTAGAATGAGTGTTGACTTTGACCAGAAAAAGGTCTAACAAAATGATGTTGTTACCTGATACAATCTATACCATTGTGAAGTTTGTTGTGTTAGCTTTCCGATGAGCCCTCGTTCGCAAAATTTTGCTACCGTATGCTCCAGTTATGACAGTTTGAAAAAAAATGCCTATTTTGGCATGTGGAGGCAAACAAGGGTCTGGCTGGCAGTTAACGTTGACTGCTAGTGGTTTGTTAGTCTGTGGTAACATGTGACAGTTTTAATCTGGCGGTTAGTCTTGATGCCAGCAGTTAAGGGTTTAGCCCCTGGTCGCCAATGTGGCTAGGGGCTGACCCCAAAACAAAACAAAAAAAAAGTAGAAGGGCAACTATAAGCCCGCCCCTTGGTTACAGAGGTGACTAGGTGCTATTGGTAAAGGGGATTAAAACCTTTAGCCTAAACATCCAATGCCTGCGGTTTAGGGCTGTCAAGGGTGGTTTGAGGTTTGGAATAGGAGGCAATGGGATCAGATCACCACCATGAGTGGAGACCACCACCACGGGCGGAGACCACCACGGGTGGCTGTTGAAAGGCACAACACGAAGGCTAAGGGCTGAGCAGGAGAGGTCGCAGGAAATGCAACAGTCAGTGGGTGGTGGAATTTGGAATAGGTGACATGTTCCAATTAGGGGTGGCGATAATTTAAAGAGGTAGAGGTAAGATTTTAGGGTGTCGATCTCAGTGGAGGAGCGTATGATAGGAGGCCGAAGGGAGATTGAGTGGTGGCGGGGAGGTTTCCAAGGGGCGGTGATGCCCAAACTGAAACGAAAGTCTTTTAACAATGGCGACCGGTGGAGGATAGGAGCGGTGGTCAGGATTTGGAAGTAGCGGTGGTCAGGATTTGGAAGTAGCGGAGGGTGTATCCCGACGAGCGGTGGGGTTTGTCAGAGATGAATGACTAGGGTTTTGTTGTGAGGAGTGACGAAGCAAGGTGGTGACAATAGCAGTTACGATTTCGACATGGAGGCGACAATGCTCATAGGGGTGGCAAATTTGATTGGAAGCAGTGACAACAGTGTTACCACAAGCAGCAGGTAAGAATCTTAGGCGGCAGATATCTAAGATGCAATCGGCGACGAAGGACGTGAGCAGTGGAAAGTTAGGAAATGGGCAGCTTTTGGGTGTCGACACAGTCTAAAGGGACTGCAACAAGTCCAAAGGTGGTGTTTGTAGTGGCGGTCGACAGAGCCCAGGAGTGCGGAGGCTATGATAGTCGCCGAAATGGTGGCGACGAGAAGATCAAGCGGAGGGGAAATGGAAGTTAGGGCTGGCGACATGCTTAAAATGGATGGCGATGGGAAATTTAGTGGCTGTGACAGAGGGTATAGCAGGTGGTGAGGATTGTGTTAGGGTTTTTTCAAAACCACGAAAGGGAATTTCAAAACCATGACAACGACAAGGGATTAGGGTCTTAGTCGACTAGGATTTTACAGCAAAAATAAAACCTGTAGCATATGAAAACACTGAACCTGCCAAGTCAAATGAACACCTGCGAAACCATACCAAAGACACAGTCGAAAACCATTAAAACCCTAGATTTCTCACACCACCGAAAAACCTACAAAAGAAAACAGGCACATGCCAATCAGTGAATGCATATGCTATTACAGACTGTACGACAGGTCCGTACGGTACAGATCCATATGGATCTGTACTATACAGACTGACCCTAAAAAAATTTCAAAAAAAATTCAAAAATTTGCAATCACCAGAACATAGCGAATTTTATGCCATTTTTCACCGAAAGGGCCTCTCGGACTCAATGGTGAGGTCTATTTGAGCCCAGGAAGCCACCTACGAAAGCTGAGTTGCTAAAATCAACAAAAAAATGTTAGATTTTCTTCGTTTCACATTGGGTTCACTAGAATGAGATAGGGAAAAGCTAGCTAACATGCATAAATGAAATCACAGCTAACCCTAGATCCCAATGGAGTGCAATCTAGCCTAGAAATCAATCAAACAAACATGAAAACAACTAAGAATCTAAGCTAGTATTGACCTATCTCCATTGTTCTTCTCAACCTCACATAGGCATGCAAGATTTTGAAGATTTGTTATGGAGAAGTGTTGGTTGCTCAACATTGCAGCAACATAACAATACTTGAAAACTCCATGTGTAAATGGCTTGTGAAGGGCTTGATTTATAGAAAAGGCTAATTTGAACGAATAGTTAAGATCAAAAGTTATTTTGAATGATATGAACGGTCAAGATTGATTAGGTTTTCCCACTTCAAGAGGGGTTGTAGTCATGCAACATGTGTAGGATAAGTCTAATTTAAATAATGTTTTATTTAAATTAATTGTGTGTGTGAAGGGTTGTAGTCATGTGACACTTGTTTGCATGAGGTGAGAGGTGAGGGAATAATTCAAATTTTTAATTTGAACTATTTGAGACATTTGAAAAGGGGATTAATTAAATAAATGGGGATTTATTTAACTAATTGGAAAGTGAGATGAGTGGGATAATGCAATGACCTAGGGCAAAACATTACAGGGTGTCTCACTAGGTAATGTCGCAAGACATGTACAAATTTAAGTGTCTACAATAAGCAACTGATTTTGTCTCTCATTTCTTCTTCATTGTGTCTGCTTGAATGCATTTCACTTAAATCTTGTGGATAAAGTAGTCCCTTGGTGAGTTGTAGTATTCTATTTTGGCCTATGTTAGAGAACGAATGAGTCTGTGTTGGTTTATTTAGCCTCTGAAATCATCACCGTGTTATGTCAGCTCTAGCTAAACATACTAAATATAGGTGCATCACCCCCCTTTTAATTTTTGTTCCTCCTTTCCCTTTTCCTTGTGAGCATAGCATTAGATTTAGCCATCATTCTCTGGACCTTAAGTCCAGAAAGAGGAACCATCCTTCTTTGGAGGTTTGATCTCATTTGCAAGGTCCCACACCTTGAGATCATTCCTATGTTACACTGAATTTGTTGGAATTGTCAAAGCTTCAACGACTGGGTGTAAATTCAGGTGATAACATAAATCTAGTTGAATGGTGTTCATGTGAAAAAGAGACAATGGATTGTGTTACTTCTTGATTGTCATTTCAGTTGTTGATCATTTGTTAGATGTATGGCATGGTTATGTTATGTAAATTTCCTTGATTTGTCAATGTAAAGATTTATCTATATACATCTTGAAATGATGAAGTGTTAAAATAATATTGTTTAGCTTGTGTTTAAGCCTGATAATCTTCCTTGTATGCTCTTGAAATCTAAATATAAACTTGTGTTTAAGAGTTCCTTAAATGACAAACAAATCTTATTGAATGCAAAATTTTATGGAGAAATGAGTATTCATACCATTATTGTTATATCTACATGTGGCTAATTGATAATTTAATAAAACAAGTTTTAAATTTGTGGTTTCCATAAGGTTCATAAATTAACTTTGGTATTATTTCAAGGTAATCATTATTTTTTTTCCTAGTGGATTTATGCTAACTTGGTTAGATGCTACTCTTTTTAGGGGTTGTCAAAGCTTGTAGTGGTTGTTATGTAACCCTTACCTTGCCACACAAGCTATCCCAATGGCTATGCAAGAGGTAGCCAATTGTTGCACAATCCAAGTCTATGACTATGCAAGTGTTTTTTGTTGTTGCACAAGCCATCCATTTTGTTGTGCAAGGGATTGGGCTACAATATTATCATGCTTCATTGTTGTGCAAGCTTGTTGTGCAATCTATTCACCCACTGCACAAGATCTTCCCTCATGCTTTATTTGTTTGGGAATGTGAAAAGCATAGCAAGGTGTGTAACCTTGGTTACACATCCACTACCTAGTTGTTGCACAAGTGGCAAGGTGTCTTCTCATGCAAATTTTACCAAGTAGTTATTAAGCCATGATAAGTTGTTGCACAAGCCAATTGTGTGGTTGTGCAAGTAGTTGTTATGGCTGCACAAGCCTTTGTGTTGTTGCACAAGCCAAGTGTGATGCTATGCAATCAATCAAGTATCATGGTTCAAATAGACAATAGTGGCTACATAAGTAGAGTATGTGGCTATGAAAGTCCTTGTAGTTGTTACGTAAGGCCTAGTGGTGCCATGCAATAAATGTTGTTGCACAAGGTGATGTTGCGCAAGTTGACTTAGTTATGTAAGATGTTTTGGTTGTCAAGTTCTAGTTAATGTGATTGATGTATTCTTATGTGTCTTATATTTATGTATAGCTAAATACACATGTTTAAAAAAATTATTACCTTATAATCCTAAGTCTTCCACATGTTAAGTTGGTGTGCGTGAGTTTATGGGCATTACGAAAGCCTTGCCAACATTTTCACTAGCTATTGTGAGTTGAACTAGCACATGTTTGTGTAGATTTATGTGTTATGTTGTATTAATGTCACGTCTCAAATTTTGATACTATCTGGGATTACTTTATATGGAAATATTTCATGAGCAATTATGTGTGTTTAGATGAATATTTTGTTATTTTGAAAGATGAGTGATTATATTATTATGGAGAAGGTGAAATGAAATGAATATTATTTTATTCATGTTATTATGGAATGATTAATTTAGATGATTCGGCTATTGGGTTACTAACCTATTAATGGGAGATTGGAGTTTATTATGAGTTTCAGGTTGTCGAAGACAAGGGTGTGGTTGAGGTAAAGGAGGTTAGCAGCCTGGTAGGGTTAAGATGGAAGGATTTCTCTCACACACATCACTTAGAGTTATGTAGATGCATTCTAATTGTATTATTTGATTTTGGTTATATAGTTTATTTTATTGTGTTAATTGATTTTTAATATTATGTGTGCACAGAAAAATAGATTAAATGATTTAATTATTTATTTGATTTTTATTGGAGAATGAATATATATTATTATTATTATTTGTTTTATAGATAGATGAGATAAACATATTTAATTATTTAATATTATTATGAGAATTTAAATTAGAAAATAAAACAATATTTTAAAACAAAACAAAAATGTAGAAAACAATAAAACAATAGGAAAATAGAAAAGAAAACTTTATTTTTAGGAAAGAAAGCACCAAATAAAACAAAGCAGAAGGGAGAAGAAAATGATAAAAAGAGGAATTAAACTTATTCTGAAAAACACCAGAAAATCATTCTCAACTTTCTTTCTCATCTTTGAATTGGAAAACAAAAACATAAGTTAACTGATACTGAAAAGAGGGTTGGGGCAAAAAGGTTGAAGATCTGGAACAAAGGAAGCCATTGGGAAACAAAAGGTTTGGAACATTCGATTGATTGGAAAGCGAACTTCAGGTTTTTATGCAAATCTATATTCTCAATTTGTGTGTATGATTAAATTGTGTGACAAAGCTCTGAATGTTTCTTTGTGTTTTTTGTGTTTGTTCATATTATATTATTGTGAACATCCGTATAATTTTATGCTCTTGAAAACATTACAGTGTATCTGCCTTGATAATGGAATCTTATGTTATATATATATATATATATATATATATATATATATATATATCTAAAAGCATATAAAATGAATCGTCAGTAAAATATAGATTTCAGTATGGAAATTGCAAATTTAAATATCATATACATATATAAATATATATATATATATATATATATATATAGAAAAATGTATATATATAGATTGTAAGTATTAAAAGTTGTATATACAGCGGATCCGAAATTATAAAGTCCTTGTAAACAAATCTCATTTTATATATGTATCAACGAAACTGCAATTGTTAAAAGATAGACTTAAAAATATGTAAGTAAAGTTGTTGATGTTTAATGGCCTACAACCATAGATGGGATGGTGTCACCAAATGGTGCCGTAGTCTCTTTGGGGACGTCGCCCCACTCTCTTCCCACATAAGCCATTTCTCCACGGCGATCTCTGCATTGCATAGATTTTAAATTAAAAACTTCAATATTTATATGTGGTGTATGTTGCTTGTGCGGGGGGGGGGCTGTTGGCCTCACCACACAACAATCGATACATGTATTTTTAATTCCTTTCAAACTCTTTAAATTTATGTGATCGCTATCTTGTACATTGTTTCACTGACTGTGATCTTACTTCAGGAAAATATTATTAATCGCATATATATATGGGTGTGGCTGTAAATTTGCTTCTAGTAATATATAAATGTGTGAATGAATTCATAACCTCTGGTGATTGTCTATTGACGACAATTTCTATTATTGAGAATAAAATTGGATTATTTAAATTCTGGCGTTGACTGCCATTAATTTTATTAGTTGATAATTAAAGTTATATATATAGCTGTATATGGTTACTAGAAATGTATTTTGGGATATGCTGTGACAGCACTGCAGTGATTTGGATTCTTGTGGAGTTTTATTGCTAAATATATATATATATATAATTAGATATCTAAAATAATGGTAATATATTGGATTGCAGTAAAAGCAATATTCATTTTACTTTATTTTTATACTGCTGTAGATGTCTTAATGAACTTATGGGTTAAGATTTTCTTGTATTAAGATAAATGTTATATTGAGAATTATATATCAAAACCATTGATTGAGAAAGAAATTGCATTACATTAAACTGATAGAATCACCACATATCTTGTCAGGAAAATTGATATAAAATACGGAAAAATGGTAAACTTAGTCAACTAGCAAACTAGAGAAATCAACTGAATGAGGAAAACTGTATTTGTTTTACGGATTGGATATTTATGAATATGGATAACTAAACTTAGAAAACTATTCTTTTGCATGTATTTTGGGTTAAGTATTGTACTTTCGAGAAAGGATGCCGAATGTGGGCTCCCAGAGACGATAGTTTTACTTTTTTCTAAAACTATCATTTTTGTTTTATTGCTTGGCCAAGCTACTGTACCATTAAAATAGATGGATTATTAAAAAGCCTAGAATTATATATGTCTCTGCCACATCCTGCTTGCAAGAGTTTATGTCATTCTAGGTTAGGATGCATATAGGCAACATGCATGATCGAGAGATTCCCTCCTGCTTATACTGTTCCAGGTTGTTAGGCTCCTTATGTAGGGTCAGTGTTTTCTTCAAGTTAGGAAGAAACCCAGGGAAGTCCAGTACTTCGTGGTTGGGTGGAAAAAACACCTTAACCACACTCTTGGTCTCGATTTGCGGAAGATCAGAGGATCAGAGCGGTTGCGTTCAGAGATTGATATGATATATGGATACGTATTTCATTGTACTCTTTCGTATGGCTGGTATAGCCAAGTTGTTCATGTAACTTTTACTTTCATTGATATATTGTTGTATTATCTCCACCTGTAACATTGAAATAGATGTTTTGTAACACTAGATTGGTGTATGTAATGGCAAGTAACACTTCATAGTGTATGGATAATATATACTTCATTCTATGGAATCATGCTAATTTATAAAGTTATGGATATTTGGAAACTTTAAATGTACTATTTTCCATTTTGGAATAAACAGTACTTTTTTGGAATACTATGTTGTAACACCCAATTTAGTTTTCACCCTAATAACTAAGTTTAACCAAAGGTAATAATTTTTTTTAAAAGTTTAATGCAGAAAAAAAAATTGTTTTTCATTTAAAACCAAGAAGATCATTCATCGACTAAATAATAATCATGAAATTATAAGTTATACAAAGGGGTCTAACCATCTACAACATTATACAATATGATGATTAAAGTTACTTAGAACATTTTCAAAATAGAAACTTACCAAAGTCACTGCATCTCGATTGTCGACCATCCAAATTCAAGTCTCGGCAAGCCTCTTGGAATATAGAAGAGAAAGTATCTTCAAGGAGCTTAACCTCCAACCACAGACCGTCGGTCTCCCGCACTCCTTCCTACCCGGAAGTGGCCCTACCCTACTCAAAGAGGATAGACTTAGGATAACCAATGGTGTTAGCCATCTGAGTACTGGTGTTGTGACCTACATAACTTGTTATCATACAATCCCTCATATACCCTCTAGTTAAGCATGACCACTCCACAAGCTACACCATCCAGTCATGGTGAACTATCAATGCACTTGAGGCAGGTGCACTACCTTGGTCAAAGGATTTGAAATATAATTAGCGTTGTGTCAATGCAAGTAGTAAGTTCACCCTCCCCAACTCAACTTGAATTAATCGCAATCCTAGAGTTACCTATGTGTAAGTATAATATAACAACCACTATAACCTCTTGGTGTTTCAAACTCATCATGCATTAACGCATGGCAGTTAGGTTTACTTCTCTCTTTTTGGCTCTTGGAGACATTTCCGTCCATATGTTAAAAGAATGGGATTCTAGCTTACCGGTTAATCGGTTAATGCTATAAGTTTATCAGTTGATCTTTAAGTTTGTCCACTGCTTTAAATTATCCAGTCAAGAGAGGACACTAAACTTAACAAAGTAATTTCAGAAGGGGTTTAATAATAAACCAATTATAGAATTCAAGTAATCGAAGACCTAGAGTTAAAGTTTAAATACTCTTAAAAGTCTTCTTCGACCTATCGAATCTTCGACATAGCTTAATCTTTTATCAAACTAAGCATTTAACAATCCTAACTTGTTGTTTCTATTTGCAAGAAGAATGCATGCAAGTTTAAACTAAACACTTAACTATAGACTCATTGTGTCTGCTCTAAAACTTCATTATCTAACATGTTTGATAGTTTAGACCAATAATAATTCTATACCCTCTTTCGAAGACACAACAGTTTGAATGTTTTTAAAGTAGAAAGAATTATATACAATAAATAAATGGACTATAACTAGATATCTTTCGCAGCAAGAAAAGTATAACTCTATGTTCGGCCAACCAATTATAGATTCAGAACTTGTGGAAGATTGAGTAGTCACTTATACAACGACATACATTCCACACCATTGTTCCCCATTTGCCGACGGGATGACACATTCTTCAAGTCTTTCATTAAACTAATTGTTTTTGGATATGACAAGACTAACTATAAATAGCAGGCCAACTGATGATGCTTCCAACGTTGACCAAGATTAGACTACTGCTGCTTAGGATATCTTTATAGCTAGCAATCGACCAAAACTCAGTCTACCATGTGCTCTCCACATATCCATATATTTCTAAAGTTAAACAAATACAACTACATAGTTTAAATCGACCATCGAAGATGCTTCGAGGAACAAGTATGTTACAACTGTGAGGTTTAAGACTGCGGTGTGGTTCAAGGAATAAATAGCATTATTTTTGTTTTAAAAGAAGTGTAAACACACAGGTCTTAACGTTGGTAACCAGTCCACATATTACATCATCAATAAAATACTAAGTTCCTTCGTATTACAAAGTGGAGCTATTCCTATTAAGACATTCTAGTTTAACCATGACAACGTATAAGAGAGATGAAATGGAACCTGAAGAAAATCTCCGGTGACTGCTTATAAATTGGTCCAAAATCTCGTTCTTTTCTTACCCGCTCACATACTCTTCACGTTCGGCCTCCTCTCAGCTTCTTTTTCCCCATTCTCTTTCTAAAAACAATCTCCCTACTTCCTCTATATCCCGTTCTCCCAAGAAGAAAACTAACTCCCTACTCCCTGAACCACACCCTATCAACTTGGTAACTACCTTGCATGGATAACCATCTGCCTCCTTTTCGTGACCACTACACAGAAATGGTTTGGTTTTCCACTAACTTCGCAGCTGATCCGCAAAGTGGAGCTTAACATTATGCGAGGTGACGGTTTCAGTTTGGACATGATGCCACACTACTCTTAACAAATTTTGAGTTTAAATCAAATACATGACTTGGAATAATGGCTGAGCCGACAACCCATCAATAAAGTTTGAAGCTCAAGAATAAATAGAATGTTTTGGAATAAAAGACATCATAATAATGACTTGAGTGAACCCTTCGAGCTACTGCCCAATTACTAACATCATAAAAGAATAAAAGAATTACCCCATAACGACTATTTAAATATAACTAAATATGATTTTGTATATTACCATTACAATACGACCAATGGTATTACACTCGACGGTCTCAAAGATTTAAAACATTATTTAAACCTTTTATTGTACGATAATAGCCCATAATAGAAACAATTCTATATCCGTCAAATTTCGCAAGTAAACGTTTGCATCATACGCTCGTAGATCTTTATGACGATGACGACGATTTGAGCGTAAACACAATACAAGGTTTGGGGTTGACTTTACGCACAACTTTCAACTTTTATGCCGAACCACTAAACAAGACACGACATAGAACTCATTCTCAAGTGTATACATTTATAGATATAAAAATATATCGGTCGTCCATATTTGACAACATGATTCAGAGTATTACGACACAGATGTCGATTTCCCATACTCATTACGACAACTACAAAAGGAAGAAAGAACCATTCTTAAAAACCTTGACATTCTCATCCAAAATTGACTTTACCCAAAATCAATAGTTATCTCGAGGCAACTAGGTTTATCTACCTGATGTTCATTTTCAGTGGCAAGCACCCATGGGTTATTCTAGAGTCTATTCTCTCTTTCTCGAAGATACTTTCTCTTCTTCTTTCTTCTTGGCGAACATGTTCCATCTATTCCTATCATTAACCATCTCACATACAATTTGTGGTTAGAGTACCAATGTTCTGATCAAAACATATTTACATCAAATCATTTCATTTTCATATCGAAAAGACATTTTAATTCATAGCATCAGATTGATCATAATCAAGTAAAAATCCATGATTTCTTAAAATTAACCTTTTCTAATCATATCATCATTTTCTATGATGTTAAAACATATCCACATGACTGTACTATTTAAGAAAAAGTAAATAGTAATACTGAATCCAAAAAGGGGATGTAACATATGTTTAGTTTGTAATTTTTCTGCACCTTACAATTAAGGACCTTCATTATTTGTTTTGAAAGAATGCAAGGACTACCTAGGAATCATTAGAAGAGAATTCACATGAAAGTGTCATAGCATAATCATAGAGCATCCTAATTGCATCATTATCATTGGCATATTGTATGCTTGCCTATTATCTTCGATCATTGTTCTAAAGTCATTGGATTGGTATACTAAGGGGCTTGATTGAGGAGAACATGACCCCCCACTTTAGACATAGGTGCAATGTGTTGAGAGAATTTACTATGATCATCCATTGTTTGCCAATTCACTTCCATAGGTACAAGTTCAATTTCGTATTCCAAATCAATTTTGTAGACCAAATCAATTCTGCAAGTGTAGAGATCAGTTTTGCTAGCACAAATTTGAACCACAACAAAACATAATCAATCTATTAATTCTAAAACCTTCATTTCATCAAATCCCTAATTTCTAATACATTAACAAATTATTTCTTAACATCTTCAACTTCTATCCAAAATCTAATTAAATATCATATTTAATTTATTTAAATTCTATAAATTTGATTCCACATTTATTATTATTCTAATATAGGATATTGCATCCCTTACAATTCTTTCCTTTTCGTTAAAGCAAACATATTTATCAATTAAATCAAGACAAAGAGACATTCGTCGACAACCCTTAGATTAAATGCAATAAGTTCTCGACGTCCATTAAAGTTTCGTGACATGTTGACCATGACATTCCTTCACGAGACGGAAAAAATAGAAAGGAATCTCTACCAAATTATGAAGACTAATTGTACAAGACAAGTTGCTACAACACTAATAATAATAAAAAGTGGAGACATCTTTATACATCGACAAATAATTTGATATTGATATCATATACTCCTAAAGGCCATTACATTGTTTTTATGTTGTTCAAGTAAGAATGAGGCATGGAGGGGAGCATATATATTTCCTTTTTAAATTTTTAAATTTCAATGTTTTACGTTATTTTGGATAGGTATTTTTATATATAATTTTTAATTTTTTTTTTATTGAATAAAGTTGAAGATTATAAAGAGAATTGTAGTTACAAAACGCTGCTCAAAATCTACAAAAGAACATAGCAGCATTAACAAAGAACAACTATAACAACAAGTATTGTTGAAACACAATAAATGAATACAAATAGCAAAAACAACAAAGAGCAACTGTAATTAAGGATTTTGAAATGGAGTCTCCCGCTCCTCTTCCCGCCCATGCTACAGGTTTGCTGGTTCCGTCTACTGCTGAGCCTTTAGCAGGGTTTTCCTCTGCTATTATTGTAGCTGCGACTATTGATGCACCGATCGTGACTGTGGGCTTAGCTGTTGGAGGTTCGACTGTGGGTGTGGCTGCTATGGTGGAGGCCTTGTAGGGTCTTCCTATTTCTGCTACCGTTAGTGCGCCGCCCGTGACCAAGACTGCTGCTGCATCTTTTGCAACTATTGTGGGCAATGGTTCTCCTCGAAGGCGTGAGGAGTCCTCTATTGTTGTTGATACTCTGGTTCCTAGGAGATTCTTTTCTCATTCTCACTTGCCTCCCCCTATGGTGGTCTTAGGGGATGAGGTTTTAAAAAATGTCAACTATTTTTCTAAGCAGGGTTTGATTTGCAGATTTGACCGTTTGTGGCCCAGGCTTGGAGATTTAAATCGCTAGATTTCTAAGCATTAGCGCCCTATCACGGAAGGGAAAATAGAAATTTACCCTTTTGCAAAGGGTTTCTTTGTTGTTGTTTTTGATTCAGTTTCTGATCAGAATGTTGTTCTTGATACTCATGCTTGGTTTTGAGGCCAACATGCCCTCCTTCTCAAGCCTTGGGTTTCCTCATTTAAACCGTTGACTGAGTCTTTCAATAGAATGCCTGTTTGGATTCACCTCCCAAACCTTCCATTGCATCTTTGGTGCAGTTCTTGTTATGAGGGTATTGGTAATTCTTTGGGTTCTTTTATTATGGTGGATCAAGCGACTACCTTGTTCTCTCATACTACTTATGCTCGTGTTCTTGTGGATCTAGATCTCTCTAAGCCCCTCCCTGTAGAGATTGTGTTGCAGGTTGCTGATTGTTCTTGGAGGCAGTTATTGGACTATGAAGGTATTCCCTTCAGATGTCATAGGTGCTTTGCTACAGGTCATCTGGCTTCTGGGTACTCTCATTTAAAGACCCCTCGTGCTTCCTCCTGGTGGAAGAATGCTTCGCGTGAACATCTTACAGTTGATGCTGTTGAGGATATTCCTGGGTCTGTGGCTGCTGATCCTTCCTCTGATGATGATGGGTCTGCTCCTGATATTGTGGTGGCTCCTATTTCTATAGTTGTGGCTATTGCTGATGGTTTTGCTATTGGGTCTGTTGTTGAGACCTCTAATATTGCTTCTTCTATTGCTGCGGTTGGGGCAACGCCTGCTCTTGGGGTTGCTGCTGTGCTGTCAGGGCCCTCCCCTGTTGCTGGCATTGCTGGGAGTGCTAAAGAGTCCTCCCCTATTGCTGGATGTGCTACAGGGTCTTCCCTTGCTGCTGTAGTTTTTTTCTGGTGCTATTGTAGGGTCCTTCCCTGCTATTGTTGCTGCTTTCAGGTCTGTTGTTGAGATCTTGACTGCTGATGTTATTATGCCTTGGATTGAAATGTTTGGTTCAACGGATGTTGCTGGGGCTGGTGTTGGTGTGCCCCTGGCTTCGCCCCCTTTTGTAGAGCTAGAGGGAGTTTCTCCCCCTTCTCCTATTTCTGTGGATAGAGATGATGTTTTTTGGACTATTGTCCAACGGAGGAAGCGTGGTCTTCCTAAGCATGTTTCACAAAATTGCACTCGTGCCAAGGGTGTTCGACTTGATAGGTCTGGATCTGCAATTGTCTAGGTTGTTATTCTTTGCAACCTAGTGGCCTTCTTGTCGCTTAGCCTTTTGGGCTTCACTGTCCATCTGCTGTTGAAGCACTATTTTTGGCCTGTGTGTGGCCTTTGCTTGCCCTCCGGGCTGTTTTGTAATAAGGATCTACACCCTTGTTTTGTAGCTTACCATAATAAAAAACAAGGAGCAACTGTAAAAATAACCAACAAAAAAGACTCAACCCATATAATATAGCATCTTAAGTTTTTGCAAAGCAAGCATCGTGATCTTTCCATTGCCTTGAAGTTGAACAATTTGCCTTTTAATTTGCTCCAACTGTTAGTCTAACTCTTCATTCATTCTTCCTAAAGTTGGACATATATAGAAACAATCTGGAAGAATATGCCAGAGTAAAGCTTTGGGATTGCAACTTTTTGATGAACGTTGTATTTAGAGAACACTGTTGAATATCTAACTTTCCATAAATATAACAATATAACCTATCTAATAGTGTAAGTAATTACATTATTTTGTAGTCCCATACCAAACAAAGCTTCCTTCCAATTTAAATGATAATCAAATATAGTTGGAAAGTCTTTAAAAACAACAAACCATTATTTTTTAACAAAAGTATAGCCCCAAAATACAAGCTTCATGTTTTCATTGACTGATAATAAGGGCATTTAACTGGATGAACCATCATGCATTTCATTGTGTCTCCTATAGGTAGCTTGCAATGTAAAATTTTCCAGGCCAGTAGATGAGCATCACTATCTGCTTTTGATTTTCAAATTTGAGCACTCAATTTGACCCATCTTGACTAAATCTAAGTCTCCACTTAACGTTGATGCATGGTGTTAAAAGCATTATGGGAAGGAGGATAAGATAAATTTTCTTTAGGCTGAAGTTAGAAAAATGATTAGAAGATAACCAATGTCAATTTTTGGAAAAATAACATGGTGTTGGACTACATAATTTAAAGGTTAGCTCAAGGGGAACCTAAGATTGCACAAATATAATAAACTATTTGTAATTATTTTTCAAACCAAATAGATCATTTATTACTTACCAAGGAGATCAATTCAAAACATTGAAATCCCATAAACCACTAAAATGTCAGATCCCTTTCTTGAACAAATAGTAACTTTGCTTGGGAAAATTGATAGCAAGAGGTGATTCTTGATATGGGACATGCTTGTTCCACCAAATGGATGAAGAGGCAAAACTAAAACCATGTTGAAGATAATTCTCTTTCCATTTTAAAAAGTGACAAACATTTTGCCACACTTTCCATATAGATTGGACAGATAAAGAAGCTTTGATTTGGATGTAGTGGGATCAAGAAGCAACTCTAAAACCAATTAAACCATCCCATTTGGACCATAAAAATTATGGATTAATTTATTTAGATTTTTATTCCCTTTGTTGGATGTCATTTAACATGATGAATAATGCACTTGTGTACCAAGAAAAATTCTATTAGCAACCTAAATTTTGTGAGCTAATAAAAATATTTGTTGCCCCAATTAGGTAACTTTCTTTTGACTCTGTTCAAGCAACAATTCAACATTTTAGTCAATGAAACTCTCAACCCAAAAGAAATACCAAGATACCGGGTTATCTCACTATGTTTGATTTGCTTCCAATCTTTGGGAATCCATTGAGGAGTGGAGTGAACTGGGGACATCAAGTATTCTATTTTATGATGGGCTAATTGAGATCCTCAAACAAAACAATATAAATTTAAGATATCAAGTGTATTCTTAAGCTCATTTTCTAAATTTTGTAAAACTAACAAGATATCATTAGTAAAATGTGAACTAAGAACAACTTTATTTCGAGGAATGGAAATGCCATAAATGAGCTTCAACTGATTAGATCTTTGTAATAAGTATCCCAATGCATCCATTGTAAGCACATACAAAATGGAGATAAAGGGCACCCTTGCCTGATTGAGTGTTGTAACGAGAATGTATCAAAAATATAATTATTAAATAGGCATTAGCATCTTTAAATAGCACTTGAATGTGAGCATAAATTTGAGGCCCAAAACCTAGCCTTTCATCATTTTAAGAATGAAGTTGCACTAAATCCTGACATAAGCTTTGTCAAAGTCTAATTTAACCAATAAAACATTTTGTCTAGACCTTTGATCCCATTAACTTGTTTCCCATGCTAAAATTAGGTTATCAAGAATATATCTTCCTCTAAGAAAACTAGTTTGCTTAGGTTTGAAAATACCTTGAACCACCGATTTAATCCAAATAGCTAATGCCTTCGCAATGATTTTATATAAAGTGTTTAAAAGAGTAATAGGATGCCGTCCAGATATAGTATCTTCCTTCTTTCCCTTAGGTAATAGTTTGATTAATCTTTTATTAATATTAATGCCTAAAGAACCTTTACCGAGGGCCTCTAAGTATAGAAGATAAAAGTCATCCTTAATGTGAGGCCACATGGTTTGATATATTTCCACTAGCAACCCATCAATACCTAGACTTTTGTTAAGATCCACAGAGAAGAGAACATGTTCAATCTCTTTTAATGATGGAATTCGGTCCAAGAATTGACTTAACCTAGACCAATTTTGTTTAGATTACAATCTTGAACTATCTCTTCAAGAGTTTCTTGAATATCCTCCCAATGGATTTCCTCTTTGAAGAGATTCTCATACAACTGCTGAAATAACATAGTTCTCTCAGGAGGGTCTATATGTGGGGAGCCATATTCATCCATTATAACACAAATTTTCTTCTATTTAGTTCTTTTTGATATATTTAGTGTTTTAATTTTTGAAACTAACACTTTATTATATTAAATCTTTCTAGTCAAAATATATCTTTTATTGTATTAAAATAAATAAATCGTGGGTATGATTGCATCCTTAATTTCTTGTTTTTAAGGTTAGTAATTCTAGGATATGACCATTATATAATTGGTATGGGTGTCAACAAATTTAATGTGTTTGTCGAGGGTTGTGTATTTAAATTCATCGTCCTAGTACACTTTGACATAGCATTCATTCATTGAAAGATCACACAAGAGCATCCACTTTCATAAGAAATAAGTCATATCAATCATCAGTTGACACCAAAAATAAAAAATCAATAAATTGACATTCATTATCATCTACACAAAGTCACCTATTCATTACGACTTGTATTGGACTTAGTTGATGTATCACACATGTGATTGCATCAAACCTCAACATAATCAACGATTAGCTCATTAACATTCATTGCCACCACTTACCTCTTTTAGATTATTGTTGAATCAACTAAGGAGCCTTAACTAAGGTTAAGGAAGTTTCATACTTCAACACTTGCATAATAGGGCCCCAACAATGCTCAATGATGCTCTTTAGCACCACCCTATTTTTCTAACACAAATATCACCTAGGTGAACATCTTCTACAAGTACCATATATAAATTTCTGTATTAGAAAAAAATACACCATCTAGGATAGAATCACACTAGGTGAATCAGATTGTGAGTGTGATCCTATCCTATGCCCTCAAAATTTAAGTCTTAGTTGTTTTAGCCCTTTGATCTTGAATTCACTATCAATTCTCAATTTATAGGTCTTTGTCACAACTTCCCAGTAGTCAAAGTCCACATCACACAAACTTCACAGATATACCCCTAATCCATCTCATTTTCATTTATCTATCTCAATTAATCAACCTTAAGTCATAAATTAATTTAGGGTCTAATGATTTATCATTCCCATTATAAGAGTTCTAAAATTAATGTAGGGTGCATTTTATTTCCCTACAAGGTCATTCCACTTGGTAATCTCCAAAATCAACCACAAATACTATGTAGTGTTTTGCCCTATAATTGAGTTTTCTACTTGGAATGGTGAAAATTGTAAACCTTGCAAAATTTCCCTTCATTTTGACTCATTTTGGCCAGATTATCTTTTTATACAACAAGTGTGCAAGTGTCATGATTTTAGCTAAGAGTTGGCACACAACTTGAGCCTTATAAGTTCCCATGTTGCACTCATTCCCAAGAATCAGTTTTGCTATGTAGATTTGCCCATTTTCCTATCTTGGGTGCACTTGCATAAGTGATCAAGGTCACTCCCACACTTGAGGAAATGACCCCTGAGATTTTAAATTTCAAACTCAAATTTGAACCCATTTGTTTTCCCTCTACCTAATTGTTGTGTGTTGACTTGATGCATGAAACATTTCATTTGACACTCGGGAAGAAAAAAAGGAAGAAAAAAAGACTAACCCTAATTCATTGCAAACACATAGAGACTAAGTAAAAGAGCACTTCTTACACACATCAAAAACATAAAAGTTATCTAGTGATATCAACACTACATTAGTATTTTATGTCATATTGTACAATTGCTTGTTGCCCTTGATCTTGTTTAAAACCATTGACTTGACATCCTTACTCATGTTTGAGACATATGGGGAATTATCCTTGTCACGTACAAATTGATGAACATATAAATTAGGTTTTTATGTAGGGATTAGATTGCGATCTTCAAGGTGAGCCAAAAGTGAATATCTAAAAATTAGTGGAAATGGGCCTGGTTCAAATCCACATTTAGAAGATCAATTTTACAGTTATGAAGATAAATGTATAATTGCAGAAATAACTCTAACACTATATATATACACACTTTGAAACACAAGCTAATCATATTCCACTTTCAACGAATAACTAAATACTTATATATATTATTAATTTTTAACATTAATTTCAACATATTCCTAAGATATTTAATAATATTAATTAATTGTACTTATAAAAGTTATGTAAAGAGTAGTAGTTTATTTCTTTACACTACTTGGAGAACGACATAAAAAATAGGGAATAAAATTATAGAATAGAGATGGCAAAAACCATAGAAAATTTATTAAAAAATCACGAGAGATGTCATACCTAGCAGTCATCTTCCCTGAAAATCATCGCGCTATCATGACACATGGCACCTTCTCAATGGACTCCAACACTTACATACGTGGGTATCTAATAGACCAGACTAGAGGGAAATTCTTTAATCTTCTAGGCTATAACGGATGTATTGTCACGGAGTTTATATCTACCTTAAAACGTGGAGCTCTCACTTGTACCCATACACAAAAATGATATGAACGAGCTTTAAATATCATGTATCTTCTATAAATTATAGTTTCGTGTCCTATACAGGGAAGATGTGTCAACAAAGGTTGTGTAATGATAAGGCCATTAATAAAAGCTGTGAATTCGACCAGCCATTAGCTAATGTGGGCAATCCAGTTCCTCAAAGATGCAGTTTCAAGTCTGTAGTAAATGCTCTCGTTGGAATAGTGAGTGTAATTGTCTTTGCCTTTCTGGACTTGTTGGATTTTATTCTATGCAAGGTGTACGGGTGGGTTGATTATCTGCTGGAGAAAGAGTGGACACCATGCTACTGCTGCTTCAATGGCGTTAAATCAAAAGAAGGTTTATCAGAAACTCTGTATTCAAGGAAGAATTTTGTGAGGGATCTGATAATGGGTGTTGTCTGTTGCATGAAGAAATATGGTAAAACTGGTGTAGATTCTGTGACAGAGAGAAGTAATCGGAAATTCAAGCATTTGGGTGGTAGGTGGTCTGATTGTGCTTGCCACAAATGTCTTTCACCAGACACTCAGAAACTGTATGTTGCAGTTGGAGGACA
Organism: Cunninghamia lanceolata; assembly: GCA_027924645.1. Classification (NCBI taxonomy): domain Eukaryota; kingdom Viridiplantae; phylum Streptophyta; class Pinopsida; order Cupressales; family Cupressaceae; genus Cunninghamia; species Cunninghamia lanceolata. The sequence continues at coordinate 535,911 of BSBN01001277.1, read as the reverse complement.
AGGTATGCTGCAACATGTATTTCTTTCTCTTAGAAACTGTGTTGTAGTACATTAATGCTTTTTACAGTTGTTAATGTTATTATTGTTATGGCATTTTCCATAACAACAGAAGTAAAATGGAATAGATAGAGGCTTCAATTAACATCCGCTATCCAAATGACCAAGGATGCCACCGAAACAGTTATAAATATAGGGCTATTAAACAAAGGGAGGCAATTGAAGAAGGTAGACAATAAATATGTAAGAGCATTGACAAGAGCTACCTATGATGGTTGAAATTTGGCTGTACATAAGATAAAAACCCTAGGGTAGTATATGCAACAAAATGCATTGCATACAAAATTTACAACACCAACCAAGAGGGATCCGCCCCTAGCACAACCATCAACATGAATTAGGAAATAGTGGTCAATGGGAAGTAGTGTAATATTCACCCTATTTTTTTTCCAAATAATTTGCACTTAATTCAAATGCACAAGCAGTCTTTGTTACACTTTCTGATCACCAAGATCCCAAGGTGGGCAAGGTGACAGCATACGGTGTGCAGTATCACACTTTTTCTAACAACTGCTACTGGAAGTAAGTGCAATGCAGGATGTTTACGAACACACCAGGCATTCACGACGACCACATGCCACGCTTGTTCAACAGAGTGAGTTATATGCAAATCACAAAAATGCATGCACTAGGCAGCTGTGTCGACCACATCTACGCTTATGCAACGGAGTGCATGATTCAAACAGAACGAGTTCACTCAAGGCAGCAAGCTGTCCTATCAATGCTTATTCAATAGATGCGTGAAGATGCAAGCCACTGACAGTGTGCATGCCAAACGGGCTACAAGAATGCTATAGACTATTGGTGGTAAACCGACCAATATTACAATATGAAATCCATAAGCTCAAACAACCGATGGTACTACCATCCGGAGATACAAACACACAGTATTGCAACTTGTAAATGAAATACAATAGTTATGGAAGGCTGTAATATCTTATTAATTCTGATTTAAAGCTGATAAACACTACTGTAGCATTAAAATCAGAATATAGAGGTACTGGAAATCACCCAAACATCATAAGAAACTATACCCTCAATGCTTTGATGCTGTAGATGATGAAATGAAGCCAATAGTCACTGTAGAACCTTGCTGGAAACTCTGAAACAGCAGATACACAGGTCTGATATGCAGGAACAACAAACTAGAAATGCACAGAAAACTCACTAGACACCCCAAAACTCCACACAAATCATAAAACTCCACACCAAAACTTTACAAACAGCAATTAATGCCCAAGGCGCCTCCAAACAAGAATCAATGACCCCCAAATGATAGGCGTTTCAGCCCTAACACCAAACGCCTTCCTCATGCCATGGCACGACCTGCATAATGGTGTATGACCAACAAGGAAAGGGTGAAAACTTCAATAAAATCACAAGATAATATCACTGAGCGGCCAGGTTTGTCTTGGGTTTGGCACCACCAATGGAAGATATCAACAGGTAAAAATACCAAGTTTGTTCCTTCAGAAACCCTGCACCACATGCAACTGGTAAGACCAACAGTAGTGGAAGTGTCCAGCAAATAAAACAAACCAGCATGCAATATATTCTTCGTCATTCTCCCCAAACAATCCTGCAAAAAACTTCAATAACATTCACCAAATCATCACTCCACAATCTGAACTTAAAACACATCAAAATTCATGAACTCCATTGCAGCGCATAGGTGATTTCTGAGGTAAAAATCACACTTGACCAGCTAGGGCAGATCTCTCACTGCCAAAACCAGCTATTCCATGAGGTTAATCAACCTCAAGAAATTCCAAACTCCCAGGTTCTCACACACAGAAGCAAAATAAAAATATTCAAGCATGTAAACTCCAAATGAGCACTCACCATTTATAAGCACAAAATAGGGCACCCAAGAATAAATATTATAATATTGCTTTATGACTTCAAAAGATATTAAAGATTCCTCCAATATGGAATGCCACTCAAGCCTTATGCCCAACGCCTATTATCAAGTGAAAATCAAATAACATTTTCCGTCACCTTTCCAATGAACTATTACACTTAAGTTATTTTCTAAAATTTCCCCAACAATAGATAGCTTAAGTGAATATTGAATTAAATAACTTGATAATTCACCCAACTTGTGGAAAGTCCCAAAATGAAGCAACTTGTAAATCTAAACATACCAACATGATCCCGAAGACTTGGGACGATGATCGGAGGCAACCAGGTGACTTTCTAAAAATAGTATGCTCCTCCAAGAAGTTTGGAGAGCACTCAAAAGGTCGGAATTCGGTTTTGAAAGCACCAAAAGGCTCCATCTAACCAACTGAACTCAAAACCATGAACAAATACTCTGCAAAGTTGATCCAACGCTCTCCAAGAACTTTGGAGTTCTCCCTTGCACACCAATTAGCCTACGGGAAATTCAGAAATAGGCTAACTGTTCATGACTTGGCTAAGCGCCAATTGGGGACATTACAAGTAGTTCAACCTTTGCCAAACATTGTGAGAGCAACTTCTCGAGAACTGAGCAAAGACAAAGAAGAACTAGCATGAGTCTAGGTATGGATCCCTTATGATCCACTTAGCTCTATATATTCTAGGTCAATTACTTGGAGTTTGACTTTACATTTGGCAAAGTGGTGGATTTGTAGGAAGCCAAATCTATGAATTTATCCAATCCTTCTCACTCAACACAGCATCTAAGCATGTATTTAATAACTTTTTCAAAAATCTTCCAAACCACAATGCAATATAGGGAGAGGTTTTCCTACAATATAGCCAAAAAGTATGAGAATAATGTAGTGTTTGCAGTAAGCCTGGACTATATGTTCTTAGAAACAATAGAACCCCAAAGCTTATGGGTTCCTCAACTTCCATACTAGTCAAGCGACACATTACTAGACTCCATTGCTCAAAGTTTTCTTGCCCTCCCTAAGGATCCTAGCACGTAAAGGTTTGGGGCGTACAATGAGTATATAAACAAAAGAAATACAAAAAGAAGCAAAGGAGAAGGTATAGAAGAAGAAGGAGAAAGCTGCAAGGGAGGAAAAGAAGAGAGGATCTAGAAGGGTGCACAATTTGTTATCTCAGTGAGAGAAGGCTAAGACATGGTTAAAAGAAGAAGCTCTTCAAGCTGCAAGGAAGGCCTATCACATTTTTCTAACAGAGAAAGATACTAAAATACATCAACAAACTTCAGTGGTAGAGCCACAGGAAGGGGAAGTACAAGAAGAAGAAGTTGGACATATTAATGAGCCCATGATTGAATATATTTTAGAGGAAAAAGCTCAAGAAGGTGAAGATAAGATGGTGGAAGAGAAAACACTAGAAACAAACGAAGGGTATGTAGACAAGGAGATAACACTAGAAATAGAGGTGGAAGAGAGCCACAAAGAAGATAATTCTAAGGAAGAGAAGATAATGGAAACAAAGTAGGCACAAACTATAGAAGCTGATCAACAGATATTGATACCTCTGACAGGTCAATTTGTAAATGACCCAATAGAAAAGATCAAGGAGTACATGGCAAGGCAGAAACAGATAGCTCTGTTGGTCACCATGGGACCAAATATACTTGTCAGCACACCATTGGGCTGCAAGTTGATCTAACACAAATTTCACCTATTTAGAAGTTGAGAATTGGTGAAGTCTCTTTGGGACTAGTGCTAAACAGGCCTTAATGCAAAAATGCCTATCTACGGAGTAGAGTATGGAGAAAATTATAAAAAAGATACAATAGACACAACCGCAAATACAAGTCAACCCTTATGTAGAAACTACAAAGCAATTAGAGGATTCGGTACAAAGCCTAATCGACCAAATTAACCATTGGGGACAAGATAAGAAGTAGATGAAAGATTAGATTATTAGAGTATGAGGCAGAAAAGTTGGGCCCAAAGTGGAGGAATCGCCAGAAGGAATTAGATAAAGATATACAAAATTTACAGAACACATAACAATGTCTCCACACTTTATTAGCATTGTGTAAACTGGCCGAAGACTACAAGGGCCCAAAAAACCCAAATTGAAGCTCTAGAAAATCAAATTCTTTAGGCCTCAATGAACTATAATGTGATGACTGGTTGAGATGAATCACAAAGAAAACAAAATGGAAAGTTTGCAGTCTCATCACTACCAACTCAATGAATAGAGGTTGAAAATGATTGATCAAAAGAAAGAATTAAGTCTGACACTGAATGTCCATCTATCTCAATTAACGAGTCTTCTCTGAGATGTTCAACAGATTGGTGAATCCTTGGTAGAACCTACAACATTAACTATCACAAAACGAGAATGCATTGATATCATGACATATGTGCGATGCATTCAATAGGTCAACTCTTTTTGGATCACATCCTATGATCAACTTTAGACTACGTATCATAATATTTTGCTTTGCTAACTTCTTTAGTTTTGAGAAATTTTGCTTATGTTGAAATGACAATTAGCGGATTGGGTGTTGAAATTTTGTGGAGTAGTTAGCAGCTATATAGAAGATAAGGCTTTCTCTAAATTAGTGGTTCAACCTTTTGAAGTGCGGATGGAAGGAGTCCATTAAGTTTTGGATGGTTTTGTGTAGTTGGAATGGTGTTTTGAGGACGAGACAATGGTTTTAGAAGGGGGAGAATGTTGGCAGGATTCAAAGCCGTCTTTGGATTCCATATAGTTCAGTTGAAAACCTACAAGGTCGCCAAAGGCTAGAATGAGACAAGATCGTTCCCCAAGAACAAGGTACAACAAGAGTCATTGCAAGAGTAAAGAAGCAGCTTGGCAGTACAAGGATACACTTTGTGGTGGATTTTGAAGGACATAGCTATGAAGGAACAAGCCTAGGGACATGTCCCCGTATTTAGGAAGGCTTAATAGCATCATATCTATACTACACATAAGAGTGTAATGTAATGGAATATAATGCATGTATATTAGAGAAAAGAGGAATTGAGAAATAAGGAAAAGAGAGATAAAGAGAGAATATCCATAGAATGAAAGGATGTAATGATGTATAGATACCATGTAATGAGATTGTGTTAAATATAATGGAGCACTGATTATATCTTGTATATGTGTGAATGATAAATGAGTGTGTATATTTTCTTTTGTTTTGTTCTATAATCTTTGCCGCATATGTTCTGTTCTTCTTCCTTATGCATCACACGGAGGCAAATACAACTCTCACACAGATCAAACAAAGACTTCAAGTCTGCATTTTCTTGTCAACACTTGTGAAACTTGAATTGAGATGCATTGTCAAGTCCCCAATTTTCATGGATGTAATAGTGCTAGAATGGAAAATTGATGCAGGAGCATCCCAAGGTGTAAGAGCAATCTTGCATGAACCAAAAGCATTTGCTTTCACTTTGTTTCTTTATAGGTTTCTAGTCACCATTCAGTCATAGATGAATCCATTGCACATCGCCGCAAGTTTATATTTTGTCTCGTGGTTTTGAGAATATAATTTATAGTAATGCATCAACGTCATATCCACATTTTAGAAGATTTTGATCACCCCAAATGTGTAACTTGGTTGATGAACATCTATTGGGTTGATAGACTTACACAATTTTACTATCCTTCACTTGCACAGTTACTGCATACTCCACCCCCTCTCCCTTGGTACGCGTATCAGATATGGATACTCATAGGATACGGCTTGGATACTTCTTGGATACCGTATCTGGCCATACCAAAAAAAACCCTATTTTTTTCCCGTTCCGGATACGCGTAGATGCGGCATTCTCATGATATTTGTGTCGTATCCCAAAAATATTAACCCTAGAATGTTAAAAATTGCCGCAAGCAATTGTTCCATGACCTGGCATGCTGATTTCTTGTTGCAGGGAACTACTATGGACCAACACGCACACGATTGGAAATGTCTTTCTACACGATTGTATTTACTCAAATAATCGCATTCATTCTAAAGTTGGAGATATAGTGTCAACAAGCAATGGAGGAAGAGGCAAATTTTATTAATTGGTGATATTTTTTTAATTTTTGGCTTTTTTTGTTTTACTTTACATTGTAAACTTTTATTTATTTATTTATTTTTGGTCCGTAATAGTTTTTTTGTATTTATATATTCAAAAGGGTTTACATGTCATCAGCCTATCATGGCTGGCCAGTAGTTCACTGCCTATCTATAACATTGAAAGAGATAAGATGAAAGACCACACAGGGTCACCAACCATATGTATAAAGTAAAAGCACTAACAACTATAAACACTATCACCTAGACTTTCAGTATAAGGCTCCGACTATACAAAATGGAGCCTAAGAAGTAGTAATCACTAAACATTAGCAGAAGCAAGGAGTTTCCTGAACTCCTCTATCCAATCCAACCCGACCACAGTCTCCAAACCAAGAGCCTTCTTAATGAAACCGACTGCCAGTGTCGCTTGATCTTTGAGCAAGATCAAGTCAAAGCCACGGATATCCAAGATGAACGGATAGAGTTTGATAACAGCACCAGGATCTTCGAAATCTTTCCAATCCTTTGGCCTCGGAATTCCCGACCCCAAACTCGCCATCTGCAGTGAAAACTCGAGATCCCCTAGAAGCTCTGCAATTAAAACACCCTGCATGATAGACTTCACCAGTTGTTTGTCCATACCTAGTTCAAGCAGCATCGCCAGAGTCCTGGAGGTAATGTCTGTGTCGACCCTATAACGCTCTCCATTTTCCATAGACCTCCTGCCCAATATCATTTTCACCGCTCCCAGCATCAAGGCATCGGGCCGTCGAAGCATTCGCTGAAGCCGTAGGTCTGTAATGGCTCCGAGAAAAGCCATTTGGCGCTTCCGACTGGTAAGGCGCACTGGTGTATCCATGCCGCCACACTTAACCACCTCCGCCGAAATGACCACAGCAAAGAATTTTGGCATTTGTTTTGAACCAGGAAAGAAGACTGAGGAATTAGCCTCCGCCGTCGACTTAAGAAGGAGCCAACCGAAACTTCTCGAACTCCAGCTGGGCTCCCAACACATGCCTAAAATGACACTCACTGTCATCAATGAACCCAACCCCAGCATCCCTTCCGCTCATGCCTACCTGCTACCATCACAAATAATCATTGGCACCCTTCCGATCTCGACCTTGCCAACCATCATGGGGTGGCAAGGCTCCCTCCCATCCACCCACTTATTTATTTATTAAGTTTAATACATTTAACTTTTAATTTAAGTTTAATTTGTTAAATATATATTATTTATATTAAATTTAAATTATTTAATATTATTTATTGCTAATCTCTCTGTATATATATTTGTATATATATATGTGTGTGTGTGTGTATATATATATATATATATATGTTGTATCTAGCCATATCCATATTAGGGGTCTTGAAAAATAGCCGTATTCATATTCGATACCATATCTGTACCGATACCGTATCCGTGTCCATGCAACTCTTGCACTAGGTTTCCGGAAGTTTGCGCCAAAAAAGGAACACATATGAAGATACATTAGCTCTAGGAGAATTTATGATGAACACCGCACGGAGATCATCCATTCTGTTATCACCGCATTTGATTAAGGGACTTATTTATCACACTTGGCCGACTACATGTTTCATGTGGCCTAGAGCTTTGCGCCACCTTGTAGTCGACACAGATCATCTTTGAGGTTTGAGATTGCTATATATTCACTGCTCAAAATCATTTGAAGGTATCAAGAGGAAGTTAAGGAAGAGTTCAGTCATAATTGGAAGTCCAATTGTGAGCATGAGGATGAGGGTTGGAGATGGAGTATGATAATGAAGATACTGATAGCGTGGCATGTAGGAATGTATTGAGTTTTATCTGAATGTTGTAATTTCATGTCTAGTAATCAAATAGCTGCAGCGTAGCATGTAGGAAGCCCATTGAGGCAGATTTTAATCATTCAAGACTGAAATCCATAAAGTTCATGTTGCTGCTTCATTGAGTTTCTGCTGTGTATGTTGTGTGTTTGATTTTCACTGCATGGTTGGACATTCCTTCATTGGATCCTCCATCCATGACTACTTCAAAAATGTGCTTAAATTGTCCAACAAACACTCTTGACTGTAGATCTTGGTATTGATGGTTCAATCAACTTTTTGTTGTTATAAAGGAGATTGTTATTGGATAAGGATGGGCCATGCGGTTTAGATTTAACATCTGCACTATCTCAATGAGCACCAAATTGTTTGTGCTTGCTTTGTTGAAGACACTTACCACCATTGATGCATTTCATTATAAAAAATCTCTTAGGCTGCCATTGTCCTTCTTTTCTCTGTAGAAAATGCTCTTCTTAACATCAAACGTTTTCCTTGTTCTGGTTCAACACGTGGTGTCTCTTTTGCTTGAGTAGTTTCCTTTGTTTGAGCGACATTTGTTCTCTGTTCTTTCCTTCTGCCTTCATCTATTGGTACTGTATAATTAAGTACTTGATGATCAGGCTGCCCAAACCAATAACAACCTCTATTGTAGTTTCTTCCATAACCACAATCCCTTCTTCAGAATCCTATTCCTCTATAAAGACAATAATCAACTCTTTGCATCACTTGAGAGGAATTAACTTATTCTCTTTTTTCAGCTGTTGGCATTTCACTTCTACTAACAGTCCCCTTCCCACCTCCTCCAGATGTAATAGCACTTTTTTGTTTGGCATATCCTCCACAAAAATTTCTTGATATTCCTCCACCTTTAAGTGAAATTGGTATCCTTCCTCCACTTAGGACTTCTCATGCAATCCCAACTCATCTTGTGGCATGTTTCAATCTACTCACACATCTTCACATTGTTTCTTCAGCATGCCTCAGTATGGAATGGGCAAAAACATTCCTCTCACTGTAGAAACCATTTAGCTTCAAGTTTGAATCTTGTCCTTTTCATTTCATGTCCTTTATTTTGCAAATGGTTCCACCACATGAATGCATGTTTCTCCATCTTTGTGCATGACATTTTAGTCTTGCAATGCCATCTGTTCACTCAAAAATCAAAATATAGTTTCATCCCTACTGTTCAATCCACCAGCGCTTCTGGGTTCAAACTTCAAACTTCCAAAATATGTAGTTACATCTAGGTTTAGAAGTTTTCCTATATTTGATAACAACATATTAGGTCATTCTTTGGGAGCTTGTTCTGCTGGCTCACCTTCTATATATCATCATTTTTTTCATCTATGACATCATGTTGTTGGGCAATTTTTTAATTCTCTTATCTCCTTTGTAGTATCTGCACTTTCTCTGCAATACAACCATACATCAGGCCTCTATTTCGGACACAGCCTCTTGTTATCAATACTCTTCTCTGTTCCATAGGGTTGGGTTTGATACCAATATTATGTAGCATCAACTTATAACCAATGAAGAATTCAACACAATATGGTAGTAGAACTTTGTATTTTGTTAATATGAAAAGACAAGTGCATACTCTGATAAACTGCCTGAAGCTATTCACCAGAATAACAGTCCTGCTGAAGATTAGAAATCTCTATTGCCATATATGCAATATTTTCACTACCATAAAAAAACTTACTTTTCCTACCAAAAAGAATGCCTTCCCTCTCCTTCTTGCTGAGACTATTTTTTAAAAACTCCTTATTGAACTAGCTATCTCTGAATTGAAATAATTCTCTTCACAGAAACTAGTCTTCTAATTGAAGTGAACTGTTCTCTAACATAACTGACTGATTGATTGTACTTGAAATGAGCTGAGCTGGATCTTCACTAAAATGACTCATACTTGTAACACTGAAAATCTGGTTTTCTGCCAACCGTGTTTATGCTTTAACACCAGTCAAAGGATGAACGCCTTTTGGGTTATGCCATCATTATCCAACTATAAAGTAGACTGCATTTAACCTTAACCAACTCATCCTTAAATATAACCTGGCCATGCCAGCATTTCCCACTTTACAATACATACATTTTGTTTATACTTAAAAAAGGCATCTATACATATTTCCATTTTAAACTGACAGCAATGATTATGAATATTTTAAACTTGTATTTAAAAGAGCTAATAGTGTCTCTTCCATTGAAGTTTAATGGAATATTTCGTTTCATTATTCAAATCTTGCAAATTATTACTAAAATGTAATAATATTCTGGAAACTTTGTACTCTGCTATGTTCACATCTCTAAGAAATGTAATAGACCAATATAGGTGGTCTTTTCTAATTCATAATTTAAATTTCTGAACTTTTTACATTTTGTAGCCTACTCCATTCCTCATTGTTTCCTTATAATGGCAGGTTCTCATAGTTGTGCTTCGGGTACGGATGTGATATTCATACATGGGTTTCTTTCTTCTTCCTCTTTCTGGACTCAGACTGTCTATCCGAGATTTTCTGAAGGAGGAAAATCAAATTATAGGCTTTTTTCAGTTGACCTTCTTGGCTTTGGAAAGAGTCCCAAGCCAATTAATTGCTTGTATACAGTAGAAGAGCATATAGACATGATAGAACAGTCAGTTCTTCATCCATTTTATGTCAAGTCCTTCCATTTAGTTGCTCATTCTATGGGTTGCATCATTGCTTTAGCATTGGCTTCCAAGTATCCAAATGCATTGAAGTCAATAACACTTTTGTCGCCAGTGAGTACCCTATATTCTTCTCCTAGCTTGAATCTAACAATGTTTGTGTTGCTCTGATAATTTTAGGTTTTTGTTATAATAATCTCATCGTATTTTCTGAATGCAGCCATATTTTCCAGCACCACCTGGGGAGCAAACAAGTCATTTTGTGATGAAAAGAGTTGCACCCAAAACAATCTGGCCTCTCTTAGCATTTGGTTCATCCATAATGTCATGGTATGAGCATGTTGGTAGAACTGTTTGTTTAGTAGTATGCAAGAACCACCGATTATGGGAATGGATTCTAAAGCAGTTGATAAGGAACAGGTATATATCATCCTGTAGTGCTCAGAGATAAATATATATACACCCAAACCTTATCTTGTATAATTCTGTTCTATAATCTCTTTAAGATTCAGTATTTTATAGAAATTTACAAATGTATATGCTGTCCTATTTGAATTAACTTCAAATTAACAAAGATTGGATTGTGTAAGTGCTGGAATTAGTGTTCTTTAGTTGCTGGAATGAAACACTGTTGCAGTTGTATGAAACAAAGATGAAAATAACAAGAAACATCAACCAAAAACAAGATTGATACAAAGTTTTTAACCTAGAAACTTCAGTGTGGGGGAAAGCTTGGTGAAAGTGGCAATAGCTGAACTTCCTCTCCTTTCCTTGTCCAAAGGTAGTTACAAATATCTCTTGATAGATAGTGTACAGTAATCTTCCTACTGTCACACTCCTGTCTGAAGCAAATTACTCCTACAATCAACTGAACTTTTAACTCATCTCTCACACTCAGAGGTTTACAATTGAGACTATGCCTCTTACAAATAGATCATTGGGAACGTCCTTTCCTGCTCTAAAGGACTTCCAAATGTCAGGGAATATGAAAAGATTTCAGCGATTACCCTACTTGTACATATGAAACGGGCAAAACTGTCACTGCTGTCAGTGCAGAATCACTTTGACATCAACGAAACCACCATGTTACAAATGTAACCAGCATGGCATGTGTGAAACTGCCATGACAATAATGAAATCTCCATGACAAAAATTACCATGATAGATGTGTAACCACCATGTTTTCTGCTATGTTTTTGTTGAAGTTCTGGTTGTTTGATGAAATAAACTGCTATCTGGACCCTCACGTTTCAAGTGCAAGCTAGTGCCAAGCAGGTTTGATCATAAGATCTTAAAAAGGCGAACATATAAAAGAGAATCTTTTTTACTTCAAAAAACATTTCTTTATAGATTAAGACTAGCAAGGGCAATGTTTCACATCATTTCTTAACCCTTGTGTTTGGCACTTCATGTGAGAAACTCATGTGCAAAGTTAAGTTTTTGTTTTCCAAAGATATGTAAAAGTTGTTTTTCTAATGCAATTTATTCTGCTTATTTTCACTGGTGAATGAATCATCTCAATATGTGTCACTCAAGATTGTGATCCATTCCTCCCATCCAAGACGTATAGTGGCTTTGTTTTAGATAAACATTTTTGGGGTTCTATTATGAGGCCCCAGCTCTGCTACTAAAACCATCACATACAAAACAAGGAGCAACAAACCTGCGTAAACAATCCATAAATGGGCATAGCAGGCATCTAGAGAAAACCAGTATACAAAACTATTACAGCCTAAACCTACCATAGAAAAAGGTGAACCACAAACATCATCCTGCTAATGAAGCCATACCACAGAACCCACAAAATAGAACATGGCCTCCCGTTTAGGGAAGCTGAGGAAGACCCCAATGGGCCACGCTTGAACCACTGGGAGAAGTTTTCCATCTGTCATACACCCTATTGTATACTCCTTTGCCAGAGACCTCCATCATCTGTATCATAGCCACTGATGGACCCACTGCCACCTCCAAATCGTCAAACTTAAATTCCTTTTATCACTTTTGCTCTCCTAACTGAGCATATCGACTTGTCATTGTCCAACCTCGACAATGTGTAACCACTTGATACTCCAACAGACCATTGTGGTGAGATACCACCAGTAGAGCATTCTGGTGATATACCACCAAGTTCTTAATCACAATACATAGATCTTGGTAGAAGTCTCTAAGTTTGCTCACCTCCATGAATAAGTCTTCTATCTTCTTGTGCATTGCCCTGTTTCCCAGCCCAAGCCTGCTCACCATAGCATTGCTAGAATCCTGCACCATAAGGGGAGGCATTTCTTCCATCCTGAACTCAAGCCCTCCTGCAATGCCTCCATCACATCCAAAGGCCTCACTAGAAGCTCCATAAGGCTTTCCCTACCATCGGCCACATGGACAACTGCCATTAGTTTTTCTTTAGTATCTTCCAGAATTAATGCCCTCGTGGGAAGTTTTCCACTATCCTCTATGCTGTCACTGTCCAGAATAGTCGTAATTACCTTGAGGATGGCCACACTTGAACAGTTGAAAATCTTCCTTAACCTATGATTGGAGACTCGTCCTTGGTGGAGCGGGTCCCTACACAAACCCTTCTTGGCCATGAGAAAAGCTTCAATAGTCAACCATAAAAATCACACTGGAATCTCAACTGAATCTGGAAATAGAAATGCCGCTCTCCAAATGAAAAGTATTATCAGACGGGATGAGGCCACATGCCTTACAACTATAAGCATGGTGCTCATCAAAGCACATAATAAAGAGCTAAGCCTCGTACCTATCCAACCCTCTATATGTGCAAGAGGCATATATCACATTCCTTCAGCCATTGGCCACTTACAGTGCTTAACTAATAATAATAGCAATCCTACGGGAGAAACTATAGGATGACATTCATTCAAGGTGGCCAATCTTTGGCAATAAGCTTTGCTACTCCATTCCATTCATTAATATCACAACTTTCAATGGAGGAGTTACTAAGTTCAATTCCTTTGCTTGCAAAAAATCGGCCACCCTATTCTGCTCTTTGTAGCACCTACCTTATCAAATTTACTTTTTCAGATTATTTCTTCCAGAACAGATCGGAGCTTCCAATTAGGGCAGAAAGTTTTTTGATTTTTTAACATGTTTACTACAATTAATGAATCTCGTTGTACTGTTAAGTTTTGACAACCTCCAGAATACTCTACAGTCATTCCCACTAATAGAGCCTCCCATTCAGCTTTGTTATTAGTTTTGTGCCCCAAATGATGAGCGCCACCAAACACAAAGGCACCCATAGAGTTCCAAAACATGTACCTTGCCCCTACTGGACTGGGATTGCCTCAAGAGGCCCCATCAAAGTTAAACTTTCCCCTTTTCAATTGGGCTTCCATTTCTCCTTCTATCATTCTTAGGAACAACTAACCCATTAATGGGATCGACACTTAGAGTGTTAAGGATAAAGCCATAATTGATTTGATGATATCTAACTTGAAACAGAACATAAGGCTAGGCTTCAGATTGGAACATTTCAATAAACCATCCCTTTCCACAAATTCCAAATGATCCAATGGAAGGAGAGGGACCTGTTTCTAAGCAAAGGGGAACTATCACAGATCCCAACTAGCAGTTTTTATCAGTCTTGGGGAAATGGGAAATCAGATATCTTGTCATGCCCCAAGTTATTGTATATTTGGTGAATAGTGCTTCCAGTAGTATGGCAAATTATCATACAGCTTGTAAAGCTGGTTTTATTATAGTCATCTTTGTTAGTTTGCTGATTTGTTAGTGACCTAATATCTTAGGTCAACTTCAAGCTGTTCCTTGATGCTCTTTATGGTTATTGTTTACCTGAAGTGGATTCAAAATTCATCATACTGCATTTTGGCTATTTGGAAGTTCATATTTTTGTTTCTTATGAGCTGTAGCTGTCCTATTGTTTGTAAAGATCCTTTTCATATTTAACATTGTAAAGAAATAATATGCGTCTCTACATAAATCTCCTAGGATAAATTAATTAATCACCATTAACATTAGATATCCTAGGGAATAAGAGGTAGGAATGATAAATATGGTGAAGTTAAATGTTCATAATTCTAAATAATAAATGGAAGTACTCAGCTCTTGGTTTGATGTGGAATATGACTCTACCAGATATCCTAGTGATTCATCACTATTGCAAAGAATTAGGGCTAGTGATTCTTCTAATGCTGTATTTCCTATCAGGGGATTCCAATCCCCTGATGTTCCAAGAGATGCAATTAAGATTCATCTGCATCCATGGCTTCTGCACTTCTTCTATATTCCTAAAGGCAACAAAGCATTTAGGAAGGTTCTTTTTTCTATTGCTACTTCTTAGATATGGGGTAGCTATCTCCTTTTGCCTGTCTTCTTTTTCTTTTTTTCTGATTCAGCATATTCTTTAAACATGAGCTTTTATTTTCCCCACTTACGGGGGTCACAATAAGAATATTTTGTGATGACCTTTGATTTTTTATACACGGGGGCTTAGTGCAAATGCTTTTGGGCATGGGAAATCTCTTTATATATTGTACTACTTGTTTGCTAGCCTGTAATATTTTCCTCACAGGTTTTAAATCCAAGATATGTGCTTGGGAGTGCGTTGGGACCATAGATTTAAAACTCACCAAATACTTGCGAGTAATTTTCTATATCAAGTTACTCAATTTCGAACTCACTGATTGGTAGGGCCAAGTTTTTGCAAGTCCACGTAATGGCAACAAGTCTACCACGCTCTAAGAGTAAACATGAAAATGCGGCAAAATTGCAAAATTATTACCTTTTTAAGTAAATCCGACCCATGTAGGTGTATTTGTGCAATTTTAGAGACTTTTTCAGCTGCATTTGAAAAATGGCATGTGCCATGAAGATCTATGTTGTCTTGAAGGCCTTAATTTGGGCTTTTCATTGGGTGCCCCACCCCTCAATCTTGCCTTGTATTGTGATAGGGCTGCCCTCGAATCCCACGAGGGGTTTTACACCTCAACCCCATTGGGGGTTGCTACCCTTAGATTCCTACTTTGGTTTTAAAAAAAACAAAGATTGTTTTGGGCCCATGTTTTCCATAGATGAAATTTGTAAAATATTAATACGGATATGTGATTTATAATCATATGACACTATGATGTGAATTGAACTCGTTTCTTGATCTATAAATGAAGGAAAAACTACTTATGACCTATAAATTCAGTGTTTGCATGTTTGTTATGATTATCTTACAAATTTATTTGTTTTTTTATTGTATTCTGCATAAAATTTATATTTTTGTAAGAAATTTAAGTATTGTTTGAAGTTGTTGAGTTTTGCCTAATCGCCGAGTCTGTCAAATTTGGGTTTGTTGAGTTTTTACTGAGTCTGAGTTTTTGAACTATGGTTGGTACTAAGGGAGCTTGGATATGATTAGGTGCAAACCATAGTTGGTGGATATTTGGACTCGTCTACACTTTTTAGGATAGTTAATGATAGGGAATGAATCTCATACTCGACTTAGTGGAAGGGGGAGTACTACCTTCCATTAGCATGGGCAATTAAATTTGACCTATTAATGTAAAATAATCCTTGCACTAGTGGAGATGGAAGATTGTTTTGGTCATGGCATTCTCTTGCAATTTTTTTTTTTTATTTTAACATGTACTGAAATTATCAAGAGCATGGAGCTTGTTTTGAATGGCATGAGAGCCTACTTCAATGCTAGGGCTCTTCCCTTGTTCATGACTAGGGGCCACCATGCATTGAGGAAAATTAAGCTCAATCTTTGAATAAATAGCGGTCATCGAGGGGTATTTGATGTGGACAGTGGATAGGAAGGTAGGTAGCTGCTGCAGAGAGGTACTATTGTTGGTTCTTAGAATCATAGTTACAAGACTCAGATTCGCCTCAGACTCGGCAAGCTGATTTTTGACCCGAACTTAGACAAGGTGCCCAAACTCGGCGTACACTCGGCAATTGAAAAACCCATGAAATACAGAGACTTTAAGGATTTAAAACTTGTTTCATGCACCCTTTGATAAATAAACCTTAAAGACACAATAAACTAATCAAATAGAAGCTACTTTGATCATATACACAAGTATACATCGATCCCATGAGTATAAAAGCAGATCTTAGTTGAAGGAAACAACATTGTTAGATATATAAATGTTGTCAAGTGTTTTAGGTGTACAAAACTCATGGATTATGATATCCATGGGATAAAAAACAAAAATCACAATATGGAGTCATGAACTCTAGTAGAAATGAGCTTGTATCCCTCGGCCTAGCATTGCTAGCTCTATATGGAGTCATGTGTTTGTATCTTAGACAAATCTGCAAATGTTGCTACAGCCATAGGAGCGTTACTCAGGATAGGGATTGACTTAGCAAACTAGAAGTATAAATGTAATTCAATTACTTGGGATTTAATTGGAAAAAAATTCAAAAGAATAAAAAAATGTTGCTTTTCCATCCAACATGGCCCAAAATGATTTGTATTTTTCGCTTTTTAAAACTAGTGCAGGGTCGAGGGGTAGCACCCCTCGTAGGGGTCTGGGGGCAATGCCCCTCGTGCGCTCCTTGTTGCAATACAAGGCGAGGTTGAGGGGCGGAGCCCCCACCATCAAGATCAAATTAAATCCTTTGAGACTACACAGACCTTCATGGCACATGTCATTTTTCATAATTTTATTGCTTTGAAATAGCCTTCAAAAGTCCTCCAAACCCTTCAAAAAATGCTTGACTTTCATGCTTTTACGTTTAACAGTTTTCCATTTTTTATTCTTTCTTTTTCTTGAATTTTTACTTGTCGCAGCTGAGTCTTACCCTCAGTACTTGCTGGTTTTGGCGAGTTTGGCAGACTCGCCAGAGACCCAAGTCTCGAGTCCCTAGGACTCATTTGGTGCCCCTCGCCTCAGGGCTCGTTGAGTCTAGGTGAGTCTTGTAACATTGCATAGAATAATATCACAGGTTCTATTGTTTTGGGTTGATCCAAGTGTTTCTCACAACCTAGGACTCTTTGTGTAATGTCCCCTTTTTGGTGCATAGACCTTTTGTGCACATTATACTTGTTCCTAGTCTTTCGGAGGCTATCCGTCATGTTTGGAATAACTCCAACGTTCTGGGAGTGGTCGTGGCTTAGCCTTACAGAGTAGAAAGTTCGGCTAGTCATTTGGAGCTCATAGATGCTTTCGGAATTCAGTTCCGACCTATTGGGTGCTCTCCAACTTTCTTGGAGAAACATGCTATTTTTAGACAGTCAACTGACGGCCTCCGATTTTCATTCCAAGTCTTCAATACCTTGTTGGTATGATCAGAATTGCAAAATTATATCATTTGGATACTTTTCGCAACTTGGTATATTATTGAGTTATTTAATTACTTATTCACTTAAGTTGCTTAAGGATGGGAAATATTAAAAGATAAGTGTAATAGCTCTTCGGAAAGGTAATTAAGTGTTTTAATAGATAGACACTTAAAAAGGGGATCTTGCACATGAAATATTAATATTATTTCAAATAAAGGTCTTTTAGAGAGGAAAAGTGCTTTTTCGAAAAACAATGAAAAAGCAAAAAGTGCTTTTTCGAAAAACAATGAAAAAGCAAAAAGTGCTTTTTCGAAAAAACAACGAAAAAACAAAAAAACACTTTTTTTGAAAGAGCAACGAAAAAGCAAAAACACTTTTTTCCTAAAATAGCTCCAAAATGTTATAAATGGGGGTTTTGGGCTCATTTTAGAGGTTTATGCATATTGGATATGAAATTATTTCTTTTGTGAACAAGAGCTGCTAAGCTTGGTTCTTCTGGGGTTGTTTAACCTCACTGATTTGCTGGTTTCGGTAGTGAAAGATCTACCCTAGCTAGCTGAGAGTGTTTTCACTTCAGGAAACGCCTATGAGCTTCAATGGAGTCCTTACGTTGTGGTGTAGAAAAGATTATTTATTGATGTAGGGTTTTGGTGTGTAGATTTCAGTGATATTTTTGGAGTATTTGTGCTAAGTTTTGGGATGAGTGGTGGTGTGAAGAGTTTTGGGGTTGTGAGTAGTATTTCTGTGTATTTCCAATTTGCTGGGTTTTGTATTAGACCTGAATATTTTGCTGTTAGAGTGCTTTCAGAGGTGTATTTTCAGTGTTTGAGCTCTATTACATCCATAATCAGCAGCAGAGCTTCATGGGTATGCTTCAGGGTGATGTTTGGTGACTTCTCAACTCCTCATATTCTGATTTTTTTATGCTACAATAGTTTATTTCAGTTCTGATCAGAATTAATAAAATATTGTAGTGTGCCCTAACTCTTGTGTTTCCTTTAAATGTTGCAATAAATCTGTGAATGTAACCCTGGATGGTATAACCACCAGTGGAGTAGTTGTTTTCTGCTCATTTCTCACCCCACTAAATAAGTGGTTTAATTGTTAATGGCTTCCCGTTGAATAAGTGGATGTGCCTAACTTTACTTTCAGTTTTCCCCCATTGAATAAGTGGTGATTCCCACGATTAAGTGGAAGTTGTTATTATTGCATGTTGGTTTGAAATGCTAACTCGGAAGCACTTGTATGCTCTCACCTTGCCCGCATAGGGATGTGGGTGATCAGAAGAGTGTGGAAGAACTTAGCCATTGCATCTTTCTTTGTGTGTGGAATTTCAAAAAAAATTGGGGTGCTCATTACGGTGGTATCAGAGCTGGTTTTCCTGCCAGCCTGTTGGAATTGCTAACCCTTGTGCAGAAGTTCATATCAGAATTTTTAGTTGCATGTTAGCATCCAGTACTTGCATGTCAGTTTTGAGACCACCCAGATGTTTGCATGTCGTCTGTGAGAACGAGTGGTTGTTGCATGTTAGTACCTAGTACTTGCATGTCAGTTTTGAGACTACCCAGATGTTTGCATGTCGTCTCTGAGAACGAGTGGTTGTTGCATGTTAGTACCCAGTACTTGCATGTCAGTTTTGAGACTACTCAGATGTTTGCATGTCATCTTTGAAGAACGAGCAGTTGTTGCATGTTAGTACCATTACTTGCATGTCAGTTTTGAGACTACCCAAATGTTTGCATGTCGTCTTTGAGAACGAGCAGTTGTTGCATGTCATTACCCAGTACTTGCATGTCAGTTTTGAGACTACCCAAATGCTTGCATGTCAGTTTCAAGGGCTGAGCAGTAGTTGCATGTGAGTGATCTGCACTTGCATGTCAGAGTTGAGACCGAAGATATAGTTGCATGTCAGTAATCAGCATTTGTATGAGTTGCATCACTTGGCTTGATTTATCTTTAGAAGTTTTTCAGAATTGAGAATATGGATGGACGGCGACTACCCAAATTTTTACCTCCGAGAGAAGTTGCAGAAATACAGAACCCAAGAAACGAGATGTTTACAATGGTAAGGTCTTTAAGTGAAATGTTTAAAGAATTGTCCAATGAGTGGAATGATCCTAAATTTAAGAAAGAGTTACAGAGGTATCTAAGGAAGAAATATGACAACAAGAATAAAGAAGAAAAATTGGAGGTCACAAAGGAAGAGTCAGAAAAGAAGATTTTAGAACCAAAAACAAATGATGGGGAAGCTGACTTTCCAAAGGCAATTGCAGAGCAAAAGTACCCGAGTTTACCTAAAGAAGTCAAAGAAGAATTGGAAGCTGAGAAAATGGACTTTGCAAGTCCTAAATTTGATGAGGAATTTGATGATTATGAAGATGCCATTTTGCTACAATCAAAAGACAAAATGATTGATAGGATGCTACAAGATGATTTATCAAGTGAGCCTGAAATGATTGTAGCAGAATGTCTTGTTGAAGACATGGAGAAAAGTGTAGTTGAAGAAGTTGAAGAGTTTGAAGCTGCTAAAACTTTGGGGACAACACCTAACGAGGAGCATCTTTACCATTCTATTAATGGCAATTCAAGACAACAGTTTGACTTCTCAGAGAGTTTAGAAGAAGAGCACACTGAAGTGGAGTCTGTTGAAAACTTTAAATCAGCCCATAGTGTTGACTCATTGCTTGAGTTTGGAGCTGTTATATCATTTGATCAAAGTGACTGTGAAGAGGAGATGGATATCGAGGAACTTATTGCTCCTGGAGAAGAGGAAATTTCAGAATCTTTGCTACTTGAAGAATCGAGACACTTGAGTGAGCAAAGTCCTAGATAGTTGTGCGAGTTGAAGAATCAACTCTTGGTCTCTGATGAGAGAGAAATTCATGTCCTCACTAGTTTGGACAACACTCATAAGGTCCTTGAAGACCTCATGCAGAAAAGTTTTGTGGATGGAGCTACTTCTTCAAACTTGCAAATGATAAAAAACTCCATGGAGATGGTGAAGTTTGAGTACTTGCACTTAATTAGGGATCGAGATCATGTCATCGAATTTGCAAAGGAGAAGGAATGGAAAGTTGGTGAGCTCATTCTTGAGCTTGAATCAACAAAAGATTTGTTTCAAAGTACCCATATGACGCTTCTAGAAGTTGATAAACTTGTTGCTGTTACAAACTTGAGGGAGCAAGAAAAAGGTGCATTGACGGAAGAGATCAAGCAAGTAATTGATGAGCTTGATAATCTTCAAGAAGAACTTGATTTGGAGAATCTTCCGAAGAAATCAAAGGTTGCATGTGAAGCTTTGAATCAACAAGATGGGTTTGTGCAAGAGGAGAGGAATGACTTTCATATTTTTGATAACCTTCTCTTTGAAATGGGTATAGAGACAATTTATGACAATCCACTCTTTGGGATGGATGATGAAACATCTCCTCCATGTAGCAGTACAATTAGTGACAACATCAAGATATGGGATCCGGGAGAAGTTTCAAAGCATGAGTTGGAGTGTGGTTTTCAACTTGCTCAAGATTTGCAAACATATCATGAGGATGTGCCAAACCTTGTGGTTGGTAATCCTTCAGGGAGACCACTTGATGAAGAAGGTGTAAGTGAAAATGAAGATGAAGTTTCCACATGGAATGTTGATGTCTCCATGAAACATTAGTGCTCTTATGAGATAGGGAGTTGTGTTGAGTATTTTCCTATCTTTGAAGGAATCAATGTGGATATCAGAATGACAAAACATAAGCATGATGGAGATAATTTTTTTGTGAGTTTCTATACAAGAGGTCATCAACATGGATTATTGAAGACTAATGATGATGGTAGGAATGTACCTTGGAAGGACAACATTACAAATTTCAGAATGAATGCTGTTGTTTATTTTTTAACTAGCCATCATATGATTCCTTTTGTTTATTCACAAGTGGATTGGAGAGAGATTTTAAGGATTGGAGCAATACTCAAATGGTAACTCTTGGGAAGACATCAATTGCTCTTAGTTCCTTAGTAGTTAATGATTTCATGGTTGAGTTGCAAGAAAGGATCAAAGATGTAGCAATTTTCCATGAAGAGCAAGAAAATGAGATTAAAATGAATGCAATGTTTTATGTTGATCTTAGTGCGTTAGAGGTGTAGTTTGTGGATGGCACTTGGACATGTTGCATGAGAGGCATTCTTTTTGGGAGAGATGCCTATGGGTACTTTAGAAGGTCTTCTAATGAGGCACATATGAGTAGCAGAGTTGCGCAGCACAAGCATCGTGGAGCTGTTTCATTACTTCAAATTCAACATAGAGGTCACCAACTAAGCATATTAGAGGGATATGGTGACCAAAGAGACGTTCCGTGGCTTGTAATTGATCAGGTTATCAGCTACACCTCTGCTGTTTGGTTGCAGATCATCCATCTCACTTGTCGGGCTGCTCATATTCATGAGAGTTGGCAGAACATTGGTGTCAAAGAAAGTGATTATTCACTGTTGGAGGTTGTTTGGAAGTTTTCTCCAACCTTTTTTGAGGTGATTCTGAACAATACAATGCTCACTTTTCATGCTCATTCTTGGAGTTTCCTTTGGTGCAGTTGTTGTTCCTTGTGTAGGGTGTTAAAATCAGATTGTTGTAATGTCCCCTTTCTAGTGGAAACACTTAAACCTGAATTTGCATTCAAAGTGATTCTTCAAAGAGACATTAGAAACATTAGAGATCAATAAATTTCAATGATAATATCCAATAAGATCAATGATAATATAAATTTTTCATTCTTATCAAAGGATTATTCATTTCCTTCTTGTCATTCAATATTGATGACTATTCTATAATATATTTCTTAAGTACATTAAGGTGAATATTAAACATATTTCAAGATCCATATCTTCCCCTCCTATTCTTCATCAAGGAATTAGGCTTTACATGACTAGGGCGCACTGAAACCATCTTCGACTCAGCTTCGGGAAACTAAGTCCCAGCCCTTGGGGTCTATACACGGAGTCTCTGATCCAGCTTCGGGAAACTATGTCCCAGCCCTTGGGATCGATACGAGATCTCTGGACCCAACTTCGGGAACTATATCCCAACCATTGGGGTCTATATAGGGGATGAAATTACTCCACCTTTCCTTACAATACCCATGATTCCTCATTGGATGAATTAATAGAGGCTACGGAGATATGATCTTTATGCAATATTCCCTTGTACTATAGATGGAATTCTATTATACCATTTATCATCATAATGCATGAATAGAATCATTCTTATCTTAATTTGGAATACCATTGTAAGGTATTCTTGTTTATACAATTGCTCATCTTAGATCTATATAGTTAAGACAATTCCTTATAAACTACAATGATTCACATGGATTCATATCAACTATGAAATGACACTAATGCATATATATTGGTTCATAGACTTGTGTAATCCTAACAATGTGCTTGACATGTATATAGATCTATTCTAGATTATGCATACTTATATATATATATATATACATAATCTTACAACTCTCTATATTTACTATTTACTTAAACAATTAGAGATTAGATAAATTCAATAAGTCTTACATTGTCTGCTGTACCTTTTTATTACCTTTGTTCTTTGTATAGATCCTTATTGTGGAGTTCTGATTTATATCTGCTGATCTGATAAAGAATGCTGAACTGTATATGATTGATCCATCTTATGATGACTAGTTTTGATTGTTCGATCCTTGGTTGCCCAATATGTTAATTGCTGATAAATGATACCTTCATCGATGAAGAGATGAGTTAGTAATCTTGTTCGGTGGATGGCTTGCTTCCTTGATTGCTGCTGATGGAGATGATATCATTCGATGATGATAATATTTGAAGTTCTTGCTGCTTTGTGGATTGCCGAATGATAGAGTTATCTCCATCCATGCCCTGGAATGTTAAGTTGATTCCCTTTTTATGCCTTTGACGGGTTGCTTCTTATTCATAGTCGCCTCTTTCCATAATCGGCGCTTCTAAACAAATTTGTTAAGTTTGCCTTTATTATAATCACCTTTGTCTCTTGTGCCTATAATAGTTATAGGATCTGCCTCAAATTTGTGGGCTTTGTCTTATTTGCCATCGCTTATAATGTGGTTTGGGAAATCGTTACTTATTTAATCTTACTTCTTTAAACATAGTTGCTTTCAATAATAGTTTTTTATTATTATATTTATTATTATATAATAATAATGATATATAATATTATATTTACTATTTACATTTATTTATATATATTTATAATTATATAATAACATTTAATTAATATTTATATTTAAATAAATATATTATATTTTATAATATTTAGTATGTCAGTTGTACATAATTGATCCAACTATAATTTATAGGGACATGACAGGCCTCCCCTCTCAAGATTGCTTGTCCTCAAGCGATTTTGGGTTGACCCAAGAATTTGAGAAGAACCACGTTTAGATCAATGCCTTAGGAGTAATTATATGATGTAGAAGAGAGGTAATTTGTAATCAACGAAGATTTGGTAAGCCTTTAGTTGGTTTTGAATAAAATGTGATTGAGGTAATACAAGTTTATAGATGAATATGTAGTTAATCAAGTTAATGCGGAAGGAAAATTTTTTCAATGGTTTTGAGAATCCAAGATTAGAGATTCTAAAATGAAACAATATTGATGAAAAATCTGAAAGATAAATCCGATGGATAAATTCGGATCTTAAGTGAGATCTTGATTATTGAGCAAGTTGTAGATGTGTAAACTAATCACTGAATGATGTGAAGAATGATCCTGGGATTGTGGGTTATGGGCCCACAATATAACTTAGCATAGGTTTATGTAACACTTTGTCATAGCTTGATGGTTTTATCTAAGTTACTTAATCAAGAGGAGAACTCAGAAAAAAACTTTTTGGGAGAAACGATCTAATACAGAAATGAATTCATAAATTTACTAGATCAATTTTATAAGTTGCAAGGTTGATATGTATATTGTCACTGTTTCTATGAGTGTGAAGCAGAAACATAGCGATATGATGAATTGTGACATGAATATTTGAATGTGGAATGCTAGAGTAATTGATATAGCTTAAATCAAGGTTATGCTTAATAAGACTAAGAGTAGTAGCAGAGTTCCTTGCTATCAAAAGTTAACTGTATTTTACCATGAATTGATTGAACATAGTCTATTATAAGGCATAACATAGTGTTAGATCTCTACATAATAGTTATGCTTTGGATAGATTTGTGTGTGATGACTACGCTCTTTAGATGAAGGTATTTGAATACAAAATCTATCTAATTGTGAATTGAACATAAAGGGAAATAATATCCAAGCATGGACACTAATGCCTCCTATTGCGATCTCAAATTTTAATAACTATTGAGTTTTTATTGACATTTGTAAGGGTATAGTTATCAAGACTATATTTTGTGTTAGTGGTGGATGTCCTTGAATAATTGTGATTGTATCAACCCAATGAAAAGACGGGAGTAATAGTAGTAAGGCAAAATTGTATGACAAATCCTAGTGACAAGTAAGCCTAGTACTTACATTGCAAAGGCAAGGCATAATGTTTTGATCATTATAACTAGACTAGGATTTGCAAAAACTCAATTTGTGGATGATAATGGTTAAACTATCTTGGCTGTTATAGTGTAACTATATGTAGTGTTGTAAACTCTTAACATTGATAATAAAGGACATAATGGTCTTGAGAATGTGAGTCATGATTGTGTTAATCAAGAAAGAATGATGACATTTATCTATAATAGATATCATGATGAGTGAGGTTCTTAGGTTTGTCACTTCAATTAGAAAACACTATGTGTAAGATATAATATACAGAGTACACATGAGTCGTGTAAGTGCTTATCATTCACAGGATGGCAGGATGACAGCTCTGATACCACTTGTAATGTCCCCTTTCTAGTGGAAACACTTAAACCTAATCTGCATTCAAAGTGATTCTTCAACGAGACATTAGAAACATTAGAGATCAATAAATTTTAATGATAATATCCAATAAGATCAATGATAATATAAATATTTCATTCTTATCAAAGGATTATTCATTTCCTTCTTGTCATTCGATATTGATGACTATTCTATAATATATTTCTTAAGTACATTAAGGTGAATATTAAACATATTTCAAGATCCATATCTTCCCCTCCTATTCTTCATCAAGGAATTAGGCTTTACATGACTAGGGCACGCTAAAACCATCTCCGACTCATCTTCGGGAAACTAAGTCCCAACCCTTGGGGTCTATACACGGAGTCTCCGATCCAACTTTAGGAAACTATGTCCCAACCCTAGGGATTGATATGAGATCTCTGGACCCAGCTTCAGGAACTATATTCCAGCCATTGGGGTCTATATAGGGGATGGAATTACTCCGCCTTTCCCCACAATACCCATGATTCCTCATTGGATGAAGTAATAGAGGCTACGGAGATATGATCTTTATGCAATATTCTCTTGTACTATAGATGGAATTCTATTATACCATTTATCATCATAATGCATGAATAGAATCATTCTTATCTTAATTTGGAATACCATTGTAAGGTATTCTTGTTTATACAATTGCTCATCTTAGATCTATATAGTTAAGACAATTCCTTATAAACTACAATGATTCACATGGATTCATATCAACTATGAAATGACACTAATGCATATATATATATATGTATGTATATTGGTTCATAGACTTGTGTAATCCTAACAATGTGCTTGACATGTATATAGATCTATTCTAGATTATATATATAATCTTATATACATAATCTTACAACTCTCTATATTTACTATTTACTTAAACAATCAAAGATTAGATAAATTCAATAAGTCTTACATTGTCTGCTGTACCTTTTTATTACCTTTGTTCTTTGTATAGATCCTTACTTGTGGAGTTTTGATTTATATCTGTTGATTTGATAAAGAATGCTGAACTGTATATATGATTGATCCATCCTATGATGACTAGTTCTGGTTGTTCGATCCTTGGCTGCCCGATATGTTAATTGCTGATAAAGGATACCTTCATCGATGAAGAGATGAGTTAGTAATCTTGTTCGATGGATGGCTTGCTTCCTTGATCGCTGCTGATGGAGATGATATCATTCGATGATGATAATATTTGAAGTTCTTGCTGCTTTGTGGATTGCCGAATGATAGAGTTATCTCCATCCATGCCTTGGAATGTTAAGTTGATTCCCTTTTTATGCCTTTGATGGGTTGCTTCTTATTCATAGTCGCCTCTTTCCATAATCGGCACTTCTAAACAAATTTGTTATGTTTGGCTTTATTATAATCGCCTTTGTCTCTTGTGCCTATAATAGTTATAGGATCTGCCTCAATTTCGTGGGCTTTGTCTTATTTGCCATCGCTTATAATGTGGTTTGAGAAATCGTTACTTGTTTAATCTTACTTCTTTAAACATAGTTGCTTTCAATAATAGTTTTTATTATTATATTTATTATTATATAATAATAATGATATATAATATTATATTTACTATTTACATTTATCTATATATATTTATAATTATATAATAACCTTTAATTAATATTTATGTTTAAATAAATATATTATATTTTATAATATTTAGTATGTCAGTTGTACATAATTGATCCAACTATAATTTATAGGGACATGACAATTGTTCATCGCTGATTTCAGTCATGAACAACAACGAGTTTGTGTTTTTTCAGACCTTCCAAACCTTGAGAATTTATCTTATGAAGGTTTGTGATGTAAACTATGATAGTTTACCTTTGGAGTTCATTCAGGATAGTGAATTTCCGCATGCTTTGGTTCATCATTCAGAGACTCTTGAAGTAAGAACAAAGAGATTTTTCAGGAGTCTTCACGATTATATTAGTATGGTTCAGTGGAGGCATGTTAAATCCAAGGGGTGTTATGATGAGGAGTTCGCTGAATTCTTGCAAAGGATTCTTTTTCTTTTTACGAGAAGTGTGGAGAAGGTTACAATTGTTGTTGTGACACAGCAAGGCACATGGTATCTGGGGGTTCACAAACCTCCTAGACTAATTTGGGATCCTGGGATCACATTATTCAGGATGATTCTGTTGGTTATGGTTCGCAAATTGCTTGAGGGCAAGCAATTATGAGAAGGGAGGACTGTAATGTCCCCTTTTTGGTGCATAGATCTTTTGTGCACATTATGCTTGTTCCTAGTCTTTCAGAGGCTATCCCTCATGTTTGGAAGTACTCCAACGTTCTTGGAGTGGTCGTGGCTTAGTCTTATAGAATAGTTGTTCGTGTTTTTAAGTTCGACTAGTCATTTGGAGCTCATAGATGCTTTCGGAATTTAGTTCTGACTTCTTGGGTGCTCTCCAACTTTCTTGGAGAAACATGCTATTTTTAGACAGTCAATTGACGTCCTTCGATTTTCATTCCAAGTCTTCAGTACCCTGTTGGTATGATCAGAATTGCAAAATTATATTATTTGGATGCTTTCCGCAACTTGGGTATATTATTGAGTTATTTAATTACTTATTCATTTAAGTTGTCTAAGGATGGGAAATATTAAAAGATAACTTAAGTGTAATAGCACTTCGGAAAAGTAATTAAGTGTTTTAAAAGATAGACACTTAAAAAGGGGACCTTGCACATGAAATCTTAATATTATTTCAAATAAAGGTCTTTTGGAGAGGAAAAATGCTTTTTCGAAAAAGCAACGAAAAACAAAAAGTGCTTTTTCGAAAAAGCAGCGAAAAAGCAAAACGCTTTTTTCCTAAAATAGCTCCAAAATGTTATAAATGGGGGTTTTCAGCTCATTTTGGAGGTTTATGCATATTGGATACGAAATTATTTCTTCTGTGAACAGGAGCTGCTGAGCTTGGTTCTTCTGGGGTTGTTTAACCTCACTGATTTGTTGGTTTTGGTAGTGAAAGATCTACCCTAGCTAGCTAAGAGTGTTTTCACTTCAGGAAACACCTATGAGCTTCAATGGAGTCCTTATGTTGTGGAGTAGAAAAGATTATTTAATGATGTAGGGTTTTGGTGTGCAGATTTCAGTGATAGTTTTGGAGTATTTGTGCTAAGTTTTGGGATGAGTGGTTGTGTGTGAAGAGTTTTGGAGTTGTGAGTAGTATTTCTGTGTATTTCCAATTTGTTGGGTTTTGTATCAGACCTGAATATTTTGCTGTTAGAGTGCTTTCAGAGGTGTATTTTCAGTGTTTGAGCTTGATTACATCCATAATCATCAACATAGCTTCATGGGTATGCTTCAGGGTGATGTTTGGTGACTTCTCAACTCCTCTTATTCTGATTTTTTTAATGCTACAGCAGTTTATTTCAGTTCTGATCAGAATTAATAAAATATTGCAGCATGCCTTAACTCTTGTGTTTCCTTTAAATGTTGCAATAAATCTATGAATGTAACCCTGGATGGTATAACCACCAGTGGAGTAGTTGTTTTTTGCTCATTTCTCACCCCACTGAATAAGTGGTTTAATTGTTAATGGCTTCCCATTGAATAAATGGTGATTACCACGATTAAGTGGATGCCTGCTACATAAGAATAAGTGGAAGTTGTTACTATTGCATGTTGGTTTGAAATGCTAACTCGGAAGCACTTGTATGCTCTCACCTTGCCCGCATAGGGATCTGGGTGATCAGAAGAGTGTAGAAGAACTTAACCATTGCATCTTTCTTTGTGTGTGGAATTTCAAAAAAAAATTGGGTGCTCATTACACTTTGTCATTGCAAGATTGCCATTTTACCAAGGGAATGTCTACTAAACTATTTGTTGATGTGTTTTTTATGCACATGCAAACTTAGAATAAAATACCAAGTATTCTATCCTCTCTTGAACAAAGTCTCTCAAAGGCTAAACAAAGTGATCCAATGAGACAACTCCAAGGTTCATGATGTCAGGGCTTGACTTGCAATGGATAGACTTAGTAGTTGATGTGATAATGCTGGTAATCACAAAGGGACTTATGCTGAATTGACTCCTTACTCCACTCAAATATGTTACTCTCTTGTGAAGTGGAACTTACTCTAACCGGCTATGAGAAGAAAAGGCAAAAGAGAAAGGGTTAAGAGAGTCTAATCTAAGGACAATGGTATAGTGAAACATGCTAGGATAGACAAACTCCTCACGAAACTTGACTCCACTTCGCCATGAGAACCAACAACTACACGAAGCAGGTGCAATCTTCTAAGGTAACCCAATGATTTTCATATTGTAAACACACATCCAAACACCCACAGTTGGCGCAGCTTGAACAAATATTCACAATCGAACTAAAGCAAATAGAGGTTCAGTCTAACTTTGCAAAGTGAGTTGCCTTCGACAATCCACAAAAAGTATGAACCATTAAGGAATTCATCAAATATCTTTGCACATACTCATTACATCAATGAACTTATAATTTATTTCTAAACTACTTGGAAACATTCCTCCATCACATCCAAGAAATTAGAAATCATGCTAACATTCCAAAACCACAAGATCACCATGCGAACCAACAATGAGCTTGTATTAATTTTGAAGTGTATGATTACAACAATTTCATATGTCTCTTCAATGATTTCAAAGAGTCTCCTCTACTCTACTCCTATTCTACTTCTACTCTTGCGTGAGCTAACAACTTCTAACCTTACGACTAAGAGAAATGGGCCTTATATAGGCTCCAAAATTGCATGAACGACCAGGATCGATTTGCATTTGCAAACCAATGGCCCAGATGAAGACAACAAGGCATAACTGCCCAAAAGAGAGGGAATGACGGCACGTTTTCCGATGTGATAAATTTAAAATGGAATCTTTGGAGCATCTTCCACATGGGTGTCCTCTTTGACCTCTTGTCTTCTTGTAGGTACATTGAACTTGGACGGGTGATGTGGCGAATTGTATTTGGATTGATGATGTGCCAAGGCCACCTCAGTCATTGAGCAAACTGGTTTGATTTTCAACATGTTCATACTGCTCGGAATATTTTCCCAAATTTTTGGATTTTCACTTGTGGAACTTTGCTTCTTTTGAACTTGCAATTTTGGGAAATTTAGAAGTTCTTGTTGTCTTGATGTAATTCATGGACTTTTGATGATCTGACTCATTTCTCTTGTGGTTCTTAGGTTCTTGTTCTTGTGCAAGATTATATCTCTGACTCTAAATGGTGTAGGAAGTAGACCTTGGGTGCGAATTCTTGGAGTAGACTTGATGATTGAAGTCGATGGCTCCGGAGCTTGAATGTGAAATTTGACTCTTGGATTCTTGGACGTGAGCTTCTAGATGATGAAGTGGTGTCGTGCAGTGGACCTCCTCCGAGGGTGACCTTGGTGTTGAATTCCTCCTTGTCTTGTTGTGGCATGCTTGAAATTTGATCATCTAGACTAGCTTTCCTCTATGTGGCGTTGATGTTTCCCTTTGAACTAGAATAACACTCTTCCATGCTTTGAACATTCAAGTGCAAGTTCTCGCCATTTTCCTTCCATTACCTACACAAGAGAAACATCTATCAATGCAAAGACATTTGATCATCTCATTACGAATTCCTAACATGCTCGCTTTATGCAATGAAGAAGGCCTTATTTTCATGTTTTAACTTTGCTTTTTATCTTTTCATGGCCAACCTAACCCAAGCTGGGCGCATTTGAGGCTTAGTAAAGAAATCTCTTCCTTGAGGGCACACATGAGATATGATAAAGAATTTTTCCTTTAAGGACGTGCTTGGGAGTTTGTTGGAGAAATTTTAAGATGGAGCGCTTATGACACTTGTTGAAGAAATTTCTCTAAGGGGGCGCGTATCTTGAGTGCCAAAGAAGTTCTCCTATGATGAGCGCCTTTCAAGCAAGGTTAAGAAATCTTCAAGGATGAGCGCATATGACAATGCTAAAGAAATTTCTTCAAGGAAACGCCTTTTGCATGGGTTCTTGCATTGTAAATCTTAGGCGCATTTCCTATTATGTCTTTTCACAATGTTTGATCGCATTTCTCCCTTCTTCATTCACAATTCCTATGGCGCCTTTGTCATATTTCCTTGGATTAGTTCTTGGGCGGCATTTCACTAGGCTTTGAAGCAATTTCTTGTGTTGGAGCGCATGAGAGAGGTGTTAAAGAAACTTCTCACATTAGGGTGCATAGGACAAGTGATGGAGAAGTCTCAATGAGAGTGCATATGAGGTAGGTTAAAGAAACTTTCTCAAAGCTGAGCGCACATGATGAGGCTTGAAGAAATCTTCTATGAGGCGCCTATGAGTGTTAAAGAAATTTCACTAATTTGGGCAAACTTGATGAAGTTAGGAAGAAATTCCTTGTGTTGGAGCTCATATGAGTGTGGTTGAAGAAATTTCTTCTTGATGGAGCGCATCCAAAGGTAGTGGAGGAAATCTCTAGGGCGCATTCGAATGGTGATGAAGAAATTTTTCTTTGGAGCGCATATGTATGAGGTTTGAGAAATTTTCCTTAGCAAGAGCGGATTCCATTGATGGAGAAGAAATTTCTTGAGCAAGGGCGCATTCTATGGTGGGTGAAGAAATTTCCTAAGCAAGGGCGGATTCCATGGTGGATGAAGAAATTTCCTGAGCAAGGGCGGATTCCACTGATGTAGAAGAAATTTCCTAAGCAAGGGCGCATTCCATGGGGGTTAAAGAAATTTCTTCAAGTAGGGCGCATTCCGCTCATGGAGAAGAAATTTCCCAGACTTAGCCATTTTTCAGTGCCCGAAATCAAGTATATTTCAAAATATACTTAAGTATATGTTTAGATATTGAATTTCCTATACTTTAAATATTTTGAAATATACTTTCAGGATGTTTGAGATAGGTCTTGGATCCATGAGATTTAACATGCAGATTCTAGATTTTTGAGGATCCACTAGATTTCAGACTTAGACAGTTTTCAGGATTTCAGGACATCAAACTTCAAGACATCAGACTTAGTCAATTTTCAGTATCTCAGGGACATGCTTAAGTATTCTCAACGGCACCTTGTTAAACTCACTTGATTCATTTCACGCTGCTCCAGAGAGGCTCATTCGTCATTTCATGGAAGAGACTAGGTCTGACAACACTTCCTAAAGATCCTACAAGCTCAAAATTGTAAAAAAAAAGGTGGGTCCCCATTTGCAATGGGGCGATGTGTGATTAGGTCACAACATCTAGCGCCACTTCGAATAAATGTTCCTGAACATTTCAAAGATAAAGGCCCAATCCAGACCTAGAAATTTCAAACAACTCCTTTAAAGTCATCAACCCACTTGGAAACGCACTCGAAAGGGAAGAAGAATCACAGATTGGATCGAGACACTTCATAGTTAAACATTTCCAAAACAATGATTAATATAAAATCTCAAGCATTCCAAAGATAAATAGGAATCATAACTTCAGAATTCTTGCGTACACCCACACATTAAGCCAAATAGACATGAATACGTGATCAAGGAGTCAAAATCAAAAGCTTAGCACAACCATTCATATCCCGAAGATCCAAGTGTGTGCATTTGAGTTCATTCCCATATATCGGCAACTAAGGTCATCTAAGTTCCTTTACATTAAGCTACGTGATTAGTACACACCTCATGAACTACCTGGATATTGCCTCGTTGCCAGCAAGCGTCTATAGCCCCGATGAGTTTGTCTTGTAATTCCACTCAAGCAGAGCCCTATTGCCAGTGAGCGTCCATAGCCCCGGTAGAGATTACTCGATTGTCCATCTAACTGAGTTATAGTGTGTGAATGTGATTTTCTTTGCATTTCTTTTCTTTTTTGATTTTCAGCTAAGCTAGAATTTTGGCAGAGTACAATGCAGTACCGCCACCCTTGCAACACATGCTTTTTGACGGCACGAGTTACATTGATAACTCAGCTAGCTGGGTGTGGGATTCCGATGGCGGCAAAGGTGGACCTTAGATTTTTCACTTAATGTAAGATCGCTAAGACGCACTTAGGTACTTCAGGATTATTAAAAGTGTGTAAGGTATAAGATCTCAAAATACTTAAAGTAATAATAAATAGTCGATTTTTCTTCCAAGAACAAGCAACATGCTATTTAAACACTAACAATGGAGTCCACAATGAATCTATCCATATGATGCAAGTTTCTCAAAGGAAAACTAAGAGGTTGATAATTAGATTAAGATTTGGCATTTTAAACATAATAATCACAAAATGTCAGTGTCAAGACACAATATAGGATTCCTTTCCGAGTCAAGTACAGATCCTAGCTTGTTGATAAAGTTAGAGAAAATCATCTTTGGAATCTAAGGAATTTCATGAACATTTATCAAAGAAATGAATTAACATTTGATAAGAATCAGGCTAAATGTGTTATAAAAGATAACAACGCCCACTTCAAATCGGGAAAACCCACGAAAGCAAACCTACAACTAATAGCAACCTAAACTACGGAAAGCAAACAAAGCTAAAGACTAACTAAACATGGCAAACTACTCAAAAGCAATAGAAAAGAAAATCTACTCGAAGCAAGCTATATACAAAGAGCGGACATGACTCAAAAGACCTAAATATATACAAGACCTGACATGGTTTCTCAGAATGAAAAGCAACAACAGTTTGCAAGTAATGGTCCTCAATTAGGCAAACTTATCCTTGAACTCGGAAAAGTATTTTCTCACCACACATTTCTCATATTCAGAAAAAATTCTGTGCAAAATTATAAGTTGTGGCAACTCATAAGGATCATGGTTTATCCATATGCAGGTTGTCCTTCCTAAATTTCCATAGTCAAATTCATATGTTTCAAGTTCACAATTTGGAAATTCATGATCTCCGTCATTAAAAGCAAGGAGAGATACAACCTGATGGTCTTCATCCTCAAGTAGCAATTCCTGTTTGTAGCTCATCAATGTGTTGGGAGGTCGAAGCTGATGATGGATCATCCCACTCGCATCTGCAACATGCATTAGCTCTTCTTGGATTGTCAGCGGCGGGCCTAGCACCGATTCGAATCGCTGGTCGACCTTGATCTTCATTTCATCAACTTGTTCATCTTGGGATGACTTTGGCAGGAACTCTCGCTGTATTTCATCCATGAGAGCGTCGAGCGCCCCTCCGAATGGCTCTTCATTGTCGGGCTTGTGGATGACGGTTTGCAACACACCCTCATGATCATCTTCCTTTTCAAGGATGCTTGAAATTTCTTGTAATTCATTCTCAATGATCTTTTCTAGTAGCATGAATGTATATTCCTCAAGGAATTTCTCTTCTTGCAATGGACTTAAATCACTTTCACCTTTGATTGGGGTATCAATACCTTGTTCAGCACTTGCATTTGTTTGGATATCTTCTATCACTCTTTCAACTTCTTCTTCAGCAGGCTCATTCTTTCTTGGAAGAAGGTATGCAAATGGGCTCTCCACAATAGTGTTTTGATTATCGAGCTCACCTGTGTTAACTTCACTATTGAAAATCATGGAAACTTCTTCTCCTTTGGATGGTGAATTGATTTCTTGAAGACATTTGTTCCACAAATTGTCCAATCTTAATCTTACCTTGGATTCTTCTTCCAACCTTAATTGTTCCTTCACTTGATGAACAACTTCCTGACAAGATGAACATGCTAGATCTGAATGAGGGGTGTTATGAATCCTGCACCAACCACTTGGAATCAACATTTCTTCTACTGGCAGGTCCTTCTCGATACTTAGTCTCTTCTTGTTCATTTCCTTAAAACTTATGAAGAACTCTCTTTCATCAAATAAGGTATCGGGAAGCACCTTTGTAGAAACAATCGGCTCATGTACCTACGAAAAA
Organism: Cunninghamia lanceolata; assembly: GCA_027924645.1. Taxonomy (NCBI): domain Eukaryota; kingdom Viridiplantae; phylum Streptophyta; class Pinopsida; order Cupressales; family Cupressaceae; genus Cunninghamia; species Cunninghamia lanceolata. Next base: position 500,457 of record BSBN01001277.1, on the reverse strand, counting down.
TAAATTTTTTCTTGCAATGCTAATTCCATCCTTGATAAGAACGTTAGGCAATATAGCTGCTCGTGTCCATGGGTGTCGTCAATTCTACATCCCTTCCTTGATGCAAAGTCATCCAAACTCTTAGGATAGAGTTGTGCATTCAAAGTCCACCATAGTTGAAGAATATCATCTTGAGGAAGATCCATATTGAATCGCCTTGGAAATTTTGAGAAATCCATCCTTTTGTTTTTGGTATTTTTCAATTTTTTACTTTTTTTTTTGGATTTTTGAGATTTTATACTTTTTTTTTGTATTTTTTTTGGCATAAGGGAGATCTAGCAAATCTCGAATTTGTCTTTGAAAGTTCACTTTGGTTCCAATTCCATAATTCGGAGTTCGTTCGCGTGCTCGGAGTGAAAGAAGCAATGTAATTCCTTGTTCATGCCCTTTTATCCTGAGTTCAGATGTAGGAAATTCTTCGTTCTAGCCTTCTCCTTGCTGAATTTTGTTGAGCGGTACGAAGAGAGGCATGCATAAAAGTGATGAATGATAGAGCAATGAATGATAAAACATTAGAATATCTTTTGTATGTTTGGAACCATAGTTGGAAAACTCTGCTAGGACTCTCCAAAACTCGGCGGACTCGCGAGTCCTATGGCTAGCCGAGTTGACTCGCCAAGGACTCCCGAGTCGAGTCTTAAAGAGACCAGTGTCGGGACTCGGGAGTCCTATCCTGGGACTCGCGTGAGTCCCAAGATAGGACTCCCGAGTCCCGACATTGGACTCTTTAAGACTGTCACTTGAACGCCCAGCAACATTTAAAACTCTTTTTTTTTGTTTTTTTCTTCATTTTAACACTCTTTGAGGCACACAACAGGTCTGAATAGTGGATTAGAAGCTGGAGAAGAGGAGATTACGAGCTAAGGAGATCGAAAAATTGAGTTACATTAGGAGAGGAAAGAGGAAGATGTAGATTTTATTTGGTTGTTTTTCTCATTCTGACATCATTATATGTAAACATTTATAAACTTATGATGTTGTTATACATTTGAAAGTTTGAAACTATGAGTATGAATCGTATGATTATGGTTCATGAATGATGAAATTTCAAATATTGAGTGTTTGAAGATCATATGACATGTGTAATGTTTGAATTATGGCTTTTATGTTCTCTAAATGCATTAATTTCTTTTTGTTTTTTTTGTAAAACTACGGTTTTCTTCTTTGCCAAGTCCTAGCCGAGTTTTTTGCCGAGTCCCGAGTTCGAGTCCTATTTTGGGCTGCCGAGTCCGCGGCGAGTCCGAGTTTTCCAACTATGCTTGGAACAAATGGATCAATTTGTTGTTTTGCCCTCCTAGCGCCAATTCTGTTGATGTGTTTTTTATGCACATGCAAACTTAGAATAAAATATCAAGTATTCTATCCTCTCTTGAACAAAGACTCTCAAAGGCTAAACAAAGTGATCCAATGAGACAACTCCAAGGTTCATGATATGTCAGGTCTTGACTTGCAATGGATAGACTCAGTAGTTGATGTGATAATGTTGGTAATCACGAAGGGACTTACGTTGAATTGACTCCTTACTCCACTCAAATATGTTACTCTCTCTTGTGAAGTGGAACTTACTCTAATCGGCTATGAGAAGTAAACGCAAAAGAGAAAGGGTTAAGAGAGTCTAATCTAAGGACAATGGTATAGTGAAACATGCTAGGATAGACAAACTCCTCACGAAACCTGACTCCGCTTCGCCATGAGAACCAACGACTACATGAAGCAGGTGCAATCTTCTAAGGTAACCCAATGATTTTCATATTGTAAACTAAAGCAAATGGAGGTTCAGTCTAACTTTGCAAAGTGAGTTGCTTTCGACAATCCACAAAAAGTATGAACCATTAAGGAATTCATCAAATATCTTTGCACATACTCATTACATCAATGAACTTCTAATCTATTTCTAAACTACTTGGAAACATTCCTCCATCACATCCAAGAAATTAGAAATCATGCTAACATTCCAAAACCACAAGATCACCATGCGAACCGACAATGAGCTTGTATTAATTTTGAAGTGTATGATTACAACAATTTCATATGTCTCTTCAATGATTTCAAAGAGTCTCCTCTACACTACTCCTATTCTACTCCTACTCTTGCGCAAGCTAACAACTTCTAACCTTACAACTGAGAGAAATGGGCTTTATATAGGCTCCAAAATTGCATGAACGGCCAGGATTGATTTGCAAACCAATGGCCCAGATGAAGACAAGGCATAACTGCCCAAAAGAGAGGGAACAAAGGCACGTTTTCCGATGTGATAAACTTAAAATGGAATTTTTGGAGCATCTTCCACATGGGCGTCCTCTTTGACCTCTTGTCTTCTTGCAGGTACATTGAACTTGGACGGGTGATGTGGCGAACTGTAATCAGATTGATGATGTGCCAAGGCCACCTCAGTCATTGAGCAAACTGGTTTGATTTTCAACACGTTCATATTGCTTAGAATAGTTTCCCAAATTTTTGGATTTTCACTTGTGGAACTTTGCTTCTTTTGAACTTGCAATTTTGGGAAATTTAGAAGTTCTTGTTGTCTTGATGTAATTCAAGGACTTTTGATGATCTGACTCATTTCTCTTGTGGTTCTTAGGTTCTTGTTCTTGTTCTTGTGCAGGATTATATCTTTGACTCTGAATCGTGCAGGAAATAGACCTTGGGTGCAAATTCTTGGAGTAGACTTGATGATTGAAGTGGATGGCTCCGGAGCTTGAATGTGAAACTTGACTCTTGGATTCCTGGACGTGAGCTTCTGGATGATGAAGTGGTGTCGTGCAGTGGACCTCCTCCGAGGATGACCTTGGTGTTGGATTCCTCCTTGTCTTGTTGTGGCGCGCTTGAAATTTGATCATCTAGACTAGCTTTCCTCTATGTGGCGCTGATGTTTCCCTTTGAACTAGAATAACACTCTTCCATGCTTTGAACCTTCAAGTGCAAGTTCTCGCCATTTTCCTTCCATTACCTACACAAGAGAAACATCTATCAATGCAAAGACATTTGATCATCAACAACATTTCATTACGAATTCCTAACATGCTCACTTTATGCAATGAAGAAGGCCTTATTTTCATGTTTTAACTTTGCTTTTTATCTTTTCATGGCCGACCTGACCCAAGCTGGGCGCATTTGAGGCTTAGTAAAGAAATCTCTTCCTTGAGGGCGCACATGAGATATGATAAAGAATTTTTCCTTTGAGGATGCGCTTGGGAGTTTGTTGGAGAAATTTTAAGATGGAGCGCTTATGACACTTGTTGAAGAAATTTCTCTAAGGGGGCGCGTATCTTGAGTGCCAAAGAAGTTATCCTATGATGAGCTCCTTTCAAGCAAGGTGAAGAAATCTTCAAGGATGAGCGCATATGACAATGCTAAAGAAATTTCTTCAAGGAAACACCTTTTGCATGGGTTCTTGCAATGCAAATCTTAGGTGCATTTCCTATTATGTCTTTTCACAATGTTTGATCGCATTTCTCCCTTCTTCATTCACAATTCCTAAGGTGCCTTTGTCATATTTCCTTGGATTAGTTCTTGGGCGGCATTTCATTAGGCTTTGAAACAATTTCTTGTATTGGAGCGCATGAGAGAGGTGTTAAAGAAACTTCTCACATTAGGGCGCATAGGACAAGTGATGGAGAGGTCTCAATGAGGGTGCATATGAGGTAAGTTAAAGAAACTTTCTCAAAGTTGAGCACACATGATGAGACTTGAAGAAATCTTCTATGAGGAGCCTATGAGTGTTAAAGAATTTTCACTAATTTGGGCGAACTTGATGAAGTGAGGAAGAAATTCCTTGTGTTGGAGCGCATATGAGTGTGGTTGAAGAAATTTCTTCTTGATGGAGCGCATATGAGTGTGGTTGAAGAAATTTCTTCTTGATGGAGCGCATCCAAAGGTAGTGGAGGAAATCTCTAGGGTGCATTCGAATGGTGATGAAGAAATTTTTCTTTGGATCACATATGTTTGAGGTTTGAGAAATTTTCCTTAGGAAGGGCGGATTCCACTGATGGAGAAGAAATTTCTTGAGCAAGGGCGCATTCCATGGTGGGTGAAGAAATTTCCTGAGCAAGGGCAGATTCCATGGTGGATGAAGAAATTTCCTGAGCAAGGGCGGATTCCACTGATGGAGAAGAAATTCCCTGAGCAAGGGCGCATTCCATGGGGGTTAAAGAAATTTCTCCAAGTAGGGCGCATTCCACTCATGGAGAAGAAATTTCCCAGACTTAAGCCATTTTTCAGTGCCCGAAATCAAGTATATTTCAAAATATACTTAAGTATATGTTTCATATACTTTAAATATTTTGAAATATACTTTCAGGATGTTTGAGATAGGTCTCGGATCCATGAGATTTAACATGTAGATTCTAGATTTTTGAGGATCCACCAGATTTCAGACTTAGTTTTTAGGATTTCAGGACATCAGACTTCAGGACATTAGACTTAGTCAATTTTCAGTATCTTAGGGACATTTTTAAGTATTCTCAATGGCACCTTGTTAAACTCACTTGATTCATTTCACGTTGCTCCAGAGAGGCTTATTCTTCATTTCATGGAAGAGACTAGGTCTGACAACACTTCCTAAGGATCCTACAAGCTCAAAATTGCAAAAAAAAAGGTGGGTCCTGTTGTGATGTAATCACACATCGCCCCATTGCAAATGGGGACCCCCTCTTTTTTCTTGCTTTCTGTCTTTGTTTTGCTTTAGGTTTAGTTATCCTCCGAGCTTGTAGGGTTTTGGTAGTTTTGTTTTGCCCAGGTCTCAACAGTTGCTTGCTAAAGGTCTATATGCCTTCATCCCGATGCATGTCCCTGAGACCCTGAAAATGACTAAGTCTGATATCCTGAAAAAATGACTAAGTTTGAAATCTGGTGGATCCTCAAAAATCTAGAATCTGCATGTTAAATCCCATGGATCTAGGACCTATCTCAAACATCCTGGAAGTATATTAAAAAATATTTAAAGTATAAGAAATTTAAAATTTCTTATACTTAAATATATTTTTCAATATACTTTCATTCAAGAAAATCCAAAATTTGACTAATATACTTTCATTCAAGAAAATCCAAAATTTGACTAAGGCAAGAAATTCTTCACTCTATATCCAAACCCGCCCAGACTGGGCGGCCTTGGCATGGGGTCATGGACTCAGCCTCCTGCACATGCATTTCTCCAGACAGAACCTCCAGATTCGCCTTAGGAAGAAAGATATCAAGTTTACAAGGTTTTAAGACTGAGGAATGAAAAACTCTAAGGTAAACTCATGAGTTTGAATGACTCTAAGGCATCATAAGACATTGCAATGTGAAATCCAAGCATCACTTCCCAACCCGCCCAGCCTGGGTGGCCTCACAAGGTGCTCATGGACAATGTCATCATCAGGAGAATCTCTCGAGACACTCCCTCCAAATCTGCCCAAGGGAGAAAGACATCAAGTTTGCAAGGTTTTAGGCACAAAGCATAAGGATATGATGAAATTCCAATGAAAGTTTGTAAGTTTGAAGGAGTCAAATGCATTTTAAGTATAAAATCCAAGGGTCATCTCCAAACCCGCCCTACTTGGGCGGCCTCAAGAGGTGTTCATGGACTTTGTCTTGTCCCACATCAAACACTCCACACACTACTTCCAGGACCGCTTAGGGATGTAGACAACACAATTTGCAAGTATACTCAATGAAGATGATGAAGATGACACAAGGAAGTTGAGATGATCAAGTTGAAAAGAGTGAAAAGTTTCTAAGTATAAAAGTCCAAGGCTCACTCTCAACCCCGCCCTACTTGGGCGGCCTAGGGAGGTAAGCTTGGAATCTGGTGTCTAAGCCCTCAAATCTCTCCATTCAGACCTTCCAAGTCCACCATCTTGCCTCATACTCATGCAGGTTCATTCAAGAAGAGGGAAGTTGGTGAAAATTACAAGTCATAAGGCACAATCCAAACACTATCACCAAGGCCACCCTTCCTAGGCGCCCTAGACACCTGAGCATGGAGAATGTGTTGATCACTCCTCAAATTCTTCCAACAATGATTGAATCAACTTGAAAACATGGAGAAATCACTAAGTCATGCAAACAGAGGAGAGAAGAACATCAAGTTCAAGTTAGAGAGTGTTCACATTGCAAAATCCTTCTGCACTCTACAAAGCCGCCCTTCCTAGGTGCATTTCACTGAGGCATTTGGACAAGATCATCAAACATCTCATGTTTGCCTTCTGACTTCACATTAACACCTCAAAATTTGCTTAGTCTGGAGAAAAGGGCTATCAAAGGAAGGAAAGAACATCAAATGAAGTTTAATGTTGTAAATTCCATACACCTCCTTCCAAGCCGCCCTTGCTAGGCGGCCTTGACCACCTTGCATGGATTTCATGTCCATCACATCACACACTCCATACAACACCTCCAAACCTGCCCAGCATAGGTGCTCCTAGCATGTGAGTGTGGAAAACTTCAAGAAAACATTAAATTCTTCCTTAACTTGGCCAACTTGCTTGGAGAATTGCAACGACTTGTATAAAAGAAGGTTTATTCTTGCAATTTTTATCAAATTCAAATCAATTTCAGTCTGATTTTCAGCAGAGCAGACCTGCAGCAGCAAGGAGGAGCTTCATTCAAGAGGAGAAGTTAAAAATTGAAGTGTTTTATAAGAGTCAATTCTTCCAAATTCTGATTTTTCATAAAATTTGATTTTTTTAAGGTATGTTGTTTTTTAAAATGCATTGATTTTGTCCCACATGCACGAGATGAGTTAAGTGTTAGGAAAGTCTTTATATCAAGTGTCACATCAACCTTCTAACACGTGTTGTCTTGACTTGCCAGAGGAGGTAGACGATGAACGCCGAGGAAAGACAAGCTTTGATCAAGAGTGATAAGCAAGGAGTCATGCCAGAGACAAAGATCATGTCTAAGTGCAGGAACATAAGCGACATCAACTTGGGCCACATCGACACGGAGGAGCTCCTACATCAAGTTCATCTTACTTTGAAGACTTCGTATGTCTGGGTGAGGAAGACATCAACGCTACGCATGAGAGGGAGTCATCTTCCAGTGATTCATTCTACGCGCCAAAAGGACAATCATCATGTAATCTACTCCAAGGACTCGTGCACAACATATCTTCTACTTCATGCAACTGTCCAGAGGCATAATCCTGCACAAGCACAAGGACGCCACAAGATGAGAGATGAGCATGATCATCAAAGTGATCCATGAGTTACATCAAGACAACAAGAGGAAAAATATTCTACCAATTTAAAGCGGAATCTTATTTATCTCAAGAAAGATTACAATATACGAATGAGTGTAATAACCGATATGGATTATCACACTTTTAAGATCTCACAACACAATTTCTGATTGTTCAGGTCGCATGAGAGCACAGAACAAGAGCATACTCTTGTGATACCTAAGACTCTTCTAAGACTCTAAACTAGCTTCTGAATTTGTTTCCCAAATGAATACAATGAGGCGTGAAGCCCTTATTTATAACAACTGGTGGACTTCAAAACCTTAAACCAACCTATAAGTCTGACCATATCTTATTGACACGTAGCAATCACTGCAGGAGTGGATAGCTGTTAAGCAGTCATATCCTTAAACACTAACTACAATGGAAAGATATTCGCATTAGACACACCGTATGCGAGGACGGCTTGCTTTACACCCAAAAGTAGATATGGGGATTTTGCTTTTTCAGACAGGGTCGCATCCTGTTGTCGGAATCTTAATGTGGCCGACAACACGGCACTCACAAGCCAAAGTGCTAGCCAAGCTCTGTTGGTGGTAAGAGTGTGTTTGGTAAGGGTCTGAAAATTATTTCCAGATCATCAACTCTTTGGTGGAAAGTATAGACTACTTTTTCAATTTCTTCTAGAAAGGCTAAGTCCATTTCAGTTCTTGCGGCTACAATGGCAGGTTCAAGTGAAGGCTCCATTTCTTCGATCATTGCTTTGGCAAACCAGTTATGCCTCAGAGGATAATATTCCACTCTTGGAATACAATAGTAGTTAGGACTTACAAGATATCCTGATGGTCTAGTCATACCTTCTTCGATTCCCCAAGAAAAATTGCTTCGGATATAATTAAAGAATTCCTTCATATCTGGTTGCAATATTTTATTATTATATCCTAAGAAAATATCTGCATAATCTTCAAATTCAGTCTGGAGAATTGTTATGCTGTTTATGAAACCAAATTTGGCAATTTTCAACAGATTCTTCTTAGTCCTTATGGTCCAATTCATGGGAAGCAAAGAAGTGATGCATATATCCATAGTGAAGCCATTTCTGAGAGCGAATGCAATACTTGCTTCCTCAAGACCAAATGTTTGGGGGAATTCAAATTGTTCTTCAGGGTTAAGAATTCCTTTATCAAAATTTTCTGTGACTATATTCCTCAGATCCTGCAACCATTTATTTAAGAAATGAACATGAAGTATTGGAGTATCTCTGGAGGCAACTGAGGAACCCATATGGTTTGTCCATCTTCACCTGTACTTTCAAAAACTTCTACACCATCTTTCCTCTGAAGTGTTTCTCTTGGCTCTATCAACATGCAAATAAGGTCAGCTAATTTTGACATTTCTCTAGTGAGGCTGTCTGCCAGAGGATTGTTGTCACCTTGAATCCATTCAATGTCAAATCATAACTGATGAAGTCTAGATACCATCTAGCAATCCTTCCATGTGCAATGTCTTTATCAGGCTTCTTCTTTAGTAGGGATTTCATAGGCTGGCTATCTGTTCTCACGATGAAGTGAGTTGGTTTCAAAAAGATCTTGAATTTCTGAATGCCTTTCTTTACCGCAAGAATTTCTTTCTCATATATGGTATACCTGCATTCAGTGTCAGTAAAAGTACCAAATCTATAGCCACAAATTTGAGTTCCTTTCCGAGGAATTTCCTGTATAAGAACAGCACCCCAAACATCATCAGAAGCATCAATATATAAAACCAAAGGAGAATTTTCTTCGGGTAAATGGAGTGTAGGAAGATATTGACATTTCCACTTGATTTTATGCACAATTTCTGTGAGTTCCTGTGTCCATGGTCTTGCACCTTCCTTTAGCTGGTTTTGAAGCTTTTTCCGGACTTTAGCAAGTCCATTATAAAATGGAGAAACATAATTCAAACAACCTAGAAATCTCTGAATCTGTTTTACTCCTATCAATACGTCAGGGAATTCATTGATATGTTTCAAGATATGGGGCTGTAATTTTATCTTTCCCTGAGAAAGAATCAGACCAAGGAAATCAATTTCCTCCTGTCCTATAACCATCTTTTTGGCTGAAAGACAAATTCCATGACTTTTGATAGTATTATACAATATCTCTAGATGTTTTAGATGCTGAGAGTCATCATCAGAGAAAACTATTATGTCATCAATATATATTACACAGGTAAATGGCAGAATGCTGGATGATATTCACATAGAGTAAAGGCTCTTAAATAGGTTACAAGTAATTACAAAGAAAGCAAGTTTCTATATTGAGAAACTGCCAAAGACTGCCAGAGATCGACACACGATCTTGTCATAATTACATACCGTTACAAGAAACTGACCATTAACAAAAATAGGAGATTCTAAGTATCAACAAATAAAAGAATATCTTAATACCCTCCCTTAATGGTCAACCTATTCACTACACCAAGAGACCCCCTGAATTTTACAAACTTGTTAGGACTAAGGGACTTGGTGAGAATATCAGCTGTTTGATCCTCAGTCGGAACATATAGCAACTGAACTGATCCGTCTTCAACCAACGATCTGATGAAGTGACAATGCGTCTCTACATGCTTGGTTCTTTCATGGAAGACTGGATTCTTGGCAAGTTTGAGAACTCCCTGATTGTCACAAAATAGGGGAGTCGGACCTGCTTGAGATAGTCACATATCTGCAAGCATCCGGCGAAGCCAAACTGCCTCACAAGCTGCCTTCACTGCACCTCGATACTCAGCTTCTATGGAGGAGAGTGCTACAGCCTGCTGCTTCTTACTGGTCCATGTGACGGCACTGGATCCCAAACTGAACACATACCCAGAAGTTGATTTTCTGTCATCAACTGAACCTGCCCAATCCGAGTCTGTGAAGCCTCTAAGGCTGGGATCAGAATTCCTTGTGTAAAGAATTCCAAATTCAGAAGTGCCTTTCACATACCGCAGCACATGCTTAGCCGCTACCCAATGAACAGCCTTAGGAGCTGTCAAAAATCGTGAAATGTAGCTGACGGCAAAACTGATGTCTGGTCTAGTAGCAGTCAAGTAGATAAGACTGCCTACTAGCTGTCTAAATAGAGACTCATCAACCACGGGTGAGTCAGACTTAGCGGACATCTTAAGTCCTTTTTCCATTGGGGTGGAGGCTGGTTTGCAGTCCTGCATTCAGAACCTATCCAGAAGACTGCGAGCATACTTCGACTGAGAGATGAAAATGCTGTTCTGAGTTAGCCAAACCTCAACACCTAGACAATAGTGTGAAAGTCCCAAATCTGTCATATCAAAGGATTTGCACAGGTCCTGTTTGATCTTATCGATCAGGTGTGCTGAGCTACCAGTAATGAGCAAGTCATCCACATAGACAATGAGCAACAATATATCATTACCAGTATGTTTGATGTACAAATTTGGGTCAGATGGACTCCGCTTAAAGCCATGATCTGTGAGGTACTTGTCGATTTTGATGTACCATGCTCTTGGAGCTTGCTTCAAGCCATAAAGTGCTTTGACTAGTCTACAGACTTTTTGTTCTTGTCCGGCAACCTTGAAACCAGGAGGCTGCGTCATATAGACTTCTTCCTGCAACTCACCATTGAGAAAGGCACTTTTGACGTCCATCTGATGGACTTTCCATCCAAACTGGGTTGCTAAGGCAAGGACGAGCCGTATGGTACTCATCTTGGCTGTAGGAGCAAAAGTCTCCTCATAGTCGATGCCTTCTTTCTGTGAGAAACCCCGAGCAACAAGCCGTGCTTTGTACTTGTCCAGGGTTCCGTCAGCCTTGTACTTAACTTTCTACACCCATTTGCAGCTAATGGGTTTCTTCCCTGGAGGAAGATTTGAAAGGACCCAGGTGTGGTTCTTTTGAAGGCTCTGGAGTTCTGATTCCATTGCCGTATCCCACTCTGGAATACCTTTAGCCTCTGAATGAGTCTGAGGCTCATAGACATTGTGTAGGTTGGCCATGAGAGCAAAGTTTACTGTATGCTGCTGTTTGCTCTTATTTCGAGAGGATCTACCTCAACAAGTTCATCATCATGAAGATCAGCAATCGTCTGAGACCACCATTTGGGGCGACGGGTAGATGGGCCAACGTCAGGTTCAGCAGGAGGTTCTGGAACAGGTGCAACAGGTAGAACAGGTGCATCAGGAGGATACTCAGGATCATCCTTAGGGATGTCAAACTGAGAAGCATCGGAATCTGAAGAATTATCAGCATCCCTCCCATAAGGTGGACCTAATGAAAGACGGACACCCAAGTCAGGAGCCTTCAAACGCTGATCTTCAGAATGCTGCACAGAAGAGGGAGAGAAGAAGGGTCCCCGCTCTTCATCAAAAACCACATCACGACTGAAGATGAGACTGTCTGTCTCAATGTCAATGAGCTGATAGGCCTTGTGGTTATCACTGTATCCTGTGAACGTTAATTTTTGACTCTTGAAGTCCAGTTTAGAGCACTTGGCATCGGGGATCCAAACATAGGCAAGAGCCAAAAATTTTCAGATGACTGACCCGCGGCTTGCGGCCAGTCCAGACTTCTTCTGGAGTTTTATACTTAACTGCATAGGTCGGAGACCGGTTAAGGAGGTAAACTGCAGTGAAAACTGTTTCTGCCCAAAATTTCTTAGGAACACATCTGTGCTCCATATGGAACGGGCTAACTCAGTTATAGTGCAGTTGCGCCGCTCTACAACACTGTTCTGTTGAGGAGTGTAGGGTGTGGTCAATTGGCGTTTGATGCCATGTGTATCACAGAAGGTGGAGAACGCATTTGAACAAAATTCCCCCCCATTATCTGACCTAAGAGTTACAATGGAACAACCAGACTCTTTTTCTACTAAGGCCTTAAACTTCTGAAAAACTGAAAACACATCTGATTTCTGTCTAAGAAAGTAAACCCACATTTTCCTACTGAAATCATCAACAAACAGTAAAAAGTATTTGCATCCGGTAACTGAAAGAGTATTCATAGGTCCACAAACATCAACATGAACCAACTGAAGTACCTTGGATGCGCGCCAGGAGTCGCCAGTTGGGAATGGCGTGCGGTGTTGTTTCCCAGCTTGACACGATCTGCAGACACCAAAGTTCTGAGCCTGAATCTCAGGGAGCCCATCTACCAGGTGCTGTCGAGAGAGCTGAGACAGGTAGTGCACATTCAGATGCCCATACCGCTGATGCCAGAGACTGGTAACCGAAGAGTGTTGAGCTGCTAGGGCTGATTTAGGAGTACCATCCGAATCCACAAGGCGATAAAGACCACGGTCCTCAATGCCAACAGCGACAGTGCAATTGGTAGCCCGATCGATGATCGAGCACTGGTTAGTGCTGAACACCACATCAAGTTGTGGAGAGTGTTTCATGATCTGGCTGACTGAAAGCAAGTTAAGTTCCATACCAGGAACATAATATACGTTGAGGAATATGATTTTTCTCCCACCAGACTGAAGCTGAACAGTGCCTTTCCCGGCAACTGTGTACACTTCACCACCACCGAAGACCACTGAATCACTGAAAGGGGAGAGTTCTGTAAACCAGTCACGACAATGAGTGAAGTGACGCGAAGCACCTGAATCAATGTACCAGGCAGAGGATTTTGCATGGTCTGCAGGGGTTTTAGCCATGAAGGCATAAAACGCAGACTTCTTCTGCTTAGTGTTCTCCACATTGTTGGCCTTCTGCTGAGACCCTCCCTGCTTCTTCTGTTCAGAAGCGATACGTGCGTGACAATCTTTCTTGATGTGTCCAAACTTGTGACAGTAGTTACACTGAATGTTCTTCTTACCGCTGTCCTGAGATGGTGCTGGCTGATGCTGCTGCTGTGGAGGCTGACTTTTGCCTTTATTCTGAGCCTGAAACTTGGCTGCAAAAGCTTGCTCTGAAGAGGACGAAGAAGCACTACTACCAAACTGTTGTTTCCAGGGATCCTGCTGCAAGAGGATAGTACAGAGTTCTGGAAACTTCAGATCAACATTAGCTGATGTAATGTTGAGAGTCTCAATGAAATGTTCATAGGACTTAGGTAGACTTTTCAAAGTGATCACAACTAGGTCTTCTTCCTCCATTTTTCGACCAATAGCCACTAGCTGATCTCTGATCTCCTGGATCTTGTTCAGGTGCGTTTGCAAAGATGTCTTCTCATCCATCATGATAGAAAACAATATATTTTTCAGGAAGAACGCACGGCTCTTGTCGGAGGTTTCATGCAAACCCTTCAGATGGTCCCAAATCTCCTTCACTGTTTTTCCAGCCGAAATCTGAGGTAGCTGATCATCTGTGACTGACAGCTTAATGAGCATGATTGCTTCACGAGTTTGTTCGTCAAACTTATCCTGGTCTTTACCCGCCGTTGAGGGACGAGTGGTAGTGCCTAGAATGATCTCAGTGAGGCAGCGATATTCAAAGATGGTCATCATTCGCTGCTTCCAGGTGTTGTAATTTTTGCCATTAAATCGTTGATTGCCTTCCAACATGATGTTGGTCAAACTCGCCATCTTGCACGCTTTTTGAGGCACGAAAAATGAGGTACTGAGAAGATGCTGAAATCCTCGGAACCCAAAGCACTGATTCCAATGCACAGTAGGCGGAGGCAGTTTATAGGCACAGACTTCGAGACAAATCTGTCGGCACAAATTTCAAGGCACGAAGTTTGAGGCACCCAAAAAAATCCGACAGGTACCCAGAAATTGTCTCGAAAAACCCACCAAGAATCTGCAATCGAAATTTTTTTCCGACTTGAGCCAGAGGGTCAAAACCCTAGCCGAAAAATTTAGAGGCCCTAGGCGGCCATGAAAGCCACTGAATAACTGATCAAGCAACCGTAGCTGGAAAACAGAGAAGTTCGTTGAAACCCTTAGGCGTGAATACAGATCACGGGCTTAGTTTGAAAACACAAACGAATTGGTTGAGAAGAAAAACAAATGGGCCATGCAGAGCCGTGAAAAGGAAATCGCGCCAGAAAACTCTAGATACGCGCCACGCAGTCCAAGCAAACGCGCCCAGAAAAGAGGTCGCGCCCTGGGATTTGCAGAGAGGAAAATGCGTCCAAAGGAAAACGCGGCTGCAAAATGCGACCTCTCCCGGAAACAACAACCAGAGTTTGAAACGAACACAGTGACCCTTAGAAATGCCTAACCCGTTGACTGGAATCAAACAAAGCACTCAAAAAACTCGAAAATCAAAACTGCGAAAGTCAGGACGTGATTTGCAGAAGACGAACTAGACAGAAAACACGATCTCAAAAATCTCCAGATCCTTAGGAAATACGAAGAGCCCAGGAAAAATTTCCCGCTCTGATACCATATTACACAGGTAAATGGCAGAATGCTGGATGATATTCACATAGAGCAAAGGCTCTTAAATAGGTTACAAGTAATTACAAAGAAAGCAAGTTTCTATATTTAGAAACTGCCAAAGACTGCCAGAGATCGACACACGATCTTGTCATAATTACATACTGTTACAAGAAACTGACCATTAACAAAAATAGGAGATTCTAAGTATCAACAAATAAAAGAATATCTTAATAATAGACACAGCACAAAAATCTTTTTAGCTTCTCAAAGCTCTCTATCCATTCTTCTCTGAAAGTAAGCAGGAGCAGTTTTCAAACCAAAGGGCATAACATTCCATTCATATAGTCCTTGTGGGACTGAAAATGCAGTCTTATATCTATCCTCTTCCTTAACCTTAACTTGCCAAAACCCTAACTTGCAATCAAACTTGGAGTATATTCTTTTTGCAGCAGCTCTCATAATCAAATCAGTACTGAAAGGAATAGGATAATTGAATGGAAGTATAATATCATTAAGAGGCTTGTAATTTATACAAAACCTTTTTTTACCTCTTTCTTTCTCTGCTCACTTATTCACCAAAAAGGCTGGGCAGCTAAAAGGGCTTTTGCTGTCTCTAATGAAATTTCCTTCAAGCAATTCATTCAAGTGTTCATCCATTTCTTTGACTTCACTGGGACTCAGTAAATAGGCAGGTTCAAATGGGATGACAGATTGACATTTTGGCTTTATCTTGATTTCGCATTCCTCATGTTCTTTTGACCAAAACTGTAATGGATTCATACTGCAACAATCTTGCTTAAATTTTACCTTGACAAGTTCTAATAGTAATGGCAACTTCTGGGTTTGCAGATTTGCATTCTCTTTCTTGCTCATCTTGATAGTCTTCTTGGTAAATTTGTGATTTGCTATCTTTAATGCAAGAATCTTGATGTGACCATCTTCATGACAAAGTGAGATTTCATGGATTCTTAAGACAAAAGGCTGATATTTTGTCAGAAATGTAAAACCTAGTAAAGCATCACCTCTAAGACCATCTAGTTCAACAAAGTCTGTAACAAACCTTTTCCCTTGAATTTCTATAGTCACATCTTGAGCATACCTACCCATTTTCACTTCTTGGCCATTTATGGCATATCCTGAAGGTAAATCTGATCTTTCTTTCCAGAACTCGCGAGGAATAGCATCAGTTTTTGCAAAACTTCGAGAGGAGCTAGAGTCTACAAATGCATCCATAGGAATTGGCTTATAACCTGGGAAGCAGAAACTCATTCTGATATATGTACAATTTTCGGCCAGGTATAAGGCATTAGCAGGTTCAGACTTGTGATGGTTGGAAGATTCTTCTTCTGAACTTTTTGAATGGTCAGCTTTATACAAAACTTCTCGAATTTCCCCCACGGCAGAAGTGAGTTTATCAATGGCTTTTTGCTGGAGGACAATTTGACGGGTTAGAATAGTGAGTTCTTCATGACAACGATCAATTTTGACACAGAGGGCATCAATAGTTCTTCCTAGGGAAGGAACTGGAGAAGGAGAATGGTGAGTCTTGGACTTAGACTTCCATTTGGGATGAACATAGCCATGGGAACTAGATTTTCTAGGCCTTGGAGGAGGAGACAGAACGTGTTCTTTCTGGGTTCGTGTATAAGAAGTAGAAGATTTACTGCCCTTGAGTTGTTTTTGTAGGGAATTGCATTCAGTTTCCCATGCTTTGATGTTTTTTAACTGTTGCTTTGCCGCAGTTTTTCTTTCCTCCAGAGAGCCAAGCATCCTGTAAGGATCCTTTGCTTTGGCCATATTGATCTTAAAATCTAGATCCTTAATGGCTTTGCGAACTACTTTAGTAACTGCACCAGAGTCCTCTGAAGAACTTGATTCTGAACTGGACTCTTCCTCTGAACTCGAAGAACTGACCTTTTTTGTGTTTATGCCTTGCCATATTGAATTGTTCAGGCAAGACTTCAACCAACTCAAAAAATTGATTATCAGCAAACTGAGTTAGAGCATCAGAACTACGTACAATCTCCCAATCATTATCTACATCTTGTTCAGAAAATAAAGCATATAGCTTATTATCAGACTTGTCTTTTAGGACAATCAGTTCCATAGTGAGGTCCTTTGTAGATAAAACATTTTACTGCTCTGTTGCTACCTGAATGCTTACTTTTCTTGAACAAGAACTTAGGAGGTTTCCTCTTTTTGAAAGAATTTTTATTTACAGGGGCAAACCTATATCTCTTCTTGTAACTCTTGTGTTTGTGCCTAAAGGATCTTTCCATGTTATCATCATCATATGACCTTTTACAATTTTTGCATCTGCAATTTTTCCCACAAGAAGATTTGTGAAACTTCCTTACCTGTTTGAAGTCCTTAAGTTGACTGATGGGTGGCAGATTGCAATAATCTTTCATATTACAAGAAGAGTTATACTGTTCTTTATTGTCATTGAGGGCTTTCATGAGGCAACCTTTATCCAACTTATATGTCACCAATGTTCTTAATTCTCCAAATCCATATTTTTCAATTTTGGATTTGTATTTGGTCATGATATAGTCTTCTGCATATTCACCAAGACCACATGGTAAAGAATTAAGATAATACTTTTTTGTTGTTGGATCATGCAATTTCTGAGCTGCAATCATATAATTTTCGAATACTAAATTGTATTTGTGCAGCTTGCCTAAATCTTTGAGCTAAAGTGAAAACAAAATTTTTTCAGCTTCCAAAATTTCATTTTCCTTGTTGCCACAAAACAGCCCTATCAACATTAGTTTGAGCATACTAAATCCTTCTGTTGAGATGTCATTTCTGCCCATATCTATTTCTTTTACATAATCCTCTCTAGCTTCAGGATTAGTAGTTATCAGGCCATTATCAAGCAGAGAGTTCCACCAATTTCTAAGTTTTCCAGACATTAGCCTTACTGCATACAAGACCTTACTAGCATCATTCCAAATTGACCCTCTAGTATCAAAGAAATTCTCAAGAGTGTCACACCAGGTGCAAATAGTATCATAGGGATCTACAATTTTATCAATATTTAAGATATACCCTGATGTAGCATAGGCTCTTAGGTGTTCAGGTCTAGAATTGTCTGACACATCATCTTTCATCTATTCTACTCCCCATAGATTCTTGACTAGCCATGTAATATTCTTCCCAATCTTCTATGTTTTCATCAACATATACTAAAGCATTTTCATGATGGGATTCATCTTTATCTGAAAGTTGAGACATTTCTTCTTCAAGATAAACTTCTTCATCTGATGCTTCAGAATTCATAGCAGCAGCAGCTTCTTCCATATAAATTGGCTCAGTTTCTTCAACATTGAGCTCTTGAAGCCAATCTTTTAATACTTCTGTGTGCTGCATTAGATGTTCCTTTTGTTTGGGAAAGTTCAATTTAGTAGGCATACTGGGAGCGCTACTTCTGACAGAGATATTAGGATGTTTTTCTTCATCAGAATCTTCTGCAAAGAGGATGTTCTTCCTTCTTTGGATCTTAGGTCTTGGTTTATGTTCAGACTTACGTGACTTGGACTCTTCAGGCTCTTCTTCAGAGCTATCTTTCCCTTTTTGAGATACTGTGATCTTCTTTGTGTATCTTCTAATCTTTTCTAGATTTCGGGCCACATGTTCTAACAAAACTTTATTCTCTTGAGCCTGTGAGTCTCTTCGGGATTCTGATGTGGCTACATTTTCATATATCTGAGTAGACATAGACTCAAGTCTTTGTGTACTAGCCTGAATATTTGTCACTGTTGTCTGAGTATTCTTGGTCTGGTAGTTCATGCCAGCAAAATCATTTAGAATAGAAGTTGATTGCTTATCTATTCTAGCTGTACTAGTTTCTAATTTATATACAACATTTTGTACTTGGAGCAGATTATCATACACTCCTACAGTCCTGTTAATTCCTTGTTTTATGTCCACAACCATATCATGTATTTTTTCTTGGGTTGACAGCATCCACTGGGCTTGCCAATTTCTTTGGGCTTCAGAATTTTTCTGTTTTGTTCCCACCTTTGTGTGGAGCCTTGCTTCATACTTAACCCATAATCTTTCTTCAGGGTTGACTACTGTAAAACTTTCTTGCGTTGGCCATCTACCAGGTGTGTAACTAAGTGATTCATTCCACGTGCCAAAAGGACAATCATCATGTAATCCACTCCAAGGACTCGTGCACAACATATCTTCTACTTCATGCAACTGTCCAGAGGCATAATCCTGCACAAGCACAAGGATGTCACAAGATGAGAGATGAGCATGATCATCAAAGTGATCCATGAGTTACATCAAGACAACAAGAGGAAAAATATTCTAAGTAAAGTGAACATGAGGTGAACCAGACTAGTTTGTTTAAAGATGCTGAGGTGGCACGTACACATCATCAGGCCAACCACATTTTGCCATGTCATTCATTCAAGTCCAAGTCGTTTGTAACAAACAAGTGGATAAAGAGGGCCCACCATAAAGATGCTTATCACATTGGAAAACGTGCCTTCATTGCCTCTTTCATGTTCTAAAAATAGCAAATTTTGTAACAAACTGCCTTGTTGTCTCAATCTTGGCCGTTGATTGCTAAATCAATCTTGGCCCTTCATGGAATTCTTGAGCTCTATATAAAGCTCACTTCTCTCATTTGTAAAGGGACATTAGAGATATACATTAGATGATATACATTAGATTAGAAAGGAGTAGAGTAGAGGAGACTCTTTGAAGTCATTGAAGAGATATTGAGAGATTGTTGTAAAGATACACTTCAAGATTACTGCAAGCTCATTGTTGGTTCTCATGGTGATCTTGTGATTTTGGAATGTTAGCATGTTCTTCATTGTCTCCAAGATGGTTAAGAATTGTTTCCAAAGTAGCTTAGTTAATAGATTAGAAGTTCATTGATATAATGTTTCTTATGTGAAGATATTTGATGAATCCCTTTTGGTTCATACTTTTCGTGGATTGCCGACGGTAACTCACTTTGCAAAGTTAGCCTGAACCTTGTTTGCATAAGTTCGGTTGTGGATGCTCGTTCAAACTGCCCCAGTTGTGGGTGTTTGGATGGAAGTTCACAACATGAAAATCATATGATTACCTTAGGAGATTGCACTTACTCCGTGTAATTGTTGGTTCTCATGGTGAAGCAGAGCTAGGTTGTGAAAGGGAATTTGTCTATCATAGCATGTGCATTATATCATTGTCCTTAGATTAGCCCTCTTAACCTTTGCCTTTTGCCTTTTCTTTTTGTAGTTGATTAGAAGAAGTTCCATTTCACAAGGAAAGAGTACATATTTGAATGGAGTGATGAATAAATTCTGTGTAAGTCCCTTTGTGTAAACAACATTATCACATCATACCACCAAGGCTATCCGTTGCAAATCACGTACAAGGAACCTTGGAGCATTCTTGTTTGATCACGTAGTTTAGCATTCGAGACGCTTTGTTCAAGAGAGGATAGAGCACTTGGTGTTTTATTCTAATGTTGTTGTTGTCAAGAAAACATCATCAACAGGTCCCCATTTGCAATGGGGCGATGTGTGATTAGGTCACAACACTATTGAATGGAATATTTTTTTGACATTCCAATGTTATAGTGGGAGCTCCAATGTAAAGGCACCAATAAGGGACATGTCCACACATATTACAAATATTGAATACCTTGTCTTGGTAATTGCTTTCTGGTGTTGATGGGTTTAGAGTCCAATACTTAACATAAATGGTGTAAGTCCATTGATTAAGAAAGAAGGTGATTTGGCATTATGAGGGAGCTTTGTTATAATGTGTAGCAAAAGACAAAACCTACTTGGGAAGTTAATTGTGCATGAGGGAAACACCTACCCTTATCAAAGAGTTTTGGCAAAAAGTGTCCTTGCAGCATATTGCTTGATATTGACCAAATCTTTTTATAGGCTTCCAAAGGCTTTTAGGTATAGTGTAATATCCTTATTATCATCATAGGTAATGGTTGAGGAGATGGAGCCAATGTTCTTGGAAAATATGTTGGGTAATAGGGGATCATTTTGTAAGGTTTTGGAAACCTTGTTATAGATTGGAGGTTGAGTGAGTGGTCTTCCACTTGTGTTAGTAAAGTGTGGTGGAGAGCGGAGGGGGGCTTTGATTAGGGTGTCCCCAAAGGATTTGTTGAGGTCAATTGGTCATTTGCAAAATTTGTTTGTACATTTGAACCTTTTAATTGTTGGTTGTGGCTTGTATTTGGGAAAATTGAGCCATGACTGACCTAAATGATTTAGTTGTATCTAGTTGGATAGAGGTTTGTTTTTGCATACCCATAGAGGTAGAGTGGAGCACTAGTGGTTGCATTAAATGTTCAAACTAGCAAGAGCATGCATCTTTTTTTGAATAGCACAAGAGCCTGCTTCTGTGATGTATCTTTTTTTGAATAGCATGGCTCTTCTCTTGGTCATGACTAGGGGCCACCATGCAGTGAGTAAAAATGAGCTTTATCTTTGATTTAGTAGTGGTCATCAAGGAGTATTTGATGCAAACAGTGAATAGGAAGGTGGGTAGTCGCTGTAGAGATTACTGTTGTGATTCTTAGTATGATGTTGTGGGTTATGCCTTTTGGTTGACCTAAGTGTAATGTCCTCTTCTCATGCCTAGTTTGTTGAGGGCCAAATAGCCTATTCATTGAGTTCTCGTAGGCTATTTGGTATGGTAAGGAACTCCTTGTTTTGTGGAGAGCCATGGTTTAGTTATTTTTGACTTCTTTTGTTGACAATGAGCTTAGTTGATGTTCAGAATAGTAGTGCAACTTTCAGAAGTGTTTTCGGCTTTCTGGGCTGTTCTCCAAACTTCTTGGAGAAGCCGTCTATTTTTAGAAAATCACCCAATTGGCATCATTCTTTATCCCAAACCCCCTGGATGGTGTTGGTATGGTTTATTTCGTAGTTTGTTTTAGTTTGGGATTTTCTGTAAATTGGGTGATTAAATGGGCTATTTCATTATTATTTTCACTTAAGTCACCTAAGTTTGGAATTAAATAAAAAGTGACTAAGTGTTATAGCTCATTGAAAAGGGGAAATGTTTTATTAATTGTTTCTACACATCAAAGTGAACGCCTTTACTTGGAAAAAAGGAAATAATAAAGTTGGAGGAAAAAAGTTATTATTTCCAAAAAAGAATTATATTCTTGTGTAACTTCCAAAGTATCTATTTAAGAGAAGTGAGGGCTCATTGTTGAGTTTCATGTTGAATATTATACTGTTATGCTCCAGGAATGAACCTGTGAGTTCTTCATCCCCTCTTGAGGACGATAACCCTCTTGAAGAAGTTTAGTTTCAAAGATCCACCCTAGCTGAAAGAAGTGATTTCACATAGAAATCACTATTGCATTTCAATGGAGTTATTTTGTTATGATGTTTTCTAATATTGAAGATAGTATTTTGAATAATTTGGTGATATTAGAGTGGATTTTTGGTCTCTTGTGATGTTTGTGTGGAGGTATTCACTGCTGAGAGCCATACTCCAGGGCAGCCGTACAAACAGTGATCTCATTGATTGATGCTACGATTTGTGAAGGGAGGGCTTTGAAATGCAATGAATGTTAACAATATTTGAAGAATATGATGGTGATTTCCATAGAAAGCAATAGTTACAACTTCTATGAGCGTCGTACACCTGGGGAATGTCGTACACCCTTGATGCTGGATGTGAACTTAATTAAGGGAGTCGCTGCCTGTTTTGTGTGTTAAACTCCATTTGCCAAGGCGACTCACCCTCGTTAGTGTTAATAGGGATATTACCTAACCAATTATTTCCCTTGTTGTGTGGATAATTCATATTATTTAACTATTTATTAGTTAAATAATATTCACATACGTATTCACATGTTAAGTTGACTTAGTGAGCCTTCTAGATACTTCTAGTTGTTGATAGTTATCTTATAGTTGTCATATCCTACACATCAACTAGTTGGCATCTTACCCTCTAGTTGTCACATGTAATAGGAATATAACACTTGTCACATGACTACAACTTCTTATCTTTCAACCTTGTCTTTATAAGCAAGGTATGTGTTGATGAGTTTTTTGTGACTACAACAACATTAGAATAAAACACAGAGTATCCTATCCTCTCTTGAATAAAGCTTCTTAGATGCTGAACTATGTGATCGAATGAGACTGCTCCAAGGTTCCTTTTATGTCAGGTCTTGACGTGCACAGGGATAGACTCAGTGGAATGATGTGATTTGCTGGTAATCACGAGGGGGACTTACGTGGGATTACTCCTTCATGGACATGGAATTCACTCCTGGGACTCGAATTGGTGGGTGAATGAAACTCCTTCGTGAATGGACAACCTAGAACCTACTGCTTCCTCCAACAGAGACTGGGATTTCACTGTTTCTTCCATGGAAAGGCTTGGATTTCACTATCTCTTCCAAGGAAAATAAGGCGTAGGCTCTTAGTTCCACTTCCGGATAGGGAATGATTTCTTAGTGAGGTTTCTTACGGACTATTCCTAACGAAGATCTAAAAGAAAATGCAAAAGATGAGGTAAGGGTTTCAGGAATCTAATCAATGGAAATGACTTCTTTTGAAGATGGAAACTGGAACTAGTCCTCTGCTTCGTCATGAGACAACAGCTAGGCAGGGATAGTGCAATCTTTTGGGGTAGAGGTAGAGATTTTCACACTGTCTTGTCATGGAACATGGAACTGATCATACAGGAACAACCGAAGTTAAGCATGGATTACATTCAGACTAACCATACAAAGTGATTTGCAAGCCACAGATCACAAATGGTATGAACAAATCAACTTCAATCATTCAACAAGAACATTTCCATCACATCTATCTAACGAAAGCATGAAAATACAAGAACGAACTTCAATATCTTTCAGATTTGCTTCAAGAAATCAATAAGACCATGCCAAAAATCTAAAGAAATATATGAACACCATTCTTCAATGCATATATTATTGCTTCAGAAGTTTATATCACAACAATCCAACTGATCCTTGGAGTTTCAGCTCAGAAATATAATGAAGAAATGAAAGCTAACTACTAGGGTGCTCTAGGAGCATCAGACTGATGGAAAAGAGAGAGAGAGGGAGAGATATAATGAGGCATCCTCAGCCTATTTATAGGCTAGCTAGCAAACAAGGAGGTGAAAAAAGATCAGATTTCCTCGAAATCTATGCAAACCCTAAAGAGATAGGGATGAATATGTCATAGGCTCCATGGGATGCTGCCACTTGTCCTGGACGCCAGACTGACTAAGCTGCTTGGTTGGTAGGTGAGACCAGTCAACTGTCTGTTTGTCTTGCTCCTTGGTCGCAAATTCCATGGTGTCCTGGAATCCACTTGTCCTGGTCGCAAATTCCACTTGGAACAGGATTTTGCGACCAGGAATGATTTTCTTCTTGGGCGCATAATCCAAGGGGTCAAGGAACTTTTGCTGTGGAATTCCTTCCAGGCTGGAAATCAGGTCAATCCTGATGGAATTCTTGGAGTGATCCTTGGAATTTTGTCTTGGTGCTGTGTACTTCGGAATTGAAATTCCATCCCTGCTGTATTTTCCTTCGCACCAGCATGGATCCTTGCTCTTGGTGTGGATTCTCATTCTTCTCGATGGATGGTGAACTTGAAGTGCATCCTCCGAGTTGTCCAAGGATTGATCCTCTTGTCCGGAACTGGAATCCTTTGATGTTGCCTTCCTTGTGCCAGTCATGTTGAGTGTTGGAAGAGAGGGGTGTGCTGATGAAATCAATGCCTTTGAATGGAGCAATGCCTTCATCTTCCCTTGGTATGCATGTGTAGTCTTCTAGTTATTGGAGCTCTTGGAACCTGAAATGGCCATCCTTCGACCCCTGAACTCTCCGCATTCATCCTGATTGTCCTGGTTCATCCTTGTTCGTCCTCCTCATGGAACTTATCCTCGTCTTGGATTCCTGCAAAATAAGGGAAACCTCGAGTAGTCATGATAGACAAGATCCTTAAATGCAAAGCAATCAAAAGATAAAACATGAAATAAACTTGCAAGATATGACAGATTTGACTTATGAACAAATAGAAAATTTTCATCATTTTCTAGTATCCTTAACATTTTTCCCTCGTTCCAGGATTCCTAGGCATGCACAGGAGGAATTTCCAGGCCAAGAAGCAACTTCCAGTTGGTTCAGGAGTCCTTGTCCAGGTCGCATTTTTCACTGTCAACAGGGATTTCCTGCTGCCCAGGTCGGGGATTCCTTAAGGTCGGGGATTTTAGTCAGTCAGGGATTCCAAGGAGTCCTGGAATTCCACTGTCGGGGATTTCCTGATGTCGGGGATTTCCTGATGTCCTGGATTTTTGAATGTCGGGGATTCCTTAAGGTCGGGCATTTTAGTCAGTCAGGGATTCCAAGGAGTCCTGGAATTCCACTGTCGGGGATTTCCTGATGTCGGGTATTTTCCAAAGTCGAGGATTCCTTCCGATAAGGGATTCCTTCCAAATTCTCGTCCAGATTTTGCTAAGTTTTGGAGATCTTTTCCTTGGTGAATTTCATGAAGGTTATTGTTTCATTTTGGACAGGAATCACCCATGGAGGGAACTGGAATCCATCCGACACATCTTCCTGCAAGTCTCGGAGTTTAGTTTGTTCAGTTGCATCCATGACTGGGTCAGGAGAGCCCTCCTGTTGGCCAGTTGTCCAGGAGTGCAATTTCCACAAGGTCAAGGAATTTGCGACCTGGAACAATTTTCTCCTAGAGCGCACATTCCCTGAGGAACAGGATTTTGCGCCTTGGACAAAAATTGTCCAAGGGCGCACATTCCCTGAGGAACAAGATTTTGCGCCTTGGACAAAAATTGTCCAAGGGCGCACATTCCCTGAGGAACAGGATTTTGCGCCTTGGACAAAAACTTCCAAGGATGCATAATTCCACAGGAACAGTATTTTGGTTAAGGACTTATCCTTGTCTCCAGTTCAATCTTGGCAAAGGGTGAATTTTATTTGTTTCATCGGAGGTTTGATCATTGACACAAGATTTGGGGTATGGAGTTTTCGTTTCTTCCATCCCCAAGGAATCTCCCCTTTTTGCGGTGAAATACGGAGTTTTTCGTTTCTTCCATCTTTCGTTTCTTCCATCTCTCTCAAGGAATCTCCTATTTTCATGGTGAAATACGGAGTTTTTCGTTTCTTCCATCCTCTCAAGGAATCTCCCCTTTTCGTGGTGAAATTTGCAGAAGGCGAACTCTAGTTGCCTTAGGAAGGTTCAATGGCGACACAGGATCCGGAATATGGAGTTTTCGTTTCTTCCATCCTCCTCAAGGAATCTCCCATTTTCATGGCGAAATACGGAGCTTTTGTTTCTTCCATCCTCCTCAAGGAATCTCCCATTTTCATGGTGAAATACAGAGCTTTCGTTTCTTCCATCCCCTCAAGGAATCTCCCATTTTCATGGCGAAATACGGAGTTTTCGTTTCTTCCATCCTCAAGGAATCTCCCATTTTCATGGTGAAATTTGCTAGCCAGACAAGATTCTTCATGCTGGTACCTACAGACTGGATCAGGAATGCACTG
The DNA here is from genome assembly GCA_027924645.1 of Cunninghamia lanceolata. Lineage (NCBI taxonomy): Eukaryota > Viridiplantae > Streptophyta > Pinopsida > Cupressales > Cupressaceae > Cunninghamia > Cunninghamia lanceolata. Next base: position 474,410 of record BSBN01001277.1, on the reverse strand, counting down.
GAATCCTGCTGTCCAGGAGCGCAAATTCCAGGAGGGTCAGGAATGTGCAACCTGGACAAATTTCCTCTAGGAGCGCAAATTCCAGGAGGTCATGGAATATGCGACCTGGATAGTTTTTGTTCCTGGAGCGCAAAATCCAGCTGCATCAGGAATCTGCGCTCAAGGACAAAGTTCATCCAGGTTTCAGGGATTCTTCATCTATTTGGAATTCCTTCAAGGAAAAAGTCAGTTTTCAGGGTGGATCTTGAAATGGAATGATCCTTGAACTCCTTGTTTGCAAATTTCACGAAGTGAAGGAATTTTCCTATCCGGAAATCATCCTTGCCCAGAGGTGCATTTTGGAGTGGGTCAAGGAATGTCTAGTTCAGGAATGTTCCTGTCAAGGAAAATCCAGTTCAGGGATGTTCCTGTCAAGGAATATCTAGTTCAGGACTGTTCCTGTCAAGGGATATCCAGTTTAGGAATTCCTTCCTGAGGATCTTCCAAGTATCAAGTTGGACTGGGTCTTGGGTTTTCCTGCCTTAAACTGTGGAATTTCTATTCGCTCCTGATGAAACCTCTTGACATTTGAACAGGGATTTATACCTTGGAATGAGGAACTGCCTCATTCACCATGGAATCCCTGAAGTTATCTTTGGAATCTTCCATTACTTCAAGTCAGGGATCGATGAGTTTTGGCAAGGAATGACAAGCCCTCGGTGCACTCTGGACTCTGGATTAAGAGCTCTGGAACAGAAATCATGGTGGGTTTTGGAGTAGAACCCTAGACAAGAACTTAGGACAAAGACCACTGCAATGGAATTGCGAACAAGGATCTCCAGATTCTGAAGTTTGAAACATGGATTGGAACTGTTGAACAAGAATCCGGATAGACCTTGGAACGGGATTCTGGATAGGAACTTTGGAATAGGATTCTTGGATAGGAACTTTGGAATAAGATTCCTTGATAGAAACTTTGGAATAAGATTCCTTGTTCATCAAGGAGTTTTATGCTGAGGGCGAATGATTTGGACCCTTTTCCATGGAATGATGGACTCCTTCCATGGACTGGCTAGATTTAATCGAGGAATGATAGGTAGGGCATTATTCATCCTCAGGAGAGTCGCCCTTTTCTTCACTATTTCAAGCACTCCTAATGTTCCCTGTGAGCTAACTGCTTGGACATTCTTTCCTAGCTTCATGGATTCGAGCAAGAAACTGCAAGATCAAACCAAAAACGACAGTGAAAGCGAGAAAAAGAGGGGTCCCCATTTGCAATGGGCCGATGTGTGAAAACGTCACAACAGTATGTCTCTTCATTTTGTAAGAGGGTAAGAAGAAAATGAAGGTTGGAGCTATAGTTCTCTCATAATGCTATTATGCCATTGGAGCATTTACATTATTATCTCATAGTACTGTTATGCTGTTCATTTCTTTTGCATTAGAGTTTATTGATTTTAGCTCTTTCAATTTGATTCTGGGTTATATTCTTTTTCAAGATTCTAACATGGTATCAGAGCATATTTTGGAAGATTAGATTCATTTTTTGAGAGATCTCGAGAACAACTCATGGTGGATCTTGATAGTTGAGTATGCTCTTCTCTTGCATCGAATGATGACCTGGAGAATCAGAAAGACTTGATAGAAATACTAGATTTGTGAGGGTTCCTCTTTGTGGCCTTGTATTGTAGGTTCATTTTGGAGCATGCTGCTGCAAATCTGAGCACACCATTGTGTTCAGGAGGTTCGAGATAGTCAAGATCGCCTTTTGTTTCATCCAGATCGGACATCAAAGGCCAAATCTATGAGGGTTTGAAGTTGGGAGGTGCGTGCCAGATCCAGCAAGTACCTGATCTTTCGGAGCACTTTGGGCAAAATTAGACTCTGCCATCGCGCTCATGAGGCCCGAAAACCCTAAGATCGACTTTCAGTTCGTGGAAATCGGACAAAGTTGCAGCGAAAGGCAAATTTTTTTTTACCCAATTCCGCCATACGGAATTGCAGGCGGAATATTCCTCGCAATATTCTAAGAATCTTCTTGTCGCAGGTGGAATCGGCTTGCGCAATTGTTGCATCATCGAATCTCGGATTATTGTCCGTTGGGTAATTTTTATTCACTGGTCTGCGAATTTTTTTTTTTGCGGAATTTGTTTTTGGATCGTACCAAGGACACCTGCACAGTGGTAGGTACCCGCAGGTACCGCGACCTTGTTGTTGTATGACACGTGGTGCAGAGGATGCCATTGGTCACAGGTTTATCGTGCATTCCTATCGACATTAATCTTCTATGGTGTTTAAATCTTCGGCGGTAGATTTCGTACCTCCTCATCGGCGGTCTTAAGTCAATACATAGGCGAATGAAATCAATACGAAACCGATCCGAAGTCATTACACAAGGGGCAAACCCCAACGCAGAATGCCCACTGGGATTTTATCCACCGACAGGAGGATCTAAATCGTCGGCGGATTTAAACACAGTCCGGCGGATACAAATCTCGGCAGCCATTTAAAACTTTTTCCAGCGACGGAGCTTTGGCATATAAGCCCACCGACATTTGCAAATCTCACGGCAGATTCCACATTTGCGACACCAAACCGCCCAACTCCAAGGCGGCTCCCTGATCCAACGGCCGACGAAATTGTCTCTCGCCGGAAAATTTTTTATACTCGTCGGTTGTTCCTATCAGAGCTTGGTAGTAAACTGCCCACGACACGTCTAACCGGCAGTCATCCGGCCTTCAAAACTGCCTATCGGCAGCATACTCTCGCCGGCTGACAATCTCAAAACTACCTGGCAGAGACTTCAAAACCGCCCAAACCCTACAAAAACCCCACAACAACAAGCGGTAAACCACTTTCAGCTAGGGAAGAGCGGTTTCGCGCCGGTGTGTAGGCGGTTTCACGACTCTTCATGGCGGTTTTCTTATTTTCAGGTTGTTTCGTTAAATTTCGACGGCGGTATTGGAATCTGGCAAGGAATCTTCACATATTTCAGGGTATTTTTGCCGATGATGACGCCATGCTGATGTCATCTTTCGGCAACTGACGTCATCTTATCGGCATCCAACCGAGTATTGTCTCCGGTGTTTGCTTACGCCAACATTTTGACGTCATCTTTCGGCAACTGACGTCATCTTATCGGCATCCAACCGAGTATTCTGTCTCCGGTGTTTGCTTACGCCAACATTTTTAGGGCTGACGTCATCGTTTCCCGGCAGATTGATGACGTCAGCATTTCACTAGGTGACGTCACTTTCAGGGGAATCTCTAAGCATATTCTGGGGAATCTTTTAGATTCCAGTGATGATTCCGTTGACATCAGTAGACCTTGGCCCTATTTGGCCCCCCTCCTCCAATGAGCTTTTCAGTTTGACAGTCGAACTTCAAACGCCTATATCTTGCTCATTTCAACACCTTTTTCAGAGCAATTTTTTTGATTTAGGCTAATTTTTCGTGCTCTTCTCAGTGGTACAATTAGATTTTGGTTTCGGTGCCCAGTTTGATCAGAATTTGCAGATTCTCACAGGTGACGTTGCACAGTTCTCGTTTTGAGAACTTCGAAGACTCGTAACTTTTGTATATGACCTTGGATTGAGGTGATTCTTTTTTTCAAAGTGAATGATTTTTCGAGTACTTTGCAGTAGTGTTGTTTGCCACACTTGGTTTGATTCCAAGATTGTACTTTGAGCATACACTCATTTGATTGAGAATTTGTAAAGCATTGAGATCAAGTCCATTAAGCATTTTTGGCTAGTGGAAATTGTACTCGCACTAAATATAAAGTGCCAAATCATATTTGCTTTGGGGGGGTTCCTTGATTGAGTGGAAAGGGGGGGTTGTGTCCTATGTGCTCTCATTGGGTTACAAGGTAATCTTTTGATCATTAATCATTTGAGAAGATATCATAGATTTTTCTAATCATCCTTCTGTGATAAATCTGAACAAGGATAGTTATGAGTCTTGGAAAAAAGGCATCGTCACACATTGTAGGTGGCTCAATCTTTTGCCTTATCTTTATGGCCTCATACCTGAACCGGATTCACCTCAGAAGAAAAATGTATGGGCAAATAGGAATGATCATATTGTAGGATTGATTGGTTCTAGTGTTGATTCTGACACTATGTGGGTTGTTTTGGACATTGATTGTCCATGCACACTTTGGACTAAGATTTGGGAGATCTTTGGAGACCCACATATTTCTGCATTCCTAGATGATCCTACAATGGATTGCCTCATACCCATTGATGATGCAGATAATATGCCCTTTGATGATAATATAGAAGAGGAGCTTTAATATCTATCAAGTCTTGATTGTTCTTCTATTGCTTCTCTCTCTCTCTCTATTGAGATCAATGTTCCACCATCACCTGTTGCTACTTCAGAGTTTAGTGACGTTCCTTTGAGAGCTTCCAGTGATTCTTTACAGCAGGATATTGAGATCACATCTCCTCTAGCACCTATTCCTTCATCAGAGTTCATTGTCGTTCCTTTGAGAGCCTCTAGTAACTCTTTGCACTAGGACGTCGAGGATTCATCTCTTTCATCGATAGATAAGGACACTCCTACAGTACCTACTACTACTTCTGAGTTTAGAGTTGCTCCTTCGAGAGCTTCCGGTGATTCTTTGCAGCAGGATCATTTCAGTCTTCCTCATTGGGATTCCTATCTTGCAGGCATATCGTCTTTGTTTGTGGAGTCTCACATTGCTGATTTGGAGGACACATTTGAGGGGTTATCTCTTTTTTTTGATGATAGTACACATACCCCTGCTATTTCTACAGAGTTTAGAGAGGCTTCACCGAGGGCTTCCAGTGATTATTCGCAGGACATCTCGTGGGATTTGCATTGTAACCACATGGCATGCATTGTCATTCCACATCCATACATTAGTTCTGTGGATCTTGCTCTTCGTCAGTTTTCACGTGATTTTGAGAGGTCACTTGTTTCAATTAGGCCTGGGACTCCTGATTTGTTTGACTCATTTCGACATAAGCATGATATTTGAGTAGTGTTCTGAGACATGATATATCATGAGACTTCCATCATCACCTTGCTTCTTCGAATGGGAGTTACTTCATCATTCACCATTGGAGTTGTTTCTTCCTAAGGGGAGAAATGTCATTTGCCACAAATGGATCATCTTTAGTGTTCATATATGGGCATCCTCTTTTGGAATAGGAGCTACTTCATTGTGGGGCGTGAGTTTCATAGTTTATTTCACTCTCTCTATTCTGGGGGGGTATCATCTCTCTTATGGTGGGGACTTTTTTCTCACTTCTCATATTATAGAGAGTATTTTATTTTTTCTCTCTTTTGGGGAGGAGACCATTTGTGAGAAATTTTTTGTACATGGGTACCTAACATGGCCTAGTAGCTGGGACCCATTCTTGCATTTTGCATTTTTGCTTTAGTCAGCTTCTTCCTATGTTGCACTTAAAGGGGGGTGTTAGTGTGAATAGGGATGTTACCTAACCAGTTATTTCCCTTGTGTGGATAATTCATATTATTTAACTATTTATTAGCTAAATAATATTCACACACATATTCACATGTTAAGTTGACTTAGTGAGCCTTCTAGATACTTCTAGTTGTTGATAGTTGTCATATCCTACACATCAACTAATTGGCATCTTACCCTCTAGTTGTCACATGTAATAGGAATATGACACTTGTCACATGACTACAACTTCTTATCTTTCAACCTTGTCTTTATAAGCAAGGTATGTCTCTTCATTTTGTAAGAGGGTAAGAAGAAAATGAAGGCTGGAGCTATAGTTCTCTCATAATGCTATTATGCCATTGGAGCATTTACATTATTCTCTCATAGTACTGTTATGCTATTCATTTCTTTTGCATTACAGTTTATTGATTTTAGCTCTTTCAATTTGATTATGGGTTATATTCTTTTTCAAGATTCTAACAACCCCAAGGGAGTTCCGTACGTACTTGGAACTGTTTAGAGTGTTTTTTGATTGTTTTGGGGAATTATTGATCATATGCAGCAGTCCGTACAGCCCCTACAGAGGTGGTTCAGATCTGAATTCAATAGCAGTAGTGTATGAGGTTGTTCTTGATCAGTTTGGATGGTTTTTTGAGGAAGTTTGTGCTGATCATTGATGTGTGCAGGTGTCATGAAGTTTCCAGTATCATTTCTGATGCGATTCATTGTTGTTTTAACAAGACTTGTGTGCATCCTTTATTTGCAGCAGGGACAATTTGAATAATCAGAATTAGACTTTTACATTGCTGATTACAATCACTGTGATAAACATTTATAAATTCGTTCTTAAATGATTGTAACCTCTGGATGGTATGACCACCAGTGTGGATAGTGAGATTCATGTTTAAATTGCTTACCCCATTGAATAAGTGGCTCATTGCATGGCTTCTTGCTGAATAAGCGGAAGTGCCTTGTTTTATTTAAGTTCATTCTCCCATCGAATAAGTGGTGTTTTCCCACTGAATAAGCAGAAGTTCTATTTGATTTTGCAATGCATTATATTTGTTTAGCCTAAAGCACTTGTATGCTCTCACCTCGCCCGTTTTGGGAACTTGGTGATCAGAAGCTGTGGAGGTATTTACTTGATTGCATTTCATTTGCTACACTGCTATTAGTGTTGGAAAATCTGAAAAAATTTGGGGTAGAACACTACACTAAGTGTCTCCCACAACTTGTGGCTGTTTTTGTCATTGCAAAACTGCCATTGTACTAAGGGGATTGTTGATGTGCAAACTCAGAATAAAATACTAAGTATTCTATCCTCTCTTGAATAAAGTCTCCCAAAGGCTAAACAATGTGATCCAGTGAGACAACTCCAAGGTTCATGATAAGTCAGGTCTTGACTTGCAATGTATAGACTCAGTAGTTGATGTGATAATGTTGGTAATCACAAAGGGACTTACGCTGAATTGGCTCCTTACCTCACTTGAATATATTATTCTCCTTTATGGAATGGAACTTCTAACTGGCTATGAAAGAAAATGAAAAAGGCAAGGGTTAAGAAGGCTATTCTAAGGACAAAGAAATAATGAAATATGCCAAGATAGACAAACTCCTCACGAAACCTGACTTTGCTTCGCCATGAGAACCAACAACTACACGAAGCAGGTGCAATCTTCTAAGGTAACCCAATGATTTTCATATTGCAAACACACATCCAAACACCCACAGCTGGCGCAACTTGAACAAGGGTTCACAATCGAACTAAAGCAAATGGAGATTCAGGCTAACTTTGCAAAGTGAGTTGCCTTTGACAATCCACAAAAAGTATGAACCATTAAGGAAGTTCATCAAACATCTTTGCATATACTCATTACATCAATGCACTTCTAATCTATTTCTAAGCTACTTGGAAACATTTCTCCATCATATTCAAGAATTTGAAACCATGCTAACATTCCATCACCACACAAATCACCATGAGAACAACAATGAGCTTGTATTGATTTTGGAAGTGTTTGAGTACAACAATTTCATATATCTCTTCAATGACTTCGAAGAGTCTCCTCTAATCTACTTCCTATTCTACTCCTACTCTCGAGAGCTAACAACTTCTAACCTTTACAAATGAGAGAAATGGGCCTTATATAGGCTCCTAAAGTACATGAACGGCCAAGATTGATTTGCAAATCAACGGTCTAGATGAAGACAACAGTGCATAACTGCCCAAAAAGAGGCAATGAAGGCACGTTTTCCAATGTGGTAAACTTGAAATGGAATCTTTGGAGCATCTTCCACATGGGCGTCTTCCTTGGCCTTTTCTTGATGTACATATATTGAACTTGGACGGAAGATGTGGCAGAGTATAATTGGAATAGTGACGTGTATATGCCACCTCAGCATTGAGCCAACCGGTTTGATATTCTTTGCATTCATATTGCTCGGAATATTTCCCAAATTATGTCATTTTTTATGGAATAGTGTTCGAACTAGGATTTTCACCTTTGGAACTTGGCATCTTTCGAACTTGAAAACTTGGGAATTTTGGAAATTTCTTGATGTCTTCATGCAATTCATGACTTTTGATATACTTGCTCATTTTCTCATCTCATGACGCTCTTGTGCTTGTTCTCATGCAGGATTCTGGCTCTGGATTGTGCAGGAAGTAGACTTTGGGTGCAAATTATTGGAGAAGACTTCAGGATTGAAGTGAAGGATTCTGGACCTTAAATGTGAAACTGGTCCTCCCCCTTTCAGGCAATGACCTTGATGTATGACTTCTAGCATTGGATCTTGACTGTCTGGAACAGGTCTCCTTCCTCAAGCAACGCTCTTCCATGCTTTGAACCTTCAAATGCAAGTTCTCGCCATTTTCCTTCCATTACCTACACAAGAGAAACATCTATCAATGCAAAGGCATCTGATTATCAACAACATTTCATTACGAATTCCTAACATGCTTGCTTTATGCAATGAAGAAGGCCTTATTTTCATGTTTTAACTTTGCTTTTTATCTTTTCATGGCCGACCTACTCTATGCTTGAGTGCACTTGGCATGATGTAAGGAAATTTTCTCTAAGTGAGGCGCGTTTGGTGAAGGGAAATGAAATTTACCAAGGTTGAGCGCATGGGCTAGGTGATGAACTTTTCTCTATGATGAGTGCACTTAGCAAGTGTTAAGGAAATTTTCTTGAGGGTGAGTGCATTTGCCAAGTCCTAAGGAAATCCCTCTTCAAGGTGAGCGCAAATGTCATGTGATGAAGAAATCTCTTCAAGGTGGTGCATTTGAGGCATGATGGAGAGACTTCTTGAAGGGGCACATATGGATGTTGTTAAGGAAACTCTTGCATTGGAGATGGGCCAAAGAGGTTTTCTTCTAGATGAGCGCACAAGCTAGGTGATGAAGAAAGCTTTGGGTGTTTGTTAGAGAAGCTTCCTAGGGCATGGGCGCATAAGAGTGTTTGAGGAGAAATTTCCCAAGTGTGAGCATACTTCATGGAGGCTGGAGAACTTTCTTGTGTGAGGGCGCATCTGACTAGTGTTGAGGAAATTTCCTCCAAGGAAAGGCGCACTTGCCAGGGGTTGAAGAAATTCTCTCAAGGAAGGGCGCATTTAGCATGTGGTGAAGAAATCTCCTTCAAGGTGGCGCATACTGCACATGATGAAGAAATTTTCCCAAGAGGGTGGCGCATCTGCAAGGGTTAGAGGGAATTTTCCTCAAGAAGGCGCACTTGGAGAGGGCAGAAGAAATCCCAAAAGAAGGTGCCTAGAACATGTAACAAGAAAATTTCCTTCCCAAGGTGGAGCAATTTTCCTAAGTGATAGAGAAATTTTTGAAAAAGGGCGCAAATGACAAGAAATTTTCATGATGGGCGTATATGCTAAGGCCAGGAGAAATTTTCCAAAGGAGGTCGCATTTGCATGATGTTGAAGAAATTTCTCCTAAGGGCGCATTTGACAAGTGTTGGAGAAATTTTCACTTAGGGCGCACATGCCAAGTGCTAAGGAAATTTTCCTACAAGAGGAGCGCATTTGACTAGTGCAGAGGAAATTTCTTCAAGTTGGGCGGATTCCACTAGTGCAAAGGAAATTTCTTCATACTTAGCCACTTTTCAGTGCTCGAAATCAAGTATATTTCAAAATATATTTACTTCTAGGATGTTTGAGATAGGTCTTGGATCCATGAGATTTAACATGCAGATTCTAGATTTTTGAGGATCCACCAGATTTTAGACTTAGTCAGTTTTCAGGATTTCAGGATATCAGACTTTAGGACCTCAGACTTAGTCAATTTTCAGTATCTCAGGGACATGCTTAGATATTCTCAGTTGCACCTTACTAAACTCACTTGATTCATTTCACGCCGCTCTAGAGAGGCTCATTCTTCATTTCATGGAAGAGACTAGGTCTGACAACACTTCCTAAGGATCCTACAAGCTCAAAATTGCAAAAAAAAAAAAAAAAAGGTGGGTCCCCATTTGCAATGGGGCGATGTGTGATTAGGTCACAACAGGGACATGTGACAAACCATTGATGGAAATTTTTCTGAACATTCCAAATTTTGTAGTAGCTCCGATGTATAGGTACCATTAAGGGACATGTCCACGTATATGACAAATGTTACATGCCTTCTCTTGGTAGTTGCCTTTTGGTGTTAATGGCCTTAGAATCCGAAACTTTATCTAAATGGCATAAGTTCCACTAATTAAGAAAGAAAGTGGTTTGGCACTATGAGGGAGCTTTGTTATGTTGTGTAGATAGCCATAAAACTTTGTAAGAAAGTTAATTGTGTATGAAGGAAGTACCTACCCTTATCATGTTCCGGAAAAAAGTTTATTTGCAGCTTATTGATTGGTGTTTACCCAATCTTTGTATAGGTTTCCAAAGGCTTTTAGGTTAGTGTAGTATCCTTGGTACCATCATAGGTAATGGCTGGGGTGATGGAACTAACATGTAATGGCTGACATAGGGTGGTAGTGGCTCATTTTGTAAGGTTTTGAGAACCTTGTTATGGAGTGGAGGTTGAGAGAGTGATTGCCTACTTGTGCAGTAGTGGGTAAGGGATAGCAGGCATTAATTAGCATGTCCCCAAAGTATTTGTTGAGATCTGTTGGTTATTTGCAATTTTTTTTTTCGTGCATTTGAACCATTTGGTTATTGTTTGTAGCTTGTGTATATGGGTAAATTGATTTGTGACTTGCTTAAGTACTTTAGTTGTATCCAGTTCAGAAGGGTTTGTATTTTGCATAACTGTAGAGGAAGAGAGTGGAGCATTAGGGGTTCCATTAAGTGCTAAAATGAGCAAGAGCATGGAGCTTGTCTTGAATAGCACAAGAGGCTACGTCTACAAATGTTAGGGGTCTTAACATGGTTGTGACTAAGGGCCACCATGTAGTGAGTAAAAATAAACTCAATCTTTGACTGAGTAGTAGCCATCAAGAATCTTTGAATAGGAAGGTAGGTAGTTGATGTAGAGAGGTACTATTGTGGGTTTTTAGAAGAATGTTGTGAGTTATATGTTTCAGTTGACTCAAGTGTTTCCCTCGACTTGTGGTTCTCTGTCATTGCAAAACTGCCATTTTACCTTGGAGATATGTGTCAAACTATTGAAAATTTGAACCTGCATTATCACAGCTTCATTGGCACAAGAAGCATGTCCTAAAAGGCTCAAACCCAATGTTCCATGGGGATGCATCACCAGAGGTTTGGGCGATGTCCCTAATGCCCAAGTACTTGGGGACTTGGAGGGGACGTCCCCTTTTTTTGGGACTGGACAACCTGTGTCATTTGGTACATAACTATAAAAAATGTAACTTCTCAAGGAACAAATTATAAAACCTCCTAAAAAACTAAAAGGAGGAGGATTGTCATTGCAAATTCAGCACATTGTATTTACTTTCAAAAGTGTCTGCTTCTTTTAGTTTGTTTAAGTTATTTTAATAGCTGTACCCCGCCAACCGCCATGCTGTCCAGAAAATGAAGACAAACTTTTGCTGTCCCCAAAAGCATGTACCCACACTTCGGCATCCCCCGTCACAAAAACTTGGACAAACATTGCTTAAACCCTAGTTGTTATAATGACAATTGTTACACTATATCACTAGGGCATGGGCCAATAGACATCAAGCAGGCTTCTTTTGACTTGAAAAAACCTATCATTATTGGAAAGTGGGTTTAGAGAAATTATGATTATTGAGAGGCTTTTTACTTGTCAAATCTCTAATTTAAATAAATATACTTGGATCCAGTGCACATACTTATTGATGATATCCTCCAAGAAAATTAAAAAAATAATAGAAAATGCTGCAGGCAGATACTCTCTCCCAACAATATCCTCTACAAATCTGGCACTACTTAAGGCACGTAGTCAAAGACGAATTAATTCTAGCAACTCAAACTCACCAAAAGTCTAAATTTTATTTCTTCACCTATGATTCTTTATTCTTCACTTGATAAATGGAAAAAATATCACCAACCATTGGTGTGCATTTACCCTTCCTAAATTTTCTCTGGAATGACAAGTCAAACAATTAAATGAGTATGAATTGTTTTTTCTCCAAGGTTCTTTGGGTTTCTAGGTACAGACTAATAATTTGCAGCAATGATCTCTGACAACTTGAACCTGCAATCCGAATCCATCTTTAAGAGTAATACATATTCAATTTTCTTACTCTTCTTTGCATATTTTTGTTCCAGGATAGCAGATTACCGAATAGAAGACACCACTCGCCATACCCACTTTTCAGCCTGGCATAACTTCCACAATGTGATATGTGGGGCAGCCCAAGAAATGGACAAGTATTTAGAAATTGTTGAACAAACAGATTGTGGGGTGATGATCTTGCATGGAAAAGAGGATAAAGTGGTTCCTCTAGACTGCAGCTTAGCAATAAAGTCAAGAGTTGGCAGATCTAAGCTGAAAGTGTTGGATAATGCTGATCATGTGACTGTCATTATTGGTCGTGAGAGAACACTTGCAAAAGAATTAGAAGATTTGTGGGCATCTTGTGAATGATTTATGAAAATTCTTGTTAAAAAAAATTCCCCTCAATTTCTTTTAATAGAGATCATTTTCGTTTGAAAAAATGCATTTAGATTTCCTGGTTTGACAGATCAGTTTCATCTATGCATTGCGAGGGGTCACTGTGCTGTATTGTTTCTAACTCTTTGGGAGGATTATAATTATATCAATCCAAATGTTTTCATGAGGTAATATTATGCTTTCCATAATAAATTGGAAAACTTATGTACACATATTTTTTCAAATTTTATGTCATTGGCTTAGACTAAAGATTTATCCTTCTTACTACAAATTTGATGTTATAGCACATCAAGTTTTAAAATGTCACGAGGAGAGGATAATATGCATGAAACTCCACCAGACTCTCTCTTGTATAATTGATTGCAAATTCATGAGGCCTGAATAAGTAATAATTTGAATTGATTTCATACTTACAAAATATAAACAGTATAATAATATGAACTGGTTGCATGCTTGTTAAGGTATGTATGGTATAAAAATTTGAATGCTGTAAATGCATTCTAAAATTTATAGCCAAAGTATTGATCCCCAGACTTGGGAACCACGAGGGTGTGAATTTAGGTAATTTTATCTGGGGATAAATCTTGGTGCTTATGTCAAAAAAATATTTAGGTAATAAGATGTAAGCACCTGTCTTGTACAGCTGCTTTTAATCTGTGAATCTGTAAATTTGGCTTAATTCAACATTAAGAAAAAGATGCATCTCACTTCGTACTTCAAAAGGTGAGAGTAAGAAACACCCATCCAATTTGGAAAACATCCATGTCATATCCCCTACAATTACACTACACAATTATGATTTACACATATTTCAACTATATTATAACATATATACATATTTCTATAAATTATGTTCATATTTGGAATTATGTGTAAATGCAAAATATATATTAAAGACAACATTATAAATTATACAAGGATAAATAATAAACAAATATACATATATTTTTATTATAAATTATATAAAATTTAATTATAAGTATATGTATATTATTATCAAGAATATATGTATTAATATATGATTCAATATTTGTAATAATAAATACATATAGTAAATAATATATATATATATAATACATAATACATATAATAATATATATATATATATATATATTAAAAACAATATAACAATATTACTCAATATAAATAAGAAGACCATAACAATTACTACATGATCGGGCCCTTCTAGGAAGTGACGCCGATCCCATAAGCTGCGTCCAAACAAAGAGAACATCTTTGAAAGGATACGGGGTGTCTCTTGGGAATATGCGATCCTTCATAGATTTAAATAAAGATTGATCTCTTCCTCAAAAGGCATCGATCCACACACAGATATAAGAATAAAGAAAGGAAATTAGGAATAGACAGGTAGGTTTCTGTTATCAGCCAATAAGAAGACAAAAGGAACAGCAATTAAGGGATTCACAGTACAGCAGAGTCAAGAATAATACAAGGTACAGCAGTACCTTAGGAAATCTCAGCAACATCTAAGGTAAGTAATATCTTAATGTTATTTATATAATTAGTAAATAAAAAGATAAAATTTAAATATAAAGAATTCATGTAATATATATATATGTGCATAATCTGAAATAGATCCATATGTCATACATCTCATTAGAATTACATAAGTATGTGAACAATAAATATATATAAATATATTATCAAACTTGGTAAGAAATGACATAACCATCTCATCACTTCAAATTCCTATAACCATAGGAGAGGCGGTCTTGTTAGGAAAAGGCGGGGTAATTCCATCACGATGCATTGGAGAGGGTTTAACGCGCCCTAGAGAAGGATGCTAGGGAAAGGCGGAGTAATTCCATTCACAATGCATTGGAGAGGGTTTAACGCGTCCTAGACAAATAATTCCCCACCCAGGGTTAAGGAATAGAAGGGAGACGGTATGGAGAAATAAACTTAGTTTGTCACTTCTATAATTCTCTATTTGCTTTCCCCTTTAAGGAATGTTAGGTCTTGTGGGGAGAGGCGGAGTAATTCTATCCGTAAGAAGGCCCGTAGGCTGGGACGGAGCTTCCCGTAGGCTGGGTCAAGAGATAGTTTCAGCGCGCCCTATACAAGTAAAGCCTAGTTCCATAAAGGAAAGTAATAAAGAATATGAATTACGGAATGATTAACAATGTATATGTCATGTCCCTCCAATATTCATTCAAATCAAAGATATGAATGATATTATGAATTGAATATATTTAATATATTTAAATAATATTTATTTAAAACAATTAACAAGATATATTATTATTATATTTATAAATAACACATTTAAACAATAATAATATATTATAAGTATATCTAATAATATAAATATAAATATTCTTATATTATAATATAAGTATAAATAATATAATATAAATCATATATCATTTATGATAATATAAATGATATAATATAAATACAAATAATATAAATAAACTATGTTAAGGGAGTTACGTATGGTTAGAACTAGTTTTACCACAGCCCATAAAAGGTAATAACATAAAGTAATAAAAATTATAAAAGGGTAAGTATGTCTTTTACCACCAGGCATAATAAATATCCCTTGAAAGGGAAATAAATAAAGGCTGTGGGATAGAAAGAAAAGAGGATAGACAATAAATTAAAAAAAAAAGAATATCCGATATTATATTTATATATATATATATATTTCTAAGTCATAAGTAGAAAAGATATATAATAATAATAATAATAATAATAATAATAATAATAATAATAGTAAATATATATTTATTCATTGCATAATATAAGGGCATTCATATATGGGATGGGGCCTCTTGAGAAGATGCCGATCTCATAATAAGGAACCCTTAACTAATACAAACAAATATCGAGTATCATCAAAGTTTAATAATATTTATTTATTAAGGGTGGTGACGGGTAGTAAATTGCATCCCTTCAAACTTATAAATATTAACCGGCCCCTCTAACAAAAGGAAAAAAAAAAGGAATAGAAAAAGGAAGGAAGGGAATAAATATTTGCCGCAGACAAAAAAGGTACCTGCAGATCGTGTAAACAACAGGTAAGTATTTTAATATATTTAATTATTAAGATGTAATATATCTATATATATGTGTGTGTAAATATATATATTTATATAAATAAATATATATATATATATACAATAATATTAATAACATATATAATAATACAATATAGAGATATTATGAATATTATAACAAATATTATAATATATAAGTATTAAATAATAGGCAAAAGATAATAGAATCCAGTACGTCATCTAACCTAAGATAAAAAAACATATATATAATGTTAGATATGTATATAAATGATAGAATAATAAGTATATCTCTACAAAGGGATTGATTATGAGATCACCTTTAAGAAGCAATCAACATGACCCTGGAGTACCGGGCTAGGACTAGTAGCCTTCCCCTTAATCCACCTACACACCTTATTAGTATGAGACTGGTGGTCAGAAGGAATCTAGTGTCTAGCACTCGAGCTGGCAAGTCATTGCCCCTCCGAGCTAAGAGTGAAGTATTGCCGGGTGTAGCATGAAGCTCTTAGACCTAGGGTAAGAATGAAGTATTGCCGGGTGTAGCATGAAGTTCTTGACCTTATGGTTGCGTAGGACCTAGATAATATTAATGGCCTAACGGTAGGTGAACCTCGAGCTGGCTATAAGCCCCTCCGAGCTAAGAGTGAAGTACCTCCGGGTGTGAGGTGAAGCCTTGGGCCTACGGCCGTGGGTCTTGGAATCCTTAACCCACCCTCTCATATTAGGTGAGTGGTCTGATTAATGGATAGGATTACGAACATCCTCCCTGAGGTATGTCCATGACTCGTGTGATTAATGATATAAGATAGATCATGAACCAATGATGAAAATGAATAACATATATGTGAATGTGTGCTAATGCATAATGATGAAATGAATTATATGAAACTTAATGTGAATATAATCTAATATGTTTCAGTCTTAATGATTATATGTTGAAAGAAATGATTAAAGATTACTAATGTTCTCTTTTACTAAGTTGGAGTTGTGTTAAAAAGTGAAAAATTTCAGCTTACTAGAAGGGGACATTACAGTATAAGTAACAATTAGGAAACAAATAATCCTTTAACAAGTAATGAAATGAAAGCATCATCATTGATCATACTTATTCATTGTTCTCTTTGAGAATCGTTTTTCATGTAGATTCAGGTTTAAGTGTTTCCTATAAGAAGGGGACATTACAATCCATAACTTTTTAAAGCTCCAAGTGAAGCAGGTTCTGTGTAAAACATATCTAGTCGTTGAGAGTCTCTAATGTATAATAAGTCTTGATAAAAATTTCTAAGTAATGCTAAAGGTATAATTATCCTTTTCCAAGTAATGCTAAAGGTATAATTATCCTTGCACATTTTTTTTTCTACAAATCTGTTTTTTCTCAAAAAGAAACAATTGTTAGTACATCTAGAGGCCTAGCCTATAGTGGCAGTAGGGGGAGAAGCATCTCATGTCATAACCTGAAAGAATAATTGAAAGAAAAATATTTAGACCTTTTAATATAAAGACATGTCTTATTTAATTTTAAATACATCTATCTATCTTAAATTAGAGTCATTTACATCAAAGTATTAATATTTAATAATAAATATAATATTAGTGATGCCATTTAATAATAAAATAGCTTCTAACTTTTAAGTAAAATATAAAGTAAATAATTTTTTTTTCATTTAAAAATAATAAAACTACAAATAAAATTTGTGACCTATTTTTTCCTAGAGTTGTGACATAAGTGGAAGAGGCAATTCCAGAATGATATCTTTCAGCATCTTTTACATAGATTTATCTAAGATAGCTACATTAGTTCATAACCCACTTAAAAAAGAGGAAACAGGAATAATGGATGTAAATAAGATGAAGATTGGTAAATTGCAAATAGGATAACCATCACATAACCATCTTGTGATATTTAATAACTTTGAAAGGCATTAAAAGTCATTGATGGAGAGTTTAAAAAGCGCTAGGGAAAGAGGACATTTTGATTTTTAAACAATATGGCATAATCGCTTGAAAGAATATGATTAAGGAGTATAAATATGACTTGTAATCGAAGGGGATATCATGCATGTTAACCTTTTCTTTTACGATCACATGTTAAAGTTTGTCCATAATTCCACCTTTAATTAATTATTTTTAAAAACGAATATAGGTTTTATTACTTTTTAAAACACTAAAAATATAATAGTACAATATTCACAAAAAAAAAGGTGATAGAGGGGCACACCCACAAAGTCTATGCGGAGCATAGTCCAAAACAAAGATAACAAATATGAAGGGTCAAGCCCACAAATCAAAAGCACTATGCAGTTGAAGTAGAACTAGTAGGAGGGGGTCTTTATCATTTAGTTTTCACCAAATATCACTAGGGATTGAATTGTCATTAAAAGGCTCCTAGCTAGTGAGAACACCCTCTTCCTCAAGAGAGCCATCTGTAGGTTGCTGAGCATGAACAAGAGAAATTGCCAACTCTAGGCGAGGAAACTTGCCAGAATTTGGCCAGTTAGGAGCACCATGCACATGAGAAGAGGTGGATGGTGGCCTAAAAATGTGAGTTGCGTTATCCTTATTTTTTGAAGATTGAGATCCATGATCTTGTCTGATAGATTGGCTATGACCATGTTGACACCTTGGAGGAGGGGAGGAGGAAGGCAGTGGAACTCTAGCAATAGTGCATGGGGCATTACCCCAGTGATCAAGAAGCTTCTGCAGATGCGCCACTTCAAGTGCAACCTTGTGAGCTTGCACTTGAATCTACATAAGCATGTTAGGAGTAAATCATAACTTTAATATATAGAGAGATAAACATTAACCAAACAATTTGAAAAGAGACCTGAATTTTTATCTTTCCAAATGCTGAAGAGGATTTCCACCCTGAAAGCATGCCAAAGCTAGGCATATTTGAACGAGACAAGGCCAGTCTCCTAACAAAACCATATTCCATGAGAAGGGATAAGATCAAAAGGGTCTATAGAAATCATGAATCCAATTCCAAGCTTCTTGAGCTCTGGTGCAAATCCAAAAGAGATGCTTGAGAGTCTCTAACTGTCCACAGAATGGACAACGGGGGTTGAGAACTCCTAGATGATTCAAACGAGATCCAAGTAGAAGGCCTTGGTAGAGAATGAACCAAAAAAATGAGTCAATTTATAATCAAGAATGGTCGACTAGATAGATTGGAAACAACGGTGCCAAGTGCTAAGAGAAGATTGGGGATGCCAAGGGTGGTTTAACTGATCCACCATGGGAAGATGAGGTGAAAGCCACAAATATCCTTTGCGAGGTCTATAATTATGAAATGGTGTGTGAGGATACCATTTCCAATCTTTCCACCAAGGCTTGAAACTCTTAACCTCAATTTTGTGAATCATCTAGAGAGGAATACTGTCAATCACAGTTTGGAATGTCTCTTGATCTTGATTGGAAAGCCTGAATTTTATCTTGATTTCTAGTCAGGAAAGAAAATTCTTGGTAGATTTGTTAATAAGATCAAGTAGGAATCTAATTCCTCGTTTGAAAAACTTCAAAGCATGAATCCATAGAGCTTTAGCTAGAGGACGGTCTTGAGAAGAAAGAACTGGAGACCACCAAATAGATTGTTGATTGATTGAAAGACCATTGTGGAAATCATTTCTTGCCTAGAAAATCCATGGCTTAATGGACTTCCAAGCTTTCCAAATGCTTTTGATAACAAATGTGCCTTGAATTTGAACAGGCTCCCTCATAGTGAGAAGAGTACAAGGGACAAGACCTTTCCAAGTTGTTTGTTCAGAAGGCACACTAGAAAGAATACAATGCTTGATGATAACTTTCCAGACATCATTCCCTTCTAGGGCCCTAATAATCCATCTAGGACACAAAGCAATGCCTTGACGACAGATTGAAATTAATCCCAAACCACCATCATCGTGGGAAAGAAAACAAAATTCCCAACAACACGATGAAAGCCTTGATGTCCATCATTAGAGGTCCAAAGAAAATCTCTAAGAATTTTTTAATTTTTAGATAAGAGGCCTTTGAAGGTACCCAACAAGAAGAGTAATAAACATGAGTGGTAGCTAGAATTTTGGAACAAATTTGGAATTTATTGGACAAAGAAAGAGGCTTGGTGATCTAATAGCCTAATTTCTTCTCAATCCTAGCAATAACAACTCGCCAAAGGGTAGTGGGAAAATTTTGAAAAGCAAAGGGAATGCCCATAAAATGAAAGACTTCTCCATGATCAATCCATTTCCAGGTATAATTGTTTAACTAGCCAAGTTTGGGAAGGAAGGATTATCTGTAACATTGGGTCTTTTCCGTTGAATACTCAAACCAGAGGCATGGAAAAACACATCAAGACAATGAAGAGCCTATCTAACATTAGCTTCTTCCTTAATGAGGGTGAGGAAAGAATCATCAGAAAAATGATTAGGTAAAGCAATGCCCTTAACAAGCTTGTGAGAGATTGCATTGGCCAACAAATAGCCAAAACCTTCAATTGCAAGCACATAAAGTGTCAAGGCTAAAGGACAACCCTATCAAATGGATCGAAAAAACCCAAATATCTTAGATTTTTGACTATTAATGGTGATACAAGTTGAGGCATCGACAAACAACATATGCATAGAATGGAGTAAACGAGGCCCAAAACCAAGCGTCTGAAGCATGGAAAGAATGAAAGGTCATTCAATATGATTATAAGCCTTGGCAAAGTCAAATTTGATAAATATTGCAAGCTATTGAGAATGTCGAGCCCATTCTATTCCTTCCTAGACAACAATAATGTTGTTGATGATGTATCATGACTTGATAAAACTAGTTTGTTTAAGACATATTAGCTAGGGGAGAAGAGGCCTAAGCTTAAGAGCAAGAGCCTTAGCAATGATCTTGTATGAAACTTTCAACAAAGTGATAGGCCACCAATAGCAGATTTTGCCAGCTTTAGGTATGGATTTGATATTCCCTTTGTTAATTATATTTCCTAAAGATTTCTTATGGAAGGCCTCCAAATAGACTTTGTGAAGGCCTCCACCCATCGTGTTCCAAAATGTTTTATAAAATTCATAAGGAATTCCATCCAAGCTAAGGGCTTTATCATTAGCCATTAAAAAAGTCTCCCACAAGTCTTCTTTAGTAAGAAGTTTATCACAAAAAGTACATTGGGAATTGTAAACTTGAAAAGGAACCACATTAAGGCATTATTGCAAAGCAATGTTCTGAGTTGGAGTATACTCTTGAGCAACAAAAACTTTCTCATAGTGCCAAATGAAGGTCTGTAAAATGTCAGGAAGCTCATTGAAAAATTGTTACCCTTCCTCGATTTGTGTTGGGTGAATATTTTGTCGTCAACTAACTGAAGACAAAATGGTCATATCAACCACAGTGTGATGAGATTTAATCTCTCCTCTCAGAAAGGGGAGGCTCCCTTCTTATTGCTCGCTACAATCAACAAGTACTTAATTAGATTTATGTACACTATAAACTAATCTGTGGATGATGCCATATCATCTATTTCTATTTTTTCAGAAATAATGTTTCCTCTTAATCCTTACAATGTATAATAAACTTAAAAACTACGTACTGGAACAATAATAACCAATATCAAGATTGAATGAACATATGAATACTCAAAATGATACCATCGTGAAATAACCAAGAAATCCACAAAAGCACAAAGTCAAGATTTGTTATTTCTTTTGCTGATTTGAAGTTGGAAATGTATAGAATATTGTCATATCCCCTATATTGTAATGCATTATATGTTATGGATTATGTATATTCAAATACATGCTTCGTAACTTCTGTGTAACCAATTGCATACCTTATGATTTACTAGTAATTTACATATATGAATGCATGTAGCTATTGTGAGACTCTTATATGCCTCTCCCAAACTATGATGGGTCAAATAAAATATCAGCCCATGCATGGCTTAAAAAATTAAACACTTATTTCTCCTTAAGCCCAATGATAGAGGAGGATGCCATAAAATTTGCTATCCTTCACTTAGAAGGAATGGCCTACGAATGGTGGCATTATAGGGAACACACCCAAGGACATAATATGATAACTACCTATGAAGAATTTTCACAAAAATTAATCAAAAGGTTTGATAAGGAACACCCTCAAGAAAATTTCAAGAGATTGACTCAATTGAAATAAGGAACGGTAGAAGAATACATAGCTGAATTTCAAAAGATTTCAATAAAAGTCACTGGGATTGATGAGGATAGACTAACCTATTTATTTGTAGAATGGTTAAAAGTTCCACCAAGGGGAATGGTAAAGGCTCATAGCCCCACTACTCTAGATGATGCCATAGAAAAAGCCTTGAATTTGGAATCATCCACTTCAAATATCAAAGGTACACATGAACATAACAAACCTTATCACAAAGAGAATAAATACAATAAGCCTTCCAAAGAGGAACTTAGAGAAAATAACCTATGTTTCAAATGTCAAGAACCTTGGAGACAAGGGCATATTTGCAAGAAGGAAAACTTATGTTTTAGATACAAAGGAAAATGGGAACCTGGGCATAAATGTGATAAGAGAGGTCGAGCCCAAAAGATTGAGGTTGCCTCTGAAGAAGTTGAAGAAAAGGTCATCAAGAAGGCAAGAGTAGAAGAGGATGAGCATGTGACCTTGGCCACAATCACCCAAACTTCCAAGCCTCATCCTTTCCGCATCAAAGGCAATATCAAAGGACAAAAAGTTATCACTCTAATAGATAGTGGGGCATCCCACAACTTCATTGATGAAAAATTAGTAAAAAGAAGGAAGTTACAAACCCAAGACTTCAAGGGTTTTTCAGCAACTATCGCCACAGGAGCAATGGTTTCATGGCACTAAGATTGTTCCCCAACTTGTAGTGGTCCTAGGGAAACATGTTATTCAAGAAGACTTCTATGTAGTACCCCTAGATACCAATGTAATTCTAGGCACCCCTTGGATATATTCGTTAGGATGTTTTCAGTTTGACCTTACTAACTTAAAAATCCATTTTCAACATCAGGGAAAAGAGGTCACTTTACAAGGTTTACCTGATGGCTCTCCAAAAGTTGTTCTTGCAAAAGGATGAGATGTTCTCAATCATCCAAATCTTAAGTTGCTTGAGGACAAGCAATCTTAAGTGGGGGGACTATCATATCCATAATATATATATATATAATTACTTCTATAATATTATATATGTATATTTATATGTTATGGTTATGATTATATATATATATATATATAATCATTATATATAAGTTATGGATTAGAAGTAAGTTGCTTGAGGACAAGCAATCTTAAGTTGGGGGGACTGTCATATCCCCTATATTGTATTGCATTATATGTTATGGATTATGTATATTCAAATACATGCTTTGTAACTTCTGTGTAACTAATTGCGTAACTTACCTTATGATTTACTAGTAATTTACATATATGAATGCATGTAGCTATTGTGAGACTCTTCATACCTCCCTACATATATATATATATATATATATATATATATATATATATATATAAACAAGTGATACCTTATATGCTGCGATCCATTTGATTTAGTGTTTAGTTAAACTCACGAATGGAGGAAGGAAAATCACATCTCTTGGAAATGTCATTACCATTGACCAAGTGCTGATATATAGTAGGAGATCATGGCATGAGTAAAAGGGGAGATGAAAAGAGATATAAGGAATACAGAAGAAGATAAAAGAAGGAAGGAAAATAAAAATATAGAATAGCAAGTCAAATCTGCGACCAATCAATCCTAATAATCAATCAAGGATATTTGAATTCTGTATTCAGCAGCAAGAACAAATTCAAAGATTTAAAAGAAAATTTAGATCTACAATAGGAACCAAGGTAAATAAAGGTACAAGATTAAGGTTTAAGTGTTTCCACTAGAAAGGGGACATTACAAATATAGTGTAGCCCAAAGTCTCCACTGTATGCTATCAAGAGATTAATGAACACAGAAAATAACTACCAGCTCAAAGTCTTTTAATATCTTCAACTCACGAACATAGAAAATAAACTCCAGAGATAATGTTGTAGCACAAAGAGTCCAAAATCAGCTTTAGACCACCTCCCAGATTATATAAACTCACACTACTAATTTGATCAATTGTGTAAGAAGGTAAAAGAGAAAATACACAAGAACATCTCCCACGTGCCACAAGTATATTCCAAAACAAAGTTTGAATGCTCACTTGCTTTCCTTATTATTGATAAAATTTTGATTTACAACTTGAACACAAAGTTTCAAAATGCTCTTCAATTCGGCAGAATTTCACTTCAATAACTAAAATATAACATTTGCAAAAGAGGCCCTCTTTATTTATAGTGAGAGGCCATGAGCAAAAATAGGAAAACTAAAACTAACTATGACTTATTCAACAATAAGAGTCCTCATTGATTTAGGACTTTCCTTTTTTCTACATGTATTTACATATTTGAAAAGTACATGTAGATATGTCCAAAACTAAATACAAAAAGCATAAAAGAAATGCTTGGAAAATAATCGAAGGCATGATCAACTTGATCAATTCCCACCACCATCCTCTTCATGAATTCTTTGTATATTGTCAGCACCGCTTGCATTCGATGCTATCTGGCCTAGAAGTGCTCTTTGAAATAGCATGATCCCTAGTTATTGAGTCCTTCACGTTGGTAGTTGCCTTCTCGTACCTCCCCAAATCTGTCTTAAGATTATCCAGAGTCAATTGATAATCCAACAGCTTATCCATAGAAGTCACTGAAAAAGTTTGTTCCTCAAATTCCTTTTGGAACATCCTATTGAATTCTTGCACCATTTCCTCTGTAGAAAGAAACTTATGATCATCATCTACTAACTTGCATGGGAGTTCTTCAATCCTGTTGAGAAGACTAACATCGTTATTATCTTCACTAACTTCCCGGGCGCTCTACAAGTCTTTGATTAAATATTTTAGAACATTGATTCGATGAATCAAAGTTGTTGAGAATAAGGAATACTGAGAGGGGGGTTTGAATCAGTATTCCACAAAACCACTTCTTAACATATTTATTTATCCAATTTCTAAAGTTAATAACATGAAAGCAGAATAGACATAGAAACAACAACCACAAAGACATAACACATGAACACTAGGTTTTTTACATGGAAAACCCAAAAAGGGAAAAACCATGGTGAGTGTTAGCTCACAATATATTAATATAGCACAATACCAGATTACAAAAAGGCTCACTGCCTTAGGGCTTACTACCAAGAGAAATGCTCACTGCAAGAAAGGTTCACTGCCAAAACAGGCTCACTGCCTAGAGAAAGAAAGAAGAAAGAAGAATGGCTCACTACCAAAATGTACTGCTCAGACTGCATCTATACATGCATGGTTGTAGCTCTAAAGAAGCACATAAATACTGTCTCAAAACTCTTCATTTCTTACTGCTCTATTTTCACTGCTCTGCTTTTACATGGAAATAAGATCTCTCTTCTTCTACTCTTTATTGCATCCACAAAATCACCTTCCTCTGCATTTCACACATATGTTCCTATCACATTTGCATTACACACACCAAACACTGAATTCGATCCCATATATATATCCGCAACACTTAAGATTTCATATTAGGTCGACATACTCAAATGAAGCATATAGTTAATAAACTTGTAGCTTGTTGGCCAAATCCATTCATCAAAATACATGGTGGACCTAAATAACATTTGAAACACCTTTTCATATGCCAGCTCCAACTATAGAACCACTTAGGATAAAGTTCTAATCAATAGAACTTACCGCACATAAATCAAACTATCATGTCGGCCTCAAACACAGACTGTTAGTGACTCAGTCCAATTGTCAGATCACAACTTTCACTGCAGACCACAATACTTGCCGAAAATCATATCAAAGACTCCTTAGACATCACAGATCATACCTTCAAAATTGCAAAGAAAAATATCCTTTAGCGGAAAAATGCAGACCATCAGAACTCAGACTCTGTCACAGTCAAACTCTGTCAAACAGTGTAGCGATATTCAGCAGCTTGTAACTATCTTTCTGGTGGACTTCAGAACTTACAACTCTGGATTTAGACACTTCATATAAGTGTTTACAACACCTCCAAATCGCAAATCAAAACATGCACTTGCAGAGAAATGCGGATCATTTTACTTTGCATTGTACACCGTCCATGTCTTACTTCTGTTCATCTAGACTTAGATATTTTCTTCAAATGACTTCCAGAGGAAGTCATGACCTGAACACTGGAATATATCATCATCAAGTAGCTATGAGTCATCATACCTAAACTGCAAACCTTGGTCTTCAACTGCGGACCAATGTCAATCCAAACACTGTTCTTCTGTCTCTGCCTCTGTACATTTCCAATACTTAGTCAATATGACTAAGTCTTCTTTACTGGACCACAAACTTTGTTCGAACCTTGTTCCTTTTCTTGTTGCCATCAATGACAACACTCAATAATCCAACATAGCAGTGTCTCCTGCCAACAATCTCCCCCTTTGGCATTGATGGCAACACTCAGTGAAAAATATTTGTGTTGCTCCCCCTTACTATGTATACTCTGTTTTTCTATTCTCCTTTAGACGTATGCTTATTTTTCACTAGTTTTCCTCTCCCTCTTTGACATCAATGGCAAAGGTGGGTGAACAAGCAAAATTATATCAATTTCTTTTCAAAATTGTCATATTCTGCCCCATATATACAAATACACATTTGTATCTTAATTTGCAGTTGAAGATAGAATATCATTATAGATAGTCTTTATCAAATCTATCTCTCCATTCCAACTATTCCTTGCAGTCTCCAAAATATGGATGTGGCTATTTATCAAAAAGACTTGCTTTTCCGCCTTCTGCACATCTGATGGTGTATCAATTAATGCTTGTGATTTCAAGGCTTCATCTGCCAGATTGGTCATGGAATCAATTTTTGGACTTATCAGCCCCCTTAACTGGGGCAACCTATCTTTGATTTCTTCCCTTTTCTTCATCAGAATGCTCAAATTATTGTGAATATTTACAACCTGTGTCTCTTTGGCACTTATTGACTCAATTGCTGGATTATGTCTTAGAAATATTAAGAAGTTTGAGTTCCATGTCCTTAATTTTATCCTCTAATTCCTTTGTAACCTCTGGCCAAGATAAACAAAATTTGTACAAGTCACAGCCTTCTTTTATGGAACTTTGTATACCTCTTATTCCTTGGTCTAAAGAGATTTTATCATTGATCAACATGGTTTTTAACTCGACTAATCTTTTCTCATCAAATTCTTTTCTGACCTTTGTTTCTGCAGGTTTTTCAAAGGATTCAAAATGATTGCTGATTGATTTTATCATACCTTTTAGTTGATCAGTAGATGATGTCAAAGTGTCTTTCTGGTATTCAAGCATCAATTCTCCCAGTACATCAGATATTGTTGTAATGAGCTTATTGTTGTGCATGTGAGTTTTCATCAATTCTTCTTGAGCCTTTGCTTGGGCAAATGATACTAAATCAAATTTCTGTTCTAGAGACAAGGAATTTAGATTTATTGGTTTTTGAAGAAACTTGGGTGGATCTAGGATTTGTGCACTTTGTAGTTTTTCCAAGGGTTTTGCAATAGTGTCTCTTGCCACTTTTTCTTCACAAAATGAGACTTCCTTTCTCTTCTTTTCTTCAGTTGTGGATTTTGTAATGGATGAGGTCCTTATTCCTTTTCTGGGACAAGATGCTGGTCTCTCCTCTTCAGATCTCTTATCTTTCCTTTCTGGTGTACTTGATGTCCATTCTATCGAAGCACTTATGGACTTTGATCCTCCTGATTTGATTTTTGTCTCGCTTAATTGTTCACCTAATGTTTTCTCTGTCTGCTCAAGTTCCATCAACATTCTAGAAGATAATTATGAGAATATCCCAAATATGTCCTCTTTGGGATCAATAGGTTTACTTAGTAGTGCATCAGCTAATTCAGTCAAGATATCTTCTGCAACTTCATAACCTAGTGCAGGGACCCATATAGTTCTTGGTTCCACAGCTTCCATGAAGCATTTGTCTTTATCCGCCATGAATACAATAACCTTTTCATACTTTATCAATACTTTTTCAAGTATCCGGAGCCTTCTTAACATTTTCTTTTGAAAATCTTTGAAATATTTCCATAGGATTTCATTCTGCTTATCTGCATTACCCAAACTCTGTAAGTGATTTCTTATTTGAGCGGCTACCGGCATGTGATCAAGCTAGATAATATTTCCTAAACCAAGTAGCTCTCTCAAAAAGTAAAAGAGAAAACATGTAATCAATGTTCCATATTTGAAAGGATGATTAGTTTCTTTTGTTCTTTTCAAGTTCTCCATTAGTTCACTTCGGATTAGTTCACAAAGGTCATAGTTTGTATTGTTTTTGATCATGTCATATGCTGTGTATATAGCTAATGCAGACAAATAATTTTCTTTGTTGGAGAAGTATACTTTGTATCCAACAATCATTGATGCAAATCTGATAGCCGGATCCTTGATATCATTTACTATAAGAACATTCTTCTCAAATTTGGCTCCTGTTAGCTGCATTACCACATTGTTCCACATTGTTCCTCATTTTCTTTATGCCTAGAACCCTTCGGGAGGAGCTCATACAGGTTACAGCTTTGATTGCTTCTTTAGTTATCAAATAGGGTTCATCAAGCCATAAAGATTCATCATGAATTCTGCTTAGAATAAGCTTGACCCATGCATCAATCAGAATTGCGGGAAAATCCAACCAGGTGTCAAGTTTCTTTTCTCCTAGAACTTTATAATCATCTTTCAACACAATATCCACAGTAGTCACTTCATCCAAATACAGTTTTCCTAACTTCATGTGATCATATTCTTCTAGATTGATATGAATGTATGCTCTGATATCTTCTATATGCATAACCCCATGTGGAGTAATTGAGAATGCCCCTAACAGATCATTTTCCAGTGATTTGAAGAATTGTTTCTTAAACTTGGGGCGAGGCATTTTTCCTATCTCAATTACGTGAGGAGTAAACATTTCTAGAGCAATTTAATTTTCACAGTAGGGTTTCAAGTTTTAAATACCTCTTTCGCCAGATTAGGGTTTCCTTGATCTTGATCTGAAATCCTTTGGAGAATACTGTAGTCACTTTGAATCTTGCTTTGGTTCGCCTTAGTCACTTGAGTGCATGGAAAGAAAAATGATTTTCCCTTCGGATACAACTCCTTTTATCCTTCACATGCCAAAACTTAAGTGTCATTAATGTCATCTTACAAAAAGCTGTTGAGCACCTTCCTGACAACCACATATATCTTAGATTACTCTATAAATCTTCGTAATTGGTCCTTTTCTTCTAGAATTTTCTTCAAAGGATTTGTCATGTGATTCCTTTTATCATATCTTCGTGCCAGATTCTAGCACTAACTATCTGGATGGGGGTTTTGGATTTTCAACACTGCTCCCCCTTAGCCAGAGCTCCCAATTTACTTCCCAAAGGAAGTATCTGCACCAGAAGATGGTGCAGATTCATCCTTGACTTCAATCACATCTTTCTTGATCCAAATCTTGCCAATTTCCTTCTTGGTTTCAACCGGATCAACCTTTTCTTTTCCTTTATCATTCCTTTGCTCTGTTTTCCTATTTTCAGTATGGTAGTTTCTTTTTACATTTTTGCTTCTGAGACTCTTGCAATATGTCCATACTTGTTGCAATTGTAGCATACCACATTCCTTTGTCTTTGATTCCTTCTATTGATTGAATTTGATCCGCATTGATTAGCCATATATCCAAATCTATTGCATGCAAAACACTTTCCATTGAATGATTGACTATGCCTTGCATTGTAGGAACCATTCCTTACCAAATTTCTACATTCATTTGATTTGTGACCAATTTTCTTGCAATTGAAACAATGACCAAAAAAGGATGGAAAATTTTGATCTTAGTTTATTCTACTCCTGCACTGAGTAGCTTTATGACCATACTTATTGCAATTAAAATAATGTCCATTGAAAGATATATACCTTTGAGCATTTGGCTATCTGATCGGAGGTATTCTAGGTCTTCTTCTTTGATTTTTGAACTGGTTTCCTCTGTTTTGCTTTAACTTAGTGTTTGTTTGACCAGATTTTAAACTTTCTCCTGTCTCAAATCCCAAACCTTGCTTATCATCAGCACTCTTTTGACTAGCAATCACCTCATCAAGCTTTGCAGAACTTAGCTTGAACTTTTCTTCATAGCTCTTGGCTACATCTAGATCAAATTTTAGAAAAAGCACTTCTTTGCCCAATTTTTCACATTCCTCTGATTTATCCTTAACAACTTGATTCAGATGCCTTTAAATTTCTTCCTTCTTTTCAACTTCTAGTGTCAACCCATTTAGAAACTCATGTGCTTCATCTAATTGATCATTTAGCTCCTTGCTTTTGCTCTTTAAACTTCCTGAATTGCTCTCTTAGCTTTAGGATGCATTCATCAGCTTCTTGAATATTAGCTTTTAGATCCCTAATTTCTGCTTCGGATTTTTCAAGATCAATAAGGTTGCTTCTAGTTCCTTATTGCTTTCATAATTTCCAAATCTTCTTGCAGCCATGATTACACTACCCTAGATCTTCCTCAAGCTATTAGACTTCTTCCAAGGAACCTTGCTCTGATACCAATTGCAGAGAATAAGGAATAATGAGAGGGGGGTGAATCAGTATTCCACAAAACCACTTCTTAACAGATTTATTTATCCAATTTCCAAAGTTAATAACATGAAAGCAGAATAGACATAGAAACAACAACCACAAAGACATAACACAGAACACTAGGATTTTTACGTGGAAAACTAAAAAGGGAAAAACCACGGTGAGTGTTAGCTCACAATATATTAATATAGCACAATACTAGATTACAAAAAGGCTCACTGCCCAGAGAAAGGCTCACTGCCAAAATAGGCTCACTGCCTAGAGAAAGCAAGAAGAAAGAAGAATGACTCACTTGCCAAAATGAACTTCTTAGACTGCATCTATACATGCATGGTTGCAGCTCCAATGAAGCACAAAAATACTGTCTCAAAACTCTTCATCTCTTATTGCTATGTTTTCACTGCTTTGCTTTTACATGGAAATAAGATCTCTCTTCTTCTACTCTTTATTGCATCCACAAAATCACCTTCCTCTGCATGTCGAACATATATTCCTATCACATTCGCATCACACACACCAAACACTGAATTTGATCCCATATATATATCCGCAACACTTAAGATCTTCATATTAGGTCGGCATACTCAGATGAAGTGTATAGTTAATAAACTTGTAGCTTGTCATCCAAATCCATTCATCAAAATACATGGCGGACCTAAATAACATTTGAAACACCTTCTCATATGTCAGCTCCAACTATAGAACCACTTAGGATAAAGTTCTAATCAATAGAACTTATTGCACATAAATAAAACTATCATGTCGGCCTCAAACACAGACCGTTAGTGACTCAGTCCAACTGTTAGATCACAACTTTCACTGCAGACCACAATACTTGCTCAAAATCATATCAAAGACTCCTTAGACATCACAGATCATACCTTCAGAACCGCAAAGTAAAATATTCTTTAGCGGCAAAATGCGGATCATCAAAACTCAGAATCTGTCACAGTCAAACTCTGTCAAACAGTGTAGTGGTACTCAGCAGCTTGTAACTATCTTTTTGGTGGACTTTAGAACTTACTACTCTAGATTTAGACACTTCATACAAGTGTTTACAACACCTCAAAACCACAGATCAAAACATGCACTTGCAGAGAAATGCGGATCATTTTACTTTGCACTGTACACTGTCTCTATCTTACTTCTGTTCATCCAAACTTAGATATTTTCTTTAAATGACTTTCAGAGGAAGTCATGACCTAAACAATAGAATATATCATCATCAAGTAGCTATGAGTCATCATACCTGAACTACAAACCTTGGTCTTCAACTACGGACCAATGCTAATCCAAACATTGTTCTTCTATTTCTGCCTCTGTACATTTCTAATACTTAGTCAATATGACTAAGTTTTCTTTACTGGACCACAAACTCTGTTCCAACCTTGTTCCTTTTCTTGTTGCCATCAATGAAAAAACTCAATTATCCAACATAGCAGTGTCTCTTGCCAACAAAAGTCTCTTTAGTTTCAACATATGATTCACGATTGGAAATGATCCCAATCCTTATCAAAGTTTTCAATTTCAACTTCTTCATTTGCACCCACTCTTCTAGACTTCCATCCATGTCTTTAAGTTCTTGAGACAACATATCAACTAACTCTCCAATTCATCCCTTACCTTTTCCATTTTATTTCTTCTTTCCTCAGAAATTGTCAGAACAAGTGTACCTTGTGCAATCATTCTTTCTAGAAATTCCCCTACCACTCTCCCCCTTGCATGTATTTTCTCAACCTTTTGAATGACAAGATCTTCAATAGTGATAGCCACAGGTTCTATTGATTCAAAGGACAAAGTGATTTTTTGTAGCACTACGGTCAACTGTTTTGCTCTGGCCTTGTATTGATCCTTCATATTCTTCTCATGATCAAACTTTACAATTGGAGAATTCAGAGTTGATTGAACATCAGCTTTTGCACTCTAATGAGTGATCTTTCCTAGCTCAATTCTTGAGATTGAATAGTCATTCATATTAAACTCCTCAATAGTTACATCAGGTGGAGGTTGAGCTATCTCTACATATTTATGACCCTTGTCTTCAAGTAGCCTGGAGAGAGTCTTCGACTTCTTCTTGGTCTTGGCCTTTATAGGTGTCAGTTTCTCGAAGTCAAAGTCATTTGGGGAGATGGCTTGCTTCTTTCTCTTCGAGGTATATGATGAAATCCATGGAGGAAGTACTGACACATTTGTATCCAAATTAGACTCCATAGTCGATGTAGGAGTTGCACCCACACAAGTTGAAGTTACAATTGGGGAAGTATTTGTAAAAATGGCACCAGGAACATCAACACTTGGATTTTTCTCAGAACCAGTCATGAGCTGCTCAAAATCAGTTTGAGTATCCATATCAAATGAAGGTGAGGATAGACTAGGTAAAGAAGATGAAGAACCAAAAATGGTTTCCAAATTCTGCTTAAGACCATAAAAAATGACCTTGGATGGAGACAGATGCAAAGACTAAGGAGACTTAGAAGACTGAATATTTATTGGAATAATTGGGGTGGCTGAGGCAGTGGGCATAGAAGGAGACACTGAGAAAGTATTCAAAGGAGAAGAAACATGTGTCTCTTGTGGAATGTCACCCTGAGGAGACACTATGGGTCCTCCGTGTTGTTCCTGTTCTTCTTCTTGTTCAACCTCTTGTTTGATCTCTTCTCTTTTTCTCAAGATACCTCTTTAGTAGCTGGCTCCTCAGTAGCCTATTCTTTAGTAGCTATCTCTTCAGCAGTCGGCTCTTCTTCAGTTACCTTAGTTTTACCACTTTTAGACACAAATTTGATCTTAGGCTTGGTAGCCTTGCTAGAACTAGGTGCATCACTTTTGTTTTTTTCCTCAGCTTAACCTTCTTGCCTATTTGCTTTTGGGTTTCTTCTTTAGATCCAGTTGTAAAATCTTTCAACTAAATTCCTTTACCTTTCAGCCATACATTTGTGTTTTCCAAGATGGGTTGAAATCTTTTACTAATTGAAGTGATTTCTTTCTTTGACCATTGAATAATAGGCAAAGGAGAACCTTCAATATTCTCACTGACATAAGAAGGATCTAGAATGTCACCATCATCCACCATATCCTCTGGAATGTCTGCCAACTCCAAATCTTCAACTTGACTTAAAGTCAACCGACAGTAGTCCATCTTCCTAATGTTTTCTTCTATCCTTAGATCAACTCAGACATCCTCTACCATAGGCACATGAGACAAAGATTTCTTCTTCATTTTATCCTTAACCCTTCTCTTGAAATGCTTCATAGTAACCAGTTGCATTTCAGATTCAATGGATTTAGCCTTAGTAGAGGTATGAATGTAATACCTACCAATTACAACTGGGAGCCTGAAACCAGTTTTCTTTAGCTCCATTTGTTTATTATGCACAACAATGATTTGTCGACATAATTCCATTAACACAACCTTGTCACTTGGATACCTTGGTAACATATAGGGACAACCTTGGAAATACCCAACTCTTAGGTAAGTGAAAGTAGGAAATTGCAGATACAAACAACCAAATCTGTTCACTACTGCCTAAGCTTCATTAGAAACTCTCTTCTATTCTAATTGTGTATCAAACAAACACATGAAAACAACAAAGAAAGCACCATTCACCCTCTTGAAATGATGAATAGCTCCCTTAAGAGTCAATTGAGGATAATATTGATACAATGGCACCACCCTTCGATCTCCCTCTGATGATAGACCTGAAAAACTCTTCATGGAAGCAACAACATAAACAAGATAAGATGTCATATAGAACTTGGAGGTAGTGGACACCTTAGTAAGCTGCTCATGGATGGCATTGCTAATCTATTCACCCCAGAATATCTTTTTATTTCCCTTCAATATTACCCTAATGTAGAGGTACATCCACTCATGAAAAGTGGATGATGTAGAAAGTCCCTTTACTCTGCTGAGAAGAGTAATCAAATCACTAATTTCTTCAATGAAATCACTCCTAGGAAAGCTTTTAGGCCATCCTGAGAGATTTGGCCTTGCTGACTTTAGCCATTTGGTATTGATTACTTTCTTTGCTGCTTTAGGATCCTTATCATATTCTTTCTGAGAATAATCGGGATCAATCTCTGCACAGGTGCTAAAACTGGGACACATGAAGACTTTATCCAAGAACTCTGGATCTAATCTTATAATCATGTTCCCATTGGCATCAGTGACACTCATGTTATCCTTGTTGTAGTGTGCCGCCACTTGAAGTACAAACTCAAGATTATGTGCGGCCACAGGGAATGCAACAACCAAGTGAATGTTAGTCTCTACAATCCATTTCATAAAGTGATTAAGGGGTTGTTGTTTCATTCTCTCCACAAAATGTTGCTCTCTACAATCTGTTTCATAAAGTGATTAAGGGGTTGTTGTTTCGTTCTCTCCACAAACTTGGCCGTGTCCACATGACCAATTTCAGTGTCTTTGATCTCATCCACATTAGATGTCACAGATGTCATAGGAAACACTCCTTGATACTTATACTTCATGACTTTTGTTTTCCTTGGTGATGGGTTAGTCATCTGAATCACAAGTGTCTTTGTCAAAATATGAACCTTGGAGGACATGTAGAAGAAACTGCAACATAAGATTCATGATTTTACAGTATTTGGAAAATATGACAATAGGAAACTACAATGATGGAAATTATGTTCAAAAGCATGAGCTTAGTGGGGCTAGAGAGTGATGGAGGTGAGAAACAGAGCGAAAGCGGGCAATGGTTGACAAAAAGAAAAATTTCGCAGAGTTAGAGAAACTTGAGGGAATGATGTAATGGTGGAGAAAATTGCTGCCTCTACAAGTAGAGGGAATTGCTTTTGTGCAAGGGTGGTAAATTTTTCCGCCCTTGCATCTTGGATAGGATTTTGCAAGTGTAGCAGCGACACTTTTTAGCGCTTTTGCATATTATACTTGTAAAATTTTGGGTAAAACAACTGCATAAGCATAAGCAGCAAAAACACCATCCTCGCACATGATAAAGGAAGTATAAAACACTAATTATGGGCAATGAAATTCACTGCCCCTACATATTAACAATAGGTAAATCACATGTATGGAAGGCAGAAAATGCCGCCCTTACATATTAATGAAGGGGTAAGTCACTTAGCATGGGCGGCAAAAAATGCCACTCATGCTTGAAATAAACTTTGGAAGAAAAATAATCTTTGGCAAAAAATGCCACTCCTACTTGGAGAGTCTTTTGAACTGTTCAAGGCGCGGCGGTGAAAAACACCGCCACCGCATTCATTAAGGTAAAATCATGAAAAGTTTACTAAGACACGAAACCAGAACCTAGGGCGACCACACTAGGGTTCAAATGTTTCTAAACGATGGGAACAAAACACCAATCAAAAGATCTACACGAAGATAAAAACAATTCAACAAACCCTATTAACATAAACAGGTGGAAATATAAGCATAAAATGACTCAATGAAAAATGAAAAACCCTAGCTTGAATGACGTTAAGAAAGCATGAGGTATAAAAAGACAAAGGAAGATAAACGTACCTGGTAAAGAGAGTAGAACAATCAATGAAGACCTAAATCAAATCCTCAGGTGAATTTGCTTAGCTATGCGCTTAGCAATTTCAATGATTTCCTTTGGATATAGAGCACTTATGGAGACAAGGAGGAATGGAAACAAAAGAGAATAAGAATAAAACCCTTAAGAAACATCTTTAAAACCCTCGACTTAATGTGCATTTATTACATGTTAAGTGAACTAAAATTTGCTTGGGCGGCAAAATTTGCCGCCCCTACAACATATCAAGAGGGAGAACATGTAGTGGCGACAATTTTTGCTGCCATAGCATATAACAAAGAAACTTAACATGCATCAACGGCGAAACCTGTCACGAGAGCATGTTGATGAAAATTGTCTAACTCTTGAAAAACTTGAACATTTGCAACTTGACCTATTTGCCATTTCACTTGTTTTTACAAACTTCGAGAAACTAAAATGAGATGATAATTAGATGGATTCTTTGGAGCTAGGGGACCACGCACGAGGGCGAATGCAATTTTCCTCATTTTGTGTGCTTAGAGTTGTAGGCTATGAAATGGACAAGTTTCGTAGGGGTCATCCTATAAATTGAGCACAGCTAAATTTGAGGATAACAACTGGCTCTAACTGGGGAGCTTCCTTCGATCATCCTTTGAAACGATCGAAGGGAGAAGAACTCCATTCTCTAAGTGCCTTCATCCATCCATTGGGCTATAGAGTCAGACGACACACCAAAAGACACAAGAAGACTTAAAAGAGAAAGACTCAAAACTGTACAAATATTCACAAACCTATTTGTCACTTTATTGTGAGAAAAGCTTCAGATGTTGCGCATTGTGTGGTAGCAAGAAAGGCGTTCCATCTTGATACTCTAGCAAGAAACTATTTTCTGCACAAAGTTGATGAATGACAAAGGGGCCTTTCCATAGGGGATAAAACTTCCCATGCATTCCTTTTGGCTCTTTTCTCTTGTCCCATAACAAGATTTGATCCTCAACTTGAAAATTCTTGGATTTAGCCTTCTTGTTGAATAGCCTCTTCACTTGATTTTGGTGTTCTGCAATGCGATCCACCACCTTAACATGCTATTCCTCAAGCTCAGAAAGGAACATCACATGCTTATCAATAGAACTCTCAAAATTTTTGTCTTCAATAGCTTTTACCAACTTCAAAGCAGGAAGCTCTAATGTAATCGGTATCTGAACATTCAATCCATACAACAATTGAAAGGGTGACATACCAATTGCTCTTTTGGGGGTAGTGCGATCTGCCCAAAACACATTGAATAATACCTTGTGTCAGGTCCTCTAATTTTCATCAACTAGCTTCCTGATGATAGTAACCAAGTTCTTGTTACTTGACTCAGCTTGACCATTCCCTTGAGGGTAATAGTCAGATGAGTGAGCAAGAATGATTCCATATTCAAAGTAGAAACTAGTTATTTCTTGGGAGGAAAAATAAGTAGCATTATCTGCTACTATCTTGTTTGGAACACCAAACCTTGATATTATATTTTCTTTGAGAAACCTGCAAACTACCTCAGAAGTCGCATGTTTCACTAGAATAGCCTCAACCCACTTGGTGAAGTAGTCAGTTGACATGAGAACATAGCTATGCCCCACACTTGACTGTGGGTTTACTATGCCAATGAAATCAATGCCCCACTATTGGAAAGGTTCCTCAATTATTACGGGCTTAAGAGGTAATCTAGCCAACTTGGGTTTCCCCACAAACTGTTGACAAAGCTCACACTTACACACCCAGTTGTATGCATCTTGAAACAGTGTAGGCCAATCATATCTAGCTCACAAAATCTTGCGAGCCATCACCGGTGCTGAGAAATGTCCGCCACATGCCAAACCATGGAATGACTCCAATAGTTTACCTTGTTGTGCCTTATCGACACAACACAGAAAAATTTCCATCAAGACTTCTCTTATACAAACCGTTGTCCCAAAGAACAAAATTTGCAGCCTTTAGCTTGATAGTCCTTTTCTCTTTATAAGACAGGTGCTCAGGACATTCACCATAAGTGAGGAAGTGGGCAATGTTAGTGTACCATTCACAGTTGTGCTAACAAATAAAACAATAGAAATTACCCCATTCTCTGCTTCTTCATCACTTGTTTCTTTTGGCACATTATCAACGATGAGCTGACATAAACCTTTCCCATGTACCAGCTTGGTGGGTTTGATAGCTAGATCATATTCTTAGATTTTTGCAATCTAGTTTCCTCTCTTACTCCCAAATTCTTGCTGAGTCAAGATGGACTTAATTGTTGAATCAGGTACTAAGGCGGTAGTGTGGGAATTCAAGATGTAGTACCTGAAATGCTTAAGTTCCTTGATGACAACATAGGCATGTTTCTCCATGGCAGAATACTTGAGTTCACGAGTTTTCAGAGGACGACTCATAAATGCAATCAGAGACTTGATACCTTCCTTGTTCTCTTGTACTAAGATGGCCGACAGTGTATGTTTAGAAGCATAACTGTATATGATGAAATCCTTTGTATAGTCTAGACAAACTAAAACTAGATCATGAGCAATGGCTTTCTTGATGTCCTCACAAGACTCTTTACCTTCCGCACTCCAATGGAATGTGGACTTTTCTTTCATCATATTCACAATATGACAAGTTTTCTTTGCGAACTTAGGGACAAATCTCCGCAAAAAATTAACCTTCCCAAAGAAGGAGTGTACAACCATCTTACTTGAAGGAAAAGTAAGACTTTCAATAGATTTGAATCATTCAGAATCAATTTTTGTACCTTCCTTGGACACAATATGCCCAAGAAGCTTACCTTCGGTCACCCCAAAAATAGATTTTTTGGGATTCAAGGAAATACCATGTTGCTGACATCTTCCAAAAATTGTCTTAGATGATAAGCATGATCTTGATGTTTTTTGGAAAAAATGGTTAAGTCATCAAGATAAACAACAATGAACTTACCCATCTCATCACGAAAGGCAAGATCCATCGCTCTCTGGAAAGTAGCACTGACGTTGATCAAACCAAAAGGCATCCTACGATATGCAAACGTGCTCCAGGGAGTGGTGAAAGCAATTTTATGTTGATCTTCTTCATTGACCTTCACTTGGTTGTAGCCTAAGAAACCATCAAGCATGTATAGCATCTCTGAACTTGTCACCCTTTGTAAAACTTGGTCCATT
Source organism: Cunninghamia lanceolata (assembly GCA_027924645.1). Taxonomy (NCBI): domain Eukaryota; kingdom Viridiplantae; phylum Streptophyta; class Pinopsida; order Cupressales; family Cupressaceae; genus Cunninghamia; species Cunninghamia lanceolata. The sequence goes on along the minus strand of BSBN01001277.1, from coordinate 435,599 downwards.
ACCGACAAGGTGTAATTATCCTTCAATGACGACTAGTTTCAATTGTGGAAATCCACACAAATGTGAATCTCTCCATTCTTTTTCCTCGCCAGAACAATGTTGGCTATCCATGTTGAATGGTGAATAGGAAAGATTATTCAAGCATTAAGCATCTTTTGAATCTCATCTAGAATGGTACCTGAGATTTTTGGATTGTATTGCCTCTATTTCTATTTGTGAGGCAAAGATCCCATCTTGAGTGGAATCTCATGTTGAACTTCCTTCAGCCGAAATGACTTCAAGTCATCATAGGAGTAGGCCAACACATCAATGTAATGACGCAAAAGCGTCATAAACTTGAACTTATCATCATCCGTACAACATTTTCTAATGTTAACCATTTTAGGATCACTTTCTGTGCCTAGGTTCACTTGCTCAAACTCAGTAGATGAACCTGTTCCAGATTGTTACTGCTATTTGACGTAACAGTCGTGCTTGTCAAAAAGTTTCTGAAGGGAAACTAGACCTTTAGGGATCTTGTTTCCTTTCAACTGCAATATCTCCTCACCTGTTTCTTGATCAATATCAGACACAGATTCTCGGGGAGGAGAATCACCTCCTTCAAAATAGAGTTTGCTAAAATTCTCTGCTTTCTCCAAGAATGCAATGATTTGATCATCACTATTGAATACTTGCCAATGGTTGGAATTATCAGGAACACTTGGTCTAAAGACTAGCTCAATGGTATATTTATTACCCTTAAAATCCTTATGAGGAACCATAAGAGTAGCTGATACGGCTAATGAATCTGCCCTATCATTGAATTCTCTTAGAACAACAGAAATGTTAAATGCATCAAAGTCTACAATGCACTCCCAAACGCGATTGCAGGAATGCCTTAACCTTTCATTTTTAGTCTGGTAAAGATTTCTTACCTGATAAATGACTAGTTCTGCATCTCCTTGTGCATGGAGATTCTTGATCCCTTTTTTGCGAGCAACCTCCATTCCCAACAACAGAGATTCATACTCAGCAATGTTATTGGTATTATCAAAATGTAGCTTGTAGGAGAAAGGAAAGATATCACCTTTTGGAGATGTGGTATTCCATCCCTAGATCCCATTGAAGAACAGCTACCGTCAAACTCCAAAGTCCAAACATCATTTGAAATTTTCAAATTGGCATTCTCAAAATCAGGGGATTCATCACTTGAAGAAGAATAATCTTCTATCATTAGGCTTCCATTTGAGTCATCATCTGATGTCTCAGAAACCTCATCAGTGGTCAGAAAATAATTTCCCATACCTGAAGATTCGAAAAGAATTGTGCCTTTGGATCTTTAGAGTTGGTTACTGTATACTTAGCCTCTCTTTCAGGGAGAAGCTTTTGCATGACACCTTTGATAGGTATCCTTGCCTCAGACCAATCCATGTTGATTTCTCCACCAACATCCTTGCAAAAGTTTCGTCCCAGTAATATTCTATAGGAAGCTGGAACATCGGCCACTAGAACAGTCATCTTTATTCTCTTCTCTGGGAAAGCAGGGAACACAAACTGTGCATCCTTAATCTACCCTATGAGGGGCACTTGCTTTGTTTCCATGGAGAAACAATGACTAAAAGTATTAGTCAAAGTTAAACCTAAGGCATTTGCTACCTTGGCAGGCATAACATTATCAGAGGCTCCAGAATCTATAACATAGTTGCTGAACTTATGACCATTTACTAGTAAGGAAATATAGAATGGTTCAATTTTTCCTGTGGTGGTAGGAGAGGCAACTAGATTACTCTGAGCTGGTCTCGTTTTAGGGATGACAGGAGTAGTTTTGGAAGAATCCTGCCCAATAGGGGCAGATTTGTTTTTAACAAATTTAGCTAACCTTTCAAACTAGTCAGGATTAGCTTGTAGGTATTCTACCTCAGACATTTGAATCTTGGTCTTTTTAGCATGGTCTATAGTATCAAAAAGTTGATATGGACTAGCTATAGAAGATAGACTATTCTCACTTTGAGGTTTTATATAAGGAGTACTGGTCTTATATGTTGAAGATGAAGTAGGAGAATTAGAAGTAGTTACTTGCTTGTTGCCAGCCACATCTCTTGATTGGAAAGATAAAGGAGTGCCCCTCTTAGCAATGGTAACCATAGGGTGAGGATCTTCCCTAGACTTTCCTTTATCAGCCACATGTTGATGATTAGGCTGATTTTGTGACCGTGTGAGAACAACATAAGCTTCACCAAAAGTAGCTTCATCTTGTTCCATCTCATCTTCAAAATTTAAGAAACCAATATTAGAGTCACCAGCCAATTCTTCTTCACCCTCCATGAAGAGATTGGCAACACCTTCTTGATCAAAATCTGATTGAGGAAGATCATCTTTCTCCACCTCATAGTAACCCACTGCTGCATTTACTAGCGGTGCTTCCAAAGCAAGTCTTCCTTGTGATGGCAGAAGCCTATTTTGACCTTGATTTCTAGAAATGTTACCTTGATAATTGGGAATGTTGGGAAACGTTCTCCTTGGTATGTCCTTGTAGGAAGGAATGGACATATTTTGAGACATTTGCTTTTTTAGAGCTAACAGCTCATTTGCCAACTTCTGTACCATAGGATCCATGGTGCTAGTAGCAGGTGTGCTTGTAGAAGGCTGCCCTCTAGCTCTATTTGTATCTTTCCTTATCTTTTCAGAGAGGATTAGATCATCCTCAATCTATGTATCTAAGTTTTGAGTAGCTGCCAGATCAGCTGGATTTGCACATCGCAGAAGAAAACTTACTTCTGGCAGTTGAGTGTTTATGAAGAAACACTTCTGATTCTCAGCTGTAGGCTGAGTGGTTGCTGGATTCCAATTTTTTAGCTTGTTGAACTTCACAATGAACTCACGCATGGGTTCTTGTAGTTCCTTCTTCATTTGTGTACACTGAGCTAATAGTGCATGCGTATCTTCAGTAGGCTCGAACCTAGCCTCAAATTTAGCTCAAAGAATATTCCATCCAGTGATGGTTTGTGAGGGAAGATGATAAAACCAATCCATAGCTACACCTTGAAGTGTTTCAACAAATAGTCTTATAGAGGCATCTTCATGTTCAACTCCTAGAACACCACAAGCAATGTAAAAAGCAACAATGTGTTCATAAGGGTGAACTTTTCCATCATCGTAGAACTTAGGAAAATTTTTGCTTAAACCACGAGGTAGTTCATGTAATGGTAGAGTGAGATTTAAAGGCCCAAAAGCATTTCCCCATGGACCTGGAGGAGGAGAAAGAGCCATTGTGCATCGGTTAAATGGAGGAATCACAAACCTTTGAACTTGTATAACAGGTGGAGTTCTATGAACACTTGACGCTTCACTTGGTATGGGAGATCTCGCGTTGGTAGGCAGAAAACTCCTTTTACGCTGAAGAAATCTCTTAGGTAGAAGATTGAAATTATGTTGTTGCATTAACTCAAAAATAGGATCTATAATTCCTTGTGCTCTTCTGCTTCTTGTATACCTCAGTTATGCCAGAATGCAATTTAACAAACAAAAGATAAGCAATACAAAAACCTATTACAAACAATGAGGCCGGTGTACTTCAACCAAGGCTCTTGGTTGTGTTTCGATCCCTAGCGGAGTCGCCAAAATCTATTGGGTGAATATTTGTCATCAACTACTTGAAGACAAAATGGTTATATTAACCATAGTGTGATGAGATTTAATCTCTCCTCTCAGAAAGGGGAGACTCCCTTCTTATTGCTCGCTACAATCAACAAGTACTTAACTAGATTTATGTACAGTATAAACTAATCTGTGGATGATGCCATATCATCTATTTCTCTTGTTTCAGAAATGATGTTTCCTCTTAATCCTTACAATGTATAATAAACTTAAAAACTACTTACAGGAACAATAATAACCAATATCAATATTGAATGAACATATGAATACTCAAAATGTTACTGGCGTGAAATAACTAATAAATCCACAAAAGCACAAAGTTTTTTGTTATTTCTTTTGCTGATTTGAAGTTGGAAATATATAGAATATAGTGCAGCCCAAAGTCTCCACCGTATGCTATCAAGAGATTAATGAACACGGCAAATAACTAGCAGCTCAAAGTCTTCTAATATCTTCAACTCACGAACATAGAAAATAAACTCCAAAGATAATGTTGTAGCACAAAGACTCCAAAATTAGCTTTAGACCACCTCTTAGATTATATAAACTCACACTACTAATTTGATTAGTTGCATAAGAAGGTACAAGAGAAAAGACACAAGAACATCTCCCACACACCACAAGTATATTCCAAAACAAAGTTTGAATTCTCACTTGCTTTCCTTATTATTGATAAAATTTTGATTTATGACTTGAACACAAAGTTTCAAAATGCTCTTCAATTTGGCATAGTTTCACTTCAATAACTAAAAGATAACATTTACAAAAGAGGCCCGCTTTATTTATAGTGAGAGGCCATGAGAAAAAATAGGAAAAGTAAAACTAACTATGACTTATTCAACAATAAGAGTCCTCATTGATTTAGGACTTTCCTTGTTTCTACATGTAATTATATATTTGAAAAGTACATGTAGATATGTCCAAAACTAAATACAAAAAGCATAAAATAAATGCGTGGAAAATAATCTAAGGCATGATCAACTTGATCAACTCCCGCCACCATCCTTCTTCATGAATTCTTCGTACATTGTTAGCACCACTTGCATTTCAATGCTATTTGGCCTAGAAGTGTTCTTTAAAATAGCACAAGCCCTAGTTATTGAGTCTTTCACATTGGTAGTTGCCTTCTCATACCTCCCCAAATCTGTCTTAAGATTATCCAGAGTCAACTGATAATCCAACAGCTTATCCCTAGAAGTCACTAATAAAGTTTATTCCTCAAATTCCTTTTGAAACATGCTATTGAATTCTTGTACCATTTCCTCTACAGAAATAAACTTATGATCATCATCTACTAACTTGCATGGGAGTTCTTCAATCCTGCTGAGAAGACTAACATCATTATCTTCACTAACTTCTCGGGTGCTCTGCAAGTCTTTGATTAAATCTTTTAGAACATTGATTTGATGAATCAAAGTCTCTTTAGTTTCAACATATGACTCACAATTGGAAATGATCCCAATCCCTGTCAAAGTTTTCAATTTCAACTTCTTCATTTGCACCCACTCTTCTAGACTTTCATCCATGTCTTCAAGTTCTTGAGACAACATATCAACTAACTCATCCAATTTGGCCCTTACCTTTTCCATTTTATTTCTTCTTTCCTCAGAAGTTGTCAAAAGAAGTGTACCTTGTGCAATCATTCTTTCTAGAAATTCCTTGACCACTCTCCTCCTTCCATGTATTTTCTCAAACTTTTGAATGACAGGATCTTCAACATTGATATCCACAGGTTCTACTGATTCAAAGGACAAACTGATTTTTCGTAGCATTGTGGTCAACTATTTTGCTTTAGCCTTGTATTGATCCTTCATCTTCTTTTTCTGATCAAACTTTACAATTAGAGAATTTAGAGTTGATTGAACATAAGCTTTTATACTCTCATGAATGATCTTTCCTAGCTTAATTCTTGAGATTGAATAGTCATTCATATTAAACTCCTCAATAGTTACATTAGGTGGAGGTTGAGCTCTCTACATATTTATGACCCTTGTCTTCAAGTATCCTAGAGAGAGTCTTTGACTTCTTCTTGATCTTGGCCTTTATAGGTGTCAGTTTCTCAAAGTCAAAGTCATTTGGGGAGATGGCTTACTTATTTCTCTTCGGGGTATACGATGAAATCCATGGAGGAAGTACTGACACATTTGTATCCAAATCAGAATCCATAGTCAGTGTAGAAGGAGCTGCACCCACACAAGATAAAGTTACAATTGGGGAAGTATTTGTAAAAATGGCACCAGGAACGTCAACACTTGGATTTCACTTAGAACCAGTCATGAGCTACTCAAAATCAGTTTGAGTATCCATATCAAATGAAGGTGAGGATAGACTAGGTAAAGAAGATGAAGAACCAAAAATGGTTTCTAAATTCTGCTTAAGACCATAAAAAATGACCTTGGACGGAGATGGATGCAAAGACTAAGGAGACTCAGAAGACTGAATATTTATTGGAATAATTAGGGTGATTGAGGTAGTGGGCATAGAAGGAGACACTAAGAAAGTATTCAAAGGAGAAGAAACATGTGGCTCTTGTGGAATGTCACCTTGAGGAGACACTGTGGGTCCTTCATGATGTTCCTGTTCTTCTTCTTATTCAACATCTTGTTCTATCTCTTCTCTTTCCTCTGAATATACCTCTTCAGTAGTTGGCTCCTTAGTAGCCTGTTCTTCAATAGCTATCTCTTCAGCAGCCGGCTCTTCTTTAGTTACCTTAGCTTTACCACCCTTAGACACAAATTTGATCTTAGGCTTGGTAGCCTTGCTAGAACTAGGTGCATCACTTTTGTTTTTTGTCCTCAGCTCAACCTTCTTACCTATTTGCTCTTGGGTTTCTTCTTTAGACCTAGTTGTAAAATCTTTCAACTGAATTCCTTTACCTTTCATCCATACATTTGTGTTTGCCAAGATGGGTTGAAATCTTTTCCTAATTGAAGTGACTTCTTTCTTTGACCATTGAATAATAGGCAAAAGAGAACCTTCAATATTCTCATTGACATAAGAAGGATCTAGAATGTCGCCATCATCCACCATATCCTCTGGAATGTCTGCCAACTCCAAATATTCAACTTGACTTAAAGTCAACCGGTAGTAGTCCATCTTCCTGATGTCTTCTTCTATCCTTAGATCATCCTAGACATCCTCTACCATAGGCACATGAGACAAATATTTCTTCTTCATTTTATCCTTAACCCTTCTATAGTCAAAGTTAACCCTTCTCTTGAAATGCTTCATAGTAACCAGTTGCATTTCAAATTCAATGGCTTTAGCTTTAGTAGAGGTATGAATGGAATACCTAGCAATTTCAATTGGGAACCTGAAACTAGGTTTCTTCAGATCCATTTGTTTATTATGCACAACAATGATCTGTCGGCATAATTCCATTCACACAACAACCAAATTTGTTTATTATCTGTGCATGATCTATCGGCATAAAGGCGGTGGCGGCTTGGTGAAGCTTCGAGGTGGTGGCCTCGTATGAGTGACAACAGAAATAGGCTAGCTGGTATCCATAAAATGTATAAGAAATGGAAGGTACATGTGATGGCATCATTCCACTAGGCTATCAATTTTGTCTCATGCATAGGACGTGGTTCCAAATTTCAAGCATGTTGACTATGGGCTAATGTACCCTTGTGATTAAGTAGGGTCATGTTTAGAAAACATTGAGTCTTCATGGCCTTGGGTTCGTCAAATTGTCACTTAATATGAAACTGTATTGGAAAGTGGCTTGAAAGGACAACGTTTGTGAGAGGCTTCACTAATAAGGAATAATTGTAGGAAAAGGACAAAAAAGATGGAGTTGTTAGAATGGCCTGATCTAGACACTTGAGTACCTTGTCAGAACCTACTCGCAGTTTACTCCATTATACCACATCATATGATCTTGGTGGTGCCCATTATTGGGATCAAAGAGCCCCACTTTATTGCACATAAAAAACCAAGCCTCTCTTTTTCCAGATGTCCAATGCATAGGCAATGCACCACATTTATCATAGGCCATGTTCAATCATATTAAAATCCCCACACAAAATCCAAGTTGTGGTAGGCATTGAATTTGTAATCCATCTCTAGAGGGTAGGTCTCTCAACAACATTATTTGAAGCATAAACATTAATAACTCTAAAGGAATGATTATTAATGTTGAATAGAGCCCACAACAATTGGTTGGTGGGGTCACATCCCTGGTCAACTAAGTGTTGGTGCCACGTAGGAGAGAGAAAGGTGACACCACCACCTTGACCTACTTCATGGTTACTACACAAAAATGACTAGAAGACCAAATGACACAACAAGTTGTAGAAAGTAAAAAACCAAAAAATTTAACCTCTTGTAAACAAAGAATGTCCAAACTTGAAAATTGAACTCGAGTGTTTTGAACATAATACTTCTGTCCAGCAGGTTCATCAAACCTTGAACATTTTAGGAAATGCAATTCATAAACGAGTATTGAGAGTCATCTCCTCATTATCCAGCTCATCAAGAGCCAAATAATTGTTTTAAATAAAAGCTTCCTTTGAGTTGAAGCTACCTATTCGAAAGGGAAGGAGGGTAGGTCATCAATTTTATAGCACATATTCTCCCTCTTCCAACCACCTTGGCAGGCTACAAGATCTCCACTGCACAGTTGGGGGAGGGGAAGCATGTCTTGTAGTGTTGGCTAGTGGCTAAGACAACAATGATGTCGCTAATGGTGCATGAGAAAATCTTTCCTCATTAGACGTCTCCCCAGGAGGAGGGATACCAAACTTCCATATATCTAGAGGTTTTGAAACACTTTCCAAGAAACCTAACCCCTAGAGCTTGAAGAAGGCTTAAGAGGAGGGTCATTATTTCTAGTGTTCTTGGCCTTGTGGCTAACCATTGTAGATCAACCTTCCTCTTTTTTGTAGGAGGTGATGACTTAGAAGCAGGTTGTGTGCCAGGCTTAGGATGGGGAGAAGCCAAAGGGTAGTCCCAGTTCTTATGATCAAAAGATTGACATTGATAAAAAGCATTAGGCAAATTCAAATAAAGAACATGTTAAGTGTACCTCATTTGTCCAATCTAGATATCCACAATATCCTTTAGATCTTTGGAAAGATCCACTTCTACATAGACTCGCTTTTGGGGACAAGCCGAGTAGAACTATTCTAGTTCTATGCATATTGTACTGCTTAAAAAGGAGGCTATTTGGTTCAAAAAATTTGAGCATGGCAAGGGAAACCTAGGGAACTCAACCCAAATAGGGACTCAAAGGGATTTATTGTTGGAGATGACAAAATTTTGAGGCTAAGGTTTGAAAACAGGCAAGGAAGAATGAACAAGCCGTGGGCCATGACTAAGAATAGCCTTAACGTGGTTGGCTTTAGCAAGACAAAAAAGAAAAAAAACCTTTGGTAAGGTTTTGCATAGCTTTAAGGCAAATCCCATGTGGGACCAAAGCCTTGTTGACTCAGTCTTTAAGGATGCTTTTAAAGGGGACTCCTTCCACAAAATATCCTATCAAGGTGAATTTTTATAGCCAGTGGCACGCATTGTCAAATTTTAGAATGGGAAGAACAACATTTGGGCATGTTTCAGGAGACATCCTCATGGAACACCTTCGGAACAAACTTCCCATGTCACTTGAGTGGGGATGCCATTGTTATACATCATTGAACCTTTAACTCTAGTAGCAACTACAGAGTTATGAAAGGTTGAGGTCATTTAAAGGGGCAACAAATGCTTGCAGGTGTGGTAGCCTAAAAGGTACAACAATAAATGCAAAAAAAGGCCAAATCCTGCTTCAGAATGAAGCTAAAGCAATATGAAATTCAAGGAGGACCAAAACCAAGACAAAACCTTAGTAGAGCTAAGAACCACATCATCTTTAATTAATATTTCAAGAACCAGAACAATGTAAAAATTTATGGTGACTATTTTTAATGTAACTGGAAAAATGTTGTATAAATTATTGGTAAATAAATTTTAATAAGGTGAATGTTAATAATACTCACTCGCATATCTTAAATGTATGTTTGCAATAAATGTTGATAGGTATAATTTCAAGTCACCAATCTTATTTTCTTTTTGTAATATTTAAAATTGGCTTTTTAATACTTCTTGATGTTTAGCATATCATAGAGGAGAAAATTGCATACCTTGCTCTATTACCTTCTTATTTTAAGTTTATTTGGCCTTGTTGTAACTGCATTGTTATCCTAGAAATCAATTATTTATTTTGTACATGAGTTGACACAATTCTAAAACCAATCCTCCATCAACTTACTTCAGTCCTTAATAGCCCGAATCAACTTTCACTTTAGCCATTCCTATGTCTTGGAGTAGACTGCCTAGGCATGGATTTATTTTTTTAGACATAACCACTCTCATGGCCTTGTTCCCCTAATTCAAAATCCTTTGTCTACTTCCCTAAAACAACCCTTTTTGAAATTTAATTGTCACATATTGGCTTGCATGCCAAACATTTCAAATTGAGCACCTAGGATCTTGTACTTAAGGACAAGCCCTAGGACATTAGTTATCACTGAAAGATCATTGGGTAATTAGATCATCATATTGAATAAACTTATTAAAGCATATCAAAAATTACTACTTACATTTTTGCATCAACATCATAGATACTACATTAGCCATCTACATACTTTGTCATTTGTGTCTTCCATCTTTGTGAAATCAACAAAGAGGTCTGAATCAAAACCAATGAAGTTGTGAAATGTGAAAAGAGGGTCCTAATCAATAATGAAGTAATTAGATCAATCTCTCCTCATCTCACATTGGAACAAAAGCCACCAAGGGATATAGGCTTGGCTGATGTCCTTAGAGAAGAGCCAAGCTATATGTTGGTGGGGACTTTGTTCCTTTGTTGAAATGATTAGGGAATGATGAAAAATGTGTTGAATAAACTATGTAATGAAGAGGCCTAATGAACAAAACTGAGTAACAGTACATATAACAATAACAATAGACAGAAAACATGAGTAGAAATGGAATAAGAAGACAGAGAGGAACCTGTCACTAGAAGCAGGTTCTATCGGAGCAGGACATGGGTTTCCTAGTCCTAAGGTTTTGGGGTAGATAAACTTATGTGTGAAGGTCTTCATCTCTATAACCTTCATCTACCTATTGTTCGTCGATATTAGAAACCTTCACTCCAGATCTACACACACAAGAGGAGGAAAAATGGTTGTGTTGTATAGGGGCTTGCCTTGGTTAAACCCCATGTAAGTGTTTTCACTTCCACAACAACAGATGATAGAGAGAGTGTGTGTTCATGATGAACAAAGGAAAATAACTAATAAAGATTGCAATAATCAACTGTAATGAAATGAACTCACCATGAAACCCTAGTTGGACTTGATGTCGCAACACTAGTCACAAACTAGGAGATGTTGGAGAAGGAAGAAACTTCCTCAAATACCTGCAAAGGTTAGTGCAATAGCAGTAATAATAATTCTCAAGTAGAGAGCTTAAAAACTATAGAGATCTTGTCAATATGTAAGAATATTCATTCAAATATCACTTTGTCATCCTCCTCATATGAGAGGGAGAGAGATACATATATATGAATCCCAATTACTTTTCAGAAGAGTCATGTTAGGCTGACAAAAGATGTACCACCCGATGTAACAAAGCTGACACTACAATTTCAAATTTTGTTAAGGGAAAAAAGGTTGGACCTGGGTCCTGGGCGCCCTGGTCCTGACTAAATTTGCTCCTAAAATCTCAATGTTTAAGGAATTTACCATTATTTCTTAATCAAGTCCTAAAATAGGCACTTCACGAATAGAGAAAAACACACACTAAAGGAGTGCTAAACCTAGTGTAAAATTGTAAGTGGTAACAATTTTTGACACTACTTTTAGCCCCCACTTTAGTGAGGGTATGAGCTTACACTCATACACACACTAAAATATAGAGAAGACAAATCTCTTTACCAAGCATCGAGGAAGTAGAATGCCACTAAGTTGAGAGGCGTGATAGCCCCCAAGTTTAGGACTCTACGAGTCTACAAATGCTTAGAAAAAGAGGTTACACATACACATATAACATATATCTGAAAACATAATAAACACAAGATGAGACCGAATATTATATGCTGGAACAACTTCGATTAGCAAAATAATATGGTCAAATCTGAACATACATAAAGCATACATGAAGCATACATGGAAAACATAAGAATACAAGGTATGATTCTTGGTCTAGCAAGCTGCATTATGCTAGGAATCAAACCAAAAGCACACATCATGAGCCACAGGCTAGTAAAATCTGTCGTTTACTAGGTGGCTATGGATTCATGGCAAAATGAAAACATCACAGGCTAGTAACATCCATAGATTTACTAGGTGAGTTCCATGTCAACAAGTAGGAAATGAAAGCATCATAGGCTAGTAAGATCCACATATTTACTAGGTGAGATCCATGTTAACAATATCAGAAATTATAGAGCAAGAAAAATGCATTATTTGTTGGGTAACATTGGTAAATTCCTACAAAGATGATCAAAAGGGTGCTGCAATAGCACGACCAACCATGTGGTGTGTGAACAAAGTGAAGTGCATAGATGAGTGTATGGCCCCACCTTAAAGTAATTGCTAACACCATCAAGGAGCAATTTCCTTTAAGGTAGAGAGAGCCATACACACAAAACAGGCACGAGAGCTTTCTGGAAGCACATGCCCAAAAGATATGTTTCCAAAAACTACATTGTGACAAGGGGTTGCCCCCATACATGATGTCGATCATAAAGTAACATCATACAATAGCACCAATGGATCTACTTGATTGGAGTCAGTATATGAATGGATGTATAAAGGGACACTCGCTTTACGAACTGTCATCATCCTCCAACAAGTAGAACTATGAAGACGGAGGAAGAAGTGTCACATGAAAGCAAATAAATAAAATTTGGGTCAATAAAGGAGGGATGCTAAATCATTCAACACTTTTCATTATCCCCAAAAGGCATAAAATTACATTTATGAGAAATAGAAGAATGAAGATACACAAAGAGGAATGTCACAACAGATTTGTTTCCTTTGTATCCTTGCATCAACAAGAGTGTCAAGGGTCATCTAAAGAGAACTAACAAACAAAATACATGCCAGGAAGCACATATGAGGAATAACATTACATACAAGAATATCACAAATAAGATGAGGGTACCACTCTTGCGAGTCAGACTATAGTAAATCCTCCTCCCAATCTTGCTCATCATAAAGCGATGGCGGACAAGATTCTAGAGGGACTATGACAAGTGTGGTACAAGGAGCGGTGCCTAGTTCATGACGTGCTGAATCAATCACTAGGGAAGGATCCTCACGCATGCCTCAAAGGCCAAGTCCATTTATTTTGTGAAAATCAAGGACAACCGTAATAGATTTTTTGGTGGTTCAAGGGTGTCCTCTGAATCACTATCATAATAAATCACAAGAGGTGATATAACAGTGGGGTCACGAGCATTATCAATCACAGGAGGAGAAGAAATAGATGGATCCCACAAACTTGACATGCACTTAAGCATTTGGAATGGATGATATGGATAAGGCTCATGCTTATGCTTGGTTGAGGGAGGCAAAATGTCAATGTCAATGGTGGCAGGCCACAAGACATCATGGAACACTTGGTGTCGAGTACACTGGGACATAACCATTTACAATAGAGCACTACTTGAAATAACTTTGTCATTGGGCAGGTCTAAAGGCTCAATAAATGGTTTGCTATCTGGACTAGATGGTGGGATAGAACTCTCTGTAGATGGAGCCAAGAATACTTGGACTGCAATAACGATCTTTTCAACCTTCTCAGTCATTGAAGAGATAGGCAATGGCGGGTTAGAGGGTGAGGCTAAGTCAAGGGATGATTGCATAGGAGAAGGACTAGAGGGAAGAGGTTTAACCCTTTCAGCAAGCTGGTGAACCATAGCGCGATGCCGTCTCCTGCATTGCTTCATATTCTGATTTCATCTTGTATAGTTTGGAGCATTCTTAGGGGAAACCAAGGTGTTTCCCAACATAGGTTTCTTTTCTTCCTCTGCTCAAGGAGTAGGGGGAGGAATGGAAGGAACCACCAAAGGTTGGGAGACACTGGGAGGAGGATTTCTCAAGGCGAGTTGTTGTTCTCTTACGACCTGTGGAATAGGCGGAGGTATTGAGACTTCCAAAGGTGATTGAGAAACCTTAGGGAAAATCTCTTGCACAATGGATTGCTTGCCTCTAGACTCCAAAGAAGAAAGATAAACAAAAGAAATCCTTGACGTGCGAGGAGGAGGTTTGGGCTGTGCAAGGCATTTTCCTCGTGGTCCTAGGTAGGATGGCGAAAGTGGAACCTCAACATAGATACCAAATGCTCGAAGTTAGGGAAGGATTCCTGATTTGGGCTGTGGTTTGTTCACCACCTGTAGAATAGGGGGAACTACTGTCACAGTCGCAGAAGATTGAGGAACCTTAAAGGTAGTAGCCGGGATAACACATGAGGAGGCACCAATAGATAGTTGAGTAATTCGAATAGATTTGAATTTATGATAGGAGATAAACATAAAATCATTGCGAGGGTGAACGGGATCAACTGGCTATGGCCAGAAGTAATCAAGTGAAAAGTTTCTATAGAGAGACAAAATCTTGAACCCACTATGATATACAGTATGCACTTGCCCCTAAAATGGAAACTTTAGAAACTTATGGATTACAGAGGGGACCTCCTTCATGGAAGTGAGCCATGGGTAGTCCAACTTCACACGAAATTGATTTGAGGTTGGAATGATGGCAAAAGACACATCTAGGACTTTTGGTCTGACTTAGACAGAGAGTGTCAAGGCACCAAGAGTAGGTCGAGTGGAATTGTCATGCACTCTAACCAAGATTACTGATTTCTCATACTTATCTTGGTATAACTCATGCACATAGAGGAACTCCTCCATAACTACATTTTCCAGTCATACAAGATCAACGAGTACTCCCCTTGTGGGTTTGTCATTGATCATGGTAGTAATGTAGAGAGGACTGTTAGGTGCACGGATAGAGGCATCAATATGGGTGAAGGAAATGTTAGGCTCAGGCTCATCTGGTTCTTGGTGAGGGTAAGAATCTATCAAGGAAACTAGTTTTTCTAGGTTCTTGTCTTGATGATCAGAAGTTATTGAATTAGGTACTTTGTCGATAGATGGTTCCACAAGGTTGGTAGCATGGTTGGGAAGCAGGTTTGTGTAAATTTGCAAATTTTAGTTTGGCGAAGCTACAAACTTATTCCCTTTGTCATTCTCACCGGCTACCTAGATAACATTAGAGTCAATGAGGTCTTGAACTTCAAGTTTAAGACGCATGCATCGCTCGATGTCATGCCCAAGAGTTTGATGATATTGACAAAAGGCCTTTAGGTTGAAAGAAGGAGGTAGTAGTTTAGAAGTGTTAATGGGGCGAATAGGACGAAGCTGAATAAGGTTATTGTTAAGAAGTTGTAGCATGATGAAATGAAGGGATTCAGAAAACTAGGAAAACTATCGAGTCCTTGGTTTAAACTTACATGGGGTCGCAATAGAAGGTGTTGCAGCCACAACATGTGATTGAATATTGTTTGAAGAATTAGAGTTAATTTTGATAAAGTTTTTTTTTTCATTTCTTGAATGATTGAAAATGTGGAGCAGTGGCTTCAGACTGACCAATAAGAATTGATGAGGAAGAGCCCTCATACTGATTGACTGAAAGTTGGTAATCATGGAGAGCCATGCAAAGATGTGTACATGAAGGATATCACATTAACAAAATCTTATCACGAATATGCGGCTATAGGTTTCCAATGAAAACCCTTTGCACATCAACATCTAGAAGAGAATATGGAATTTGAGAGAAGAGGGCTTGGTAATGCCCTATAAAGTCAGTCACTTTCTCCTTCACTCCTCGCTTGCAATGAACCAAATCAGTCAATGTGAATTGAGGTCCGATGTTGGCTTGAAAGTGTTGGAGAAATTGATTGATAAGTTGTTGAAAAGAATGAACTGAATTGTCAGGTAGAAATCAAAACCAATCCAAGGCCATGTCTTTTAGCTAAGAGAGCATCTTCAAAGAGAAAGTCACTGCACAAAGCAGTAAAGGATAGCACATGGTTATTAGGGTCTCCTTTTCTAGAGTATTTCTTAAATGAGGAGCTTCAAACTTATTAGGCATTAGAGTTCTTAGGATAGAGGGGGATAATGGACTACGAGTGTAATAAGATGGAATGGTAGGTTGGGATTGACTTTGACCCATGTTTTCTATTTTTTGTTGTAGGGGATTGACATTTTGTAAAATTTGGTTTATGACGGGATCAATATGTGGAGTAACTTGTGAATGAATAGAATGCAAAGGAGATGAACTTGAAATAGTGGAAAATCAACATGAAGGAAATGATAACAAATGCAAATCAAATGAATGCAAACCTTATATCGACTTATGATCCATTGATAGGGTTGAGAATGCCGCACCTGAAGCACTCTAGCTTTACCCAAAGAGATTGATGTTGGTTGCTTGATTCTGCAGCATAACGGTGAGATGGGGATTGGTAGATGGAAGATTGGATGAATGCAAGGTAGATGGATGAGAGATTGAGAAGAAATTTTGATAGCATGTGGATACTAGAAGATGATTCGATCATCCAAATGGCTCACAAGAGGCTACCTTTATAGAAAAGGCAAAATTGAATGGATGGATGAGATTGAAAGTTATGTTGGAGGATATGAACAGTTGAGATCAATTAGGGTTGGATTAGGGTTTCCCACTCAAAGAGGGATTGTAGTCACATGACAAGTGTGCGATGAAGAATAAAAGGAATCTAATTCAAATTTGAATTAGTTTGACATGTGAAGGCCTATTAAGTGGAAGATGGAGACATGCAGCATGTGTCACAATGTGATGAGAGGTGAGGGAATAATTCAAAATTTTAATTTGAATTATGTGAGACATGTGAAGGGGGATTATTAACTAAAAAAATGGGATTTATTTAGTTAATTGGAATGTGATCAAGTGGGATTAATTAAATAAAGTGGGTTTATTTAATTAATCAAGAAGATGATTAAGATGGGATGAACTAGGACCTAGGGATAAATGGGATTAAGTGGGATGAGTTAGATGAACTAGGACCTAGGGGACATATACAAGTTCATGTCGACAATGTGTTGTGTTGAGACATGGACAAATTTTAGTGTCTACATTTTTCGCCTCTTTGAGATGATGTTGCGAGATGATAAGATTTATGTCGAGTAACATCATTTCAAAGAAGCTAAGGAAATAGATTGAGGAAAAGGATAGGGTGATGATCCCCCCTCAAGAGGATAGGTGGGTTGGACAAACACGGGTATGCTCTCAAAATGAAAGGATAGGCTAAGAAAGAAAGATAAGGGAATGGATAGAAGGGATGGATGCATTATGCTGCAATGAAGGTGAGCAACCATGATGTTTGATGTTGCACTATACGTTATGCACCAAGGCATAAGGACCAAGGTGATGATGTGTCTCATGCTCCAGTGTAATACAACCTTGTCTAAATACAAGATATGAATATTAGCTGGGTTGATACCAATGTGATACAAATGCAAGATGAAAATGATAACACACACAAGCAAGCAAGCATGCATGCACAAATTGTTGGTAGGTGGCGACTGATCAGGAATTACTTTACACTAGCCATGTATCCTCGCCGGGGTTCGGGGGCGGTAGCCCCCGAGAAATTTTTTTTTAGGGCTGACTTAAAAAATCCTAGGGCCGACTTAAAAAATCCTATTTTTTATGACCGACATAAGAAAACCCTAATTTTTGTAACTGACAAAAAGGCTTGATAAAAAGCGGCCAAGGGTTAGGGTTTGAGTATTGTGTTGTAGCATTTGCAGCGGTATTGAGTTGCAGGGATTGCTGATTGTAATCGGTTTGATTCATTGGATAATAATATTGGACTCTCTGTTTGGTGGATGTAGCCCGAGTTTGGGTGAACCACGTTAAATCTTGTCTCTCGCTGTTATTAATTCTGTGTATTTCCATTTCTCTGTTTAATCTTTATTTGCATTTAATTGATATCTTCAGCCGGCTAACCCTAACAAGTGGTATCAGAGCGGGTTGTGTTCGATTATCGTCTGCAGGAAAGTCTCACGGTTGAGTGGGAGCAATGGCGGACGAGGGTAAAATGAAGGTTGATAAATTCAATGGGCAGAACTATCAGTTATGGAAGATGCAGATGGAGGATTACCTCTATCAAAAGGATTTATGGAGGCCATTGGAAGGAGTAGCCAAGAAACTGGCAACAATGTCTGATGAGGATTGGAATCTTCTTGACAGAAAGGCATTGGGAACCATTTGGTTGTGCCTCGCACCGTTGGTGGCATTCAATATAATGGAAGCAAAGACAACAGATGGTCTGATGAAAGCTTTGGTTAAATTGTATGAAAAACCCTCAGCCTCAAATAAGGTATTTCTCATGAAGCAGTTGTTTAATTTGAAAATGGTTGAAGGTGGATCTGTGACAGGTCATTTAAATGAATTTAATACGATTGTCAGTCAATTGACTTCTGTAAATGTAAAATTTGATGAAGAAGTTAGAGCTCTCTTGATATTATGTTCATTGCTTGAAAGCTGGGATAGTTTGGTAATGGCGGTTAGTAACTCTGTTTCTGGTTCAAATACCCTAAAATTTGATGATGTTGTTGGTGTTATTCTGAGTGAGGAAATTCATAAGAAAAGCTCAGGTGGATCCAAATCAGGCAGTGTTTTGAATGCAGAAAGCAGGGGTAGATCAAAGGAGAGAGGAAAAGGTTCTGGAGGTCATGGGAAGTTACGAGGAAAATTAAAGGACAAAAGATCCCAAACCAGAGGACAGAAGGATTGCTGGTACTGTGGAAAACCAGGTCATCTGAAGAAAGATTGCTGGTCTCAGAAAAATAAAGAAGGAGACAAACAAGAAGGCAATAAGGAAGCAAATGTGGTAAGTAATAAATCTGAAGATGATGCTTTGATTCTTTCCCTAGATAATGCTAATGATTCATGGGTTTTAGATTCAGGGGCCTCATTTCATGCTACGCCCCATAGAAGTTATTTTCTTGATTATGTCCAAGGGGATTTTGGGCTGGTTTATTTGGGAGATAACGAACCCTATCAGATTGTTGGAAAGGGAAGAATCAAGATTAAGTTGCAGAATGGGAATCATTGGCTACTACAAGAGGTGAGGCATGTTCCAAGGCTCAGTAGGAATTTAATTTCAGCAGGGCAGCTAACTGAACAAGGTTGCACTGTTACATTTACTGATAAAAATTGGAAGGTTTCAAAAGGTGCCTTAGTAGTAGCAAAAGGTGTAAAAGTAGGCACCTTATATCTTTGTACAGGTCATACTGTTCCTTCTACTTTAGATGTTATAGAGGAAAAATAAACATGTTTAGGAACAGTTGCTGCAGGTTTGCAGGAAGAGACTGGAAAAGTTGCTGTAGGTTCTGAAACAACACTGTGGCATAACAGACTTGGGCATATGAGTGAAAAAGGTATGAAGGTACTTCATTCTAAGAAAGTTTTACCAGGTCTGAAATGTATTAATATGGATTTATGTGAAAGTTGTGTGTATGGAAAACAAAAGAGAGTCAGTTTTCTCAGAGATGGGAAGCAAAAGAAAAATGAAAAGTTGGAGCTTGTGCATACCGATGTATGGGGACCAGCTCAGGTATCTTCTTTCGGTGGCTCTCGGTATTATGTTACATTCATAGATGATGCAACTAGGAAGGTCTAGATTTATTTCCTTAGATAGAAATCTGATGTATTTGAAACATTTAAGAAATGGAGAAGCTTGGTTGAAAATGAGACAGGTAAAAGATTAAAATGTCTCAGATCTGATAATGGCGGTGAGTATTGCAGCAAAGAATTTGAAGATTATTGTTCCTTTAATGGAATTCGTAGGCAGAAAACGGTTCCAGGGACTCCACAGGAAAATGGAGTGGCTGAACGCATGAATAGGACAATAATGGAGCATGCAAGGACCATGAGATTTCATGCTGGACTGCCTTTAAACATGTGGGCAGAGGCTGCCAACACTACTGTATATTTAATTAACAGAGGTCCTTTAGTTCCTTTGGGCTGTGGTATTCCAGAGGAAGCATGGACTGGCAAAAAGGTGAGTTATTCTTTTCTCAAAACCTTTGGCTGTGAAGCATTTGCACATATAGATTCTGAAAATAGAACCAAGCTGGATGCGAAATCAAAAAAATGTACCTTCGTTGGATATGGCATTGATGAATTTGGTTATAGGCTTTGGGATTTTGAAAATCAGAAAATTGTGAGAAGCAGGGATGTTATATTCAATGAGAAGGTGTTGTACAAAGATCAGTTGCAGCAGCATGAGAAGAAAGAAAAGGATTATGTGGTGCTGGATGATACTCCAAATAGTGATGTTCCAGCGGCTCTTCATGCTCCGCAACAACAACCAGAAATACCACAAACTCCAGTGAATGTTAGACGGTCAACAAGGATAAGTAGACCTCCTGAAAGGTTTTCTCCCTCTTTGTATCCTATTTTGTTAACAGATGCTGGTGAACCAGAAGGGTATGATGAAGCTATGCAGGTGAATACACAAGTTCAGTGGGAGCTTGCCATGCAAGAAGAAATGGCCTCCTTGCTGAAAAATCAGACTTGGGAATTATGTAAGTTACCTGTAGGTAAAAAGGCTTTACCAAACAAATGGGTTTACAGGCTGAAAGAGGAAGATGGAGGTAAGAAAAGATTTAAGGCCAGGTTAGTTGTAAAAGGATTTGCACAGAAACAGGGCATTGATTTTGATGAGATATTTTCTCCAGTTGTCAAGATGACTTCTATTCGTATTGTTTTAAGTATTGTGGCTGCTAAAGATTTGCATTTGGAACAGCTAGATGTGCAAACTGCCTTTCTCCATGGTGATTTGGAGGAGGAGATATACATGGCACAACCACAGGGATTTGAGGTCAAAGGTAAGGAGAAACAAGTGTGCAGATTGAAGAAGAGCTTGTATGGCCTGAAACAAGCACCTCGGCAATGGTATTTGAAATTTGATAGTTTTATGGCTGAGCAAGGCTACAGTAGGTGTAATTCTGACCATTGTGTTTATTTTAAGAGGTTGGATAATGACAGCTACATTATTTTATGTTTATATGTTGATGACATGCTTGTAGCTGGGTCTCACATGGATCACATCAGAGAGTTAAAACATCAGTTATCACAGTCATTTGATATGAAAGATTTGGGGGCAGCAAAACAAATCCTTGGTATGAAAATTTGCAGAGATAGGAAGAATAGAAAATTGACTCTATCTCAGGCTGCTTATGTTGAAAAGGTGTTGCAGAGATTCCATATGGAGAATGCAAAAGCTGTCAGCACACCTTTGCCTAGTCATTTGAAATTGACTAAGGAGATGTGTCCAAAGACACAAGAGGAGGAAGAAAAAATGTCCAAGGTACCCTATGCTTCAACTGTAGGAAGTTTAATGTATGCAATGGTATGCACGAGACCGGATATTGCACATGCTGTCGGAGTTGTTAGCAGGTATATGAGTCATCCTGGATTTGAGCATTGGAATGCGGTCAAATGGATTCTCTGATATTTGAGAGGTACCTCTAATAAACACTTATGTTTTGGGGGCTCTAATACTGATTTAGCAGGTTATGTAGACTCAGATTTGGCAGGGGATATTGATACCAGGTAGAGTACTACAGGTTATGTCTTTACTGTAGGTGGAACATCAGTGAGTTGGATTTCTAGGTTGCAAAAGGTGGTTGCTTTATCCACCACAGAGGCAGAATATGTCGCTGCAACAGAGGCAAGCAAGGAGATGATATGGCTGCAATCTTTCATGGAAGAATTGGGTAAACAACAGGCTAACAGTTCTTTGTATACAGACAGTCAGAGTGCCATACATCTTGCAAAGAATTCTGCCTTGCATTCAAAGACCAAACACATACAGTTGAGGTATCACTTTATTCGGTCGGTGTTGGATAATGGACAGTTAAGGATGGAAAAGATACATACAGATGAAAATCCAGCAGATATGTTTACAAAGGCAGTGACAAGGGAGACGCTGAGCTCCTCTTCAGCTTCGATTGGTCTTCTAGACTGAAAACAATAAAAATTGAATAGTAGAGTCCAGGGTGCTTATTTCCACTGGGAGCTGCATGCGCAGCGGTGTCGTCCAGGATCAGTCTCCAAGTGGGAGATTGTTTGGTGTGGAGCCTGATCAGTCTCCAAGTGGGAGATTGTTGGTAGGTGGCGACTGATCAGGAAAGTACTATCAAGCTGTAAACCAATGATTAAGTGATTGATTGATGATTTGATAAAGATAGTGTTGTCATGGCGGGGAATGATATATCTCTAGATCAACACGAGGATGTGGGAACGATATATCCCATTGATGATAATGATTGATTGATTGATTTGGCTTACAACAAGATTAGGATCAAGACCAAGGATGCAATTGGATAACTTGGCAAGATTGATTAACTTGATTGGTATGGATTAATGATGACTTGCATTTGGATCATTGTTTGGATTGACTTGATGATTGAAGGATGATTAGATGAAGTGATTGAAGAAGTGATGAAGATAGATGATAGAAGAATGATGAAAGAAGAAAGAGGAATATCGTCTTGGTGAAGATTAGAAGAATGATGGAAGAAGTCTATCACCTATGCCTGAATCTAGGCACTTCCTTCATGCTCCAGACTGCCTACATACCCGTTCCACGGGATCAAGGCACTTAACGATAAAGATGAGATGTAGTTCTCATTTGTGTTTTATTGATGATGGTGATGAAGATGATTTGGATTGATCAAGTTATGGATTGATTGGATGATGTTATTTGATGATATGAATTAGATTGGATTGATGTGATTTGTTTGATGGATTAGGTTGAAATGTTTTGATGTTTTTGGAGTTTTGAAGTATTTTGATTTTTTGAGAATATTTTGATTTTTTTGGGTTTTGGGATATATTTGATTTTTTTGGATTTTTGGGATATTTTGATTTTTTTGGATTTTGAAATATTTTGATTTTTTAGATTTTTGGGATATTTTGATTTTTTTTGGATTTTGAAATGTTTTGATTTTTTAGATTTTTGGGATATTTTAATTTTTTTGTGGATTTTGACATGTTTTGGGATGGCATTGGATTTACAATTGGGGTAGCCTTTATTCTAGATACCAATGACAAGGGAAACCAAGTCTAGGTGCAAGGGAATGAATAGGATTGGACAAAAGGATGGACGATAGTGGATGAAAGGATCATGATAAATGTATAGGATAAAAGGATAGGCTATGGAATGGAATGGATGTATGTGTAAGAGAGCAAGGATGTGATCTCCAAAGAATATTTTGTATAGGGATAACATGCCCCAATCTAGGTAGTAAACTTAGGATTTTTTAGGACAATGCTTAGGACAATGGGATGATAGGATGGATTGGATAAGATGGATAAATGGGTAATGACTAGAGGATAATGATACGATGGGTTGGAAAGGACCATAGGATAATGTCAAGATAAGGTATGTCAAGAGATACTCAAAACATGTTTCAACATTGTGCCCCCAATCTTTATCAAGATCAAAAGAGGAAGGGAGCATGGATGGGTTTGATATGATAGGAATGTGTAATGGATAGGATATGAAAATGGTATGATAGTTTGGAAAATGATGAGACAAGGTACCCCTAAGTGTAAGTGACATAGAAGATCAACCTACACATGATGCCTATTTACCAGTTTTTCATCATGGTACTTATCCAAGGCGCCTGTTTACCAGGTTTTCACCGTTGGACGAAAGGATTTGTCTTTACTTTTTTGATTTTTCAATTTTTTTTGACTTTTTGGATGGAAGAAGGCGGATATGGACGAGAGGGACTCAAGTGTCTAGTGCCATGAAAGGTGATAGTCCCATTGGAGAGGAATGTTGCATGGACCATGTCAAATGTGCTCATCAATATTGGTAGGGAGATGGCATGAAAGTGAGATGGATCAGGTAGATAGTTGATTATGGAGGGATCAAAAGTGGATTATGATGTGGATTATAATGGACTTATGCAAAAGCATGGACCATAGGAAGGTGATGGGGGAGATATGTAGGATAATGAGTGAATGATGGAGTGATGGAGGTATGGAAAGGAATCATGACCAATGGTTGCACACACCATGATAAACATGGAAACTTTTGAGTGGATGGAAGTGTAGGAAGCAATGGTGATGTTTGCTTAGGAGATGGATGATTTAGGACTTTTGGAACCCACATGGACTTAGTATTTTTCTGATTTTTGCTTTTCATGTGGGATGTTTGAAATGTTTGAATGGAATGACATTTTTGAATGGAGGGGGATGGTTGGGATTTTTGAGAGGTGGATACCTCATTTGTCTTGATTAATTTTTTTTTAGGGACCCATATCATTTTAGTTTTTGACTTTGCTTTTGGAGGTATGGGCTTGGATGGATTTTTGAGTGTACCTTGCTTTGAATTTTTGGATTTATTTCCTAAGGCATTAGGACCCTTAGGATTTGTGGCTTTTTGAATGGAGGAATCCAAATGTTTATTTTTGAATCCCATGTGGCAGATGAAATGAGTGGCAGCTTTATGTTCAGACAATGTGTGCATTTGTTGGTCATGACAAGGAATGTGAGGGAATTTATGGATGGTAGGTATGTTAGGTGTTGGAAGGAGTGGAGGTAAAGTGGATGTTGGAAGGTGAATGGTCACATGCTTTTGACATTTGTAGGATGATGGGGGTGGAATGGCCACGTATGTTTTAGGAATATGATGGTGTTTATGATGGAAGGAAGTGGATTTAGGAAGTGTGTAGGAAGTACCAACATCTTTTGATTTTTGACCTTGGGGTGTGTATCCAAGGCCAAATGAGTGAGGATGGACTTTGACATGGATTGGCTCCAAAATGCCTTGTTCATGTAGGCCTAAACCTTTGCCTTGGTAGTTCATGTTTTGGAGCATGCGATTGACTATAGGACTAGGTGTAGTTTGGACTCTAGACTTGATTTGATTATTGGATGGAGAAGATAAAGTGGATAATGGTTGTTGGTGTTCTAAGGAGGAACACTCATGAATGAATGTGGATAGACTAGTAGGATATGGTGGATTTGAAATGGGATCAATGGTGGATGTGGAAGGATGATTAGGATCTTGATCATGTTCTTTTAGATCCAAGTTATTTGTTTGATCTTCTATGTTAGCTTGGGGGACAAGTATCTCATCATGACAAGTGGATATTGTGGGATCATGGCTAGGTGGAGAGGTCTCTTTTCTTTGAATGAAGGCCATGAAATGGGGTGAATGCTCAAGTAAGTCAACAAGACTTCCATTAGATGGAGCATGTAGGTCTTGGGTGTCTTGTTCATGAATAGTTGTGGGGGTATGACTAGGATCAAGTTGTTCATGGATAGGTTCTCCATAGGTATCATCTTGATCATAGAAAAGGTGCATGGTATGGATAGGGTAAATGGAAGTGATTTGATCTTGATTAGACTTAGGGGCTATTGTTTCTTCATGCTTAGGATCGTGCTCTTGACATAATTCTTGGTTGTCTTAAATGGAAGTGGAAGGCTCTTTAATAAGCTTGATAGCTCGTAGATCAAATGATGGGGTTAGAAGACTAGACAAAGTGTTTAAGGACTCATGGGGGGATTGAGAATAGGTGTTTGATGACATGGCAATGTTTTATTCCTTGCTAGTAGCTAATCGATCACATCCTTTGCAAGGGTATGGGTGAATGGACAATATAGTGGATGCATGATAATAGTGGAAGTTGAAAGCTTACGATTGGGATTTGTTGGATGGATAATGGGTTAGGAGTTGGGCTAGATGGAAAGATAATGGAATTAGAGGGATTGGTCTTATCCAAGACAACCTTACCACCATCTTCTAGGTTCTTGACTAATCTTTGAAATCAGACACTAGTGGATATGGTATGGCCCCTATACCTATGGTATGCACAATAATGGTTTTCATTATACCCTCTAGGTTTAATCATAAATGGAGAATATGCTTTCAATGGGTATAGTTCAATCAAATTTGCTTGGACCAATTTCTCTAAAAGTATCTCCATAGAATCTTTTAATGAAGGATTAGTGGAACATGGGGATGAAGGTGATGAAGGTGATGAAGGTGATGAAGGGCTTGAGAAAGGTGTTGGGATGGGACTAGTTGGCTTATGTGTTGGCATATGATTGGATGGTGAAGGTGACTCAAAGGAGGCACTTGCTAGGTTGATTTCTCCCTTGTCAAAGGATTTTAGGTCTTGCATACGATAACTTGGACTTTCTTGATTTATGTACATAGGGCCATTTGGACTTGCTTGTTGTTCTTGTAAGGACATTTGATTGCCATGTGGATAGGTTTGGTGATGAGATGGGATGATAGGATTTGTAAGTGAGAGGTCTTGTGAGGTGGATTGTTGTGGAGTTAGGTTGATGTTGAAGGTTTTTTGAGAAAGCAGTTGGGATATGATGGTAATGGAGTTAGGATCATTGGATGGTAGACTTATGGAAGTACTTGCGTTTGGGGTGTTGCTAGGAATAGTGAGGGTGATTTGTGGTATGGATGTGGCATTGTTATGGAAAGATGTTGGATAAGGTGATGTGGAATGAATGTGATAAGTGGGTGGATTAGTTTGATATTGACCTAGGACTTGATGTTGTGGGAATTGTTGATGTTGTGGTGACACAGGGTCTTCTTCCTTTCTATATAACCAACTAAGTTGCCTAAGTTGGTTAAGCATTCGTTTGGTGCCATAAGGATCATTCTCATAGGTGTTGTTTAGAGATGCCCTATCCATTTTTACAAGTGATAGATGTGGAGAATTGATTGGATGAAGATTTGATGATGTGGATGATGTGTAAATGCTTAGGATGATGTTGATGTGGAGTGATTGGGATCAAACTTCAAGACCTTAGGATGATTTGATTTGTTTTGTTTTTTGATAGATGGATCTCTATGCTTGAGATAGACTAATGATCTCAAGTAAGAGGGTTGATTGGATTGATTCTCTATACTTAAGGTAGACTAATGACACTTAAGTAATAGAGGGTTGATTGGATTGAGTTGATTGGTTGACTTAATGAAGATAGACTAGTGATCTCAAGCAAGTTTGGATAATGGTTAATGATGATCAACTAAGGTCTTGATTTTTGATTAGATTGATTTGGATTTGGATTGTGATGAAAGTAGTTGTGATGTGATTTGGCTTGGAATGATTGGATAATGTGTAATGACTAGGATGATGACTAGGATGATCAGGATGATGCTGATTTGTTGGGATGATGACTTGGATATGATTAGGGTTTGATATGGAAGGATTAGGGATGATGTAGGATGAGTTGGATGTGATTTGGAATGGCAAGATTATATGATTTGGATTGATTAGGATGATGACTAGGATGATTAGGGGTTGATTAGAAGGTGGTTTGGAATGATTAGGGTTTGAATTATGGTGACTTGGATATGATTAGGAATGAAGTGGCTAAGAATGGGTGATTAGGATGAATGTGGTTGGATTTGAATGTGTTGGAAGAATGAGTTGAATGACTTGTCTTTATGTGTTTGGTGTTTAGCTTGATGTGGCAATGTTTAATCAAATGATCACACATGTACAATCATGAATCACTCATGAAAGACACATAAGAAATTTTGAATTTGACTTTGAATGAATGTAATGATGATTAAACAAGCACATGTGGAAGACACATCAACAAGCCCTAATGTCTAGTTTGAAATAGGGTATAGCCAATTAGGTTTTGGGCTATGTTTACATGAGGTTGACTAGGAATTGAAAGCGAAATCCTGCCACACAATCGGGAGAAAGGGGTAACCCACCCTTCACCTTCACTTCCCAAAGGTATAAAGTTCTTTGGGGCTTAGCCAAGAGTGACAAGATTCTGACTCCCAATGAGGGTATCTTTCGATTCAGCCTCGATTGAGGTCGTCCCTAGGGGTGATGAAATCCCCTAGCAAGTCTCCTAGGAAAGGGTAAACAAAAGCAAATCAAGTGAGGTGTTTTTGATCTCCAAGATCACCTTGTGGTGCAAGGAGAGAGCATACACACAGACACTTGATTCACACTCGCACTTGGTTAATTGACCCTTAGAAAATGAAATGTGAGGAAGACACTTCAAGCACTTGTTCTTTTTAAATCCAAAATCCAAATGTGTGATGAAGACACTTGTTGATTTTATTCCCAATTTTTTTTTCGATGTGATTGCTAAAGCAATATTTGTTTTAAGCCCAAATCGAAATGTGTATGCAAACATTGATTCATTTTATGTCCCAAAGTCCAAATGTGTGATCAAACAATGATTAAGAGATAAAAGATGGAATGTGTGCACCTGATTATTTTTGCTTTCCAAATTTGCTATAGGTGATGATGCCAATGCTGTTCTAGCTCCTTAGATGCCCCTGAAAGTCACCAAGACAAGACAAAACCAAACTTGCAAGCCAAAAGGGGTTAAATGCAAAAATATGCAATCTGATAAAAATATCTAATAAAAGACCTAATATAGCAAAACAAATTGCATATCTAGAAACTAGATGAAATTCTATGCACTTTGAAAAAAAATTTCGCTGAAAAAGGATGAAATATGCAAAAGTTATGTGCGTTTGAAGTTTTAAAGCATGTGTGACTTTGATTGCAAAAAATGATGATAAAATGACAAAATCACCTAATAATTTCTTCACAGCTGCAAAGTACGCTGAATCCTCTTTCCAACAACTCCTCATTTGCAAGATTCCTATCCCGTATGCAAAGGTTATGAGAAAAAGAAAAAAAATGCCCTATTGGGGCATGTAGAAGCAAAGAGGGCACAGGGCTGATGGTCAGCTGATTGCTAATGGTTTGATGTAAACTGCTCACATGTACTGTTAAGTTTGGCATTTATAAGTAAATGCTAATGGTTGAAATTAGCCCCTGGTCGCTCATATGACTAGGGGTGAACAACATGCAAAAAAAAGGTGGGACTGGTCGCTGCCAGCCCCCTGGTCACTGATATGACCCTATCAACCCCTACGTGCGGGGACTTAAAACACAACAAACAACATAAAGTGTTGTGTGGCGATTAAGGCGGAAGACTCAGGTTTTAGGTTTAAGGTATGCGAAAAGGTGAAGACCACGGCTTAAGAATGCAGACCACGTGGTTAAGGTTGACTGAGTCAAATAGAGGGTCGAGGGTTTGATAGCTGACTACGGCTTAAGATCTGATTGGTGGTAGTTTAGGGCTCAACAGTGGTGACTCCACATTTGACGGTGGTGACAAACTATAGCGGCGATGAGGAGGCGAACCTTGGTGATGACGACCAAGCGATGATCGATGGGAGCTTAGCAGTGGGTTAATCGGGAGGAAGTAGCGTTGCAAAGAAGCTATGGTGGTGATGAGGGTCCTTTGGCGTTGACTAAAGAGATCTGGGTGGAAGGAAGCTCGACTAAGGGTTTCGACAAAGTGGAGCGGTGTGAGAAAGGGGCGGCGACCGATAGAGGAATGGCGACCGATGGAGAAAGATTTAGGTAGTGTTGATGGGGTGTATTGGGGTGTCAACTGTAGAAGTAAGGGTTGAGAATGGTGGCGACCATATGCTAGAATCAGGGTAAAAAAAACCTGCAACAAACCCTAAAAGAAACCCGTGACAAAAAAAAATCATGCATCTAATAAACCTGCAACCTAGAATATCAAACTTACGATCAACCCAAAACACAATGTATAGATTAGTACGGACAGGGCCACAGATCCGTACGGTACGGATCCATCCGGATCCGTACAGTACGGCCTATGGCCCTAAAAAATTTTCAAATTTTTTCAAAAAGTTTCAGTCACGAAAACCTATCAAGTTTACAGTCAAAAGACTCAGAAACAACATCCTGATCGCGATGGTGGGGTTGGTTTTTGTCCAGGAGGCAACCTGCAATAGCTCACCCCCAAAACTTGGAAATTTTGATAACCTAGGGTTAGAGAAAAAGCAAAATTTTGACAACAAAATTCTGCAAAAAACTCACGATTAGATCCGAGACCGGGCGTGCCAAATGAAATAGTGGAAAATTGACATGAAGGAAATGATAACAAATGCAAATCAAATGAATGCAAACCTCATATCGACTCATGATCCATTGATAGGGTTGAGAATGCCGCACCCGAAGCACTCTAGCTTTACCCAAAGAGATTGATGTTGGTTGCTTGATTCTGCAGCATAACGGTGAGATGGGGATTGGTAGATGGAAGATTGGATGAATGCAAGGTAGATGGATGAGAGATTGAGAAGAAATTTTGACAGCATGTGGATACTAGAAGAAGATTCGATCATCCAAATAGCTCAAGAGAGGCTACCTTTATAGAAAAGGCAAAATTGAATGGATGGATGAGATTGAAAGTTATGTTGGAGGATATGAACGGTTGAGATTGATTAGGGTTGGATTAGGGTTTCCCACTCAAAGAGGGATTGTAGTCACATGACAAGTGTGCAATGGAGAATAAAAGGAATCTAATTCAAATTTGAATTAGTTTGACATGTGAAGGCCTATTAAGTGGAAGATGGAGACATGCAGCATGTGTCACAATGTGATGAGAGGTGAGGGAATAATTCAAAATTTTAATTTGAATTATGTGAGACATGTGAAGGGGGATTATTAACTAAACAAATGGGATTTATTTAGTTAATTGGAATGTGATCAAGTGGGATTAATTAAATAAAGTGGGTTTATTTAATTAATCAAGAAGATGATTAAGATGGGATGAACTAGGACCTAGGGATAAATGGGATTAAGTGGGATGAGTTAGATGAACTAGGACCTAGGGGACATATACAAGTTCATGTCGACAATGTGTTGTGTTGAGACATGGTGTAACGCCCCGCCATGAAAACCTTAGAAAATGACACATCTATGCTATGCAAAGCGGAATAATTTTTTTTTGTATAAGATAACAAGGTAATGTTTAGCAATTCAATACACATCATTAACTAACCACTTGTCTTCCAAGGTCCCATGGTTGCATTACTTGACAAATTAATCAACATAGTTTACATGCATTACAACTAACATCAGTAGAAAATTCTAAATCTATTACACTAATGATTATATCCATACATCTCCATGACGTCAATTAGATAATCCATTTGATCAAGATTACATGCACCTTTTTCCCAGTCTATACAAATGAGTACAACATTATGTAATTTATATCATCACTATTCTGATTACATTTGAATACATACAATCTGAATCAACTGATACACAGGCTAGTACATAAGCATAATAAGTGTCTTCGTAAACAGGTACAAGATATGATGTCTGATACACAAGGAGTGTCCCCTCTCGCTTACAAGTGATGGCAAAGGAAAAAACCAATGGATAAAGCTCTTCCACCCGACTATGTGGAACCCAGAGGTCCACCCCCCGAACTAGGAGTTAACATAAGGTTCCCACTACAACATATGGTCAGGTAGCCAGTAGGCTATAAGACAACACATGACCATCACAAGTCACCATCACAAACAACACAACAGTACTTCCAGAGGCAACACTTAGCAAATGGGGAGAGTACAACTAGGGAGTGCTAGGCTGTAGTAAGGAGAGTGTCATCACATGGTCCTAACATGGGTTACCCAGGCAGTCTCTCTCTACACATCGGCCCCATAGGATGATGCAT
Source organism: Cunninghamia lanceolata (assembly GCA_027924645.1). NCBI lineage: Eukaryota > Viridiplantae > Streptophyta > Pinopsida > Cupressales > Cupressaceae > Cunninghamia > Cunninghamia lanceolata. Next base: position 404,337 of record BSBN01001277.1, on the reverse strand, counting down.
GCAGAATCAACCTTCCTTTCGTGATGACAAAGAAGTAGATCTGCCAATCCCAGCCTTCTCCCCTCATCCTTAGTCTGAACTAGCACTACAGGCATGAGTGAGGAACAAAAAATCTTATTATCTTGTTAGTGTGAAAACTACCCAACCCCTAGGTATTTTATTATGTTATCACTGAATTACCAACTCCTAGTGGGTTACCCTGGCTAGCCACTTGGCATCAGCCCCCACATTGGAATCCACTCCCTTACCTACAACTAGAAAACCCTACACAACAAGCATAGCAAGACATCACAACAATGAGGGTACAGGAACCATGCAAGGCATTAATCATCTTGCATAACAACTATCCTTATATAACAATACAAAGCATTAACCCTCCATAACATAATTATAAGGGCATGACTCCTAGACCATTGCCCATAATAACACATATTCATTACAACTCTAAGATTTCCTTGTCACCCTATTCCATATCTTACCACAAAACTGGATACAAGACTAGTACAACCAGTTGGATGACAATACAACCACAAGAAGTGCATTTATCATTCATTTGTCATTTTGTCCATACATAACTAGGGACGACAAGGCTTCTTATAACATCATGATCTCAAGACATCTAACAACACAACACATGAAATCAAGACATCCCAAGCTAAGCCTCTGGAACTCTAGCCACATGGGAAGATACGCAATCAAAGACTATAAGAACGGTTTTATGACCCACAAATTGAATTAACATATTATGAGAATCAATTATACTTATGATCAAATTATGCCTTCTTACAACTAATTCCACTATAGCAATTTGCACTTGACTAAGTTATTCTGATAGTATATTAACATTAAAATGTAACGTATCATCTGATTGGATTCTTATTACGGAATAAATCTATAATTATAATAAAGTTAACTATATGCGAATGCTTATTAAAATTATTACTTAATTGGTTTGCAAAGATACAAATATCGTTACCCTACTACATGCAAATGCTTATTAACATAATTACTTAATTGGTTTTCGAGGATACAAATATCATTACCCTACTGCTTGTTAACATAATCACTTAATTGGTTTACCAGATACAAATATCATTGCCCTAACTAAATTAAACCACTATTGTCATTGTTATAAAACAAACAAATTAAATGATTACATTGTAATCTAAACCCAACTCTTAAATTAGATAATTACATTGTAATCTAAATCCAACTCTTAAATTAAATAATTACATTGTAATCTAACTCCAACTCTAAAATTAAATAATTACAATTTAACCCATAAGAACTCTTTTGTTTTTCACCAAGGGACTTTACTCAAAAATTCCTTAAGTAATTTCCAATACCTTAATAACTCGATGCAACAATTATTTTTCATCCAAGGCCATTAAATATTTTACGTTAGACTTCTAATTACAAATCTACTATAATTAAATAATCGAATTAATAAAATTGTGTCAACCAAATACCATGACAGGTTAATCAACTACTAATTTTAATTCCATGACCTTTACTAAAAAAAACTATTAAATTCATTCATATGGGGTGATCTATATAACACCTTACCAAAACTAATTACTTAAATACTACAGTCTGCCTAATAACTATACTAACAACAGTACTCTAATCATAATTATCCATCATCAAATCCCTAATTGCAAATTATTGAGGAACCCTAATTGAAATTATTAAGGGAAGCCCCTAAGTTAATCATAGACATCCACTACTCATCTCCATCTCAGAGCAATATGTAGAGCAATGGTTGGGGAATGTGACGAGTGCAGGATATGTACAAAACGGGTTTGGAGAACGACCCACAACTACAGGTCAGCGTCAGGCATTATTACAGTTGCAAGGTCTAAACAAAGAATGAATCAATTTTAAAGGCGCGCACATCTGAAGATTGGAAGCCAACTTCCACACCTCCTGCCAACGCCGGTGGTCGCTTCAGAGCAGCGAAAGGCATCCATTGATGCATAACAGAAAAGGCAACACTTCCAGATATAGAATGAAGCTATAAGGAACTTTCAGACAATGGCAATAAGCGGAAGATAAGGATATATAAAAAAAAAGAACTATTGGGCAAGGCAAGGAGCTGATCCAACTCGTGGCAAATAGAGAATGAGCATAGCAGGTGGAGAATAAGCAGTTTCCATTCACGCAATTAGAAACTTTCAATAACATAAAAGTTGCCGGTTATGACAGCGAACTCACAACCAAAGGAAAACAAGTCTTTCAACCAGATACGGATATGATTACATAATCTTGCAAAGATATCTCATCTTGTTGGAGACGCATCTATGATGATGCTGCATGATTTTTGAACAGGTCACTCACCCTCAGGGATGAACAGAACTGATGACCTCATGATTGGGAAGACACTTGACAATAAAATATCCAAAGAAGAATAAGAATAGGTTCGGCTTGGGCATAAGATGGTTCACAGAGATAAGGGAAATCTAGATTACAGTTCAATCAGATTCAACTCAGGAAAAGAGCGCACATGCTGCGTGATTTGTCCAAGAGGTAGCAATGTTCACATAGCAACAGAAGATCCTGACGTTGGTAGGGTCGACTTAGTTCTAGGGAAAGATTGATAAAATCTTCTCATACAATGAAGTTTTGTGGCGACAGGAAGCAGTAGTACTCATGGCTGGTGTTACCCAAAGTTTGCACTAACAAGGCCGTACTTCTAAAGTCACAAGGTTTCCCCAGAGCAAAATGACAGGTAAGAAGGACTTGGGTTCCCTCAATAAGCAGATGATTGCCAGACAAAATAGTTTGAGAGGAACCCACAGATATAGGTGGCTACCGAGCGATGCTCATGACAATGGAAGGTACAACAAGATGACGAACGCCAAAAAAAACCTATATACAAAGGGCTTAATGGATGGCATTAAACATCTGGAAGCAATCTATGAGGACAAATCACAGTACTACCTTAACAACTAAATTTCCAACTTTAATTCTACACTCCAATTAACCTTATTAGAATCAATGATGAATCTGCAAATGTAATTATTAATATGTGAAAAAGATAAAGTACCCGATTAAAATGTTCAAGAGTTGCCCTGTTGATTCCTGTAACTGCTTTCTCCTCCAATTTCTTCCGACCTCCTAAAACCAGGAGTCACTTCCCCCTCGGATAAATGTAAGAGACATGCCTACCTTTTCAACCACCCACTTTCTTGAAACAAGGATTGAGCTCCTCGGGTAGATGCAGGAGGCATGGCTCTCCATTTTCCCACATCCCACATTTTTGAGAAGTTCAAAATTAATTATTTCCAAGGACTCCCAATTCCTCAATTTTACCAATGACGGCACCTGATGTAAATTTGCATATCCCCAAATATGACAACCCTAATTTTTAAACCAAAAAAAATGTTAGCGAGATTATATTTAATAATGTACCTAAATAATCATAGTGATGGCAATAACAAACCGATGGGTCATCGGATAATAATTATTTTTTTATCCGTAGAGAAGCAATTTTATTAATTCTTGACTAAATATAATTTCCTTTTTTTTTATAACAAATATCTATTCAATAAAGAACTAATTAAACTCATCATGATCTGATATAAATTTAATAGGTTTGGCCAGATCTCTCCCTCCAAGACATAGTCATTTTACCCTTAACAATACCGTTTTACCGTTAAAATATCCGTAAACCAAATTTACCACACTATTACTTTAGTTTAGATTTATTTTATCAACGTTAGAGATGTTTATTCATTTTCACATATGCATTTGTTTTCTGTTTAATTTTAATCCATTACAATTTGTAATTTAACATTTCGTTAAATCATTTATCTAGTTTAATTTATTTATTTACCAATTATCAATAATTAAATTATTTATAATTAATAAACCACACACATAATCCCCTAGCAATGTTTATTTAATTTAAGCTTAAATTTAACTTTATTTAAATAAAATATTAATCATGCATGGATTGACACTCAAATTGGATATACCCTAATTTACAAGGTGATACCTGACCAAAGTGAAGCCATAGGACATAACAACAAATGACGACAACGGTCCACTGATGGTGATGACAGGGTACAACACTGAAAGCTCATCCTCCTTGAGGATGTTGACTAATTAGGGGAACCTCATGTCAACTCCAATCCACAATTCCATTGGCTAGGGCATGCTCAAACCTGGTAATTCAGGTGGAGTCGATGCCCGGTACCTGCATCCTACAACAAACAACAAGGTTGTGCATATATACATATATAACCATGTAATCACAAGCATAATGAACGGAAGTCACAGCGTGGCAGGGTACTCGGACACGAGTAATGCAACGCTGTTCTGTTCAAGTAACACATCATTGAATAACTAATACCAGTCATACATCATAATCATGATCGAACAACATATTAAACTAAAAGTAACATCAATCCATAATCATGTCCATCAACTGTGAAAGCACAAGGTACAAGTAAACAAGCATCATCCTAACATAGATCCATAATCAGCTAGCATAATATCAAAGAGTCCATCAAGCTCAAGGAGATCATAAACCATAACGTAAAAGTCCAAACATCTCGAAACTGTAAACATGCGCTACAAGACTATCATCTAAACCAGAACTGTCATAGGAAACACGAAAATAACATCTGTCACAGGCAAAAAATGAGGGGCATTACACATGGACAAATTTTAGTGTCTACAGAACTAACAAGAGGTTAAGAGACAATGTTATTGGCATTTTGGTAAGTGAATTGTGGATGAGACTGGCTAACAATAGGCATGTAAACATTAGGATTAAGGTTTTGATAAGTAAACTACAAGCTAGAGGAAGGTGGGACGAAGGTAAAGTTCCCACCTGTCACCCTAGAACCAGTGTTAGTGCTATTACCAGATTGTGCAATGGTGGTGACAACAGAAGAAGTGAATGTTGAGATAGAAGATGTTGACATGGGTATTGACACCTGTATCCCCATTTGGTTTTGAGAGGACGTGTTGTTGAGGAGCTCTACGTAGCTGGCTGACAACATAATGTTGTTATCCACTATGTGAGTGAAGTCGCATAGAACTCCCACACCTTGTAGATCATTGAGTAAAAAATTTATTAGATTTTCTATAAGAGGTACAACCTCCCCATCCAAGTGTTCCATGCCCAAGAATTGCTAGAAACTAGCCAACTCATTGTCTAGCTTCTGAATTCGGGCCTCCGGAACATGGGCTACAAAGTTCTCAAGAGCATCAAGAGAAGGTTGTGTCTCAGAGATCATCGACAAGGTGGGGATGTGATTTAAAGTTGGTTGCATTCCAGAACTCCCTGGGATGAATAGGTTATCAAATTCAAGTTTCGATGTGGAAACACCAAAGCTAGCTCATGAACGAGGGCCATTAGGATTTGATAACTTCTTCTCATAGGATGTTCATATTCGGAGCACTGGGTCACAAAATTGATAAAGCAATTATGAATTTTATGATGCTCATGTACTCTTAGGAAGCGATAGAGAAGAATTAGTGATGACAAGACAGATATGCTAATTAAGGGATAGAAGAATGAGAAAATGTTGTTTATTTTTTTGTTTTGAAAGGAAAGAAAGTTGTTTAAGTGTTGTTTTGCTTTCTAAACTACACACATAAAGTAAAATAAGATATGCAATATAAGTGTCTAATCAATTTATAAACTAATTAAACACAACAAAATGTAAACAAGGTTGCACAAATGTAAGCTATGTTGGGTTCACCAAAATGTGAAATGTGAAAAGAGGGTCCTAATCAACAACGAAGTAATTAGATCAAGGTCTCCTCATCTCATATTGGAAAACAAGCCACCAAGGGCTATAGGCTTGGTTGCTATCCCTAAAGAAGAGCCAAGCTACAGGTTGGTGGGGACTTTGTTCCTTTGTTGCAATGATTAGGGATTGATGATAAATGTGTTGACTAAACTATGTAATGAAGAGGCTTAAAGACAAGGATGAACCTGTCACTAGAAGTAGGACCTGCCGAAGCAGGACACGGGTGTTGGGCGCCCTAGTCCTAGGGTTTTGGGGTAGATAAATTTCTGTGCGTAGGTCTTTGTCTCTATAACCTTCGTCTCCCTTTCATTCATCGATAATTAGAAGACTTCACTCTAGATCTGCACACACACAAGAGGAGGAAAAATGGTTGTGCTATATAGGGGCTTGCCTCGGTTAAACCCCGTGTAAGTGTTTCCACTTCCACAATAATAGATGATATAGAGAGTGTGTGTTCGTGATGAACAGAGGTAGATAACTGATAAAGATTGCAATAATCAACTATAATGAAATGAACTCACCATAAAACCCTATTTAGACCTGATGTCACAACACTAGTCGCAAACTAGGAGATGTTGGAGAAGGAAGAAGCTTCGTTAAATACCTACAAAGGTTAGTGCAATAGAAGTAAAAATAATTCACAAGTAGAGAGCTTTAGAATTGTATAGAGAGCTTACAAATATGTATCAAATATTCATTCAAATATTACCTTGTCGTCCTCTCAAATGAGAGGGAGGGAGATACATATATATGAATCCCAATTACTTTTTAGAAGAGTTGTGTTAGGCCAACAAAAGGTGTACCACTTGATGTAACAAAGATGCCACTACAATTTCAAACTTTGTTCCGGGAAAAAAGGCTGGACCCGGGCACTAGGCACCCTAGTCTGGGCTAAATTTGCTCCCAAAATTTCAACAACTAAGGAATTTACCATTATTTCTTAATCAGGTCCTAAAACAAGCACTTCACGAACGAAGATAAACATACACGCTAAAGGAGTGCTAAACCTAGTGTGAAATTGTAAGTGGTAACAATTTTCAACACTATAAAGTTTCGTACTTCTATCCACTCACTATTAGTGTAGGTTTTTTATTTTCCTTATGTTAGGGTATTTTCTTTTCCTATACTTATTAATAAGTTTGCTTAGGTTATTTAGGCATTGTTATTATGAGACCACATGACATAATCCATTAGTTACATGTGTTGCTCTCACCCACTCTTTGGTAGTTGAGTCTCACACCCTCTTTTGGATTTATATGCCACCTCTCATAACCATTTATTTGTCTTTATTTAAGTAGGTGCAACCATGTATTTTGGTATTTACCAAGTAGGTAAAACTTCTACCCATTTTGGGTAGTTGGAGTTATTACACCTCTTGGATGTATATGCCCATATTTTTCTATATATACAACACTTATTTATCACCTTTTTTAGTCAGTGAGAGTAATGTGAACATTTTCTTAATTCTCTTACAGTTTGTCTTTTGAGTTCTCTCTTTCAGGATAATCTCTTCATTCCATTATTTTGATCTTTGATCATTTGTCAATTAGAGTGTGTGATCTACGACCGATAATATATCCTAGTTCAAATTCTTGCTTCTCGTATAATCTAACATGGTATCAGAGCCAATTTGTATGGTATAGCTCATTTTCATTGTCCAAATTTTGAGAGATATAAGACTAATCGTTGCTAATATTTTTTCAAAAACCTAGTATGATATTCTCTTGCATCCTCGGATGATCTAGAGAATCAGAATAGTTTAGAAATAAAAAATAAGCATATGTATTACTTTGGTTTGCATATATGTGTTATAAAATCTAAGTGATTGTAGCTTTTCTGTAATCCTGGCAATATTTTTAGCTATTCCATAGTGTCCAGAAGGCTCGAGAAAGTCAAGTTTGGCTTTTGTTTCACCAAAATTGGAGATTGGAGGACCTAGTTGCAAATAGGGGTTTGAAGCATGGTTCCAGAAGGTAGCTATCATTTCAGAGCACTTTTAGCCTAAATGGACCTCACCATTGCACTCAAAAGGCCTGAAAATTGAAAGATCGATTGTAAAATCATTGAAATCAGAGTTGGCAATCTCTGAGGCAAATTTTTTCACTCCCGGGTCGTACAGACTATCATATCGTACAAAATTTTTAATTTAAAAATACACAGTGTTAGTTAACTGCTAGTAGTTACACTAAATGCTAGTAGTTACATTAAATGCTAGTGGCTACATAATTACCAGAAAAAACACTATTGACCCAAAAGTGGTTTCCTTCCAAATACATGTGGTTTCATTTTTAAAAAGGGTGGTTTTGACCTCAAAAGGTGGTTTTGAAAAATTTCAAGGGTGGTTTTGGAGTATTTTGGTGAAAAAAATATTTTGGAAAATTTTTAGAATATTCCTTGATGATGTCAGCATGACATCATCCATCCTCACCCTCCAAGATTGCAATTTTCATGCTTTGCATTGTCATGAAGTTATTTTCTAATTTTCTAATTTGATGTTTTATTTTTTGAAAAATGGAAGGTTCTTCCATAATTTTTTGCATAGTTCTCATTTTGAGACCTTTTGGTAGCCATAACTTATGCAAATGGACTCCTTTTCAAGTCTCATTTTTCAAAGTTCATATTTTTATATGTATTCTACATTGGTGCTCTCAAATTGATCTCATATTGTACTTGAGCTATAATTTCAATGTTTTGGACATTTTAGGCCTTGTAAGAGTCTGAAAATCTAATATTTGCATTGTAAATCACACTAATTATAAAGTGCCACACATGATCTCTGGGGGGTCATTTCAAAAACTAGTGAAGAGGGGGGTATCTTGTATGTCTTATTTTTACACTTCTCTTTCTACATCACAATCTACTTTTCTACACTAATGGATCCATCAACAATTCTTGTTCTAACACCATAAAACTATTTTGAATGGAAATCTAAATGATAATCAATCTCAAAAGTCAAGGATTGCACGGGTTACTATGAGACTTGAAACAAAACCCACAAAGGATGCAAAAAAGATAAAATGGTTTAATAAATGTGATGAAGTATTTGGTACTCTATGTATGTCTATGTCTCCTAACTTACTCTTTCACATTGAGTCTACCACTACAACAAATGATGTGTGGACTACATTGGAAGATCTCTTTGGTAAGCAAGATGAAATAAGGGGTCATCAATTTGAGAACAAACTCATTGGGTTGAGTCCTAGCAACTTTGACACCATATTGACTTCTTCACAAAGTTAAAAGCCATCATATTGCAGTTAAAGCAACGTGGAATAGAAAAGAAAGACACACAATTGATCTTAAATATTATTTCTAAGATTAGTCCAAACTATTATGTATTTGTTTCTACCTTTCATGCCACAAAATGTGCTCTAGGTTCCAACTATAAAATGCCTTCTCTAGACTAATTTGTTGCAAAACTCACTAATGAGAAAGATAAATTGGTTCACATGGGTACAATTAAACCCTCTAATTCACATGCCTTGGCTATAAATCAAGGCACAAAAGAATAAAAAGAGATAGGCAAATAGGAAAAGAAACAAAAGAACTAAGGAGAGAAGAAGAAATATTAGAAACCTGTTGTCTCAAATGCAGCTAATCAAACCTCTTCATCAAAAGATGAACAACCTAAGAAGGAGAAGGTTAAGTGTGCCTATTGTAAGAGGCCTAGACATGATGAACACAAGTGTTTAGAGAAACAAATCGATCACGTTACTCATCTTCTTGAAAAGAACAACATCAAGGTGCCTAACTCTATCAAATAGGGTTCATCAGAAGGGTCTTCAAAGGACACAGAGAAAAGGAAGGGGAAAGGAAAGGGCAAGGCCCTAGTTGCATTTTCTTCATATCTTGATACTTGGATCATTGACTCAGGTGCTTTGCACCACATGGCTTCTTTGTAGAATGGTTTTGCCTCCTTAGAGCCATGTTTTATGCCTGCCATACTAATGGGTGATGAGACTCTTGTAGAAGTGCATGGGAGATGATCTATTGATGTGGGCAAAGGAACATTTTAGGATGTTCTCTGTGTTCCATCCTTGTCAACTAATCTCCTATCCATTTATAAAATCACTCACATAGGCTCTGGCAAGCGGGTTGAGTTCACACCAGAAATAGTGGTAATTAGTGAGTTGCACAGTGGGTCTACAGTTGTAGGAAAAGCATATCATTAGTCTAGACTTTATCACTTTTCTCATTTTATTCCCGACTTTCCTTCGACAGTACTACTCACTCACTCAGATGAGGTTAGTTGTTTGTAGCATCAATAGTTTGGCCACTTGAATTACCGTTACTTGCAACAACTCAGTCAATAGGACATGGTTTTAGGGTTGCATTTTATTCAATTTTTTGATGGAGTTTTCTAGGGATACATTCTTGGTAAGCATCTTGAGGAGAAATATGACAAAGGAAAAGCATGGAGGTCCACACAACTTCTAGAGTTAGTACATAATGACTTGGTTGGACCATTTCCACATCCATCTTTTAGCAAGCCTAGACATGTCTTGACATTCATTGATGATCTTTCCAAATACAATTGGATTTATTTTCTCAAATAGAAGTCTAAGTTTGCTAAGTCTTTTTAGGACTTCAAAGCTTTTGTAGAGAGCCAATCAGGGAAGGCCATCAAGATTTTGTGCATAGACAATGGGGGCAAATATGTTAACCATCGATTTGAACAATTTTGTGCTTCAGAAGGTATTGACTTGTAGCACATAGTTACATACAATCCTTAGTAGAATGGTGTTGTAGAATGCAAGATTATTTCCTTGAAAGAGATGACCAATTTTATGATTCACTCTAGATCATTGGCACCTCAGTACTAGGCAAAGGCCATAAACTGTGTGTGTTATATCGAGAACCAAGTACCTCACTAAGCTATGAAGGTGGTAACTCCTTTCCAAGCTTGGACTGGTTAGAAACCCATAGTTAAGCACTTTCAGGTGTTTGGTTCTCCTACATGGGCTTTCATTCTAGTAGAGAAACACAAGGCTATGGATCTGCAAAGCAAGCCTTACATATTTGTTGGGTATCCAGACAACGTCAAAGGCTACATGATTCTCCACCCTACCACTCATGAGTTTTTCATCAAGAGGAGTGTTTGTTTTGAGGACTCTTCCAGTTCTTCTCTAACCACTTCTCCATCTACCATCACATTGGAAATGTTGTGGCATGATGACCGTTCTTCAGAGGATCTTAATCCTCTTAATCATGATGAGGAGTCTTCTTCCCTCACTTCAGAGGGTGATAGTAATGATGAGGTTCCACCTTCCTCTCTTAGTCATCATTTAGAGGTTGATGATTCTCCTCTAGAATCTTCTGCCACTGGGCCTCTTTGGGCTCATTAGAAATTGTAGTTAGTAGGTAATTGGTTGGTGATTCTTTAGATACTAGAAGAACAAGGTCACAATTTCAACAGGCTCCACATCTCTTCATTGATTCAAATTTCGATCCATAGACTTTTCAGAAAGCTTCTGGTATCCCTAAGTAGGATGCTACTATGCATGAAGAGTTTAGTTCCTTGGAGAGGAACCATACTTGGGATTTAGTTCCCCTTCTTAAGGGAAGGAAACTTGTTTGATGCAAGTGGATATATCAAACAAAATTTGCAGCAGATGGGTTGGTTGACAAGTATAAGGCTCGCTTGGTCGCAAAAGATTCTCCCAGGTTCCTGGGATTGATTACTCTGAGACTTTTGTGACAGTTGCAAAAATACATTCCATCCAACTTGTCCTTGCTATATCTGCAACCCATCATTAGGAATCTCATCAGAAGGATTGAAGAGTGCTTTTCTTCACAATAACTTTCAGGAGGAAATCTACATGGAGTAACCACAAGGGTTCATTTAGGATTCTTCACTAGTTTTCCAACTTTAGAAGTCTCTCTATGGCCTCAAACAAGCCCCTTGGACCTGGTATGCCAAGATGGACTCCTTCCTTCCATCAGTTAGGTTCACTCGATGCTGATATGATCTGAACATATACATTCTGCAGTAGGATGATACTCTCACATTTCTGGTTCTCTATGTTGATGACTTGTTGATCATAGGGTGTCACTCATCCACCATCAAGGCAATAAAAACTTCTCTTCACGATCAATTCTTGATGTTAGACTTGGGTCTTTTGCATTACTTCTTGGGGATCACAATCACTCAGTCATATTTAGGTATGTTCATTGCATAACCCAAGTACACACTTGATATGCTCTCTAGATTTCACATTGTTGACTATAAGCTTGCATCAACTCCTTTTCTGTCAAGAGTCAAACTTGAGGCTGTTGAAAATGAAGGTAGAACTGCTGCTATAAACATTAAAATTTTGTGTATGCAAAGCTGAAATAAAGATTAATCTGTAACAATTAATGAACAATTGATTTGCATATTCAATCCAATGTAGAAGAGAAGAGAAGAGAAAAAGATTGCATAGTATTTATGTGGAGAAACCCTTTTGGGAAAAAACTCCACACCCAAAGATGTTTCCTAGTTGTATTAAATCTCTTTGAAAAAGATTACATTCAATACTGAAATTTCTCTAAGTCCTTGATGCACTTAACAAAATAGCTTCTTGCTTTTTTCTCTAAGTCTTTTACAAAACTTTTGCTTTTTTCTTCTACGTCTTTTTTCTTTCTCAATTCAACTCTCTCAAAAATGTATGGGGTTTTCAATTAAATCAAAAACCCTCTTTTAATTCAACAACTTCTAAATCCAAAAGCTTGAAACTCAAAATATAATCAATTACAGTTGATAACATAGCTTCCAAATCTCATGCAAAAATCAAGCTCACTTAAATTGAGAAGATTGAACTCAAACAAAGTCCAAACACTAAGTTAACTGTCCCTTCATGATGTGGGCACCCAAGATAGCTAAATATAGTTGTCCCAACATCAAACTTATCACCAAATAAAAGCAACATCAAAAACTCCTACATTTGGGCGTCCATACTTGCCCAATGAGTTTCTGATAACTGAAGTGATCAAATACACATCAAAATCATGCAAACAACATGCAAGATTGATGTCCCCAAGGTTATTCTAAAATATCTTGTTCTGTACATGCAAGTGACATGCAAACACCAGATCCAACATGCAACTGATACCCATTACCTATAATACTGAGATGTACCATCCTGCAACTTTCAGGAGTTGGAGTGTCCTACAAGTAATATCTTAAAACTGACATGCAACTGACATGCAAGCATTTTCAACAACATGCAACTAAAACCCATTTCCTGAATCACTAAGATGTACCATCCTGCAAGTTTCTAGAGTTGGAGTGTTTTGCAAGTAATCTCACAAAACTGACATGCAACTACATGTAAGGTCATATAACTGACATGCAAGAACATGCAAGGTCATACAAGTCCATAGGAATGACATGCAACGACATGCAAGCACATGCAAGTGACATACAACAACATGCAAGGTCATATAAGTCCATAGGAGTGACATGCAACAACATGCAAGTACATTCAACAACATGCAAGCACATGCAAGTCAATATGAGCAACATGCAACAACATGCATCAACATGCAACAACATGCAAGTACATGCAAGCTACATGTAAAAACATGCAAGCAATATCCAATTCATGCATCTCTAACACTGTAGTTAACTCCAACATTATATCCATGCAAGGTGTCTCAACATTATCCACTCATGTACATAAAAAAGCACAACTCCAATTCTAAAAATTAGACCCAAGTCTAACTCCTACTCACTAAGAGTTATCAAACTCTATTTTAAGACTTAGGAGAAGTCAACAAGGTCTTCATGGCTCCCATCTCAAAGTGGGCGTCCAAGTTTGACATTATCCATTTAGAACTTAATTGTAAAAGTCAAAGTGATGTAATTAATAAATAATTAATCTCTCAAAGTCTTAATGTGTTGGGGAACACATTCCAAGAACTTTAGAGACACATGAATTGGTTAGGATTGCAAGTTAATGGCAACTTATCCCAACATTCTCCCACTTGACATTATACATTGCAATAACTCTAAATGAATAATTCAAACTCTAAATCGAGTACAGTGATCAAGGCCAATGGCCTTTCTGCACCAAGTGAACTTATCTGTAGTAACTGGCTTCGTAAGATAATCTACAGCATTAACCAAAGTGTCAAATTTTTCAATCAAAACCTTACCATTCTCAACCATTTCTCGCACAAAGTGATACTGAACATCAACATGCTTAGTATGAGCATGATACATAGGATTTCTGGCTAAACAAATAGCACTTTGACTGTCACAATTAAGTCTTACAGTCTTATAATCAAAACCAATACCTTTCCCAAGTCTCTTTAACCAAACTTTCTCTTTGGAGGCATGTGTAGCAGCCATATACTTTGCTTCTGTAGTAGACAAAGTATCCGTGGGTTGCCTCTTACTCATCCAACTTACTGCAGCTCCAAACAAAGTAAACACATAGCCACTTGTGGACTTTCGACTATCCAAGTCACCTGCCCAATCAGAATCAACAAAACCCTGTATGTCCAATGATCTATCAACACTATCAATACCATGATAAACCAAACAATAATCAGAAGTTCCTTGCAAGTATCTAAACACCCTCTTAACATGATTCCAATGTTCTTTACCAGGGTTAGACATAAACCTACTTAAAACTTTCACTGCTTGTGCAATATTTGGTCTAGTGTAAACCATTGCATACATTAAACTACCAAGAACACTAGCATAAGGAACATTAGACATCTCTTCAAAAGCATCATTAGTGGTACAACACATGTCTAATTTCAGCTTAGTACCAATAGGAAAAGGAATGCTAACTGGTTTGCAATCATGCATATTAAACCTTTGCCAAATTGTATCAACATACTTACTCTGGCTTAAACATAGTTTTCTGTGAACATGATCCCTGTTGATCTCCATTCCAAGAATGTATTTTGTAGCCGCTAAGTCCTTCATATCAAAAGATTTACAAAGCTGAGTTTTAAGCTCTCTAATCATTTCCTTGCTGTTCCCAATAAACAACATGTCATCAACATACAAGACAATGATTAGAACCTGATCATCAATAATCTTAATATAAACACAATGATCTTCTTTAGTTCTAACAAAACCAAATCTTAATGCAAAAGCATCAAACTTCTAATACCATAGTCTAGGTGACTGTTTCAAACCATACAAAGATCTTTTCAATTTGCAAACCAAGTCTTCCTTCCCTTTAACAAGAAAACCATTAAGTTGCCTCATATAAATCTCCTCTTCAAGATCCCCATGCAAGAAAGCATTTTTAACATCCATTTTCTCTATCTCAAAATCAAAATTTGTAGAAATAGACAAAAGGAATCTAATAGAAGTTAATTTAGCAACTAGAAAGAAATTTTTATTAAAATCAACACCCTCTCTCTAGGAGCAGCCCTTGGCTACCAATCTAGCCTTGTACCTTTCTAGATTACCATCTACACCAATTTTCTTTTTATAAACCCACTTACAACCAATGGGCTTTCTTCCTTTGGGCAAATGCACAAGATCCCAAGTGTCACAAGTGTCCAAGGAATTCATTTCCTCATACATAGCTTGCAACAAAGACTCACTTTCTTCTGAAGAAAGAGCCTCCTTGAAAGATCTAGGTTCATCTTTAGTACACAATAAAGCAAATATACAACGAAAATCAGGAGGGCTATACCTGTCAGTTGGATTTCGTTGCCTTGTGGATTTTCTTATAGTAGGAGTAAGAGGCTTTGTATGTTCCTCTATATGCTCATCTTGAACATCATTATCTAAACTTCCTAAACTCTCTTCTTCTTCTCCATTCCCAAACCCATCTAGTTGTTCTTCAACATGTGCATCTTCTTGCTAATTTGTAATTGTTTTAAAATGCACTATTTTTCATTTTTCTTGTTCCTTTGGTTGTTCCTCACCTTCATAAGCTCTAAACTCTCTAAAAATAACATCTCTTGATAAAATCATTTTCTTGGTTAGAGGGTTCTAGAGTTTGTAACTTTTTACATTCTCAACATAACCTACAAAGATGCATTTTTGAGCTTTTGGATCCAGTTTAGTTCTTTTCTCTTTAGGCACATGAACAAAAGCCTCACAACCAAATATCCTTAAATGTGAAACAAAAGGTTTTCCTTTTAACCACATTTCATAAGGAGTCTTATCTTCAAGAATAGAGCAAGGAGATCAATTAATTAAATAAAAAGAAGTACTTATAGCCTCAGCCCAAAAACACTGATCTAGCTTAGCACTGCTTAACATGCTCCTAGCTCTTTATATTAAGGTTTGGTTCATTCTTTCTACTACCCCATTTTGTTGGGGTGTATAAGGTGTTGTTTTCTATCTCACAATACTTGCATTCTTACAAAATTCATCAAATTCCTTTGAACAATATTCACCACCATTATCTGATCTCAACACCTTTATTTTACAATTTGTTTGCTTCTCAACTAAGGCCTTAAATTCTTTAAACTTAGTGAAAACTTTAGATTTTGTATTCATAAAATAAATCCAAGTGTATCTTGATACATCATCAATGAATGTGACATAATATCAAGATTTTGCAAAAGATTCAACATCCACAGGTCCAGAAACATCTAAATGTATAATCTCTAATAAACTCTTTGCATTATTTGTTCCACTAGGAAATGAAGATCTACTTTGTTTTCCAAACACACAATGCTCACAGAAATCATTTTTACCAAAAGAATAATCTAAAAAACTGTCAACCAATTTTTTATTAATAATGGTTCTAAGACCTTTTTCACTGATGTGACCCAATCTATGGTGCCACAACATACAAGTGGTTTCAGTGTCTATTACATTGGCTGAATTATTCAAAGTAGATGCATTTAATCTAAACAAGTTTCCCATCCGAAATCCTTTAGCAACCACCCAATTCCCTCTCACCAACTTGTAACCAGACTTATCAAATGTCACATTCATTCAGGAATCATTTAACTTTGATATATAAAGTAAGTTTATTGCTAGCCCTGGAATATGCAAAACATCATGAAGGGTTTTAACCCTTCCATCACTACAATACAACTTTACCTTTTCCTTGCCAATTATTTGTTTTGTACTATTGTCACCAAGGAAAACTTCACCTCCATCATATGCTGAATATTTTGAGAACCACTCCTTGTTGAAAGTCATATGGTAGGAGCAACCTGAATGAATAAGCCAAGAATCATTACTTACTATTTTAGCTGAAATAATTAATGCATCATTGTCACCATCCTCCGAGGATTTTTTAGTGGAAGAATCTGAGCTCTTTTTCTTGCTCTTATAGTCTTTCTTCACATGTCCCCATTTGCCACAGTTCTAACATTTTACCTTGCTCTTACCAGATGGGGTTTTGGAACTACCTTTAGATTTACCCTTCTTCTTATCTCCTTTGGGTGTCTTTTCCTTAGTTCTACCCCTTACATGTAAAGCATCTTGGGATCCACCATTTTTGGATTTTCTTCTCATTTCTTCTGAAAGAAGTGTAGCAATGAGACTGTCCATCTTTGGATCTATACCACTACCATTGATAGCAACAATTAGATTTTCCCAAGATTCTGGTAAAGAACATAATAATAAGATACATTTATCCTCTTCTTCTAGCTTAACATCTACAGATGCAAGTTGACTTATAATCAAATTAAATGCATTCAAATGGTTTGCAACAGAATCTCCATTCTTCATTTTCAATGAATACAACTGTCTTTTGAGATATAACTTGTTAGTTAAACTTTTGGTTTGATAAATATCACCTATCCTCTTCCATAGCTTGTATGTAGTAGTTTCAGTAGAAACATTCAAGAGGACATCATCTGCAAGGCACAACCTTATAGTTCCTCATGCTTTTTTATCAAGTTTCAACCAATCTTCATCTTTCATAGTTGTAGAGGGATTCTTTTCATTTTCAACAGCAACCCATTGTTCTCTTTCTTCCAAGAGATCTTCCATTTTTAATTTCCACATCTCGTAGCCTGATCCATTGAATTTATTAACATCCATATGAGAGGTAGAACCCATTGTATACAATCTCCTTCAGAAATATGTAAAACCTACAAAAACAAAGCTCCCACTACAGCTAAAAACCTTCAAAACTTTGAGAGAAAGACATCCCTCACTCTCCACAACCGTTAGTTCTGATACCAAATGTTGAAAATGAAGGTAGAAATGCTGCTATAAAATTTAAAATTTTGAGTATGCAAAGCTGAAATAAAGATTAATCTGTAACAATTAATGAACAATTGATTTGCACATTCAATCCAATATAGAAGAGAAGAGAAGAGAAAAAGCTTGCACATTATTTACATTGAGAAACCCTTTCGGGAAAAAACTCCACACCCAAAGATGTTTCCTACTTGTATTAAATCTCTTTGAAAAAGATTACATTCAATACTAAAATTTCTGTAAGTCCTTGATGCACTTCACAAAAAAGCTTCTTGCTTTTTTCTCTGTCTTTTACAAAAACTTTTGCTTTTTTCTTCTAAGTCTTTTTTTCTCAATTCAACTCTCTGGAAAATGTATGGGGTTTTTAATTAAATCAATTAACCCTCTTTTAATTCAACAACTTCTAAATCCAAAAGCTTGAAACTAAAAATATAATCAATTACAGTTGATAACATAGCATCCAAAGCTCATGCAAAAATCAAGCTCACTTAAATTGAGAAGACTAAACTCAAACAAAGTCCAAACACTGAGTTAACTATCCCTTCATGATGTGGGTGCCCAATATAGCTAAATATAGTTGTCCCAACATCAAACTTATCACCAAATAAAAGAAACATGAAAAACTCCTCCATTTAGGCGTCCATACCTACCCAATGAGTTTCTGATAATTGAAGTGATCAAATACACATCAAAATCATGCAAACAACATGTGAGATTGATGTCCCCAAGGGTATTCTGAAATATCTTGTTCTGTACATCCAAGTGACATGCAAACATAGGATCCAAGATGCAACTAATACCATTCCCTGAAATACTGAGATGTACCATCCTGCAACTTGCAGGAGTTGGAGTGTCCTGCAAGTAACATCTTAAAACTGACATGCAACTAACATGCAAGCATTTTCAACAACATGCAACTGATACCCATTTCCTGAATCACTGAGATGTACCATCCTACAAGTTTTTGGAGTTAGAGTGTTCTGCAAGTAATCTCACAAAACTGACATGCAACTACATGCAAGGTCATATAACTGACATGCAAGAACATGAAAGGTCATACAAGTCCATAGGAATGACATGCAAGCACATGCAAGTGACATGCAACAACATGCAAGGTCATATAAGTCCATAGGAGTGACATGCAACAACATGCAAGTACATGCAAGTGACATGCAACAACATGCAAGTCAATATGAGCAACATGCAATAACATGCATCAGCATGCAACAACATGGAAGTACATGCAAGTAACATGCAACAACATGTAACAACATGCAAGTACATGCAAGCTACATGCAAAAACATGCAAGCAATATCTAATTCATGCATCTCTAACACTGTAGTTAACTCCAACATTATATCCATGCAAGGTGTCTCAACATTATCCACTCATGTACATAAAAAAGCACAACTCCAAGTCTAAAAATAAGACCCAAGTCTAACTCCCACTCACTAGGAGTTATCAAACTCTATTTTAAGACTTAGGAGAAGTCAACAAGGTCTTCATGGCTCCCATCTCAAAGTGGGCACCCAAGTTTGACATTATCCATTTAGAACTTAATTGCAAAAGTCAAAGTGATGTAATTAATAAATAATTAATCTCTCAAAGTCTTAATGTGTTGGGGAACACATTCCAAGAACTTTGGAGACACATGAATTGGTTAGGATTGCAAGTTAATGGCAACTTATCCCAACATTCTCCCACTTGACATTAATCATTGTAATAACTCTAAATGAATAATTCAAACTCTAAATCAAGTACAGTGATCAAGGCCAATGGCCTTCTTGTACCAAGAGAACTTATTTGTAGTAACTCGCTTCGTAAGATAATTTGCAGCATTAACCAAAGTGTCAATTTTTTCAATCAAAACCTTACCATTCTCAACTATTTCTCGCACAAAGTGATACTGAACATCAACAAGCTTAGTACGAGCATGATACATAGGATTTTTGGCTAATCAAATAGCACTCTGATTGTCACAATTAAGTCTTACAGTCTTACAATCAAAACCAATACCTTTCCAAAGTCTCTTTAACCAAACTGCCTCTTTGGAGGCATGTGTAGCAACCATATACTCTGCTTATGTACTAGATAAAGCAACCGTGGGTTGCCTCTTACTCATCCAACTTATCGCAGCTCCAAACAAAGTAAACACAACCACTTGTGGATCTTCGACTATCCAAGTCACCTGCCCAATCAGAATCAACAAAACCCTGTATGTCTAATGATATGTCAACACTATCAATACCATGATAAACGAAACAATAATCAAAAGTTCCTCGCAAGTATCTAAACACCCTCTTAACATGATTCCAATGTTCTTTACCAGGGTTAGACATAAACCTGCTTAAAACTCCCACTGCTTGTGCAATATCTGGTCTAGTGCAAACCATTGCATACATTAAACTACCAAGAACACTAGCATAAGGAACATTAGACATCTCTTCAAAAGCATCATCAATGGTAGGACACATGTCTAATTTCAGCTTAGTACAAATAGGAAAAGGAATGCTAACTAGTTTGCAATCATGCATATTAAACCTTTGCCAAATTGTATCAACATACTTACTCTGACTTAACCATAGTTTTCTGTGAACATGATCCCTATTGATCTCCATTCCAAGAATTTTTTTTATAGCCCCTAAGTCCTTCATATCAAAAGATTTACAAAGCTGAGTTTTAAGCTCTCTAATCATTTCCTTGCTGTTCCCAATAAACAACATGTCATTAACATACAAGACAATGATTAGAACCTGATCATCAATAATCTTAAGATAAACACAATGATCTTTTTCAGTTCTAACAAAACTAACTTTTAATGCAAAAGCATCAAACTTCTGATACCACATTCTAGGTGACTATTTCAAACCATACAAAGATCTTTTCAATTTGCAAACCAAGTCTTCCTTCCCTTTAACAACAAAACCATCAAGTTGCCTCATATAAATCTCCTCTTCAAGATCCCCATGCAAGAAAGCATTTTTAACATCCATTTTCTCTATCTCAAAATCAAAATTTGTAGCAATAGACAAAAGGAATCTAATAGAAATTAATTTGGCAACTAGAGAGAAAATTTCATTAAAATCAACACCCTCTCTCTGGGAGTAGCCCTTGGCTACCAATCTAGCCTTGTACCTTTCTAGATTACCATCTACACCAATTTTCTTTTTATAAACCCACTTAAAACCAATGGGCTTTCTTCCTTTGGGCAAATGCACAAGATCCCAAGTGTCACAAGTGTCCAAGGAATTCATTTCCTCATACATAGCTTGCAACCAAGACTCACTTTCTTCTCAAGAAAGAGCCTCCCTGAAAGATCTAGGTTCATTATTAGTACACAATAAAGCAAATATACAACAAAAATTAGGAGGGCTATACCTGTCAATTAGATTTCGTTGCCTTGTGGATTTTCTTATAGTAGGAGTAAGAGGCTCTGTATGTTCCTCTATATGCTCATCCTGAACATCATTATCTGAACTTCTTGAACTCTCTTTTTCTTCTCCATTCCTAAACCCATCTAGTTGTTCTTCAACATGTGCATCTTCTTGCTTATTTGTAATTGTTTCAAAATGCACTGTTTTACCTTTTTCTTGTTCCTTTGGTTGTTCCTCACCTTCATAAGCTCTAAACTCTCTAAAAATAACATCTCTTGATAAAATCATTTTCTTGGTTAGAGGGTTCCAGAGTTTGTAACCTTTTACATTCTCACCATAACCTACAAAGATGCATTTTTGAGCTTTTGGATTCAGTTTAGCTCTTTTTTCTTTAGGCACATGAACAAAAGCCTCACAATCAAATATCCTTAAATGTGAAATAGAAGGTTTTCTTTTTAACCACATTTCATAAGGAATCTTATCTTCAAGAATAGAGCAAGGAGATCTATTAATTAAATAACAAGAAGTACTTACAGCCTCAGCCCAAAAATACTGATCTAGCTTAGCACTACTTAACATGCTCCTATCTCTTTATATTAAGGTTCAGTTCATTCTTTCTGCTACCCCATTTTGTTGGGGTGTATAAGGTGTTGTTTTCTATCTCACAATACCTACATGCTTACAAAATTCATCAAATTCCTTTGAACAATATTCACCACCATTATTTGATCTCAACACCTTTATTTTACAATTTGTTTGCTTCTCAACTAAGGCCTTAAATTCTTTAAACTTAGTGAAAACTTCATATTTTGCATTCATAAAATAAATCCAAGTGTATCTTGATACATCATCAATGAATGCGACATAATATCAAGATTTTACAAAAGATTCAACATCCACATGTCCAAAAACATCTGAATGTATAATCTCTAATAAACTCTTTGCATTATTTGTTCCACTAGGAAATGAAGATCTACTTTGTTTTCCAAACACATAATGCTCACATAAATCATTTTTGCCAACAGAATAATCTGAAATACCGTCAACCAATTTTTTATTAATAATGGTCCTAAGACCTTTTTCACTGATGTGACCCAATCTATGGTGCCACAACATACAAGTGTTTTCAGTGCCTGTTACATTGGCTGAATTATTCAAATTAGATGCATTTAATCTAAACAAGTTTCCCATCTGAGATCCTTTAGCAACCACCCAATTCCCTCTCACCAACCTGCAACTAGACTTATGAAATGTCACATTCATTCAGGAATCATTTAACTTTGATACAGAAAGTAAGTTTCTTGCTAGTCTTGGAATATGCAAAACATCATGAAGGGTTTTAACCCTTCCATCACTGAAATATAACTATACCTTTCCCTTGCCAATTATCTGTTTTGTACTATTGTCACCAAGGTAAACTTCACCTCCATCATATGCTGAATATTTTGAGAACCACTCCTTGTTGGAAGTCATATGGTAGGAGCAACCTGAATGAATAAGCCAAGCATTGTTACTTACTGTGTTATCTGAAATAATTAATGAATCAAATTTCTTTTTCTTGCTCTTGCAGTCTTTCTTCACATGTCCCCGTTTGCCACAGTTCCAACATTTTACCTTGCTCTTACCAAATGGGGTTTTGGAACGACCTTTAGACTTACCCTTCTTCTTATCTCCTTTGGGTGTCTTTTCCTTAGTTCTACCCCTTACATGTAAAGCATCTTGGGATCTACCATTTTTGGATTTTCTTCTCATTTCTTCTGAAAGAAGTGTAGCAATGAGACTGTCCATCTTTGGATCTATACCACTGCCACTGATAGAAACAATTAGATTTTCCCAAGATTCTAGTAAAGAACATAATAATAAGATACATTTATCCTCTTCTTCTAGCTTAACATCTACAGATGCAAGTTGACTTATAATCAAATTAAATGCATTCAAATGGTTTGCAACAGAATCTCCATTCTTCATTTTCAATGAATACAACTGTCTTTTGAGATATAACTTGTTAGTTAAACTTTTGGTTTGATAAATATCACCTATCCTCTTCCATAGCTTGTATGCAGTAGTTTCAGTAGAAACATTCAAGAGGACAACATCTGCAAGGCACAACCTTATGGTTCCTCGTGCTTTTTTATCAAGTTTCAACCAATCTTCATCTTTCATAGTTGTAGATGGATTCTTTTCATTTTCAATAGCAACCCATTGTTCTCTTTCTTCCAAGAGATCTTCCATTTTTAATTTCCACATCTCGTAGCCTAATCCATTGAATTTCTTAACATCCATATGAGAGGTAGAACCCATTGTATACAATCTCCTTCACAGATTTGTAAAACCTACAAAAACAAAGCTCCCACTACAGTCAAAAACCTTCAAAACTTTGAGAGAAAGACGTCCCTCAGTCTCCACAACCATTAGCTCTGATACCAAATGTTGAAAATGAAGGTAGAACTGCTGCTATAAACTTAAAAATTTTGAGTATGTAAAGCTGAAATAAAGATTAATCTGTAACAATTAATGAACAATTGATTTGCACATTCAATCCAATGTAGAAGAGAATAGAAGAGAAAAAGCTTGCACAGTATTTACGTGGAGAAAGCCTTTCGGGAAAAAACTTCACACCCAAAGATGTTTACTGCTTGTATTAAATCTCTTTGAAAAATATTGCATTCAATACTGAAATTTCTCTAAGTCTTTGATGCACTTCACAAAAAAGCTTCTTGCTTTTTCCTTTGTCTTTTACAAAAACTTTTGTTTTTTTCTTCTAAGTCTTTTTTTTCTCAATTCAACTCTTTGGAGAATGTATGGGGTTTTCAATTAAATCAACAACCCTCTTTTAATTCAACAACTTCTAAATCCAAAAGCTTGAAACTCAAAATATAATCAATTATAGTTGATAACATAGCTTCCAAAGCTCATGCAAAAATCAAGCTCACTTAAATTGAGAAGACTGAATTCAAACAAAGTCCAAACACTGAGTTAACTGTCCCTTCATGATGTGGGCACCCAATATAGCTAAATATAGCTATCCCAACATCAAACTTATCACCAAATAAAAGCAACATCAAAAACGCCTCCATTTAGGCATCCATACTTGCCCAATGAGTTTCTGATAACTGAGGTGATCAAATACACATCAAAATCATGCAAAAAACATGCGAGATTGATGTCCCCAAGGTTATTCTAAAATATCTTGTTCTGTACATCCAAGTGACATGCAAACACCAGATCCAAGATGCAACTGATACCCATTACCTGAAATATTGAGATGTACCATTCTACAACTTTCAGGAGTTGGAGTGTCTTGTAAGTAATATCTTAAAACTGACGTGCAAGCATTTTCAACAACATACAACTGATACTCATTTCCTGAATCACTGAGATGTACCATCCAACAAGTTTCTAGTGTTGGAGTGTTCTGCAAGTAATCTCACAAAACTGACATGCAACTACATGCAAGGTCATATAACTAACATGCAATAACATGCAAGGTCATACAAGTCCATAGGAATGACATGCAACAACATGCAAGGTCATATAAGTCCATATGAGTGACATGCAACAACATGCAAGTACATGCAAGTAGCATGCAACAACATGCAAGCACATGCAAGTGACATGCAACAACATGCAAGTCAATATGAGCAACATGCGACAACATGCATCAACATGCAACAACATACAAGTACATGCAAGTAACATGCAACAACATGCAACAACATGTGAGTACATGCAAGCTACATGCAAAAAGATGCAAGCAATATCTAATTCATGCATCTCTCACACTATAGTTAACTACGACATTATATCCATGCAAGGTGTCTCAACATTATCCACTCATGTACATAAAAAAGCACAACTCCAAGTTTAAAAATAAGACCCAAGTCTAACTCCCACTCACTAGGAGTTATCAAACTCTATTTTAAGACTTAGGAGAAGTCAACAAGGTTTTCATGGCTCCCATCTCAAAGTGGGCACCAAAGTTTGACATTATGCATTTAGAAGTTAATTGCAAAGTCAAAGTGATTTAATTAATAAATAATTAATCTCTCAAAGTCTTAATGTGTTGGGGAACACATTCTAATAACTTTGGAGACACATGAATTGGTTAGGATTGCAAGTTAATGACAACTTATCCCAACAAAGGCCAAGTGTTCTTCACCCTTGATTGGTGGCACTTTGTACCAATAACTTGTTGGGAGTCTCATCTATTTGACTCACATGAGGCCTGACATTTCATATGTCGTGGGCATGGTCTCTTAGTTTATTTAGGAGCCCCATGAGTTGCATTAGAAAGCAACCAAGTGGATACTCTAATATGTACAAAGTACTCAGAATTATGGGATTCAATATGCAGCGGGTGTGGATATTGACTTGGTGGGACATACAGATTCAGATTGGTTAGGTGATTCTTAGGATTACAAGTCTACATTAGGTTATTGCTTCTCACTTGGTTCTGACCCAGTTTGTTGGTTGAGCAAGAAGTAGTCTACAATTGCTCTTTCATCTATAGAGGCTAAGTATCGAGGGGTAGTTAATTCCACCACTGAAGCCATCTGACTTTAGAACATTCTCATTGAGTTTGACATTCCGTTCAGAAATATTACAATCATCTTTTGTGATAACCAGAGTGCAATACATATCTTAAAGAATCTAGTCCATCACTAGTAGACCAAACACATTGAGATACACATGCACTACATTTGGGAGCTGATGCATGGAAACACCATTGATCTCAAGTACTATTAGACATCAGAGAAAATCACATACATCTTTACCAAACCATTCACCAAGAGCAAGTTCCTTCATCTATGAACTTTGTTGGGGGTGCAACCAGTGTCTACTTTAGGATGGGCTTCTTAGTCCTTTGCTTTCACTCTCTACTCTACGGGTGTTTTCTCTCTCTATTTTGGGGGTGGGGCTATTCCTTTGTGGGGGAGGCTTCTTATCTTTTGGGGGGAATTCTTTGTACATGGGTACCTCTCATAACCATTTATTTGTCTATATTTGAGTAGATGAAACCATGCATTTTGGCATTTACCAAGTAGGTAAAATTTCTGCCTATTACACCTCTTGGATGTATATGCCCATATTTTGTTATATACAACAATCACCTCTCACCTTTGCTAGTCAATGAGAGTAATGTAAGCATTTTCTAGATTCTCTTGCAATTTGTCTCTTGAGTTCTCTTTTTCAAGATAATATCTCCATTACACTATTTTGATCTTTGATCGTTTGTCGATTGGAGTGCATGTGATCTATGACTGAAGATAGATCCTAGCTCAAATTCTCAATTCTTGTAGAATGTAACACTCACAACAAATCCCAAAGGTACTTTTTAGCACCACATTTTTCTTAGCAATAGGTATAGAATGCAATAGATTTTGAAGTGCATTTCAATAGAGCATGAAACTATGCAAGGGAAAAGAAGCCAAAAATTAAACCATAGTTGTGGCTAAGTCTTAAGCAGCCTCAGAGTAACCAAGCTAAACCATCACTAATTAATAGGTGCAAATACAAATCTTGATCTTTGGATTCAATTGTCAATCACATTACACAATCAAATCTTCATCATCGACAACTCTCAACTAAGAAATAGCTAAGAAATATTCTAACCCTCTTTACATTTATCATTTTCAACTCATTAATATAGGTCTAATTAGTATTTACTATTGTTACCAATTGATTAGTTCATTTCCCTACATTTTGGTGAACCTCAACATTTTCACACCCTTGTAGTGTTTCACTCTAGGATTTGACCTTCATTTTTTTGATTCTATACATTTCTTTATCACATCTAAAACTTGTGTGTATTCATTATCTTTTTGATACTTGATAAACCACAATATATGGTGTATGCCAAACCATCTTCCTAGGTCCTATATTCCCACCCGATGAAGCCCCATGCTTAACCCTACAATGGCCATGGATCATGTTCAGTCACCAATTATTGAAAACTTGATTACATCCATGTACCTTAGTGAAGAGAATCCATTTGACCACGAGGATCATCTCAAACATAGAAAATCAAAAGAAATAAACTATGGACAATAAGTTATAAATTCTCAAAGAGGACAATACCAAGGTTGATAATGACACAACTTTAGATTTAGTAAATGCAATTTAAAACTTTCTCATGACCAAATCACATGATTGAAGTGCTCAAGAGCATTAACCAAATTGTGGGCAAAATTGATGTTGCTATGGATGCTCTCCTTCCTTCACATTCTCAAGCCTCTTCTTCCATCTTACTTTCTCAACCCAAATATCCTACCTTTCCCATCCAATGCCCCACTTCCTTCACTTCCACACCCATGACATTTCCATCACTTTATTGACCGCATTCATCTCATATTGCACCCATTCTCATATCCATTCTTATACTCACCTCCCATATTTTTTATACCCCAATTGTTCCTTCAAAACCACTATATTATCCCTCAAAACCTTTTTTCCAACCATTCCATATAATCCCTTCTTCCCCCATTGCATCCCCAACTATTTACACCCCACTCTTTACCACACACATTCTGACCCCTTCCACCAATGTTCCATAACTTTTTTTACAAAGCATCATGAAACAATTTAGTGAAATTAAAAGTATGCTCAATACCCTTCCCCAAATCTCCAAATAAGACCTAACTCATGAGTTTACCCACAATCCTCTACCCTATGACATATTGGCTTATCCATTCCTAATGAATGTTGTGGCACCTAGATTTCAAATGTACAATGGAAAAGGTAATCCTTGACATATATTAGGTTATTTAATGTTACATATTTGGATTTTTTGTGCGATGATTGATTGCTTGATAAATTATGTTTATGTCTATTAAAGGATTTGTCCTAGAATTTTTTACTTGTTGCAACATGGTTCCTTCCATTCCTTTATCGAACTAGCAAATGCTTTCATCCAATATTTTTGAATTGACATTGGCCTAAAAGTTAGATTTTTGATTTATTCCAATGTAAGCAAGGGACCAATAAAGGAGTAAATTATTATGTTCTAAGATTTCAACCTTTGCTGGAAAAAATGCATTACCAACTATTGGATGATGAAATCCAAAGAATGTTCATCAATATCTTGCTCCTTCCTACTAAAGATAAAGTTGTTTTCAATTATTATGACACATTTTTGGATTTATGTACAAGCATTAGAGATCATGAAGTAAGATTTTTGGGGGATAATCTTTTGAAATATGGATCACTATTACTCCTACATCTTCCTCATCCTACCCTTCGAAGTATCAACCAAAAGACAATTTCAAAAAGGGTAGTGATATATCAAGTCATAAACAAGATACTAGGCCAAATACAAATCATTAAATTAGTATCAAACCACAAATATAACACAAAATTACAAAGCTTCTTGATCTTCTTTCTATTATATTGCAACAAATTTTAGGGGAAAACATGATTAGTCTTCCACCTATAAGACCATTAGATGCTTCAATCTATGTTCCAAAAGGTTTTGATCCAATGCTTTTTATAACCATCATCACATTAATGGTCATGGCACAATGTTATATAGGCTAATATCATAAAATACAATATTTGATTGACAATAACATGATTCATGTGGACGAGATGATTGATGGGGACAACCATTCAATTTCCACTCTAAATCAAAATCTCAAAATTAAAACAAACCATTTTCCATAACTTAATCAATCTAATCATGTAGAAACCATGGTGGAAGATGAACTAATAACTAAAGAAACAATGGAACTTTGAAGGATTTTGTTGGAGTAGTTGATGAGCAAAATAGTGGACCTCCCTCTTATACATTACATTCTCATATGATGAAATCCCCAATAATAGATATCACGAACCACTCTATATCATAAGAACTATAGCACACAAACTCAAGGAATTGTGATTGACCTTGCTTACATTTCAACATTTTTATGAAGGAATTTTTGTTTACTAATTATTTGCACCAAGAATCGTATGCACATTTAGGGGTTTCTCTTAAGTGTTCAAATGACATCATGATTATAGGTTGCATTGTCTTGAAATTGAAATTTGAACAATGAGGGGACCTCATACCATTTCACATTATTCTTACTTTTGATATACATAGCCTCATCTTTGGTCAACCATGGATAGAACAAATTAAATTCACCCCTTCTATTTTACACCAATGTGTAAAATTTATTCATCAAGGGTAAATTTAAAGTTCCAAGAGATCCCTATCATCTTCTTTCAAAGCATCCTCACTTTACTATGATACATTTATCCATATCCCAAAGAGCCTCCACATGAATTGAGGAATGTCCCATATATCATCTGTAAAGCGCATAGAGCAAGCACAGACAAAAAAGAATAAGTGGTTTTGTAGAAAAAAGTATGAGATAAATTCTACAAATTTTGGATCTCACTAAATGTCTCATACCATTGCACTTGTTAAGACTTTGTAAAATTTCCATTTTGTGGTCCTTTATGTTCAAATGTTGCCTTCCTAACATGCTTGCAAAGTGTGACAACTTCTATAAAAGATTGCTAATAAAAGTCCTTAATTAAATATGGGCAAATGCCAACATAGGGCTATTTTGGTCATTCTCCCTTCACTAATAGCAATGTTAAAAATTCAAATTATTGTCATCCTTCATCTCTTTTCATGTTTGTGCTTAGTCTCCTTTCCCCCCATGGTTACAACTCTATACATTTTCACAATGTAGCCCTAAAATTTTTGTTAACTGTAGTTGCAAGCATTTTAACTTTATGCTAAGTTGTCATCAATTGCTACAACATTTACTACTACGGGTTATCTGTAGTTACCATGTTTCTTTAAGTGGTCAATCAAACACAGGTAACTAGATTGCACTCTGCTTTGCCTTTATGTTGGGTTCTTGTAATTGACATTTTCCCATTTCAATGCATTGGTGCAAATTAATATTTTATTACTCAAGCATTGCCAAATGGTGGGTCCAGACATTGGCTAGGCAAGAGAATGGAAAATTATATAGTGACATGTGTCTACTCTTGGAATTGCTAAACCATGTGTGTAAATTCCAATTGTCTGGCATCTCAACAATGAGTATTATGCCATTGCCCCGTCACTCTTTAGCTATGCCAATGCCCTTGATCCATGTGGAAACTTCTTATTGATTTCACTAAGGCTTGGTCTTTGTGTTTGGTTTCAAGAATCCCATAGCCTCAACCTGGTGCATTGGCATAATGGATGTTATCTTTCCACCTAACAATTGTGCAATGGATTGTCATGCTTCCCTAAACGAGTCCTGTCATGCTAGTTATCAAACTGGGTCCAACCATTTTGAAGTGTTTAAAAGCACATGCTATTTTTGAAGACTTAAAATGCCATTTTGGACCAATCAAAGATCTTAACTGAGACTGTCATTGTGATGAGTTTCTAAATAACATAACATTTGACTTGACATGGTGGCACATTGTCATTGATCACATGGAGAGAAGATTGAAATCTATCATATAAATTCTCTTCAAATGGTTTAACTCCCACATCCATCTTTGAGAAGCACACACATTAGTGACTCCATTAATGCAACCTATGTGATTCATTGCAACACTTGCACTTCATATAAAAGGGAAGATTGTGCTAATAATTTAGATCATTGTGCCCTAAATTTATATTTTATTCTTTTCAATCTAGCATGTAAATTTTGAGAAGAGCCTATGTTATAAAGTAATTGAGTATTTCAGCCGACTAAAGAATCTACTATCATAAGCTATTTGGTGCCAACATTAATAGAGGGAAGATGAGTGAGTTATTGTTTCCAGCACTTCTTCTCCTATTGTTTTGATTGAATATTATTTATTCTTGTTCCATTATTGTGGCTTCTGGTGTGTTAAGAAACTCTAAGAATAGTTTTCAAGTTGTAATCAAGAAATTAAATCTAAAACCCTAGGCAACTAGATTTATCTTGAACATTCAAAATGTCTTACAAATGTAAGTCAACTTAAGATCTTATAGAATTACTCCCATGGTCAATGACAAATTGTAAAATGTCTACTAGAAAAGGGGGTTTTAACCGATCAACTAGAGGATTGCATGGCTAAAATCTGTGATCCCATTGCCTTCAAGAATGGAGGGGAATTGTTCAGTTCATTTTTTAGATAATCAAGTGGGTGAATCCCACTCTACAATTCTTGGAGATTCAACCTAGGTAAAGTGGTTGTTCCTAATTGTTTCATCAACCCATAATTTGTAGAATGGATAATAAGGAATTACAACCCTAAAACTTTTATTGTATATGATCCTAGGGGCAATAAGTTGTTTACTATGAATAGGGAGTTATTTCAAAAAAAGTTCATTTGAACCTAGAGGCCAAGAATCCTTTAGACATGAAGATTTTGGGATTAGAGGTATAATAGGCTTAGGATGAGTTATAGAGATAAAGTGGGGGAGAGAATAAATTGGAACCAATCCCTAATGAGGAGATTAATCCCCTTAACATGCAGTCATTTGTGGAATATTTCTAGGACATATTTTAGTGCATGTATCAGGTTCTAGGGATTAATGTGCAACCAATGATCCCAAAATGTGTATTGGTTTTTGCTTCACAAATTCAAAACATGCATGTAAATACCCTTTATGACTATGCTACTTTCTTGGAAAAACATATACATGAAGGTCTAGAAGGTATCAAGAAACAAGGGAGGCAAAAATCATTCAAATGGTATTCCTTGTTATGCCATATATACTTGCATGTGTTAGTGGACACATGAGATCACAAGTTGGATGTATAATTGAATTGTGCTGAGTTACCAAAAGGGATGCTAAAGCTCGTATATTGGTGGACTACCCACTTGGATTTACATACTTTGGTGCTCACTATTGCATCTTCAAGGATTATTTCATCACCCCAACTCTGAGAATATTGTGATTTGACAGGCCT
This sequence comes from Cunninghamia lanceolata, assembly GCA_027924645.1. Taxonomy (NCBI): domain Eukaryota; kingdom Viridiplantae; phylum Streptophyta; class Pinopsida; order Cupressales; family Cupressaceae; genus Cunninghamia; species Cunninghamia lanceolata. The sequence goes on along the minus strand of BSBN01001277.1, from coordinate 372,202 downwards.
AGACTACCACAAGAATTCTTTGAGTTCCTAAGGCCCTTGGATTTCAAAAAGCCCCAACCAAAGAGCATAATTGGGGAGATTAGTTTTTGGATGAAGGATACACAATTATCAAAAAAAATTGTTCTAGCTTCATGCCTCATAAGCTACCAATTTGGGTCCCAACAAGAATTACATTCCTAAAAGCTATGTAGCATATGAATAATTCTAATTATGAACATTTTAGAGTCCAAAAGAGAAAGGGCATTCTTTATCCTTTGGAAAATGTTTTAGATTTCACCATATTGGGCAAGGAAGGCTATGAAAGGATCTATGGCATCATATGCAAATATAACATGGAGTGTGCCAAAACAAGGGCATATGATCTGGAAGGTTTCATCCACATAATGAGGAAATAGGTCGGTAGAGTAGGCTATGAGAATTATTTCAATGAGGGTGAAGACCTCATTAGAAGTTGCAAAGACAAAGTGAGAAGGATACAAGAAGGAAAAGATGGTATAAAATAAAGGTTGTTGAATCTAGGATACTTGATAATGATCTTGATTTTAAAGGATCATATGCTAAAACTTAAGACCCTATAGAAAGAACGGAAATTATGTTGGATGATGTTGACACCTTGAGCATAATGCCTCAAAGGGAAAATATGGTAGAGGTCCCAACACAATCTCAAGATACTCCTGCTACTTCTAAATCATATGGGGAAGGGACCAAAATAGGACAACAAGGTGATATTCCTAAATCAGAATAGCTGAAGGGAAAAGAGATCTTGGTGGAGGAGCCTTCTAGTAAGCAAGAAGACGTGAGGCATGTGACAGGTCCTCAACAACCCTTAATTCCATCACAATCATTGGTAAGATAGATTGACAAAGAGGGATTTGGTGAGTTTATTCCAACAAGATATGAGATTATGAATGTCATCAGATCCCCTAACCACTCTTGGAGAATTGAGGTCAATGCCCCTTATGTTTCCACATTTCTTGTAGACTTTAAATGAGATGGAATAATAAAAGATGTGAGGACTAAAGCATGTGAGAGGTTTGTGTCTTATGACCATTTCATTAGAACTTAGAATGAATTCAATAAATTTATTCTTAAATTGAAAACACATGCTAGGAAGGATTTGGAAGTAAGACAGGAGTTTGCAAAGATTTTGGTCATGGCCTTGATTTTGTAGAGAGTGCTTCCATTTTTGAGGTGGATATTGAAAACAACACATCAGAACAAGAAATGATATTGGTTCAGGAAATTGGATGTTACTACTTGTATGGGACATGTCTTCAACCCTAGATTTTGATACATTGAGAAGAAATAATGAGGCTGGTGTTTTTCAAAATGAAGAGCAAGCAAAGAAAAGTTTGTTCAGGATTTGAATACTATCCTAGTTAAGAAAACCTAGCACTCTAGGCAATTGCACTAGAACATGAAAAGCCTCATATATTTGATCATCCTAAAGGGTTTATTGGGAAACTAATTATTAAGAGGGTGAGTGACACGCCTTCCCTTGAATCTACTTCACTAGTGGTTCATACTGCTCAGTTTAGTGAAGCTATCACTAAGAAATTATAGAAAGATTATGATGCATTACTACAAGATGTTATTAGCCTTGATAAGGAACTTGGAGAGGAAAAGGATAAATATAAAAACTATTTAGCTCACAAGTAATAGTGCCTCTTCCAAGCACACCTCAGGAAGGATCATCATAACAAGTGAATACAAACAATTTAATGGAACAAATGAAGCCCTTGCAAGTGAACAAGAGATAGTGGATTTTTTAAACAAAGTGAGAGATTGAAGAATTGGTTAAAGGAATCCTTAATGTTAGGGTGTATAATCTTGTTAGAATGACAAATGATCTCTAGGAATGCCATGACAATCTAGGAAAATCTATAAAAGTATTTGCAAGATATAGGCCTAGGATTAGTAGAGATCAATGGAAAGTGGATCCCAAGGGTTATGATTGTTGGGATTAGGTGCTATTCAAATTAAAAATCTGTAGACATGTTTTAAATATTTTAATTGATGTTGTCAATAAATAATTTTTATGTCTCCAAGGAAGATGGAGAGGGTAGACTTGGATGCCCCTCTATGTTGGCAAATTATTTAGTATTATTTGTTCTCTCACATGTAATTGTAGTGGCATTTAAGTCAGGAGTTACTTTTGGGAAGATATTACTAAATCAAGTAAATATTAGGATGCATAAGAGGATGTAAGAGGCCCTCTTCTACAAGTGGATGTTATGATAGATTTGGTCAATCTTCCCATGGAGCACCTAAGATTGGGATCTTGGTCAATTTAATTGTCATGACAAAATCTATGATGCTTATGATGGTGTAAGGTGTGTTAGAGGACTTACTTACCATTCATGGTAACTTGTATTAATCACTCCTATATATTAGTCCCTTGAGATGGTTTTGCAGGTAATTCGAGCACTGTTATGCTATTGAAATTTAGAGGTTTAAGTTGATGTATTGTAACTTCATTATTCATTAATAAAATCTTGGATCTCTTTGTGTGTGGAGTTTTTTCTCACAAGGGTTTCTACATGTAAATCTATGTATTATGGTTTGCATTCTCTTTCATGTTGATTCCATTATCTTTGTGTTCTATTATTGATGGAAGAATTTGTAGCATCAAAATTTCAGTATATCTTGCTATTAGGTTCAACCTGTATTCTATATTTGTTATTAGAGCCACAATTGGATTGATTAGAGAGAGGGATGCCTTTCTTGGAGTGTGTGATTGGTTTTTTTGTTGCAGTGGGAGTGTGTAGTGTTTTCTTGTATTTTTAGGTCCTGGGTGATATAGATCATGGTTAGCTCATCCCAATTGGAGATTGAAAAGTTCAATGGTTTAGGGTTTGAATTTTGGAAGATAAAGATGGAGGATCTCTTAGAAGAAAGAGAATAATGGATTATTATGAAGAGTGCCAAAAAACTAGAAAAGGTGGAAGATGAAGAATGTGCAAAACTTGATAAAAAAACATGAGGCACCATACAATTATGTTTCATTGATTTTGTTCTTTTGAATGTTTGTGGTGAAACTATGAATTATAAGTTATGGAAAAGGATAGGAGAAATTTATCAAAATAAGAGTCTTGTTAATAAATTGATTTTGAAAAGAAAGCTATGTTCTTTGAAAATGAAATATGGAGACTCAACTGTGAAACATTTGAATGCCTTTAATCAAATCTTGAGTCAGTTATAGTCATCAGATGTGAAGATAGAAGAAGAGGATAAGTGTATTTTATTGTTATGTTTATTACATGAATATTGGGATAATCTTATTCTTTCACTTAGTAATTCTATGATAGATCCTATGATGGACTCTCTTATTGCTACCTTGCTTATAGAGGAGATGAGGAAAATGCCTAAATAGGATGGGTCCATGGATGCATTGCATGTGCAAGGAAGATCTAAAGACAAGGGCAAGGACACATAGAAGAGTGGTAAGGACAAGTCTAAGGATAGATATAAGTCCAAGGGTAGATCCAAGACACCTAGTAAGAGTAGGTTGAGGTGTTGGAACTAAGGTAAATGGGGAGATATCAAAAAGTGATGTTGGAATAAGAAAAAGAAAGATGAAGATTCCTCTACTAATAAATCCTTTGATAATAAAGTTATTGATGCTTTTATTATTTCTACTAACATGACTTTGACAAATTTTGGTTGATAGATTCAGGCACATCATACCACATGACTCCTCTCAAGGAGTGGCTTTTAGTATATACATCACATAGAAGATTGTGGGTTGAGAGGAAGTACAATTAATTTTTAGTGATGGAAGGGTGAAAATCCTCACAGATGTATTGCATATCCCTAGTTTAGCTAGAAACTTGATTTTTGTATATAAAATCAATGATTTAGGGGTGCATGTTATTTTTGAGAAGAATGGTTGCAAGTTGAGCAAAGGAAACTTGGTGTTGGCCAGGGGCACTCAATGTGGAACCCTGTTTAGACTGGAAGCATCTACTTTCTATAACTTTGTAAATGTAACTGATAATTCTATTTCTTGTAAACTATGGTACTATATGATAGGTCATATTGGTGAGAAGGGTCTTAAAACCCTCATTAAAAAAAAGATGCTTAATGGTTTTTTTGGTTACTTTTCTGAATTTGATTTTTGTGAACACTGTGTATGGAAAACATCATAGAGTTTCTTTTAGTTTTGGTAGTACTAGAGCTAAACATGTTTCAGAGGTTATTCATAGTGATTTATACTATGTTACGTTGATTAATAATTTCTCTAGATTTACATGGGTTTAATTTTTGAAGCATAAGTCAATTGTATTTTCTATGTTTAAAGAATTTTACAATACTTGTTGAGAAATAGTTAGATAGGAAAGTAAATATTTTAAGAACAAATAATGGTGGTGAGTATTTCTCTAGAGATTTTTATGATTATTATAGGCATGCAAGGATTGTTAGATAAAAAAACTCCATATACCCCATAGAAAAATGGAGTGGCATAATGAATGAATATAACTTTGATGGAAAGATATAGAAGCATGCTAATTAGTGCTAAGCTTGAACAATGTATCTATCTTGAAGCTATACACAATGCTTATTACCTAGTTAATTGGTCTCCCACTTCTGATCTAATTGTCAAAACACGCTATGAGGTATGGACATGTTTCAAAAGATAATCATTCTAAGTTTTATTTTAGGGCTAAGAAGTGTGTTTTCATGGGTTATAGAAAGAACATTAAGGGTTATAAGATTTTGGATCATGTAGCATTAAAAAGTCATATTCTAAGGATGTTATTTTTAGAGATCTTAGAGGTTTTACTAAAGATGAACAAACTCATGTGAAGACTAAAAAATAGTGTGTTTTAATATTAAGAATGATCTGCAAGAAGATGCACATACATAAGAACATGATGGATAGATTGAGGAAGGAGAAGGTTCACATTTGAGTTCTGATGAGGAACAATAGGAGCATCTTGTTACACCTCTCAAAGGTCCACTAGATAGCATAATCCAATGAAAGGAATAATCCTTTTGATTATAGTTGTGTATTTTCTTTATTATGTACTAATAACGAACCTAGATGAAGCTTTGTTTTCATATGAGCATGAGCCCTAGTTAGTGGCTATGAAAATGAAATAAAGGCTTTGGACAAATGAGACACATGGGATCTAGTTGAGCTTCCTAAGGGGAGGAAGGCCATTGGTTGTAAATGGGTATTTAAAAAGAAATCCAAAGCTAATGGTAAGTTGGAATGGTACAAGTCTTGGTTAGTGGCAAAGGGTTACTCCCAAGTTGAGGGGGTAGGATTTTGTGAGATATTTTCTCTTATGGATAAAATGACCTCTATTATATTCCTTTTATGTATTGTTGTTTCTTATGATATAAAGGTATATAAAATGAATGTAAAAAACAAAATTTCTACATGGGGATCTTGATAAGGAAATATCATGAAACAAGTTGACACTTTTGTGGTGAAGGGACATGAGTAATTGGTTTGGAGGTTTAAGCAATCTTTGTATGGTTTGAAATAGTCATCAAGAATGTTATATTAGAAATTCAATGCTTTCACATTAAGTCATGACTTTATTAGATTAAAGGTAGATCACTATGTTTATTTTAAATTAATTGATGATCAACTTATAATTATTGTCCTATATGTTGATGATATGTTCTCTATTGGGAATGATAAGGGAATGGTTAGGGAACTTAAGGGTTAGTTATCCAATACTTTTGACATGAAATATTTAGGGGCTAAAAAATATATCTTGGGTATGGAAATTTGCAGGGATCAAGATAATAAGAAACTTTGGTTAAATCAGAAGTACATTGACTCTATTTTACATTGTTTTGTCATCTAGGATTGTAAACCGGTTAACATTCCTTTACTAGTTAGCACTAGGCTCTCTCTAGAATAGTGTCCTAAAATAGATGATGTATTTTAAGATATGTAGAAGGTTCTATATGCCAATGCGATAGGAAGCCTCATGTATTCCATGGTCTATACAAGACCCAATATTTCCCAAGCAATGGAAGTTCTAAGTAGGTTTATGTCAAACCCTGGTAAAGAACATTAGAATTATGTTAAAATGGATTTCAAATATTTACATGGAACATCTAACCATTTCATTTTTTATCATGTGACTAATGATGTGGGTGGGATGGTTTATTTATAGGGATTTGTTGCTTTTGATTGGGTTGGTGATCTAGGTTGTAGGTCTATGAGTGATTATGTCTTATCTTTGTTTGTAGGTGTACTTAGTTGGATGAAAAAACCAAAAGTAACATTGTCCACTACAAAATTAGAGTACATGGCTACAACACACACCTGTAATGAGGCAGTGTGGTTACCAAGATTGTGTTCAGGAATTGACTTTCAATGTAGATAGGTCATAATTGGATGTGACAATTAGAGTGTAATTTGTTTGACTAAAAACCTAATATATCATGCACACACAAATCACATTGATGTTCAATATCATTTTGTTTTGAAAATGGTTGAGGATGGTAGAGTCATGTTACTGAAAGTGGACGCCTCAAAGAATATTGCAGATTCTATCACTAGGCTAGTGAATATAAGAGATTGATTTATTAGGTTTCTTGACTATGTCATTGCAATGTAAATTTCAAGTGGGAGAATTTTGGCATTAGGTTCCATTCATCTTGCAAATCCCTAGACATGTTTTAATTGTTTTAATTAATGTTGTCAATAAATAATTATTGTCTCCAATGAACATGGAGAGGATAGACTTTGACACCCCTCTATATGGTAGGTAAATTATTTATTATTATTTGTTCTCTCACATGTAATTGTAGTGGCATTTAAGTTGAGAGTTTATACTTTTGGGAAGATATTGGAAATTGGGTAAAGATTGTGATGCATAAGAGGATGTAAGAGGATCTTTTACAAGTGGATATTATTACAGATTTGGTCAATCTTCCCATGGAGCGCCTAGGAATGGGATCTTGGTCATTTTGACCATTATGAAAAAATATATGATGCTTATGATGGTGTAAGGTGCGTAAGAGGAGTTACTTACCATTCATGATATCTTGTATTCATCTCTCCTATACATTGATGCCTTGAGATGGTAGTATTATGAGATGGTTTGTAAGACATTTGAGCACCGTTATGATGCCAAAATTCAGAGGGATAAGTTAATGTACAGTAACTTCATTATTCATTAATACAAGCTTGGGTCTCTGTGGGTGTGGATTTGTTTCAACATAGTTTTCTCTACATAAATCTATGTCTTATGGTTTGCATTCTCTTTCATGTTTTTCTATGGTCTTTTTGTTCTATCATTGATTAAAGAATTTGTAGCATTAAAAGTTTGACATATCTCACCACTAATTTCATCATGTATTCTACAATGAGAATGGAGATCATCCATAAGAATGCCAAATATGGCCCTGGGAGTCCAAATATCATTACATAAATTTTTGAGGCATAAAGGTTGTATGATGTATATGATTTTGTTAATAAGATGAAATTTCTTCTGAAGGATAAGATGAATGAGTTCCAACTACTTGTAAGTTTCGACATTCCTAACATTACAGGTCTCAATGGACAAAAGAAAGCACTATGGCTGTGGAAGAATGATTTTAAAAATCTAGTAACTAACTTGGTTAACCCTCTGTTACAAGAAGATATGATTGATCCCATCATGGTTAGTTGTTAGATTGACAAGGAATTAGCATTGGAGACAAAATTTGAAAATTTTATTAAAGTTAAAGTTTCCCTAGATGCCAGGTACACTGCAAATATGAGTAAAATCAAGATTATTTTAGAGGTAGATTGGCTCAAAGATGAGGATTTTGATGAATGTACAAAAAAGTTCACTAATGAGTATTAAATTTTATATTTTTGTCATTTTTATTTCCTAATATTTCCTATGTGACTATTATGATTAGTCATCCAACAATTGTAAGTGGAAAACCTATTAAATATGGCATATAATATACTCTTGGGCAATGAGTTTTGCTTTTTTTGGTTCGATGTGAACTTTACAGACAATTGATGTGAAAAGGCATGATTATTTTTGGGATTACATCTCAGGGTATATGTTATTTCAAATGATGTGAAGAGGCATATAGAATAACACATAAGTATATAGAGAGTTTCTCAATTATCATAAAGATTTCCTTTTGATGAGTATTATCAAGCTAATTGTAGGGGTTATGAGATGGGAAGGTCTGGGAACTACATTATCTTGTGTCTGTTAGTTTTCATGTTTCTAGGGAGTGCTTGTATGGAAAGTATGCAATGTTTTCTTATGTGTTGGTGTAAAAATCTTGACCCCTATCTATTTATATAGACACATTTATGTAGATAGGTGGTAATGACTATGGGCTACAGTTGTGAATCCTTCAAACTCCATGACATGTCTTATAGGAAATATAATCAACATGAGAATGCCATTTGGAGGAATCAAATACAACCAAAAGACTAAATTCTAAGTCACAATTCTTATATTTGGGTCTAAATACTTTTAGTTAGGACTAATGATTTAGTCCTTAGTGCAAATAAAGACATCCATTTAACACATTGCAGTTTAATGAAATAAAACTACAAGTCACAAACAAACAACCTCAACGAGGCATAAAATGATAAAAGGCACAAGGAACATGAAAAAGACCATAAAGGACATGAATCTAATACTATTCAATCACTTTGAGGAATTGTTATTGAAAAACCCATTTAGATGCACCCCTACACTCACAATGAGTGTTTGAAATGTGTGGGCTTGCAATCTGAGTAAACATGTAGAGAATCAACAGTATCCACACTTATCATAAAAAGATGAAAATTAACTTAATCAAATGTTTTCCATTTTCTTTCCATAATGCTCAAAGTATATGATCAATTAATATTAACTTAATCAACTTCAAATTAAAGTACTTAACCACATTTGACCCACCAAGTTAGTCCAAACAAACCTTGTGCAAGAAAATTGAAACAAAAATATAATGTCAATACAAGAATGGAAGTCTAAAAATGGGGTTACGATAAGATCTCGTGATCTAAAAACTAATTTACCTTGATGTTGGGAATTGTAAACTAAATGTCAATAGTGTTTACAAACACCTTTAAAGAGATTGCTAGGTAAGTCAACCATTGAGGTATGGCAACACCATAAAATGCTCCTTATTGGATGGAAGCCAATCCACACTATATGTCAATATGAGATCCAAACACATATGATACTCTTGACATGTCTTATATGAGTCTCTTTCCTTTATTATGTAATACTAAACTACATACTACTACCATTTACCCACATAGGTGGGATAATCACTTCTATTCTAATTAACTAGTGAGATGACTTACAAAGAATATGAACCCCAATAATTTATTTATTACTTCATAATACACTATATAACGATATCCCTTGGTACATGACATTCCATCCACTTTAGCATCTTTCATCCTCAAAACAAGGGAAGAAGTGAAAAATAAAATTGCTACAAATTAGTTCAAATATGATACCATGCTTGATCATCTAGCCATTTGTATGCAATATTTATGGAAAGTTGTGCTTGATGGTACTTGGATCCCATACTAGAATATTGATATTCCTCTATGCCACTCTAATCCCTTTACGCTCTATAATAATTCCTCATTTTTGATTTTGAGTATCCATTACTTCTATGATGCCAATGATGCATGTAATTGCTCCTTTGTTTCAAAGTAGATCCATAATGATTGGTCCATTGATTCCATGTAGTACCATGCCTCCCTAATGGTTATCTCACACTATGATGTATATTTCTATATGATGCACCCTTTTTTGCTAACCTTGGAACCTTATGTTATCACTTGTTAAATTTTAGGGTTTTTGGTGTGTTTGCTTAAGTTTTTATATGACTCCCAAAACCCTAAACCCTTTCGTGCTTTTTTAATGGTTCTATTGTTATATTATTTTGGTGACTTCCCTGGCTGGTTGTTTGAGGGTATTAAGTTATGTTCATCCATTGTATTGTCATGAAATACCAACCCCTTGTTGTTAGAAGAATCGATATTCCCCATTTGCCATCCAATTTGTTTTGCTTTTGAAGATCTAAACAAAAGGGGTGCCTGCCAAGTGTTCATTCCTCATTTGACCTAGCACACAATGCCTCTGTGTTGATATCTTCAGTTTAATTTCTTGTGATGATGTGCTAAGTGTGACACTTGTCATAGTCTTCTATTTCTCAAAAGTACCTGCGACCCCGAAGATTCATAAGTCAGGCTGATGTTGATAGGTGGTCATATCTCATCGGCGGAGGAGATTCATCTGTGGTCCCTTAGTCTAGAGGAAGGCCACGTTCTCTGATCTTGTTGGCCTAAATGTGAAAAGCACATCGTGCATTTGGTTTTAATTTGAAAATTTTAAAATTACACAGGTGCGTGGTAGTGACATCTATCCACCCCGATCTAGTCAAGATCGATGGTGGTGTTTTAATCTTTTCCACTAAAGATGATCCGAAAGTTCACGCTCCACTCAAGGTTTTGAAGAAACATATAATTAATGAATGTACGGATATGCTATGAAGACATCTGTCCTCTCCCAGAGGATGATCAAAGATGATGTTTTAATGGGAGGATTTGATGGCTTGCGCATTACACATTTCACAGAGGATGTTTGCAATAACAATTTGTGCTATATTTTCAATATACACTAATAATTGATTTCCCTCTAGGATGATCAATGATGTAGATTCAAACGAAGTGATAGTTCATGGCATGCTAGTTAGTTTGACGCTCGTTTGAGCTATTAATGTAGAGGTCGAAGGATTTTAAGGGTTTTCTATTGTTGGTTGAGTGTCTTTCGTAAAATATCAAATTGCTCGAATCCCTGGAAGTGATTGGCGGTGCAGAGAGGATGACAATTGAAGTTGTTGGCCCAAATTTGAAGAGCAAAAATATGGTACGTACCGAGTCCTCCTCTATCAATTGAAAGAATCCAGTTGGGTGTTTTGTGAATAAAATTTTAAGAAGTGATGAGCTTCTTGCAACTGAAAGTATAAATTCCACTTAGGCATTTTTTAAGTTCAAAATTCACTCTGCTTCCTAACTCACCATGGGTCCAAAAGGGGGTCAGGGGCGTCCTCTTAAAAGAGATTTAACCCAAGAGGCAAATGAACCTTTTTATCACTATCAAAGAAAAGTAAACTGACTCAAGATATGGGGGAAGTCACAAATAAGATGTATGATTTCTAGGGATGCATCAGGGATGCAATTTTACCTATAGGAGGCTAGGAGTTGTTTGAATTTGGTTACTACTATCGTGATAGAGAGAGACCCATTTCACACCTTTGGGATCTTGATCTGGGTAGCTTAGTAGTCCCTAATGTGTTTGTGAATTATGACCTAATCAGGGCTATCTGTCAGGAATACGATCTAGTCAATCAAAGATTGTCCAACAGTAATGGTGATCTACTTTTTCAGTTGAATAAAGATTTGATAGTTAGGGTTTTTAATCTCTCCCCTATTGCAAACAAGAAAATTGACATTGAAGAGTTAAAAAGTGGTGCAGGAGCACCTAACACAAGGTGGCCTCCATGAGGCATTCGAATCATGTTTTGTTTAGAAAATCATGTTTTGGGTTGTAATAAGGTCTATTTGACCAATGCATGTAATTTCAGTTTGTTTCTAGGTTTATTTTGTAAGTCCCAAGGGACTTAGGTCACGGTTGTCAAATTGTAAATGATTAAATGGTTGTTCTCCCAGTCGCTTGGAGTTAGTTTGGTACTACTCTGGGCGAGTTTATAAACCCAGGGGAATGAACAAGATTAGGCATTGTGATCATTATTGTAATCAGATCGATTGAATGTAATTGCGCATTGAGTTAAGGAGAAATCAACTATTCTGTGTCGTCAATTTTTTTCCTGCTCTCTGTAAATACGAATTGCATAGCTGTAGATTTCCTTTCCTGTCTGGATTTTCGTTGTTACGATATGGCAATGTGAAGCATTCCACTGGTGAGATTTTTGTCGAAATCAATGGAATGGCTTCATTGTATAATATTCATTTATTTTCTGTTTCAGTTCATTGTTCAGCGACGCAGATGTTCCAGATCGCGGGTTGTGCACAGTAGACTGCCTAACATCTCCATGTGCTAGGGTTTGGAGTAGTTGGAGTTTTTTGGTGAGATAGAGGCCATCGATAAACCGTTTCTTGCTCAAAGCGACGAGGATAGTCTGGCCGATCGAGGGTATTGGAGTAACAGGAGATGAGTGATACTGACAACGGAGTGTATCAGGCATCGGCCAAAGATTTCAGGAGTTCACCGATGATCTAAGTCACCCCGACGGTTGAAGTCCATTAGCGTATCGGGTGTGTCCATCGAGCATTGGCCTAAGTGTGTAAGCATTCACCGAAGACACTAGCAGCGGCATAAGTTTGGTATGGTTTTACCAAATGCATATTGAGAATGTATGTTGAGAAAGCATGTGGGGAATGTATGTTGCGAATGTATCTTTCGTCGGATACAAATGGTGACCGGTCATAATGGTGAATTAGGGTATAGGAACCGGTAATAGCAGGTCACGCCAAGCATACACTAAGTTAGTGTTTGAGGCTCCCCATCAAAAAGGGATTATAAGAAGAACATGCATGCTTATAGGACTTACAAGATGCCTCTTCATAGAAAAGTAGTTTAGGCAATAATGTGGGGTTCAGTGACAAGGATGAAGAGCCTTTCAGAATTGATCTATTTGAGGACTACTTTGAAATGACCTATATGGCTTTGTGTCAAGTTTTGGGCTTGGATTTTGATTATCAGATCCCTAAACACCTGTTAGTCATGATTTGTGATATTTAGGATAAGTTTTGAGTTTAAAAGGTTTGAATTTGCTTCTTATCTAGTCTAGGAACTTCATAATGATTTGGTATCATGTAAAAGGATAGGGCATGCCCCCAGTTTTAAAAGATATTCACTGTTATGTCATATTTTAGTGTCCTATGGTATAGGATATTGGGATAAGGAGTTATGGATTCAACATGTAACTAAGGATGGTGAGCCCATGCTGATTTAGGGGATGGTTCATCTGTGGGATGTTTATTGCGAAAGGGCTAACTATCTGGTGTTTGAAAAGTATTTTGTATAGTGCACAGTGGGATTACTAGGATGGAATATGCCTAGATTGTCAAAGGAGATCATGGATTTTCTCAGGCCTTTTGAGAGAATGTCTGATAGTGTTTGGGACCATAATTGGGGAGATTGGTTCTTATATCCTGATGCCACAGTTATTAGAGTATATGGAGAAAATGTAAAACCCCATTTGTTACCAGTAAAGGTGCCAAATAGAATTACTTTTCTAGAGATTGTGTGGCAACTCAATGAATCTGATAAGTATCATTTGAGAGGAAGCAAGAAGGGGTGATTTCTAACCTGCACATCTTCATTTTCCTAGTTTCCAAATTCATTCTCGAGAAGGTTTTAAAGTCCGTGGAACCAAATTGTCAGTATGTAGATTACCTTATGTGAATCATAGGAGTTATGATCCTGAACATTTCATTGACAAAACTCGAAGGGATAAACAAAAGGCTAGTTTTGGACATTGCCTTGATGAACAAGATGACTTGCTCAGAAATGACATATCCATGGAGGAGTTATTTCAAAGGAGGCAGACTTATGGGCTGGTTCTCATGGGGGAAAGTCAGAGATGGTTAGTAGATAATTCATATCTAGGAGCCTTCCCACATATTACTAATCCTATCACCAAGATGAAAATGCTATTAGACCATGTAGATGAGTTGAAGGCTGTCCCAAAGAAGAAGCCTATTGAGTCAGGGTCACCTGAATAGCAACAAGATGTAGAAGAAAGGGTAGACGAAACCCATGTCCCTAAAATTGGAGAAAGCACAAAGGATGCCTGGAACCCCTCCGTCTCCTTGTAGAAACTATTATGAAGGAACCATTAGTTGATTATACTTTATTAGAGGAGATGGGTGACAATCAAAATGACTTGGAGGATATACAATAGGTGGTATGTTTTCCTAAGAAGGATGAAATTTTAATTCCACCTCCAACTAGAACTCTGATGAGCATACATGAGAGTAATGCTGCAATACAGGATGTAAAAACTAGAGCTTGTAAGGAATTCTTGTCTGATGATAATTTTAACAAGACCAAAGAATTTAGAGCCTTCCTATTGCAAAAGAAGCTAGAAGCCTTTATGACTAAGATGAATTAAGAACAAGGTAAGGTGAATGACAGTGATAAAAATGAAATAGCTAAGAGAGTTATGAAAGAAGTGGATATGGATGTAAGTAAAATTACTCTTGATGAAGGTAGGTAAATAGTAAAGGATAGTGGTATATTCTTGTTAGAAGGGTGGGATATCTCCTCTACTATTGTTATGCGCATAATTAGAAGACAAGAAGATTTTGATCAGGAAGTTTTGAAAAAGGAGCAAGCTAAGCAGGTCTTTGGCTTAGGATTTAGTGCAAATCATGAGGCCTTAGCAATTTGGGCCAAGCCCCTAGTGATGACAAGCCTAGGGTTGCAAGAGATGTGAGTGAGCTAACTAGTTAGCTCATTGTAAGAAGACTGACGGATACAACAGCCCCACAAGCTGCATCATTGGCAGTTGGTTCTACAAAATTCAGTGACGCAGTGACAAGGAAGCTCCATGTAGAGGTAAAACAATTAAGAGAGGATAACTTGAGGTTAATGTAGGAATGCAATAGATTGAGAGTCCTAGTGCCTCCAATTGGAATTGAAGTGTCTTCACCTGTCTCTGCATCTAGCCCAATGAGCTCATCTAGACATGGAAATAATGCAGTAACTATTAGTATCTCAAGATGAAATTGGAACAAAGTATTAGCAGAGAAGATCAATTAAGGAAAGAATTGAGAACTGAGAAAATTACATTTATCAAGGGTTTCTTAGAGCATCAAATAAATAAGGTCTTGAAGAATGTAGATGATGCATGGGTGTGCTATGGAAATTTGAGAAGAGCATCTGATTTTTACTTACAAAATGAATCCATGCTAAAGGAGATTCTGAATGACTGGTTCCCAAGAATTACATTGATGACCCACATCCATAGCAGAGCTATCATGGAACTAGATGTACTAGCTGATGTTGCCAGCACTTATCAAGTCATGAACTTACTTAACGATGTGTCAAATTTTCAAAGTAAACTTGAGGTGACTTTGAAGGCTAAAATGGAGTCATTCGAATCTCTCAAGAATTACTCATTGCCTTCAATAAAAAATAGGGATGGATCTAAAAAAAATTGGATGAGTGGAAAAGGGAGTTTGATAACATTGTGTCTGCTACAGTTAGTGCAATTACATTTGACACCAAAATAGTGCAATTGAGATGTAAAGCTGAATTAGACAATCTTCTAAATTAGGAGAGTGACTTGGGTAATTTTGTCAAGGAAATAAAAGTATTGTTAGATGCCATATTTAATGCTCATGTTGGTTGAGTAGAAAAGGTCCTAAGTCATAATTGGCCTACTAAGGAGGAGTTTTCACTATGGGTCCAGAGGTATGTGGTTTAAAAGGAAAAGAATTCAGGGACATGTGACATGTGGCTACCCACCAAGACAGAAGAGCAAACAAAATGATAAATCATTTACCACACTCAAAGCTGGAGCAGGTAGGACAAAGAAGTAGTTAGCTTTTCCACAATGGGCAATGATTTGATTCTAAATGATGGTTTTCTCAATAGAATATAGTTTCTTTTTCTACAATGTATCTCCATGAAATGTAAGAGACCCCTTGCAATTATAAAAGGGATGTGCTTGTTTGAAAGAAGAGTTTGATTTTTCTGAGTGTGGGTGTGGCAGATTAATTTGTAAAGTACCATTTTAAGGGAATAGGGGAAGTGTTATGTTATCAGATATGTTTTGTGTATCAAAGTTTTGTTCTGGATGGATAGATTTAATGTATGAGTTTTGTAATATACACCCTTGGTTTGATTTGTTTCGATATTGTTTGTTTTAGTTTTAGAGTGTTTATAGAAATAGATGGAGATGAAGAAGTTGTATGTTTCACAATAGATATATTTGCAAATAAAATAGAACTGAAATAACTCTTTGAAAGTGATAATATTCAGAAATCCACAAGATGAAATATTCTAGATTTATTTTCTGAACTGAATAAACAATTTTTCTCAAAAGTATGAACAACCAGCTCATTAAATGACACTACAAATGTATTTCCTACATACCTGCAAAATGCAGCTATGAAGAAGTCTGATCTGGAAAATAAAATGCAAACTAACACCATTGGAAATGGACGTCACTTCCAAGAAACCTCCCAATGGCTAAGGAGAGTTAACTCTTTATGCAACAACCAAATATCACCAAAATGCATCAAAAACCCCAATCGCCCTCTTTAGAAAACCTCATGCCATGCTATGAGGGCGTATGGTCTGCTACAAGGAAGTACGACCAACAAACAAAGAGGTATGACCAGCCAAATAAAAGCATGAACCAACAACAAACACATCAAATACTCCTTCAAAAACCTCCCTAATCAGATATGCAACAATACTCTAGCAAAACTAAATAATAAAGTCTCCACAAATTTATTATTTATCAAATCTCCAATAAATTTGTAAATAATATATTCAACACAAATACCATTACCGGCCCACATTCAGCACAAGTGTAGACTCTGAATAAATCTACCAGCAAACCATTCCTACACAAACTGTAACTCTGAATGAGTCACACAGTATTAACTAGAGAGGATCTTTCACCATCGTGGCTAATCTTCTTCAAGAGGGTTTTCATCCTCAAGAAGGCTGAGATAAACCAAGTTCAATCCCACAGAACCACAAGGGTTTCACAAGAGGAAATAGAAATAATCTACATAATTCAAATGAGCCCCTCAAATGCCTTTTTATACTTTTTCTGTTGAACTCTCCATAAGCTTATATTTTAAAATTCACTTTTTAATTATAACTCCATTTTAGCTTCGAAAAAAAACCTTTTAATTAAAATAATGATAATTTGACATGCAAGGTCCCTGTTTAATGCATCCATGATTTAAAACATTTCATATTGATTGCGATGAACTATAATACTAAGGTTCTTTTAAGATATTTTAAATAATATTTAGTGACCTTAGTACAATAATTAAAATAAAGCCATTAATACACCCATTTTGTAGAAACTGTCAGAATGCATTCGAATAAAAAATTGACTGCACTGGAGTGATCCTGATAATGAAGAATGATAAACGGAGCCAACTGGGTGACTTACTATAAATAGACACCCTCTCCAAGATTCTTGGAGAGCACACCTGAAGCCAGAAATCACCCCGAAAAGTGGCATATGAGTCCTCTAGACCACTTGAGCTCATTGGAATCCTTAAATAACCCTTCTGATAATGTTGATACACACCCACAAGGTCAGTGCCAATTATACTGCAAGAGAACCTGAAAATGGGGACATTATAGTCTGCCCTCCCCAAAGATTGCTTGTCCTCAAGCAATGTTTGCACGACACTACAAACACCAGACTAAACTGAACTACGACCACATGTGATCCCAGGGTCCCACATCAATCTTAGAAGGGGACCACCATGTTGACGCTGCGCCACTCTGATCATAACAGTAAAACCATCATGCCAGATCCATGCTCCTCTCTCTTGTGACCCAATAATATATCCATCATAAAAAATCAAACTGAAATACCTATAAGGGTTGAAATCTATATCATGAAAGATCTACTGCCAAAGCATCTCAGTAAGGTCCACATTTGCAACCTCACTGCCTGACACAATCCTGGGCAACAAGAAAAATAATCTATTCGAACCTAAAACATAATTCTCAGCATATCTCCTCATGGTGTCCCAAAAATGATGTAGATCAGTCTCTGACAAGTGGCTGATATAGAAGATGCCAGCAATACTGACTCTGAAATTAGCTATCCTGGGAATGCTTTTATAGTCATAAACTGATAACATCACATTGACACTTAGTCTCCAAGTGTCAAAGGGGTAAATCTGAGCACACAGACACCCAACCCACTACAAACATCAAAGCATTATATGAAGATATACATACCAACACCATGAAATGTCGGTAGTGACCATCACTAACCAAGCTGGGGGAAACAAATAATTGAACTATATCTATAAAAGCTCCCACAACCAACTATCCTAAATCCTGCAAGAGCTCAAAATCTCTCTGCTCATAAAATGATGTCACCATAATCAATGCTAAAATGTAAGGACATCAGCAATCAATATGAAATCCCATTGAAAATATAGGAGGGATGAGTATGAATGTAGGTGAAGAATAATCTCCTATGATTAAATCACCTCTACCAACCAGCCTCAACCATAGAGTACTCAAATGTTGGTATGGAGAAATCATCCAACTCACCTACAGACCAAGAACTGGAGCCATGTATAGGCTGATCGGGAAGTGGATAGCAGTACTAACACTGGAAGTTGTCCCATTACTCCAAACCTGAGACAACACCTCATGGCTGGAAACTAGTCCTGGGTCCCAAATCCTGTAATCAATTCCAATCTCATCACTGAAATTGGTAAATTATCCATCATCCAACTCTAAGAGTGGATTATCAAAAGTCATATCATCTTCCAATCTAAGAGGTGGATTGTCCAAAGAAAAGAAACCATGTTTAGGCCCTTGTCTTACCAAATCTTCATGCAAGATAAATTCTGAACTTGTTTTTTCTACTACTATTATGAAAATTCTAGCAAGCTCAAAATCTCTTTTTGAACCCCTTTCAAAGTTAGGAATGTTGTTGCCTTCATGTAACATCACATTCCAAATGAAATCCCCATCTTCCACCCAATTTACACATTCCTCGTCAGGTGGTCTCCCTGGAGGATTATCAACCACAAGGCTTGGCACTTCCTTGTGATATGTACCCAAATCTTCAACAAGTGGTATGCTACAATCATCATGAAATAATTCATCCTTGCTGAATTCTTCTTCATAAATTGGTGGACAATTTGTCTCCAAATGAGAATCCTTTTGGAGATCATCAATGCCTTCAACCAGTTTCTTGATCTCCATGAATCTTGCATTTTCTACTTGCTCCTTGTTCATGGCTACAATAGTTGATTGATTTTCAGATTGGTAGAGAGAGTGGTGAGCTAGGCTAAGATCAAGGCAAAGCCCATCAACCTCTTTCTCCTTCTCTCGGTAGGCATCATAGGTTTCCTCTGCAAACTTAATGGCATTATCCTTCTCAAAAAGAAAATGCAAATACTCTGATTTCATTACCTGTAAAGCTGCTTTGATGGTTTGTAGATTTTCAAGTGTAGCTCCATCCTTAATGCCATTTTGTCTCTCCTTAACTTAAACCTTCCAGAAGAGGTCTTCAACTAAGTTGTGTGTGTTATCAAACTTGGTCATGGCTTTCACAACCTTCTCTTCTGAAACCAATCATTTGTCCCTTAAAACTTGTAGCTCTTTAGGCTCTTGATCATAATCAACAAAGAAACTTTGCTTATCAAATCTGAATTTTTTTGATTTGGCTTCAATGGCATGATTTTCAAAATCATCTTCCTTTCTATCATTAACTTTGCCAAATTCCAAGATTGGAGTTAGGACAAATCTATACTCAAATAAGAAAACATCATTAACATGCTCATCATTGGATTTTGATAACAATGCACTTGGATCCCATGGTCTTATGAATTAATGATTCTCTTTTGAAAAAAATGGGCTCATTAAACTCACCATGTATGGCTGATTTCTTTAATATTTCATTATGTTTTGGATCATGCAATGGTAGCAAATTAAAATCAGCTCTTTCATTAGGAACACCTTTCTCAATTGAATCAGTCCCAAAATCGCTCTGGAATAATTTTGGCATGGGAAATTCCCACACATTTTCTGAACTATCTTCATTAAAATTATTTGGGTGTTCAAAGTTACTTGCTAATTTGGAATTTCAGCCAACCCAATTTCATCCTTAGTGACTTCAAAGTTATTATCATTTGCATACCTTACAATGGTGTCATCATGTGAACCATAGATCTCATAGTCTTCACTAGATTGATCTGAATTTGTAACCAAGGTTGCTGTTCTAAAATTTCTTTAAAGCTCAAACCCATCATTTGTAGCTGCAAACCCTTCAATGGAGTAATTTTGGAGCTATGTCATACTTGTCTCTTGAAATAAGTCATTTTCTTCTTCATGTACACTCATGGATGCATCGCATGATTCTTCTTCCTCTAACATGTCAACTGATAAGTGTTGCATCAACTTTTGCTCACATTGTTTGACAACATTATTAACCAATTCCTGTGTAGCTGTAGAAGTAACTTGTTCTTGTCTCAAAATAGCTAGTAGATAAAATAAGAGTGACTGTGAATTTTGAGCACTCTCATTGATAATCAAAGTCATGATGGTCTACATAGAGGATATATCATTGCTCATCTGATTCTCACAAACAACAGCTAAGAAATGTTGAAACATTTCAAGAATAAGATCTTCACAATCCAAATCCAACATAATAACACAAGATCTGAGTTTTACAATTTCTAGAATTAGGATCCTTTTAGCCAAAGTTGGACTATTGAAATCATGCAAACCTTTGAAGCTTTCTACAATCAACTGAAAAACCTTCTTCATAATACTGTTGTTATAAGGTTCCTGTGGAGCTATTAATTTCATAATTTCATTAACACAAAATTTAATTGCAAGTCTTACCTCCTCATCTGGATGTCTCATGAGCTCTGGATTAACCAAAGAATTCATTGATGGAGTCATAACATATTGGAGCCTCTTAGAATCTTGTCGATCTATCATGAATAAGCACATCCCCACTTCTTCCAAAATACAAAGTAGATCATTCATGGACTGCGACAAGTGTTCAAGTTTCTTACTTGCTTTATAAAGATTCTTTCCCACATCTTCTTCACTTAATGATGCCATAATTCATACCTTGGAAGAATCAACCTTAGACAATCCTCTAAATGATAAATCATTGTTGAATTGATATACCAACTACCCAACAGACTGACAAGATACACTGCTCTGATACCACTGTAATATACACCCTTGGTCTAATTTTTTTTTATGTTGTTTGTTTCAGTTTTATAGTGTTTATAGAAATAGACAGAGATGTAGAAGCTATATGTTTCACAATAGATATATTTGAAAATAAAATAGGACTGAAATAACTCTTTGAAAGTGATAATATTCATAAATCCACAAGGTGAAATATTCCAGATTTATTTTCTGAACTGAATAAACAATTTTTCTCAAAAGTATGAACAACCCAGTTCATTAAATGACACTACAAATGTATTTCCAACACACCCACAAAATGCAACAATGAAAAAGTCTGATCTGGCAAATAAAATGCAAACTGGCACCATTGAAAATGGACGTCACTCCCAAGAAACCTCCCAATGGCTCAGGAGAGTTAACTCTTTATGTAGCAACCAAAATACCACTAAAATACATCAAAAAACCCAATCAAACCTCTTTAGAAAACCTCATTCCATGCTATGAGGGTGTATGGTTTGCTGTAAGGAAGTACAACCAGCAAACAAGGAGGTACGGCTAGCCAAATAGAAGCATGAACCGACAACAAACACCTCAAATATTCCTTCAAAAACCTCCTTAAATTAGATATGCAACGATACTCCAACAAAACTAAATAATAAAGTCTCCACAACTTTATTATTTATCAATTCTTCAATAAATTTGTAAAATAGATATTCAGTACAAATACCATTACCGACCCACATTCAGCACAAGCGTAGATTCTGAATAAATCTACTAGCAAACCTTTCCTACATAAATTGTAACTCTGAATGAGTCACACAATATTAACCAAAGAGGATCTTTCACCACCATGACTAATCTTCTCCAAGAGGGTTGTCATCCTCAAGAAGGCTGAGATGAATCAAGTTCAATCCCACAGAACCACAAGGGTTTCACAAGAGGAAATAGAAATAATTTGCATAATCCAAATGAGCCCCTCAAATGTCTTTTTATACTTTTTCCGCCGAACTCTCTAGAAGCTTATATTTTAAAATTCACTTTTTAATTAAAACTCCATTTTAGCTCCAAAAAAAAGACCTTTTAATTAAAATAATGATAATTTGACACACAAGGTCCCTATTTAATGCATCCATGATTTAAAACATTTCATCTCGGTTCCAATGAACTATAATACTAAGGTGCTTTTAAAATAGTTTAAATAATATTTAGCGACCTTAGTAAAATAATTAAAATAAAGCCATTAATACACCCATTTTGTAGAAACTACCAGAATGCATCAGAATCTAAAACTGACTGCATTGGAGTGATCCCAATGAAGAATAATGATAAACGGAGCCAACTGGGTGACTTACTATAAATAGACGCCCTCTCAAAGATTATTGGAGAGCACACTCGAAGCTAAAAATCACCCCAGAAAGTGGCATATGAGTCCTCTAGACCACCTAAGTTCATTGTAATCCTTAAATAACCCCTTTGATAATGTTGACACACACCCACAAGGTCAGTGCCAACTACACTGCAAGAGAACCCAAAAATGGAGATATTACAAGTTTCGATTTATTTTGTCTCCACATGTTGTATTCAAACTCTCATTGAGATTAATGGATAGTCTTATTAATTTCATTTTTATGTCAAGGACATGGTCTGACTCTTGTTTCTTGGCATTTTCTTAAGGGGTGGATTAAAATTGCTTTTAACAAGGATCAGGTGTTTGAATATAATATTTTGGATGTCTAAGTAGAATTTAGATTTGAACTCAAATTGGGAATGTCTAATGTAAAGCATTGACATTGGGAGATTTATGCTTGAATCTAATTGATATGTTTGATATATTTGATATTTGAGATGAACTCTACACCCTAGATAGGCACCATTCAAGAAGCCATAACCTTGCCAAAATTAGACGACCCTTTGAAAATTATCATGAAAATTTCTTGTTTTAATGTATCCTCTTGTTTTAGAATGCACACTCTCTAGGCTTGTAATCCATAGTAATCAGGGAGCTTTGCCAAGTTAATTTGAATTCTATGAATTCCTGATCTTAGTTGGAGAGCATATATGTCAAACAATACTCTTGTGTAGACAGGTGAAAAACTTTGAGTATTGTATAGGGCAACCCCCCTTGCTTTTACAGAGCCAAAAGTGCAAGGGAATTTCATTTTAATTGATTCTTGTTTGTTGGCAACTACCCTAGAGCTCTCAATCATAAGTGTATGGTAAACCTTTAGAGGATTTTAGGTAATCAATTGGAAACACCAACAAATTGGTGACTTTGCTGGGGAGTTAGCTAGAATTATGTCTTATCCTAAAGTAATTTTGAGTCATTTCAAGGTTTTAAGCTATCAAGTATACCTAGATTCCACGAGAGTTGAGAGTTTCACTTGTTGTCTGCATAACAAGTACCATTCATTGTGTTCATCTTTTGTTTCCAACTATTGGGTGTCGACTCTGTATATCTCCAAGTTGGTGAAAAGTAAATATACATCAAAACAGTAGGATGCACGGGAGAAGATCGATCCATTAGGGGCATCCCAACAAGCCTGTAAGTTCAGAGCCTACCAATCAAAAGTGGATGGCTAAAGAATTTGGTGAGTCTACTTCCCCTCCTATTACTGATCTTATCACTATGACTATGTCTTTTTTGAGTGGTAGTAGAAATTATTCTTAGATAGAAGGAAAACAAAGTAAGCATGCTAGTTCTTTTATTTCTCATAATGTACTTGCTTATGAGGTTGATTCCTAAGGAGATGAAGTGTATTATTTTGAACCTCTTTGTGATCCTCAAAGTCTAACCACCCCCCTACAAAACACTTCTCAATCGGTACCCATCCCTACTACTCAATCTATTCCTGAGTCCCAAAACCCATTGCCTTATGAGAGGTTAGGTTCCCCTTCATCTGGAAAAGTTAAACTCATTGATGCAAATGTGTGTTCTATACCTAATATAGCTTCTACTTCTAACACACAACACCAAATGGACGAAGAATTAGAAAGGGAGGTGGCTGATTTAGGTCTCAAGTTGACTAGGATGAAAGCTTTGAAAAGAAAGGAAGACTTTTTCTTAAGACTACAAGCCATAAGTAATTATAATGCTACTAGTAGTTATAACACACTCAGTGCATCTGCTACTAATAGGAAACACATGTCACATCCTTTATACACTACCCAACAAGCTCCCTTGATACAAATTGTATCATCTGCACCACAACAATAGACCTTTCCCACAATTGCTACAAATGTGTCTATCCCTATGAATACTCCTATTGTGTCAGTACCCATTTATCAACCCTAGATGCAGAAGTACCCAAAGAATGCAAATGCAAGAATAGCCTACCAAAAAGTAGGCTACAACCCTTATGCTGTTCAAGGAGGGCTGCAATACCCAGGTCCCCAAGTAACCAAAAATCTTGTTGCACATCCGAATATCCAAAACCAATATGTACCATACCAACAAGATTTAAAAATCCCACAAAATCCTCAAGTGAACTAGAATAATCAAGGTGGGCCATGAGTAGTAAATCCCTTTGCTAGAAGACCAATGCAATTAGAAAGGTATAGGCAATTGGATTTCACCGGTATACCAGACTACCCAAATCCCGTTGAAAATAAAGTCAAGAATGTAGTCCCTAAACTTGCAGGGAACAATGTTGTGTTCGATGAAGATCACTTGAAGGCATTTCTGAATGTCATTGATGATTTTGAGGTTGAAGCTGAAGATATGGTAACAAGAGATTGGTATAGAAGCTTTCCAGAAGCAAGCATCGACTGCTGGAATGAATTTAAGAGGGTCTTAAAGGAGCAATATGGGGATAACATTGACCCATGGTTTGTTGTTAATGAATTCACAAACATTTAGAAGGGATATAATGAAGTTGTTCCTGACTTCAATGCTAGGTTTATGAAGGTCTATAATAAGATTCCAAACTACATGAGACCTAATGAGAATATGTGTCTTGTGATTTATTAGAATGCTTATGACCCAAAAATGGGGTATGAGTTGAGAAATAGGGAGCCACGAACCCTTGGAGATGCTTTTAAGGCTGCTTTGCACATTGAAAGTAATAGAAAAGCTTCAGGGAAAGTTCATAAGAGAAGTGATTTGAAGCTCACCCCTCAAGACAGATGACAAGGCAATAGGACCCCTATTGCCGATGAGTCTGAGAATTTGTGGAAGGAAGTCAAGGAAATGAAGATTCCATGGCTAGGAGTGATATGAGATCCCCAAATGACAAGCCTCCTTTTATTAGATGGGAAAGAATGCATATATGGTTAGATAAACCATATAATACAAACTGGAAAAATGGAAAGCCAATTCCCCCTAATAATAGAAGGAATTTCTC
The DNA here is from genome assembly GCA_027924645.1 of Cunninghamia lanceolata. Classification (NCBI taxonomy): domain Eukaryota; kingdom Viridiplantae; phylum Streptophyta; class Pinopsida; order Cupressales; family Cupressaceae; genus Cunninghamia; species Cunninghamia lanceolata. The sequence continues at coordinate 346,956 of BSBN01001277.1, read as the reverse complement.
TAAAGAAACCCTTGATCCTTCGAGGAAGGGAGTGCATTATGTGGATGGTAGTCTTTGGTGTTTGGTGTGCCACGCTCCTTATTCTTTTACCTCATGTGCTATGGAAATGTCTATGACTGATCATGCTGGCCCTTGTAATGAATGTAATGACATGGAGGATTGTGAAGATCATAATATAAACATGGATTTTGTTCATAATTTTATTTGTGAAGAATATGTTACTTCTGATGAAGAAGGTGCTTTGGATGAGGATATTGCAAATCAGGGATAGTTGGAAAGTTCCTGTAAACAACAAACTTTCCTTAGTAAGAATGAAGATAAGGAACATGTTCTTCAATTAGATCTTAAGGATTCTAATGTCTAATTAAGAAGAGCTTCTGATGAAGAGATAAGAGCCTTGACTACTGCCAAGATCACTCAGGTGAAGAGTGACTATAACTTAAGAAGTAAAAAGACTCAAGGGGAAAGTAGTACCATGGGAAATGCAGGCAACATTTTCATTAAGGAAAAATAGAATGCCCCTAATCCCAAGAAAGATGCAGGTACTCAAAGTAAATCAAAGGAAATAGTGGTGAAACATAATCCACATCCTAGGGCTAAAGTGTCAGCTGAAAATGATAAGGTTAAGAAAATCCCTGTTGAAAGTAATCATACTAAGGACAAGGGAAGTGCACCTTAGACTCCTGTTGTAAACACTAATGCATCTCATATCAGTTCTGCCCAAGTACGTCCCTTTGGATATGGATCATGTGTTCAACTAGATTAGAGTGACAGCCCCTTTACTAGAAATGATGAGAATCCTAGAGCATAAGGACATGACCTTGTCTATGATTGAGGAGGTAGTCCCTAATGTGCCAAGGAAAAGTAATGAGAACAACAAGTAGTTTGATGAGAAAGAAAAGACATCATAGGAAGTTAAGAAATGGAGTTCCAAAATACCAAAGGTATATTTGGGAACTACTTTGCATAAATGCCCATCCCATGTAGACCCTTTCTTTGTCACCCTGATAATAAAGGGGGGGTTTGTTAAGAACTGTATGATTGACTCATGGGCTTCTACTAACATAATGCCACTCGGAGTAATGGAAATACTAGCCTTACAAGTTACTAAGGCTTATGGGAAGTGTTTTTCTATGGACTCTAGGGAAGTCCCTGTCATTGGAGTCATCAAAGATATAAGATTCAGACTTGCAACTTACCCACACAAGGAGAATAAAATGAATATCATAGTCATGGATATTCCACCTCAGTATGAAATGCTGCTATATAGAAAATGGGCCTCTACTATTGGAGATAGTATTCAAATAGATTCTTCCTATGCCATGATTCCAATCGATGACAAAGAGATAAGGCTTGATAGAGAAAAGAAGTCTCCTCAAATAATTGATAGCATTGAGGAGGGTGATGACTAGCTTCTTAGATCTTGATATGGACAATTTCATAATTGAGGCATTTGAGACCAATTAGAATGAGCAGAAAGATGAAAATATCTAGACTACTCCTGATAGTGATGGCTTGTGGTCCATGCAGTTTGATGGAGCCTATTCTAGAGAGGGTTTCGGAGCCAGGGTTGTGCTTATTTCCCCTTCTAAAAAAACATTCATATCATCTTTTAAATTGGGTTTTGAATGCACTAACAATATTGCTAAGTAGGGAGCCTTTCTCCTAGGATTGAAAATGACCACTAAGCATGGAGTTAAGAAGCTCAAATTCCTAGGGGAGTCCGAATTTGGTTATTTCACAAATTAGTGCTTCTAAGAACCAAAGACTCAAGCAATAAAGAAACATTGTCTGGGACACAATAGAGGAGTTTGATGCTTTCGCCATTGATTGGGTAGAGAGAAGTAAAAATGTAATGGATGATTTTCTAGCTAACATTGTAGTTAGATCAAAGGATTTAACCATAGTAGGAATTTCAAAGGTTGAGGTGTTGACTAGACCTTCTATCCCAGATAATGTGTGCCATTGGCAAGTTTTTAGGGATGGTCAAGACCTATACAAGTTCATGAACTGTATTGATGAGTACCAAGGGTAGGAAATTGATTTCCAGAATTTTGTTGAGACAGTGGATGAGAAGGAGACTATATTTGGGAATGAGATTATCTAGCTAAAGAAAAACAAAATTCCAAGAGGGTTGTTTTCTTTGGAGAGAGTGTTTGATGGTAATGAAAGACAAACTGCTAAAACATCACTAGTACATCAAAATGATTTGGAGGAGGTAAATCTTGGGACTAAAGCCTAGCCAAAATATGTCTACATACGTAAGTCATTAAATCCCAAGACTAGGACAATGCTCATTGCATTGCTCAAGAAATATAAAAACAAAGGTCCATAAAACCCACCTTAAGGCCTAAAATGCAACAAGACTTGGCTAAGTTGAGTGAGGGGGGATTATCAAGCCCATCAGGCATTCAACTTGGGTATCTAATTTAGTTCCTGTCAGGAAGAAGAATGGGGATATTAGGCTTTATGTAGATTTAGAAACCTAAATATTGCATCGATGAAAGATAATTATCCTTTGCTAAACATGGAGGCCATGTTGCAGAGGGTAACTGGCTGTGACCTCCTGTCGATGATGGATGGATTTTCTGGCTACAATCAAGTGATGGTCAAGGAATCTGAATAGTATAAAACTACATTCACTACTCCATGGGGTACCTATGTGTATGTCAGAATGCCTTTTGGATTAACGAATGCAAGGGCCACGTTTCAAAGGGCTATGGATGTAGTTTTTTGTGATCTCATTAATGTCATAATGGTGGTTTATCAGGATGATCTGACCACCTATTCAAAAAGGGAAGGGGATCACTACTGTCATTTGGAACAAATTTTTGAAAGAAGCATGGAGTTTGGCATATCCCTAAATCCCAAGAAGTGTATGTTTGGGGTAGTAGAAGGAAAATTGTTAGGCAATATTGTGTCCAAAGATGGGATCAAGATTGATCTTGAAAGAGTTGCAACCATTGATAGAATACCAGTTCCCAAAAATGTCAAAGGAATTTAGTCTTTCTTTGGGCAGATAAACTTTGAAAGGAGGTTTGTCACTAACTTTGCAGAAACTATGAAGCCCATTTCAAAAATGTTGAAGAAGGGGCAAATTATTTCCTAGGGTGATGAAGCCATTCAATCATTTCAAAGTATTAAAGACAACATAAAAAGGGCACCTCTATTGAAGTCACCTGACTTTTCTAAATCCTTTCAATTATTTTCATTTGTGTCTTTCCACACTATAGATGCAGTGCTCTTGCAAAAGAATGATGAAGGATATGAACATCTAATTGCATTCTTTAGCAAGTCCTTGTAGGCTGTAGAATTGAAATATGATATTATGGAAAAATAGGCGTATGCCTTGGTGAAAGTTGTGAAGAACTTCAGGCCCTACTTGGTGGGGGCAGCTATAGTAGCATATGTGCCGCATGCAACATTTAAATATATTTTTGGGTGAAAAGAGGTTACTGGGAGAAGATGTAGATGGATAAACAACATCCAAGAATTTAACAATAATGTCCAGATTACCAAACTAGTCAGAGGATAGGGTTTGGTAAAGTTAATGGATGAAACAAATCTTGAGACAACTCAAGTGAATGTCATCTAAGGGGAGGGATATATGGTACATAGCTTAGAAAGAATCCCATGGTACACTAACATCATCTATTATCTGAAATACATGAATTGTCCTGTAGGGTTGACTGACAATCAGAAGAGAACTTTGAATTTGCAGGCAATTAGATATATATTCATGGAAGGAGGTTTGTATTGGAGGGATAGGGATGAAGTCCTTTTATTATGCTTAGATGAAGATCCAGCATAGAAAAACTTAAATGAAATGCATGGTGGAGTTTGTGATGGGCATTTCATTACAAAATCCACTACTCACAAAGTCTTCAGGGCAGGTTATTACAAGCCTACTTTGTTTGCATATACACAAAAGCTAGTAAGAAAATGTGAAGCTTGTCAAAGGTTTTTGGGAAAGCTTAAGTATTCAGGAGCATTGCCTCTTAAACCCATGTAGACTGAAGCCCCTTTCCATCAATGGGGTATTGATTTTATTGGTGAAATAAAAGAGAAATCAAGTGGAGGATACAAATTGATCTTGGTGGCCACTGATTATTTCACTAAATGGATTGAAGTTATTCCCACAAGGAAAGTAATGAGCAAGGTGGTTATTGATTTTATCTTGAGTAATATTGTTACTAGATTTGAAGTACTAGTTAGGTGATTGTGGATAATGCAATGTGCTTTAGATATGAGGAATTTGATGATTTTTGTAGTACTTATGGCATTAACGTGTCATACTCATCACCTTACCATCCACAAGGAATGGCCAGGCAGAATCTAGTAATAAGAGTCTATTAAAGATTATCAGAAGAATGTTGGAAATTAACAAGAAGGCTTGGGACTCAAAGCTTAGATTAGCATTATGGGCAGATATGGTTACCATAAAAAGGCTACTGGTAAATCTACATTTGAATTAGTTTATGGAGATGATGCAAGGCTTCCAGTGAATAACCTACTACCAGTACACAAGTTTATTCAAGAGCATGATGATGAAATACTAAAACCCATGGAAAGTAGAATAAACCAGTTGACTAAATTGGATGAAACCAAGAGATCAACACAAAAGGTCAATTTAAAAAGACAACAACAGACCAAATACTTGTTTGATAAAAGAGATATTGAGAGGCAATTCAGAGTTTATGACTTGGTTCTACTCTGGAATGCAATATCTCAGGATAAGGGAAAGCATGGTAAATTTGAGGCTCTTTGGTTAGGCCCATATGTCATTATTGAGTTGCATGGGCATGATTCATATTTTCTACAGAGCTTAAGTGAAGAAATTCAAGAATTGCTTGTGCATGAACAATTCTTGAAATAGTATTTTGCCTAAGCAAAAAATATCTCCATGCACACTTGTACATTATGTATATAGGGTTTGCCTTGTTGTTTCCATGTTCAGTTTTTGGTGCATGTGTTTTTGGTTTGGTCTTCCTTCCCCAAAGATTTCTAGTTTCTTGCACTATTCTGTCAAATATTTGTCCCCAACTAGAGCCACTGTTAGCACTTGTTAAATTTTAGGGTTTTTTGGTGTGTTTACTTAAGTTTTTATATGAATCCCAAAACCCTAAATCATTTCATTCTTTTTTAATCGTTCTATTATTATATTCTTTTAGTGACTTCCCTGGCCAGTTCTCTGAGGGTCTTAAGTTATGTTCATCCCTTGTATTGTTGTGAAATATCAGCCCCTTGTTGTTAGAAGAACTGGTGTTCCCCATTTTTCATCCAATTTGTTTTGCCTTTGAAGATCCAAACAAATGGGTGCCTTCCAAGTGTCTGTTCTTCATTTGACCTAGCGCACAACATGTCTGTGTTGATATCTTCAGTTTACTTTCTTGTGACGATGTGCTAAGTGTGACACTTGTCGTAGTCTTCTATTTCTTAAAAGTGCCTGCAACCCTGAAGATTCATAAGTCAGGTTGATGTTGACAAGTGGCCATATCTTGTTAGTGGAGGAGATTCATCTATGGGCCCTTAGCCTAGAGGAAGGCCATGTGATCTAATCTTGTTGGCTTGAATGTGCAAAGCACATTGCACATTTGGTTTTAACTTGAAAAAAATTAAAACTACATGGGTGTGTGGTAGTGACATCTATCCACCCCGGTCTAGTCAAGATCGACGGTGGTGTTTTAATCTTCTCCACTAAAGATGATCCAACAGTTCGCACTTCGTGCAAGGTTTTTAAGCAACATATAATTCATGAATGCATAGATGCACTATGAAGATCAGTGGTGATGTTTTAATGGGAGGCTCTGATGGCTTGCACATTGCGCATTTCATAGAGGAGGTTTGCAATAACGGTTTGTGCTATATTTTCAATATGCACTAACCATTGATTTCCCTCTGGGATGATCAACGGTGTAGATTCAAATGAAGTGATAGTTTGTGGCACACTAGTCAGGCTTGTTGAAGACCTAGAATATTGAGAGGGGGGGTGAATCGGTATTCTTTGAAACCACTTAATCATTTAATCATTCATTTCACATAGCATGTTTAACTTGCATTAAGAAAGGAAAGCATGAAATCAACCATTAAAGCATATCACACATGAACACTAGATTTTTATGTGGAAAACCCAAAAAGGGAAAAACCACAGTGAGGATTAGCTCACAATATATATTAATAAAGCAACCGGTTAAGGTTGATACAATTGGTGGACTCACTTTCCAAGAATGCTCACTATAGGTGGCTCACTACCAAAGGACTTACTATCCTAAAAAGAAAGAGATAGAAGAAGGGGATGGCTCACTGCCAAAATGAACTGCTAACAATGCATATGATTAATGTTGAAGATACAGTAATATTGACTTTACACACTTCATCTTCACCACAAACTCAACTTGTCTCTCTCTACATCAAACTTCGCTTATCTCCACACACTATATCTCTTCACAATCCACACTACCACACAAGAATTCAATCTTGTTTAAATACTGCAATCAACCAAATCATTAATTAGGTCAGCATGAGTATGTACACTATGATTCCTTGACCTATCGGTCCAAAGCTCAACTCCATATGCTTTGTGGAGAGAACCAGAGCATGTAGCACAATCCTATAGGTTGACACAACCTATAATTACTCCCATAACATTATTTCATACATATCATAGCTCCGTACAACATTAACACCTTCATGTTGGCTTCACTGGTGAAGCAACAATAACATGAACTAACTGTTAGTTCATAATTCAACATGCGGACCACCAAAATTCTCACCATTTGAATCATACACACCTCTGACATCCATAACCTCTTCCTCAAAACTACAGGGCAAGATATTCATCTATGGTGGAATACGAAGCATTCCAATCTATCACTGGCACTGTCATTACATTGTCATTACAGAGTCCGGTACTCTGTCAACACTAACTTCCAATCTAGAGGACTTCAAGACCTAAATATTTGTATTTATATTCCTTTAGCATGCACTATTATTACCTTACAACTGCAGAGAAAAACTTGTTATAGTAGAGAAGTGCAGACTGAAATACTGTGACCTTGTTTTATGTTCTAGTCAATAAATGCCTTAGGAAAATATTTAACATATTATTCTTGACTTTGGAGCACCAAAAAGAAGGCATATCATGCTTGGATGTATTCTTCATCATACTACACCTGGTATCTTCTTTGGATCAATACTTCGGATATCATACTTAACCAGACCAACACAACTGTACCTATATACCTTACTGAACTTCTCCGGACCAACACAAATGTGCCTTTAACCTTTTTTGCCATCAATGACAACATTGCTTATTTCCATGCTTATCATTCTCTACATCATCATGCTTATGTTTCCAACAAACTCCCCCTTTGTCATTGATGGCAACATAACCAAAACTTCTCCCCCTTTGTCATCAATGACAAAGGAACTGCTTGTATATCTACAATTCAAGAATTCTCCCCTTATCTCAAAATTGATACATACCCCCCCTTACTATTTTATTTCTATACATCAAAATATAAAAATTTGTTTCCTTCTAACCTTTTGCATATGTACAAGACATTAGAAATAAGAAACTTACTGACTGGTGGGAAAGATATCCGTGTAAATGTTCTTTAGCTATATCACTGCAGAATCCCAATGCATCTTGGCAAAGTTTAGTGTTTGTATTTGTCCATTGACTTGCAAGAGCAATTCTTCTGCTTTTTCCACTATTGCAGGAGCAGCTGTCATCATCGTAACCTTATCATCTTCCCTTATCAATCCTGTTAGTGCAACTATCTTTAAACTGTCAATCTCTCTTAGTTGACACATTTGATTCTTTATTGATTCTCTTTGACTCTATAATTACTTTATGATAGCATGAGTCTTTTCTATTTTGGCCCTTAGATTTCCATTATTATTCTTTTTTTTTTCAATGTCTTCTTCTTCCTCTGTTACAATGTCAACCTTTGTTCTATTAACTTGTGTCTCTTCTTCAGAGACAAGAGGCTCTCTCTTCTTTTAGACCAATTTGGGTCCCTCTTCTTCTTCCTCTTTTTCCTCAATATCATCATGGCTTACATACTTTTCTCTGGTCGCCTTTTCCTTTACTCTTCTTTTCTTGGCAGGGTATTGTTGCAAAGAAGTACTGGATGCTTCATTTTTCTCTTGGGATGCTGCAGGCATGACTCTAGAGGATTTAGGAGCAGCAACAAAGGAGGTAAAAGTCCTTGTTGACCTTCTAGTTCTTGGTGATTCCTTTTGAGTTTCAGATGTGCCATTGGATTTCTCCACAGGGCCTTTAGAAGCCATCATTTCCTCAACCTTAGATCTCATCCTTTCAACATTCTTCTTACTTTCTCTCTCCTTGTGCTTTAGATGTACTTCCATGGATTTTTATTCATAGGTTCCATATCTTTCTGTCGAGGTATCTTTTGGTTTACTAAGCATTAGGTCTGCAAGACCTACAATGATATATTCTACTACCTCATACCCCATCTTTGGAATCTAGACTGTTCTGGGTTCCACAACCTCCATGTAACATTCATCCTTACTAACCATGAAGGTAATGCCATCCTTATATTTCTCCACTACTTTCTTAGGGATCCTTTCCCTAGCTTGCATCTTCTTCTGGAAAGTTTTGAAGAAACCCCAAAGTATAGCATTTTGGGCTTCTAAATTTCCTATCCTCTTCAGATGATCTCTGATCTAAATTGCTACTAGAATGTGTCCCAACCATATAATGTTTTGTGCACCCAGTACTTCTCTAAGGAAATAAAAGAGTAAATAGATAACTAAAGTACCAAACTTGAAAGGGTATTTTGAGTCCTTTGTCTTCTACAGGTTTTCAAGCAATTTTTGCCTTAGCAACTCACACAAATCATAATCTATACCCTTCTTGACCATCTCATATACAATATATATGGTGGTTGCTGAGATAGAGTTTTCTTTGTTTGTGAAGTAGATCTTGTACCCTATCATCATAGATGCATATTTTACTGCTGGATCTTCAATATCATTCACAATCAAGGCTCTTTTATCAAATTTTGCTCTGGTGAGCTTTATTACAACATCATTTTTGACAGATTTGTGAGCCAGAACTACTCCGGTGGAACACAACCTTGTTACTGCCCTAATGGCTTTCTTTCTTATCATGTGTGGAAGGTCCAGCCACATGAATTTATCATGGATGCAGCTCAATACGTACTTAACCCAAGCATCTTCATAGAACAAAATAGGGAGGTCACTCCAAACATCCAATTTCTTCTCTGTTAGGGCACTATACTCATGTTTTAGGTCCAAATTGTCATCTGTTAGCTCATTAACCCAAACTTCTCCTAGTTTTGCATGATTGTATTCTTCTATCTTTGTATGGATATACATTCTCACATCCTCTGTATGTAAGAAACCATATGGAATCTCTGAAAAGGCATCATCCAGATCCATTTCCATAGAATTGAAGGGATGTTTCTTGAATTTCGATCGAGAATTGTCCACTACTTCTACCACTTGTGGAGTAAACATCTTTAAGGTACTACTGAAAATTTTTAGAGCAAGATAAAGAGCTATAAAATACCTTTCAAACACTTCCAGTTAGGGTATCGTGCTTAAGAGATCTGAATTAGCTTCTTCTTACACCTTTATAAGTCTACTCTCTTGGATTGATTGTTTTCAAATGATCCTTTTGTCAAGTGAGAGTTGTTTATAACCTTTTTACACTTAACCTAATTTGCATTCAATGCTCAACTTGATAAAGTTGTCAAAGCTTCAATAGAGATACACAATCACTTTCACTTTCTCTGCAAATTTCTGCATCATGACATTTTATATCGAAATCATCTCCAATAGTTCAAATGCATTGATCTACATCATATTCTCTCATGCTAAAACATCAGCACCATTTCTCTAGTGGGGGATGAAAGATTTCCATTAAAGCTCCCACTGAGCCAAAGCTCTCAACTTAGTTACTAGATGAAGTATCTACGCCAGAGACTGGCACAGCCCCATCATTCACCTTATTTTCTTCTTTCTTCTTCTAGATCTTGTCCATTTATCTCTTCATCTCTACCAGATCTAAATTCTTTACTGGATCATTCTTCTTTACCGGATCAACCTTCACATTCTTACTCTTGCAAACTTTAGCAATATGACCTAATTTGTTGTGTTCATAGCATCTGACATTTTTAATGAGCTTACTTCCATTTATCCTGGATCTACATTGATTAGCCTTATGCCCAAATCCACTACATGTATAATAGTAACCATTGAAATATGAAGCCATCATACCTTTATTATAACTCATCATCTGATTTCTACATTCACTAGATTTATGACCAAATCTTTGGCATGTAAAACATTGACCGAAGAATGGTTGAACATTTTGATTCAGCTTGCATTTGCATTCCACAGCCTTATGTCCAAACTTATTGCAATAATAGCAACAACTAGAGTACCTTTGTGTAGCAAGTTGTCTAATAGGCATCCTCTTGAAATTTATCTTTTGATTTCAGACATGTCTGTTATTCTTCCTCTTGTCTTCAGTCTTCTTTTGTCCATTGTTTTTCTTTTCAACATTGTTTGCTTTTGAATTTTCACCTTTTTCAATTCCCAGACCTTATTTATCCTTAGGAGTCTTTTGATTTTCAATCATTTCATCAAGTAGTATGGATCTCTTCTTGAATTTTTGCCTTTTCAAGTTCTATCTTTAAGACCACTATTTCTTGTTCAAGCCTTGAGCATTCTTCAGATTTGCCTTTTAGTTTTTCATTTAGGCATTCTTCAATTCTTTTTCCTTCCTCAATTTGTATTTTAAGACGGGTGATTGTCTCATTTTATTGATTGATCTATTCATTCACTTCCTTGTATCTTTCTTTGAATTTCTTGTTTTGTTCCCTCAACTTTTTGATACATTCATCTGCTTAATATTCTCTTTCAGATCTCTATTCTTATATTTAACTTTTTCCATATCTTCAAGAGCTAATTCAAGTTCTCCATTCAAGTCAACTATGTAATCTTCTTCAGTAAATTCAACAATAGGGATTTCTTCCGGAGGAGTAGGATATCTCCTAGGAGCCATGTGTTCACACCTCAAGATCTTCCTCAAGCGGTTAAGCTATTTCCAAGGAACTAGGCTCTAATACCAATTGTTGAACACCTAGAATACTGAGAGGGGGGGTGAATCAATATTGTTTGAAACCACTTAATCATTTAATCATTCATTTCACATAGCATGTTTAACTTGCATTAAGAAAGGAAAGCATGAAATCAACCATTAAAGCATATCACACATGAACACTATATTTTTACGTGGAAAACCCAAAAAGGGAAAAATCACAGTGAGGATTAGCTCACAATATATATTAATAAAGCAACCAATAAAGGTTGATACAATTGGTGGACTCAATGTCCAAGAATGCTCATTACAGGTGGCTCACTGTCCTAAAAAGAAAGAGATAGAAGAAGGGGATGGCTCACTACCAAAATGAACTGCTAACAATGCATCTGATTAATGCTAAAGATACAGTTCCATTGAAGCTCAGAATACTAACTTTACACACTTCATCTTCACCATAAACTCAACTTGTCTCTCTCTGCATCAAACTTCACTTACCTCCACACACTATATCTCTTCACAATACACATTGCCACACAAGAATTCAATCCTTTTTAAATACCACAATCAACCAAATCATCAATTAGGTCGACATGAGTATGTACACTATGATTCCTTGACTTGTCGGCCCAAAGCTCAACTCCATATGCTTTGCGAAGAGAACCAAAGCATGTAGCACAATATTCATTAAGGTCAGCACAACCTATATTTACTCCCATAACATTATTTCATACATGTCATAGCTCTGCACAACATTAACACCTTCAGGTCGGCTTCACTGGCAAAGCAACAATAACATGAACTAACTGTTAGTTCATGATTCAATGTGTGAACCACCAAAATGCTCACCATTTGAATCATACACACCTTTAACATCCATAACCTTTTCCTTAAAATTGTATGGCATGATATTCATCTGCGTGGAATGCAGAGCATTCCAATCTGTCACTGGCACTATCATTACACTGTCATTACAGAGTCTGGTACTCTGTCAACACTAGCTTCCACTCTGGAGGACTTCAAGACCCGAATCTTTGGATTTAGCTTCCTTTAGCACGCACTATCATTACCTTACAACTATAGAGAAAATCTTGTTATAGCGGAGAAGTGCGGATTGAAATATTGTGACCTTATTTTAGGTTTTGGTCAGTAAATGCCTTAGGAAAATATTCAACATATTATTCCCTACTGTAGAGCACCAAAAAGAAGGCATATCATGCTTGGATGTATTCTTCATCATACTACACCTGGTAGCTTCTCTAGATAAATACTTGGGATATCATACTTAACCAGACCAACACAACTGTACCTATATATCTTATTAAACTTCTCTAGACCAACAAACCTATACCTATAACCTTTTTTTCCATCAATGACAACACTGCTTATTGCCATGCTTATCATTCTCTACATCATCATGCTTATGTTGCCAACAAGGCTGATGCTCGTTTGAGCTATTCATGTAGATGCCAAAAGATTTTATGGGTTTTCTCTTCTTGGTTGAGTGCCTTTTGTAAAATCTCAAATTGCTTGAAGTCCTAGAAGTGCTTGGCGATGTGGAGCGGATGACAATTGAAGTTGTTGGCCTAAATTTAAAGAAAACATTTTTGGTATGTGCTGAGTCCTCATCTGTCAATTGAATGAATCCAGTTGGGTGTTTTGTGAATAAAATTTTAAGAAGTGATCAACTTCCTGCAACTGAAAGTATAAATTCCGCTCAAGTGTTTTTTAGTTTAAAATTCACTCTGCTTCCTAACTCACCATGGGTCCAAAAGGGGGTCGGTGGCGTCCTCTTAAAAGAGATTTTACCCAAGAGGCAAATTAACCTTTTTCATCACTGTCAAAGAAAAGTAAATTGACTCAGGATATGGGGGAAGTCACAAATAAGATGTATGATTTGCAAGGATGCAGTTTTACCTATAGGAGGCTAGGAGTTGTTTGAATTTGGTTACTACCATCGTGATAGAGAGACCCATTTCACACTTTTGGGATCTTGATCTGGGTAGGTTAGTAGTCCCCAATGTGTTTGTGAATTGTGACCTAATCAGGGCTATTTGTCAGGAATATGATCAAATCAATCAAAGATTGTCCAACAATAATGGTGATTTACTTTTTCAGTTGAATAGGGATTTGATACTTAGGGTTTTTAATCTCTCCCCTGTTGCAAATAAGAAAATTGACATTGAAGAGTTAAAAAGGGATTATAAGAACAAGCATGCTTACAAGACTTACAAGCTGCCTCTTCACAAAAAAAGGACTTTAGGAAAGAATGTGGGGTTCAGTGACAAGGATGAAGAGTCTTTCCAAATTGAGCTATTTGAGGACTACATTATAATGAACTATATGGCTCTGTGTCAAGTTTTAGGCTTGGATTTTGATTATTAGATCCCAAACCACCTATTAGTCATGATCTGTGATATTCAGAATAAGTTTGAGTTCAAAAGGTTTGACTTTGCTTGTTTTCTAGTCTAGGAACTTCATAATGATTTGGTATCATGTAAAATGAAAGGGCAGGCTCCTAGTTTTAAAAGATATTCACTGTTATGTCATACTTTATTGTCCTGTGGTATAAGATATTGGGATAAGGAGTTGTGGATTCAGCATGTAACTAAGGATGGTGAGCCCATGCCAATTCAAGGTATGGTGCACATGTGGGATGTTTATTGTGAAAGGGATAACTATCTGGTGTTTGATAAGTATTTTGCATAGCTCCTTTTGGGATTACTAGGATGGAATATGCCTAGATTGTCAAAGGGTTCATGGATTTTATCAGGCCTTTTGAGAGAATGCCTGATAGTTTTTGGGACCATAATTGGGGAGATTGGTTCTTATATTCTGATGCCACAGTTATTAGAGTACATGGGGAAAATATAAAACCCCATTTGTTACCAGCAAAGGTGACAAATAGAATTGCTTTTCTAGAGATTGTGTGGTAACTCAATGAATCTGATAAGTATCATTTGAGAGAAAGCAAGAAGGGGTCATTTCTGCTTGCACCTTTTTACTTTCCTAGTTTCCAAATTCATTCTTGAGAAGGTTTTGAAGTCTATGGAACCAAATTGTCAGTATATAGATTACCTTATGTGAATCACATGAGTTATAATCCTGAACATTTCATCGACAAAACTAGAAGGGATAAACATAAGGTTGGTTTTGAACATTGCTTTGATGAACAAGATGACTTGCTCAGAAATGGCATATCCATGGAGGAGTTATTGCAAAGGAGGCAGACTTATGGGCTAGTTCTCATTAGGGAAAGACAGATATGGTTAGCAGATAATTCATATCCAAGAGCCTTCCCACAGATTACTTATCCTATAACCAAGATGAAAATGCTATTGGACCATGCAGATGAGTTGAAGGTTCTCCCAAAGAAGAATCCTATTGAGTCAGGGTCTCCTGAACAACAACATGATGCAGAAGAAATGGTAGAACAAACCCATGTCTCAGAAATTGGAGAAAGCACAAAGGATGCCTCGGAACCCTTCCTTCTCCTTGCAAAAACTATTATGAAGGAACCATTGGTTGATTATGCTTTATCAGAGGAGATGGGTGATAATCAAAACCACTTGGAGGATATACAATAGGTGGCAAGTTTTCCTATGAGGGATGAAATTTTAATTCCATATCCAACTAGAACTCTGATGAGTATACAGGAGAGCAATGATGCAATACAAGATGTAAGAACTAGAGCTTGTAAAGAATTTTGGTCTAATGATAATTTTATCAAGACCAAAGAATTTAGAGCCTTCTTGTTGCAAAAGAAGTCAGAAGCCTTTATGACTAAGATGAATGAAGAACAAGGTAAGGTGGATGACAGTGATAAAAATGAAATAGCTAAGAGAGTTATGAAAGAAGTGGATATGGATGAAAGTAAAATTACTCCTGATGAAGGTAGGAAATTGGTAAAGGATAGTGGTATATTATTGTTAGAAGGGTGGGATATCTCCTCTACTATTTTTATGGACACAATTAGAAGACAAGAAGATTTTGATGAGGAAGTTTTGATAAAGGAGCAAGCTGAGTAGGTCTTTGGGTCAAGATTTAGTGCAAATCATGAGGCCTTGGTAATTTGGGCCATGGCCCTAAGTGATGACAAGCCTAGGGTTGCAAGAGATGTGAGTGTAATGTCAGAAAATGTCCCCTTGGGGGCTTTTCCCTCTTTAGTTTTAGCTCCTAGGTCTTTAGTGTGCGTTTAGGATATTTTACATCATATTTCAACATCCCGATGAGAAAACCCCTAAGTGTCTTGGCAAATAGGATCTAGGGGGACTACTTGAGATAGACCCTACCCAAAATAGAGGGGAGGACTTGGGCACCTATGCCCTAGTCTTTCCCTATTTTGGGGTAGTCCCAATTTTTGGGTGTTGGCTTGTGACCATTATTTGGGTCCTATGCCGACACGGTAAGTTTGAATTACGAAATTCTTGGTGGGAGTGTTTGTAGTTGCATATAAAAACATGTTTAGGCATTCATTTGTAAAATAGATTATGTTCATGTGATTTTGGCATCCTAAAGGTGATTCAAGGCTTTCATTGTGTTGCAAGAGTAGATTTGTGTTGTCTATGTGTTTTGTTTGCAGATTTGAGCATCCATCTCCTCATGGAATGAAGAGCTTCTTCCTCCCACAAAATCTTCACTACAAGGTGGCATTTATTATGTTTGTGATCATTTATTCATTTGGATTTTGCCTCTACCTCACAAGGGCATGCACTCTCTATCTGACAAAGGTGTTTGGAAGACTTAAGTGTCCTACCAGGGCTTGACTGAGGCAAGCACCTAAACACCACAACCCCCTCCCAAAGTTTTCATGGTTGCAGGTTACAGGTTGATGATGCAGACAAAGTGAAGTTGTAGGAGGGCATGTTGGAGTGTCAGAATTGCAGAACAACAGGAAAAAGAGCATCCTGGACTAGGGTGCCCGCTCATTAGTCCTCGAAGTTCTGTGATGGGAAAATCTCTGAAACAACAGAAACAAGTTGCAGACTGAGTTTCTAGATCCTAACAAAAAGCAGGGCCTTGGACTTGGGTACCCACTCTTTTGTCCCTGACTTTTCCACCTCAGAACCTTGAAAATAGGTGCACGGTTATTTGTTATTTTACACCTTTCTACATAAGCATTTTTTGTTATTCATCTGTTTACTGTCATTTTCACATAATTAGGGTTTTGATGGATAATTGAGCATAAGAGAAGGAAAATTGATAATCAAATACCCTAATCCAAGTTTCCCTACATTTGTAAGTGACCAAGGACTTGATAGTGCTTTGCCACTCGATCTGAAGGTCCTTGAATGTAATTGGTAAAAGGAGGATTCAAACCAAAACTAAATAATCCAAATTTTAACCTTTACATTTTGGTGAACCCATGTTTTAATTGAATTTGGCACCTTGCTGATTGTTTTACTTCAGATTTGGGTTTATTTCATTCATTCATATAGTTATTCATCTTATTGCATTGAGAAAATTTCAAAAAAATTGAAAAATTTGACAAATTTGAAAAAAATTGCATTTTAGGACTACTATTTTGCATCAATTCATTCTAATTTCATATAATTTATGATTCTTGCATTATATCTGAGATAAATTACATAAAATTACAAAAATTCAATCATTTTATATTGCATTTTCATCATAAAATTGCTAGGGTTATGTAGAAATTTTGACAAATTTCATATAACCTAGTAATTCCAAAATCTAGGGTTAGTAGGCAAAATATTCTTTCAGATTTTTCTACTGATTTTAGAGACTCATTAAAATTTTCATTTGGCTGTAGTCTTGCATTTTGGTGTAAATTTGCATTTAGATTTCAAATATTTGCATTTTTGCATAGAAAATTTCAACAAAAATCTAGCAATTTTCATGCATTTTCATTAGATTTGCACTTGCATTTTGCATCTTAGGGATTGGAAATAATTTTAAGATATGAATATATTTAATTTTTATCATAAATAATATTTCAAAACATTCATATAACATTTTGTGTCAAGATCTCAAACCTAGGGCTTGAAAAACATTGATTTTCACTAGATTTGGCCGTATCGACTCTCTAAATTTGCACCATAGGCATGTTGTAAAGAATATTTTTGAACTAATTGGATGATATTAGGGGTATTATCTTCTACCCCTCCTAAAAATATTTACAACACCTTGTTATTGGCCTCTTGTATTGAAAATTTGGTGAGAAATTACCTATTTTTGCTATTTTTGCCCTAGGGTTTGGCCTAGTTTGCACTGTAAGCGTGTTGTAACAGATTTTATGATTGTAGGTGACTGATATCACTGATATTATTTTATTCACCTCATTAAATTATTTACAACACCCCTTTGGCTAGGTCTTGGAAGTGAAAAATCATGAAAAATTGTCTATTTTTGCTACATTTTAACTAAGATTTGACCTTGAGTGGCACTACAAGTGTGTTGTGACAGATATTTTGGCATCAATTGGATGTTATCACTGATATAATTTTCTTTGCATCATCATTTTCCTCACAACACCCTTTGTCATGCTCTTTTGCATTGAGATTTGGTGAAAAAACTACTTATTTTAGTGTATTTTCACTAGGTTTTGGTCTATCATCATCTTAGATTTGCATCAAGAGTGTGTTGTGAAGGATATTATTTTTGTATTGGATTGATATCGGACATATAATTTTCTGCCTCTGATCAAAATCCTTACAACAACTTTTATTTCATTCATTTGCATTGAAAAAGTACAAAAAATCAAGCATTTAGGTCATTGTTACATGTAACTTTGCACTTGTCTTTTGCATCAAATTTGAAAAACTTTTAAAATCTGACTTTTCATCTCATTATGGCATCTTCACATTATTCATCTCTAAAATCTTTTCATGAGCACATCCTAGATTTTGAAAATTTCTCTAATTTCACTAATGAGAATCCTCATGTTCTAGAGCACATAGCTTCTGCAGTGGTATTGATGCTTCTATATGTTCTACATATGAGCTGCAATTACTTTGTTATACACAAGATTTTAATAGCTTCACACTATTCATAGGAGCATATCCTTTGATATTAGAAGATTTAACTAAATTTATCTCTAGGAATACTCATGAGAAAGATGAGAGCGAAAAGCCTTTTTCTGCCACATAGTATGATGATGATGATGTACCTTCCTCTCATCCCATTGCTCTCCTTGGCCAAGATGTAGCATTGGTGGATGAGAAAAGGTCTCTCACATTAAATCCTTTGGGGATGGATATTGGGTGCAATCAAGAGGGAAACAATGTTAATTCAATAATCGTTTAGAGACTTCATAGTAATATTCCTAAAATGATTGTCCGAGGGGCACTTAGTTCACCCTCTTGCTTAAAACCGGTGATTACTATCCAAGGTACTCAACAACCACCTAGACCTCCCGATTACATCTATGATTATGCAAAGAAAATTTCTCAAAGAAATCTAGGTGTTCAAAATGCGTTACAACAACCACACCACAATGTGATTGCTCATACATACAACAGCCGTAATAACAAGCAAAGTCAGCAAGCACTTCATGTGCCTGTTTCTCTTCCATGTTCTCAACCTATGCTCCCTCCACCACCTTGTCTTACTCATAAAAGTGGTCAAGAGTATGATCTTGTCAAACAGCTTCGCGCTACTCCGGCTAAGATCTCTCTTTGGGATTTAATACAAACATTGCTTACATACGATGGAATTCTCCAAGAAGCTTTGCAAAAGGTGATTGTTCCACCTACCGCTAAGCCTAATGATGTAGCAGCTGTATTGGACACGATGCATGTGACAAATTGATATTATCTTTCAACCACATGAATTACCATCAATTGAAGTTCAAAACCAATATGATCCTCTTGTAATCTTTGTCACAATAAACAAAACATTGGTTAAGAGAGTTATGATTGATAATGGATCAGCTCTTAATGTTTGTGGCATTGAATTATTACATAATATTAAAGTTGATATATGTTCCATCAAGCCAGAATCATTAAGTCTCCTTGGTTTTGAAAATATTGGACGACAATCCGTGGGCACTATAACTTTACCTATACAAGTGGGACCTGTGATTGTGCCTACCTTGAGTCATGTCATGCCTTGTTCTTTATCTTACAACATGATTCTTGGTAGACCTTGGATTCATGCATTGGGGGTAGTCCCTTCCACACTGCATCGTTTAATTAAATTCATATTCAAAGATAAGTTGCACACTATTCATACCGATCCTGAACCAGATAATTGTTTACATATTGAAACACAAAAATGAGTTTACAATCACATCAGCTTCAACAATTTGTGAGGTGATCCATCAATGCCTCTAGCCATGAATAATGTTGTGCAAGGCTCTTAACCATCGAATGCACTTGTTGGTGATGATTGGGGTTCATTAGATTTTAATCCTTGCAGTATAGGGGAATATAAAATTAATAGCCTTGACACATCAAAAGTAACATCGATCTCACCTAAGCAATCTTTTGAAGCACCTAAGAAACCTAAAGTCCCTTTGGTAGAAAATAAAAACAATACTCTCACTTATACCACAAATTACGAGACCTATGAGGCTTCACTATCTTCTAAGGAAATGACATCCCTTTATGGTCAAGGATTTAAAATCCTTTATAACAATTGTGAATATGTAGGTAAGGGATGTGGTGTAAATCAACAAGGAATTAGAGTATCTATAGAATCCACTTCAACACATTACTCAAGCGGCATTGGATATAATCCTTTTAAAGAAAAGAAAGCCTCTTGTCATCCTAAACTTAATACAATACCAAAACAACAGGAGAGATATCCTAGATATATATGTTCTTAATGATGGTGCTAATAGGTAAGTATTTCTAACCCTTTATCTCTCTCATGATGTGCTTCCCCCGTGATGTGTTATGTGTTGTTTAGGCCTCTTGGGATGACCCCTGATTCTCTTGTAAGGTTTGGGATACCAGGAGACCGCCTCTGTTGTGACCTTCTATTTGTGTCATCATTCTTCTCTATTGGTTCTCTCTCTGATTTCATCGTTGTGTGTTGTGTCTTACGGACATAGTGTTGCGATTGGTGACTTGGGGGCAACCTACTACATGACTTTCCCTAAGACACTTGTTTCTCCTCTCTTATTTATTGTTTCCCTTCCTTTGGTGTTTCTATCTAGTGGGCGGATGACAAAAAACATTTATACTGATGTGGACCTAGTGTCCCTTTCGAGAGAAATAAAAAAATGGACTTAGTTCCTTATATGACGATGGGGTTGTAATAATTTATTTGACACTTGGCTAGTAGAAGCACTCCATGCTTACTGCGTAGTGATTTTGATGGTATGCTATCTCATTTACAAACCTTATCAATACTGCTGCTCTATGCACCTTTGTTTGTCTTTGAATCTAGCCTTGGTGGTACTCGATTCAGAGAGCTTCGTGATATAGCCCCATGGTTATCCTCAAACTTTGAATTTGTAGTATAACCTTGGCTCTTTGTGTGGTTAATCATATGCATTGATGTTGTTTTTAATCATGATATTGTAGACACTAACATGCTTCCTACAGGGATGTGTTTGTGGGAACATTTGGCGATCATAAAGTACATGTCACCTCTGGGGGGCATGGGCTTTGCGAAAGTCTGTGTTCCCTTGTGTGTTTTCTTCCTACCTTAACGTGCTTGATATCGATGCATGATATCAACCACCTTAAGGTGGTGGCATATATAAGGTAAGTTGTTTGTTCTAGATGTTAGTAAAGTGTGTTTGAACAATCTTGAAATCTATTGCGTATACCTCCTTTTCACCATAAGGCATCTCCGTGATGCAGTTGGGGTTGTATACTTTTTAGCTCATATCTCCTTTTCATCGTAAGGCATCTCCGTGATGTGGGTGGGGTTGTATGCCATTCTTCTTTTTCACTGTAAGGCATCTACGTGATGTGGGTGGGGTTGCATTTTCAAAAGTCCTCTATGGAGGCGGGGAGTGGTTCTGTGACTAACTCAACCCTTAAGTGTGTCTTTACCGATTGTTGTGGTGAAGCCCAATTATTAGTGTGTACCTGCACTGTGCCTGAGATGGTGTTGAACCTAGAAATAGGGACACTCCATCGCTTGTCTGCCGTGTTTTCTCCGTGTCTTCAAAGTCTGTGTGTTTGGTGTGCTTAAATTTTTTGGCATGTTTTTTCCCCATATGCAATTTAAAGACCTGTGCGATGAGTGCATCCTTCATTTTGGGAGGTTTTGCGTGTCTTGCGTGTGTGTTGCCCCATATATGCAGTACATCCTGCATTATGGGAGGTTTGTTTACTTTCCTATACTTGCATTTGCATTTCATATATATGAGAAAAAGGAAAGAAAAGAAATCATTCCTATCTTCCATGCATTAATGTGTCTTCTATGCATTTGCTATCTTCTCCATGTTTTGCGTGATTGTAACTTTCTTCTCTGTGTTTTGCGTGCCTGTCATTGTCTTCAATGTGATTGGCGTGTCTTCTCCGTGATTGGCGTGTTTACTATGTTTGTTGACCGTACTTTAATGCATGTATTGGCCTTGCGTTTATACATACATTAAAGTGGGGGCTAAATGTAACGTTGGAAAATGTCCCCTTGGGGGCTTTTTCCTCTTTAGGTTTAACTCCCAAGTCTTTTACATCATATTTCAACATCCCAATGAGAAAATCCCTAAGTGTCTTGGGAAATAGGATCTAGGGGGACTACTTGAGATAGACCCTGCTCAAAATAGGGGGGGGGGGGACTTGGGGGCCCGCACCCTAGTCTTGCCCTATTTTGGGGTAGTCCCAATTTTTGGGTGTCAGCTTGTGACCGTTATTTGGGTCCTATGCCGACACGATAAGTTTGAATTACGAAATTCTTGGCGAGAGTGTTTGTAGTTGCATATAAAAGCATGTTTAGGCATTCATTTTTAAACTAGATTATGTTCATGTGATTTTGGCATCCTAAAGGTGATTCAAGGTGTTCATTGTGTTGCAAGAGTAGATTTGTGTTGTCTATGTGTTTGTGTTTGCAGATTTGAGCATCCATCTCCTCATGGAATGAAGAACTTCTTCCTCCCACAAAATCTTCACTACAAGGTGACATTTATTGTGTTTGTGATCATTTATTCATTTGGATTTTGCCTCTACCTCACAAGGGCACACACTCTCTATCTGACAAAGGTGTTTGGAAGAATTAAGTGTCCTTCCGGGGCTTGACTGAGGCAAGATCCTAAACACCACAACCCCCTCCCAAAGTTTTCATGGTTGCAGTTTACCAGTTGATGATGCAAACAAAGTGAAGTTGCAGGAGGTCATGTTGGAGTGTTGGAATTGTAGAGCAATAGGAAAAAGAGCACCCTAGACTAGGGTGCCCACTCATTAGTCCCTGAAGTTCCGTGACAGAAAAATTTCCAAAACAACAGAAATAAGTTGCAGACTGATTTTCCAGATCCTGACAAAAAGAAGGGCCTTGGACTTGGGCGCCTGCTCTTTTTTCCCCAACTTTTCTGGCTCGGAACCCCGAAAACAGGTGCACGGTTATTTGTTATTTTACACCTTTCTATAAAAGCATTTTTTGTTATTCATTTGTTTACTGTTGTTTTCACATAATTAGGGTTTTGATGGATAATTGAGCATAAGAGAAGGAAAATTGATAATCAAATACCCTAATCCAAATTTCCCTACATTTGTAAGTGACCAAGGACCTGATAGTGCTCTACCACTCGATCTGAAGGTCCTTGAATGTAATTGGTGAAAGGAGGATTCAAACCAAAACTAAATAATCCAAATTTTGACCTTTACAGTGAGTGATCTCATTGGTCAACTCATTTTAAGAAGCTCCATGTAGAGGTAAAATAGTTGAGAGATGATACCTTGAGGTTAATGTTGGAAGGTAACAGATTGAGAGTCCTAGTGCCTCCAATGGGAATTGAAGTGTCTTCACCTATCTCTGAATCTAGCCCAATGAGCTCATCTGGACATGGAAATGATGCAACAACTATCAGTGATTTGAAGGCAAAATTTGAACAAAGTATTATCAAAAGAAGATCAATTAAGGAAAGAATTGAGAACTGAGAAATTGTATTGATCAAGGGTTTCTTACAGAATCAAATAAATAAGGTCTTGAAGAATGTAGATGATGCATGGGTGTGCTATGGAAATTTGAGAAGAGCATCTGATTTTTACTTACAAAATGAATCCATGCTAAAGGAGATTCTGAATGTCTGGTTCCTAAGAATTACATTGATGACCCACATCCATAGCAGAGCTATCGTGGAACTAGATGTACCAGCTGATGTGGCCAACATTTATCAAGTCATGAACTTATTGAATGATGTGTCAACTTTTCAAAGTAATCTTGAGGTGACTTTGAAGGCTAAAATGGAGTCATTCGAATCTCTCAAGAATTAGTCATTGCCTTCAATAAAAAAATAGGGATGGATTTGAAAAAGCATTGGAAGAGTGAAAAACAAAGTTTGATAACATTGTGCCTGCTACAGTTAGTGCCATTACATCTAATACCAAAGTAGTGCAACTGAGATGTAATGCTAAATTAGACAAGCTTATAAATTTAGAGAGTGGCTTGGGTAATTTTGTCAAGGAAATAAAAGTATTGTTATATTCCAAATTTACTGCTCATGTTGGTTGAGTAGAAAAGGTCCTAAGTCATAATTGACCCACTAAGGAGGAATTTTCATTATGGGTCCAAAGGTATGTGGTTTAAAAGGAGAAGAATTTAGGGACATGTGACATGTGCCTACTCGCCAAGATAGAAGAGCAAATGGCATGATAAATCATTTAACACACTCAAAGATCAAGCAAGTAGGACAAACAAGTAGTTAGCGTTTCTACTATGGGAAATGATTTGATTCTAAATGATGGTTTTCTCAACAAAATACAGTTTCTTTTTCTGCAATGTATCTCCATGAAATGTAAGAGACCTCTTGCAATTATAAAATGGATGTGCTTGTTTGAAAGAAGGGTTTGATTTCTCTGAGTCTGGGTGTGGCAATTTGGTTTGTAAAGTGTCATTTTAAGGGAATAGGGGAAGTGTTATGTTATCATATATGTTTTGTGTATCAAAGTTTTGTTCAGGATGGGTAGATTTAATGTATGGGGGCGAGTGCAAAAAGTTGGGGGGTCAAAAATAGGCCAAATTTTAAAAAAAAAAACTTCTAAGACATAACATGAGTGCGTTATGGTTTAGTATTTAAAAAAACTACATTTGTGCTCATTTGTTCATTTCATTTTCTCTGCACTTGCAGCCTGCAAACCCTAAGGAGCACACTCGCGTTATTGGAGACTAGTTTCAACACCAAATTCTTGTTGATTCATCGCCAAAATGCCGCCATGACATCGATGAGGCCAAAGGAGTGAGTTGTATTTGTTTTTTTGTGTGAATTTGTTTCTAAATAGGTATGTTTAAGTTGATTTTTTATGTAAATTTCCTTAATTGACAGGGATTGATAATGTACCTCCTCCTCCTCCTAAAAATCCACAAAATCCTGAATCACCTAAACAACAAATTGTTGGACTAGGTCTAGTCAACTGAGAGGGGGGGTGAATTAGTTGATACTTATTTAAACTTTTCTTCCTTTATTCAACTTATTAACAAATAAATGAAATAAACATTTCAGCATCACATAAACAGAAACATAAATAACATACTTGACACCAAGATTTTGACGTGGAAACTCGGTTAAGGGAAAAACCATGGTGGGGGTTAACCCACAAAATTAATACCCTGTTAAAAGTATTTTACAAATGAGAATGCACATGCATTTGGGCTCACTACCTATAGAAAGTTTACAAGAGATTTACAGAGATTTTGAACTGGTAAGATGCATCTGCCAATGCTAGAGATTAGTTTCGTTTGAGTGTAAATACTAACTTTGTACACTTCATCTTTATTCTACTCTTCTCTCTATTTTGCCTTCATTCAGATATTAGATTTCTGCTCTTTTCACATTTTTTCCATAACACCTTAGTCACAAAATATCCACAATCATCAGTTATATATACTTATCTTGAATTGCAATCACTTGCCAGTTAGCAACAACAAACACTTAGAACTTTTTAAGAGTGCTTTGCTCTGTCAGCTAGATCCATACACCAATATTGATGCGTACCAAAAATAACACATGTAGATCATCATACATGTTGGCCACTAACATCCTATCTCATACATAGTTCATCAAAATACTTCTATTGGGTCCACACAAGGATTTACATAAGTCTGCCTGTTCTTCCCTGAACTATTTTGTCATAAAAGAACTCGGTATTCAGATGTTCATAACTTTTGATCCCATTATCACCGAAGGCTAAAAACTTGGATTTAGATTGTCCTAGTGTCCCTCTACACTCCTTCAGATCTATAACACATAATGATTAGCTGGAGAGATCTGCTGACCAAAATACTAGACTCTGCTATATGCTCCGTTTTAGGCTCCTGGATTTAGATAGATTGTCATTTTGACTTCCGGTATGATTAGATACTGCACTGCGAATGTGTGGAACAATCTTAGTTACCATCAATGACAACACTTATTAGTGCTATGCGTGCCTCTTGCTAGCAATCTCCCCCTTCGGCATTGATGGCAACTTAGTGAAAAATGACTAAGTGTCCTTGTGCAACTCCCCCTTTGTCTGTACATTTGTGTACTTCACTTATTCCGGTGCTCCCCCTTTGCTAAGTACATCATTTTTCACTACCCTTCACTCCCCCTTTGACATCAATGGCAAAGGGTGGGATCCATAAAATTCTCCAAAATTTCTGTATACATTGCCGCATATGTATTAGTAACCATTAGGTTCCATTCACATGAACTTGAGGATGTCTGCAAAACTAGCTTTTATTTGCACAAGTTCGGAGGCCCAAGTACTCTTTATTCCATCCAAAATTGAAATGTGCCCATTTAACACAAATGAGTATGCTTCTGCCTTTGACAAATCTGGTGGAACACTAGTCTGATCTGCAGTCTGAGCTTCAGATAATGTATTATACATTGTCTCTAACTTAGGGGTAATTAATCCCTAGATTTCACACATTCTTTTCATAATGTTTCTTTTCTCTTTGACAAGTTTCTTTATTTCCTCAGTCAAGTTAATTACTTGACATTCTTGACTTATGGGTGAAACCATTAGGGGATCAAAATTTTGAGAGAGATTTGACAAATTTTGTTCTTGTTCCTTTATCTTGTTCTCAATATCCTTATTAACTTTGGGCCATGATAGACATAATTTGTACATCTCACTTCCATCATTTAGAGCATTCTTAATACTCTTTATGCCAATACCAAGTATTCTTCTATCATTTCCTATTAGGTTCTTCATTTCACATAATTTCTTATCTAAGAATTCTTTCTAAACTTTTTGTTGCAAGTATGGGCCTAACTGGTGTTGTCATTGATGTCAACATACTCTTTTTGCATTGATGTCAAGGATTGGATGAGTTGTATGCTAGAGATATTGAGGAAATTAGTCCTATCAGGAACAGAAAAGAACAGTGAAGACATTGAAGTGAAGATCTCAGCTAAGATGAAGATCAGAGGATGCACATCAAAGGGTTTGTAGATATGTGTCTAAAGGTGATCCAGTAAATATTTGAGAGGTCTTCATGAAGATTTGAAGAAGTTATGGCCATTTAAGTGAAACTGGTTCTAGCAGATGTTCAGAGGTGATAGAGTGACACAAATAGGTCTGGTAAGATCCAGAAATGTAATATCTTGTTTTGCAGATTTGGTGGAGTGTTTAGGAAGTTAATTTAAATTGACAACTCAATTGGTTCATGGTCTGGAGGTCTACAAGCATCTATTCCAATATGACAGTGATGATAGACTGTGCTCTTGAGGTTCCAGATGAAGGAGAGAATGATTTCAGTAAACAAAAGTAGTATGGATGCTCTTGGTGATTCAGGCAAGCTTGTAGGGGTCTTTGGACTATGTCCAGCTTGTGTTGGTGGTCCACATTAAAAATTGAGCTCGTAATTGAAGAATTACTTCCAGATGATGATGTTCTTCTTAAACTTGGCCGACTGGATAAGTTACACATGCTGCAGATGATCTTGAAGATGTTCTGTGAAGCATGGCATGTTCCTAAAAGAAGATTGAAGTCTCATATCTATGTGACCAACAGTGTGGTGATCCATATGAAGTCTTTTGTAATTTAGTCAAGTTGTATTTGTGTATTTTCTCTGTAAAGTATGCTAACTTGGATGATTATCCCAAAGTCGATGTCTTGTATAAATAAGTTGTGAAGTCATTTCAAAGGTATCTTGGAGGAGATGAGAGTGTGGTAGAGAGGAGTAGAGTGAAAGGTAGAGCAGAAGTATTGAGCTTAAATGGAACTGACTCAAGCATGGTGAAGATGCTATTCTTCAGTTCAAGTATGTAATATTTATTGTTATTCTGTAGACAGTGTGTCTCCTATAGGCAGTGGGCCTCTTGTGAGTAGTGTGCTTGGGCAGTGAACCCTAATTGGCATGTGCCATTTTGTTCTTCTTATTCTTTTAATAGAGAATACAATCTTGGGTTAGTCACCTTATGGTTTTCCCCTTAACTAGATTTTCTACATTAAATTTTGGTGTCATATGTGTTAATGTGTTTTTGCTCTTGAATTGTTGCATTATGTTTCCATGATTGATTTATTATTATGCTGCTAAATTACAAGAAGGATTTAAGTGGTTAGTAAGAGAACGTTTTCAGACAACTGATTCACCCCCCTCTTAGTTGTTTGTCTTGAATCTAACAATTGGTATAAGAGCTAAGTTCCTCTAAAAGAGCTTAATCGCTTGAGGAGATCTAGGATGTCTTCCTACAAGAAGGATAGTCCGAGGTTTGATGGAACCAATTTCATTGTTTGGAAAAGCCGCATGGAATGTCACTTGCAATGTATGGGAATGTAATATTGGATCATGGCTTAAAAGAAGTATGTTCCTCCTCAGAATGGTCTGAGAACTGTAGTTGAAATCAAAGATGCTAAAAACAATCTCTAGGCTAAAGAAGCTCTGCTAAGTGCCTTATCTGATTCAGAGCTAACAAATGCTATAGATCTAAAAACTGCATATGAGATTTGGGAAAAACTGGAACTTCTGCATGAAGGAGACAAATATGTTAAATGTGCCAAGCTACAGAGTCTGAAAGGAAAATTTGAAAACTTGAAGATGAATGAAGATGAGAATATCACTACATTTATGCCAAGAGTAAATGAGCTTGTTTGTGGCATTAGATGTGCTGGTGGAATCTTGAATGAAGATGAGATTGTTGCCAAAGTTCTCAGATCCCTACCTCCTTCTTACAAATACAAGGTTACTGCTATTGAAGAATTCAAATCTTTCTCAAATATCACAAGAGATCAATTGGTTGAAAAATTAGTTGCATTTGAATTGGCTAAGTTTGGAGATGCACCCCCAAAACTGAATATGCATTCAAAGATAGTGCCTCTGTAAAAGGCAAACAAAAGTTTGATCTAGGAGAGAACTCTTCAAAGAAATTATCATGGTATGAAAAAGAAAGAAAATATTTGGAAGAAGATGAAGCAGAAGTTGCTCAACTTGAAGCCTTTATTGCAAAAAGATTGCCAAGAGTATCCTATAAGTATGAAGGAAAATTGCCCTTCAAATGTTTCAACTGCAATAAGATTGGTCATTTTGCCTCAAGGTGTCTAGAAATATTTTCAAGAGCTAATCCAAATAGATCAAGATTCCAAAAGAAATGTTACTATGTTCATGAAGATGATGATGATGATGGAGTAACAGATGATGAATCAGAGACATCAAACAAATCTGGAAGTGACTGGGTGTTTATTGCCATCAAGGAAGAAGATCCAATGCCCTCTGAATCTGTCAATCATAAAATGGTAGAAAGAGCTCTGGCTGCCCAAGTTGAAGAAAAGGATGATTGGCTCAATGACAGTGGGTGCTCCCACTATATGATAGGTGACAAAAATAAGTTTATAGATTTGGAAAGATATGAAGGTGGAGTTGTAAAATTTGGTGATAATTCTGTTGGCAAGATCAGAGGTAGAGGAACTATTTCTTTTGATGGAAAGAACAAAACCAGTAATGTACTATATGTTGAAGGTCTGAAGCACAATCTTCTCAGTGTTGGATAGTTGGTGGACAAAGGCTATGATCTCTGATTCAAAAATGGAAAATGTAAGATCTTTGAAAGTTCCAGAACATAGATTGCATTCGGTACTCAAATAAAAGGTAATATCTTCCACTTGGTTGGTGCTGGTAAAAGTTATTTATTTGTTCAAATTGATTAGAGTTGGTTGTGGCATAGGAGAATGTGTCATGTGAATTTTGATAATATCATCAGGATAAGCAACACTCAGGCTGTAAGAGATCTTCCAAGATTGGTGAAAGCTACTAATAGTTTGTACAAAGAATGTCAGTTGGGTAAGCAGAGCAGAGTCACATTCAAAATTAAGGAATAGTCTTCTACCAGATTGTTGGACTTGGTACATACTGATCTATGTGGTCCGGCAAGAATCAGGAGTTTGCAAGGTGATAGATACTTCATGTTATTAATTGATGACCACTCCTAGATGATGTGGGTGACTTTTCTAAAAGAGAAATCTAAGGCTCTTGAGAAATTCAAAATATTCAAAGCTATGGTAGAGAATGAAACTAGATTAAATATAAAATGTCTTAGGTCTAATAGAGGTGGAGAATTCACATCCGGAGAGTTCATAGAATTCTGTGAGAAACATGGGATAAAAAGACAGTTGTCTGCTCTAAGGACTCCATAGTAGAATGGAGTAGTGGAAAGAAAGAACCGGACCATCCAGGAAGCATCTAGAACCATGATGATGGAAGCAAATGTTCCTCAGATCTACTAGAGAGAAGCTATAAGCACTGCTGTCTATACTCTTAATTGAGTACAAATCAAAAGCAATATTGGTAAGACCCCTTATGAACTCTGGTTTGGCATCACTCCCACTGTGAAGTATTTCAGAGTCTTTGGTAGCAAATGTTATATTAAAAGATATGAAGACCTTGGCAAATTTGATGCTAGCAGTGATGAAAGAATATTCTTGGGTTATTCTACTCAAAGCAAAGCATACTAGTGTTATAACAAGAGATTGAGAAAGATTATAGAAAGTACAAATGTAAAGGTTGATGAAGGTATTGAAAAACCCTCAAGGTTTTATGAATATGATGAAGATGATTAGAATGATGTTTTGGTCCAAGAAGTCCAAGCCCCTTTTGAAATTCAGATCCAGATTGATCCGGAGAATTAAGAAGAAGAGATAAGTTTGAATGAACTTGTTCAAGAAATAGAAGTGCAAGAAACTCCCAAAATTCCCAGGTATGTAAGACTGAATCACCCTGAAGATCAGATCATAGGTGATAAAAGAAAAGGTGTTCAAACAAGAAGAAAGATTGCTCAAGACTTAGAAAAGTATTGTCTGATTTCAAATATTGAACCAAAGACAATGAATGAAGCATGCAATGATGAAAGATGGACTAAAGAAATGAAGGAAGAGTTGATGCAAATTGAGAAAAATCACACTTGGGATCTTGTTCCCAGACCTAGAAACAAAAATGTGATTGGAACCAAATGGGTCTTCCAGAATAAACTAAATGAAGATGGTGAAGTAGTCAGAAACAAAGCCAGATTGGTCTGCAAGGGTTATTCCCAAGTAGAAGGAGTTGATTTTGAAGAAACTTTTGCTTCGGTGGCAAGAATTGAAGTAGTCAAATTATTTCTTGCCTTTGCTGCCTTCAAGGACTTCAAAGTATGTCAGATGGATGTCAAGTTTGCCTTTTTGAATGGTGACTTGGAAGAAGAAGTTTACATTGAGCAACCAGATGGATTTCAATTGTTTGATCATGGTGATATAGTCTGTAAGTTGAAGAAAGCATTGTATGGACTCAAACAAGCCCCAAGAGCCTGGTATGAAAGACTGGATAAGCATCTTTTGAAGATTGGTTTCAACAAAGGTACTGCTGATAGTAATTTGTACTTCAAAATTGATCATGAAAATATCCTGATTGTTGAAGTATTTGTTGATGATATCATTTTTAGAGGAAGAGATAGTATGTGCAAAACTTTTGCAAATCAAATGAAAAGTGAATTTGAGATGTCCATGTTTGGGGAAAGAATTTCTTCTTGGGTCTGCAAATCATTCAAACAAAGAAAGGAATCTTCATTTCACAGACCAAATATGTGAAATAATTATTGAAGAAATTTGGGATGGAAGACTCAAAACCAATGAGTACTCCCATGGCAACCAGATGTAAATTGAGCAAAGATGATGACTCTCCTAAGATTGATTAGAAAAAGTACAGGTCAATGATTGGAGGACTATTGTATCTCACTCAAACTAGACCTGACATTATGAATGATGTTGGTCTTGTTGCTAGATTCCAAGACGATCCTAGAGAATCTCATGTCATGGCAATCAAGAGGATTCTTAGATATCTAAAAGGGATAGTTGAGTATGGTTTATGGTATCCTAGAGATCATAATTTCTCTCTTCATGCATATACATATGCGGATTGGGCAGGAGATGTGGATGACCGGAAGAGTACCAGTGGTGTAGCATTCTTTTTGGGGAAAAGATTGGTTTCTTGGCTAAGCAAGAAACAAGAGGCAATATCTCTGTCCACTACAGAAGCATAATATATTGCAGAAGCAGGTAGTTGCACTCAAGTATTGTGGATGAAACAAATGCTAAGAGACATTAGAGTGGAGTATGAGGAACCTATCACAATCTTCTGTGATAATTCAAGTGTAATAAATATATCAAAAAATCCAGTGTTACATTCAAAGACAAAACATATATCCATCAAGTTTCACTTTTTGAGAGAGCAAGTGAACAAGAATGAAGTCAGATTGGAGTTTGTGCCCTCCAAGGATCAGATTGCAGATATTTTTACTAAACCTCTATCCAAGGACTCTTTTAAGTATCTTAGGGAGATGTTAGGGGTTATTACCCATCCAGTTCTGAATTAAGGTGCACTGATGTGCATCAGTCCGGTGGATCTCATAGCCATATCTTATGGTCCGGATTGATGATGGGAAGTTGCTACTCAGGGGGAGCAGTTGGTATGATTCTGAGTCATGCAAGTATGTGCCCTTTTCCATTGATGTCAAAGGGGGAGAGAAGACATGTGAAAAACAAAAAGTGGTTGCTGATCAAAGGGGGAGTAGTAAAGGAAGAGAAGACATGTGAATGGTTTTTTTGATAGGGGGAGTTATGTCAATTAGTAAGGAAAAGTTCTTGTCTTGATGGTTAAAACAATTTTTCACATCATATGTTGCCATCAATGACAAAGGGGGAGATTATTGTAAGTATGGGCCTAACCAGTGTTGTCATTGATGTCAACATACTCTTGTTGCATTGATGTCAAGGATTGGATGAGTTGTATGCTGAGGATATTAAGAAAATTAGTCTTATTAGGAACATAGAAGAACAGTCAAGATAGTGAAGTGAAGATCCCAGATAAGGTGAAGATCAGAGGATACAAATCAAAGGGTTTGTAGATATGTGTCTAAAGGTGATCTAGTAAAGATTTGAGAGGTCTGCATGAAGATTTGAAGAAGTTATGGCCATTCAAGTGAAACCAATTCTGGTAGATGTTCAGAGGTGACAGAGTGACACAAATAGGTCCAGTAAGATCCAGAAATGCAATATCTTGTTCTGCGGATTTGGTGGAGTGTTTAGGAAGTCAATTTGAATTGAAAACTCAATTGGTTCATGGTTTGGAGGTCCGCAAGCATCTATTCCAATATGACAGACTATGTTCTTGAGGTTTCAGATGAAGGAGAGAATGATTTTAGTAAACAGAAGTAGTGTGGATGCTCTTGGTGATTCAGGTAAGCTTGTAGGGGTCTCTGGATTATGTCCAGTTCATGTTGGTTGTCCACATTAAAGATTGAGCTCGTAATTGAAGAATTACTTCCAGATGATGATGTTCTTCCTAAACTTGGTGGACCAGATAAGTTACACATCCTTCAAATGATCTTGAAGATGTTCTGTGAAGCATGGCATGTTCCTATAAGAAGATTGAAGTCTCAGATCTGTGTGACCGATAGTGTGGTGATCCACATGAAGTCTTTTGTAATTTAGTCAAGTTGTATTTGTGTATTTTCTCTGTAAAGTATGTTGACTTGGATGATTATCCCAAAGTTTATGTCTTGTATAAATAAGAAGTTGTGAAGTTATTTCAAAGGTATCTTGGAGGAGATGAGAGTGTGGTAGAGAGGAGCAGAGCAAAAGGCAGAGCAGAAGTATTGAGCTTAAATGGAACTAACTCAAGCATGGTGAAGATGCTATTCTTCAGTTCAAGTATGTAATATTTATTATTATTCTATAGACAGTGTGTCTCCTGTAGGCAGTGGGCCTCTTGTGAGCAGTGTGCTCAGGCAGTGAGCCCTAATTGACATGTGCCATTTTGTTCTTCTTATTCTTTTAATAGAGAATACAATCTTGGGTTAGTCACCTCGTGGTTTTTCCCTTAACCAGGTTTTCCATGTTAAAATCTTGGTGTCATATGTGTTAATGTGTTTCTACTCTTGAATTGTTGCATTATGTTTCCATGATTGATTTATTATTATGCTGCTAAATTACAAGAAGGATTTAAGTGGTTAGTAAGAGAAAGTTTTCAGACAACTGATTCACCCCCCTCTCAGTTGTCTATCTTGAATCTAACACTTTCACCTCCGTAGACTTCTCAAAGGACTCAAAATATGAATTTACTGAACTTACCAGATTCTTTAGATGTCTAGAGGGGGAATCATTTTGATTCTTCTGATAGGTTGGCAATAATTTCTCCAAAACTCCAGTTGCAAGTCCCAGTAGCTCATTGTCCTCCATGTGGAACTTTAACATCTTATCTCTAGCCTTTACTTGGGTAAATGATGCTATCTTCATCAGTTGAATTGGAGAGAGGGCATCTGGATTGGCTAGACCTTGGAGTAGTTTCAGTTCATCAAGTTCAATTACTTCTTTTCCAAGAAGACCTTTTACTGTGTCTGCAGTTTCTCTTGTAGCCATTTCAGAATCAACCTTTTGATCTCCTGATTTATCAGTCTCTGCATTAGGTGCTTCAACATTTGCACCATCTTCTTCTATATTATCTTTCTTTTCTCTTTCTTCTTTTAACTCTGCTTTATCCTTTTCTATGTTCTCTGTAGAGGAACTTTTTCTTATTTGTTCATCACTTGCTATCTGATCAGGAGGGCTCTGTGAAATAGTAACATTATCCTCCTTTACTATTGTATTAGATGGATTGGGAGTATCTTATGTATCAAATATTTTATCCAACATTTCTATTTCCTCCTGAATTGTTTGTTCTACATCTGGAATAGAGGCTCCACCCAACTCAAATTGCTGCTCAATAATGTTCTCTTCTTCACCATCTATCACTTCTTTTGTGACTTTATGAAAATTATGCTTCTTTAATGTTTTCAAAAGAATCTCTTGAGTTTCTTCAACTATTTCACTTGTTTCTCCAAGCATGAGCTTGTTCATTCTCCTTTTGCTTTTGAAATCATCTTTGACTTCCTTAAATATCATATCTATTTGTTCAGGAGAAATTTGAGGACACAGATTTATTAGCTCATGTTCTCTAATTTCCACATCCTTGCACTTGGCATTTTCTTTTCTCAATTCCAAGATATTTTCCAGACTTTGTGGTAACTCAGAAGTTATCTCAATCAGTGCCTTGTTGTAGATGTTGAGATATCTAACCGTTGCTTCCTCCGACACCTTTTTATCCATATCATTGTATTCATTAGAGAATTCAATCATGGGTTTTAGATTACCATCCACAGTGACTAATTTTATCACATCTTCTAGCAAGAGTGTGGGTTTCTCAACATATTCTTCATATTCTTCAGTCTTTTGCTTTTTGCTAGTCCTTTTGCTTCCGTAGGACTTTTCTTTGGTTAACTTTGCAGCTTTTGTTCTAGAGACTTCTGGTTCCTTGATTTCAATGTCGAAGTCTATATCTATTTCATCTTCTCTTATGCTTTCATAGGTCTGGGAAGCTTTGGTTTTCTTCCTTTTCTCACGTTTTCCAGATGATTCTGCTTCTGATTTTATAGATTTAGAGGCAGTAGTAGAACTTCTAGTAGTTCTTGAAGTGGAACAAGGTTCCACCAGATCACTTGTTTGTCTCTTTTCTTGTTTTTCTTTCTCATCCTTTTCTATTCTTTCTCTGAATTTCTTCATAGCTTCTTTTGTTAGGATTTTTAGCTAGCTGCTCAACTTCTTTTCTTACTCTCCTATTTGTTTCAGGTTCTCTGAGCTCATTATGCAACTTTAAACTCAACTCCTCATAAGTTCCAAATCTTTCAACTGTTGTGTCTTTGGGCTTGCTTAGCAAATGTTGAGCATACATATCGAAGATCCTTTCATCCACTTCATACCCCATGGGCATGATCCAAATAGTTCTGGGTTCCACTACTTCCATTAAAAACTTATCAGTATCAACCATGAAGCATATTTCATTTTTGTATTTGTTAGCAATTGAATTGGGGATTCTTTCCCTTGAGTGCATCAGATTCTAAATTTTTTTGAAGTAACCCCATATTGCCATTTTCTGAGCATTGAAATCACCAATGCTGCGAAGATGATTTTTGATTTGAATGGCAACCGGCTCATCCTTAGTCCAATGTACACCTTTTACCCTAGGTACCTCATTCATATTAAAAGAATAGACATATAATCAGTGTACCATAGGGTAAGTGCAAAAAGATGGGGGGCCAAAAAGGGGTCTTAAGTGGCCACTTTTTTTCTGAAATCAGGAAATGCTGGCCTTGGATGAGAAATTGAACATAGTTACACTCAAAATTTGGAGATGCAACCAAAACAATGTTCATAGTACTCCGAGTCTACTTTCTAAACTACTATTTTTTTTTGAAAATGGTATAGATTAAGGGGTTCAAAAGAGGGAGCCACATAAATTGGTGTTGTTTCTGTCAAAAAAACATAACATAGCATGTTTTGTGGCTCCCTCAAAAGGTCAACTTTTTTTTGGTATTTTAAAAATCGCTTCAGTGAGAAATTAGCTAACAACATGTAGTTTATGCCCGATTTTTCTGATAATTTTTTGATGAATATTTGATTTTTTACTAATTTTCAAAGTGGACACATCCTAAAAAATAGAATTTTGGCCGTGCTACCCCTATAAAATTTGAAAACTAATTGAAAATCATTTTTTTCTTTTTTTAATATGTGTAGAATGGAGTCTAGTTTCTAAATATGTAATTTTTTTGAAATTTCAATGAATAGTTAATTTACAATGAAAAAAAGACCAAACATTGGTTTTTGCCCAAAAACGGACACACAAACAAAAGAAATTAAAGATGAAAGGCCTAACATTGTCAAAATGTGAAAAAAATCACATCATCAAATAGCTAAGAGAAATCCTAACTTTACCTAGGTGTTCGATTTGTTTGACCTTGAAACACGTGCAAATTTGAGGGTTAGCATGAATAAAATTATGTGAAATCCTGTAGAATATGGAAAAACATGTCTCTAGATATTGGGAAGGTACTCCAAGCCTTTGGGTTGGAAATCCAAAGCAAATCCCAAGCCCAAGGCTTGGGATTCCCAAAGCAAAACATAATGTGTTCGCATTATGTTTTACTTTACATTTTTCCTTTTCCACAAAAGTTTGTGCACTGTTTGTCATGTTTGAGATAATGCGAGCGCGTTATAACCCGCTCACGTTATGTCCCCCTTGAGTTTTTTTATGTTCAAGGTTATTAATCATGTATGTATGTATGTATGTATGTATGCCTATATGTATGCATATATCTATGTATGCCTATATGTATGTATGTATAGTGTCGAGGGTAGAGGAGGGTAGAGATGGGGGTGAACCAGATAGGGGAGGAGAGGGGTGGATAAGGATTGAGTGATTAAGGTTTAAGGTTGAGGGTTGAGGGTTTAGGGATAGGATTTAGAGTTTAGGGATAAGGGATTAGAGTTTAGGACCTTGAGGGATTAGGGTTTAGGGTTGAGGCTTTAGGGATAGCATTTAGGGTTGAGGGTCGAGGGATTAGGGTTAAGGTAGAGTGTTGAGGGTAGAGGGATTAGGGATAGGGTTTAGGGTTGAGGGATTAGGGTTTAAGGTATAGTTTTGAGGGTTGAGGGTTTAGGGATAGGGTTTAGGATTTAAGGTTTAAGTGTTGAGGGTTGAGGATTTAGGGATAGGGTTTATGGTTTAGGGATAAGGGATTAGGGTTTGTAGTTTAGGGACTAGGGATTAGGGTTTAGGGTTAAGGGATTAGGGTTTAGGGTTTAGGGATGTACAATTAAGGGGTACCATAAATAAACTAGAATTTAGGAAGGGTTGGGAAAATTTTGTGAATCATCATGGGCTGGAGATTAGAGATTTTGTTGTGTTCAAGTACATATCCAAGTGATAATTTAAGGTTAAGATATTTCAAAGAACAGGGTGTGTGAAAAACATCATTGCTCTTCGGCTTATGAATACCAACATTGATACAAATCAAAGATGCCCTTCTTCTAACAGAGTATGTAGTTCAAGTCAACCGATGGGCAGAAAGTTGTCGAATGAGTTGGTTTAATGGGCATGCCTCCTTCTTCAAGGCCCAGGTGGGTAGGAGTGGGATGTACAATTAAGGGGTGCCATAAATAAACTAGAATTTAGGCAGGTTGGGAAAATTTTGTGAATCATCATGGGCTAGAGATTGGAGATTTCGTTGTGTTCAAGTAGATATCCAAGTCATATTTTAAGGTTAAGATATTTCAAAGAATAGGGTGTGTGAAAAATATCAATGCTCTTCAGCTTATGAATAGCAACATTGATACAGATAAAAGATGCCCTTCTTCTAATAGAGTATGCAGTTCAAGTCAACCAATGGGCAACAAGTTGTCGAATGAGTTGGTTTAATGGGTGTGCCTCCTTCTTCAAGGCCCAGGTGTGCAGGAGTGGGATGTATAATTAAGGTGGTGCAGGGGCACCTAGATACTTTAATTAATTTCATGTTCATTTTGATGTTTTGGTGTTGTATAAGGTCCAAGTGACCAATTGTAAGGCCTAGTGCCATGTGTGAGTCTAAGTGGAATAAATCTAGGTTCATTTTGTAAGTCCCAAGTGACATTTGTCAATTGTAATCACATAATGCTAAAAATAGCAATAATGCCAAAAATAGGCAGTACTGTTTCCCAACCGCTTGGAATTGATCTCCCAGCTGCTTGGAGTCAGTTTGGTACTACTCTGGGCAAATCTATAAAAACCAGGGAAATGAACAAGATCAGATATTAGGGTTTGAGGTTGTAATCAGTCATATGATATTGTGATTGAATGTAATCAGATCGCAGAGAGGAGGTTGAGTGTGATTGAACATTGTTTCAAAGAGAAATAAAGATATTCTGTTCTGTCATTTCGATTCCTATTCTCTGTAATTGCAAGTTTGTTAGCTGTAGATTTCCTTTCCATTCTGTGTTTTCCCATTGTTGCGATATGGCCATATGAAGCATTCCATTGATAAGATTTCTGTCAAAATTAATGGAATGGCTTCTTGGTGTACATATATGTTTTTATTTCTTGTTTCTATTTTTGTTGCTTGTGTTCTATTTGACGGTGGAGAGGATTGGATCGACTATGCTGCGCAGTAGACCAACCTACCATCTCCATGTACTACGGTCTACGTTGGAAGTTAGGCGATTTGAGGACTTGCAATTTTGTGAAGGCATCATCGACGAGACATAACATTTGGAGAAGCCTTTGAAAGTTACACCGATCAAGGTGTTAGACCAATAGAATGCGTAGTACGAATGCATATCGCAAATGTATATTGAGAAATGTATGTGAGATTATACATTTCGTCGAATACAAAAAGTGACCAATCGTAACGGTGAATCAGGGTGTAGTAACCAGCCATAACAAGTCATGTTATGCATATGCCATAGTTTGGTATATCGGAGTGATCGGTGTATTGGGGGAATAGTTTTTGAGGTTGCCGATGGTATATGGTCTTGCCGATAGTGAATTCAAAAGGATCTAAAAGTTGATAAGTGTTTGGTTTCCATTGTGTGCTCTGCATCATTTTGGTATTAGAGCTAGTTAAAGGTCTGCAGAAGTGTTGGTGTTGTCTGTGAATGTTTATGTCAGACAGAGAAAGTGAAGAAGGGGCTATTGATATTCCTCCAAAGGGAATGACCACCAAAGTGGTTAAGAAATTCAAGGAGATGGAGGAGATGATCAAGACTGGAGTCAAGGAAGCACTCCAGGTTGAGTTGAAGACCTTGGGAAAAAGGTAGGAAATCAGACGAGGAGTCTGGTGAAGAAGAAGAAGATGGGGAAGAGGAAACAACCCCAGAATAGACAGGTATATCTACAGACCAGAAACAATTTCTGGAGGCCATAAAATCACCTGGTAAGGAGTCGTCCGAGGCAAAAATGGAGATTCTGATGTTTAGTGGAAAGATGGACATAGAAGAAGTCATTGAATAGATCGAGGCTTTGAATAATTATTTTGAGTACAAGGAGGTACCAAAGAATAGAAGAGTTAAGTTTGCAAAGATAAAATTGAAGGGCGCTGCACTCATGTGGTGGAACTACACCCAGGGAGAAAGGGTGAAGAGTGGCAAGAGCATGATCTCATCCTGGAGTCAGATGGTAGAGAGGATCAAGGCTCAGTTCCTACTAGCGGATTATGAGGTGCAGATATACACGAAAATGTAGAACCTCAGGCATAAGGATATGGATGTATCCATATATACAGAGGAATTTCACAAATTGTCTCTAAGGTGTGGACTTGCTGAGGAGGAGAAAGGAAGAGTTGCCAGGTATATCAATGGCCTGAAGTATAGTATACAAGATGAGATTACCATCTTGACACTAGAAACCGTGGATAAGTGCTTCCAAGTGGCACTAAGAGTAGAAGAGAAGTAGAAAAGAAAAGGAGAATAGCAGAACAGAGGCAGAGGTGGAAGAAATTTTAGGGGCAGAAATAGCTTTGGTGGCAGAAATTAGTTCCAAAAAAATCAAGGGGAGTCCAGTCAACACAAACATAGTGGAGAATCTGGTTCTAGAGAGGGTTTCAGAGGAAGGAGACCCAATGGGAGAGGTAGATTTGGTGGACCAGGCAGAGGTCCTAATGTCTTCACGGGAAGATGTTATAATTGTAACCAAATTGGGCACACAACAGGCAAGTGTCCGGAGAAAGCCTCAAGCTCTCATGGAGGAGAGAGAAGGAGCTGACTGATTCAAGAAGAAGATTGTCAGAGTGTGAACTCACCTATGGGAAGCGCATCTCTAGCACAAGATGGAGAGAATCTCATGATGAGAAGGACGATGCTGAAGGTACCACAGAACAAAGAACCACCGTAGAGGAAGACACTATTTAGAACTCTGTGTAAAGTTTCTAGCAAAAGGTGTAAGGTAATTGTTGATTTTGGTTCAACTAAAAATTTAGTTTTAGTAGAAATGATAGAGAAATTGAATTTGAAAAGATTGCCACATGTTAGTCCATACAAAGTGTCCTGGCTGAACAAGGGGCAACAAGTCTTGGTCGATGAACAAGCTTGGGTAGAATTTCAGACAGGAGAATATGGGGATAAACTTTTGTGTGATATAATACCCATGGATGCATGCCATTTACTATTAGGTAGACCTTGGCAGTATGATGTACAAGCCCAACATGATGGTAAGTCAAATTCCTTTGTGATCACTAAGAATGGTAGACAGTATAAGATGGATCCTTTACTAGAAGAGGGTGTAGACAAGAATGTAGGCTCAAGTATCATGGTAATGAGTGGGAAAGAGTTTCTCCATACTCTAAAAGAAGAGGGAACCTAGGGGTATGCTCTGATTTTGAAACCTAAATACAATTATGATTTGTCTGAAAATAGCAAGGAAAAAGTCCCTAAGGAAGTGCAGGAATTGTTAGACAAATATAAGAGTATCATGGTGGAGGATATGCCCAATGTACTACCCCCTGTGAGAGACATAAGTTATCAGATTGACTTCATCCCAGGATCCACTTTGCCAAATAAACCAGCTTATAAAATGACACCTAATCAGAATGAGGAGATTGTTAAACAAGTACAAGAACTGTTGGATAAAGGCCTGGTGAGGAAAAGTCTTAGTCCATGTGCTGTACCCACAATTTTAGCTCCCAAGAAGGATGGAAAATGGAGGTTATGTACTGATTCGAGAGCCATAAATAAGATCACCATTAGATATAGGTTTCCTATGCCCAGAATAGAGGACCTCATGGATTGTTTGGGTGGAGCTCGGTATTTTTCTAAAATTGATCTCAAGAGTGGATACCATCAGATCAAGATTAGAGAAGGGGATGAATGGAAGACAGCCTTTAAGACTAATGAAGGTCTTTATGAGTGGCTTGTGATGCCATTTGGACTGTCCAATGCTCCAAGTACTTTCATGCATCTAATGAATGAGGTATTGAAAGATTTTATTGGCAAATTTGTTGTTGTCTATCTTGACGATATTCTAGTTTTCAACAGGACAAAAGAAGAACATTTGCAACATTTGGAACAGGTGTTGAAGAAGCTGCATGAGGAGAAATTGATGATCAATATGGAGAAGAGTGTCTTCATGAAGGAAGAACTCACATACCTTGGATTTGTGATATCCCAGGGCAATTTGAAAATGGATCCAGAGAAGGTGAATGCTATTCTATTTTGGCCAGCACCCAAAACTGTCAGTGATGTAAGGAGTTTTCATGGGTTGGCAACTTTTTATAGGAAATTCATAAGAGGATTCAGTCATATCTATGCACCCATTCTAGATACCATAAAAGGAGGACATAAATTTAAGTTTGTTTGGAATAGAGCAGCTGATGAGTCTTTTGAGATTCTCAAATAGAAAATAGCAGAGAAACCCATTTTGGTTTTGCCTGATTTTAATAAGTTGTTTACTGTGGAATGTGATGCCAGTAACCTTGCCATTGGTGCTGCCTTGAGTCAGGAAGGTAGACCTGTTGCTTTCTTTAGTGAAAAGCTGAATGATGCTAAACAGAAGTATTCCACATATGATCTAGAATTGTATGCAATGGTTCAAGCATTGAAAAAATGGAGACATTATCTCTTGCCCAAGGAATTCATTGTTTATACTGACAACCATGCTTTGAGTTTTTTGAATTTACAGAAGGTAAATCACATGCATATGAAGTGGGTCGCTCCAAGCATATACTTTTTCCATCAAACATAGGAAGGGACAAGCCAACAGGGTGGCAGATGCTCTGAGCAGAAGATTGTGCACTATACAGGAAATCCAGTTGCAAAGTGTGGGAGTGGATTCTCTCAAGAATATGTACCAAGATGATGAGGACTTCAAGATATATGTAGTTTGTTCACAATTTTTAGATTCCTATCATCCTAAATTTTCTCAATTTTTGCTACAGCAAGGGTTACTATTTAAAGGCAACTAGTTGTGTGTGCCTAGATGTTCCATGAGGGAGAACATCATAAAAGAGAAACATTGTGGTAGTCTTGGAGGCCATTTTGGACTGGACAAGACATTGGAGCAAGTGAGAAGGTTTTACTTCTGGCCTAAGATGCAAACAGATGTTAGAAAATTTGTAGACAATTGTCACATTTGCTAGAGAGCCAAAGGGACTTCATCCAATGCAGGTCTCTATCAACCACTTCCAATTCCGCAAAGGCCATGGGAGTGCATCAGTATGGATTTTGTTTTGGGTCTTCCCCAGACTCAAAGAGGTTTTGACAGTGTATTTGTTGTAGTTGATAGATTCAGTAAAATGGCTCATTTTGTGCCATGCAAATGTACCAATGATGCTTCACACATTGCTGGTCTATTCTTTAAGGAGATTGTTTGAATTCATGGTTTGCCATTGAATATTATCACTGACAGAGATCCCAAGTTTGTGGGACATTTTTGACGTACATTGTGGAAGATATTGGGCACTCAATTATCTTTCACATCAGCATATCACCCTCAGACGGATGGACAAACTGAGGTGGTAAATAGATCATTGGGTAATCTTTTGAGGTGTTTGACTAAACAACATGGAGAAGCATGGGATATGATCATCCCACAAGTAGAGTTTGCATATAACGATTCTGTTAATAGGAGCACAGGAAAGAGCCCTTTTGAAGTTGTATATGGGATTCATCCTAGAGGAATTTTGGAGCTCAGGGATCTCCAAAAGATGGAGAAAAGGAGTGCACAAGGAGAAGATTTTGCAGTCAGCATGAAGGATATCCATGATGCTATAAGGGAAACTATCCAGAAGAACACAGGGAAATACAAAGAGAAAGTTTATAAGAAGAAAAGGGATGTCCAATACAAAGTTGGAGATCTGGTAATGGCATATCTAAAGTGTTAGGGTTAGCCGGCAGAAGATATCTATTAAATGCAAATAAAGATTAAACAGAGGAATGGAAATACACAGAAATAATAACAACAAGAGACAAGTTTTAATGTGGTTCACCCAAACCTAGGCTACATCCACCAAATAGAGAGTCCAATATTATTATCCAGTAAATCAAACCAATTACAATCAACAATCGCTGCAACTCAATACCGCTGCAAATGCTACAATACAATATATCAAAAAACCCTAACCCTTAGCCACTTTTATCAAGCCTTTTTGTCGGTTACAAAAATTAGGGTTTTCTTATGTCGGTCATAAAAAATAGGATTTTTTATGTCGGCCCTAAAAAAAATTTTCTCGAACCCTGATGAGGATACATGGCTAGTGTACAGTACTTTCCTGATCAGTCACCACCTACCAACAATCTCCCACTTGGAGACTGATTAGGCTCCACACCAACTAATCTCCCACTT
Source organism: Cunninghamia lanceolata (assembly GCA_027924645.1). Classification (NCBI taxonomy): domain Eukaryota; kingdom Viridiplantae; phylum Streptophyta; class Pinopsida; order Cupressales; family Cupressaceae; genus Cunninghamia; species Cunninghamia lanceolata. The sequence continues at coordinate 303,155 of BSBN01001277.1, read as the reverse complement.
GGAGACTGAGCCTAGATGACACCGCTGCACATGCAGCTCCCACTGGAAATAAGCACCCTGGACTCTACTGTTCTATTTTTATTGGTTTTAGTCTAGAAGACCAATCGAAGCTGAAGAGGAGCTCAGCTTCTCCCTTGTCACTGCCTTTGTAAACATATCCGCTAGATTTTCATCTATATGTATCTTTTCTAGCCTTAACTATCCATTATCCAACACCGACTGAATAAAGTGATACCTCAACTATATGTGTTTGGTCATTGAATGCAAGGCAGAATTCTTTGCAAGATGTATGACACTCTGACTGTCTGTATACAAAGAACTGTTAGCCTATTGTTTACCCAATTCTTCCATGAAAGATTGCAGCCATATAATCTCCTTGCTAGCCTTTGTTGCAGCTACATATTCTTCCTCTATGGTGGATAAAGCAACCACCTTTTGCAACCTGGAAATCCAATTCACTGATGTTCCACCTACAGTAAAGACATAACTTGTAGTACTCCACCTAGTATCAATATCCCTTGCCAAATCTAAGTCAGCATAACCTGCTAAATCAGTATTAGAGCCCCCAAAACATAAATGTTTATTAGATGTACCTCTCAAATATCTGAGAATCCATTTTACCGCATTCCAATGCTCAAATCCAGGATGGCTCATATACCTACTAACGACTCCGACAACATGTGTAATATCCGGTCAGGTGCATACCATGGCATGCATTAAACTTCCTACAGCTGAAGCATAGGGTACCTTGGACATTTTCTCTTCCTCCTCTTGTGTCTTAGGACACCTCTCCTTAGTCAATTTCAAATGACTAGGCAAAGGTGTGCTGATAGCTTTTGTATTCTCCATGTGGAATCTCTGCAACACCTTTTCAACATAAGCAGCCTGAGATAGAGTCAATTTTCTGTTCTTCCTATCTCTACAAATTTTCATACCAAGGATTTGTTTTGCTACCCCCAAATCCTTCATATCAAATGACTGTGATAACTGATATTTTAACTCTTTGATGTGATCCATGTGAGACCTAGCTACAAGCATGTCATCAACATATAAACATAAAATAATGTAGCTGTCATTATCCAACCTCTTAAAATAAACACAATGGTCAGAATTACACCTGCTGTAGCCTTGCTCAGCCATAAAACTATCAAATTTTAAATACCATTGCCGAGGTGCTTATTTCAGGCCATACAAACTCTTCTTTAATCTGCACACTTGTTTCTCCTGACCTTTGACCTCAAATCCCTATGGTTGTGCCATGTATATCTCCTCCAAATCACCATGGAGAAAGGTAGTTTTCACATCTAGCTATTCCAAATGCAAATCTTCAACAGCCACAATACTTAAAACAGTACGAATAGAAGTCATCTTGACAACCGGAGAAAATATCTCATCAAAATCAATGCCCTGTTTCTGTGCAAATCCTTTTACAACTAACCTGGCCTTAAATATTTTCTTACCTCCATCTTCCTCTTTCAGCCTGTAAACCCATTTGTTTGGTAAAGCCTTTTTTCCTGCAGGTAACTTACATAATTCCCAAGTCTGATTTTTCAGCAAGGAGTCCATTTCTTCTTTCATTGCAAGCTCCCACTGAACCTATGTATCCACTTGCATAGCTTCATCATACCCTTCTGGTTCACCAGCATATGTTAACAAAATAGAATACAAAGAGGGAGAAAACCTTTCAAGAGGTCTACTTAGCCTTGTTGACCGTCTAACATTCACTGGAGTTTGTGGTATTTCTGGTTGCTATTGCGGAGCATGAGGAACCACTGGAACATCACTATTTGGAGTATCATCCAGCACCACATAATCTTTTGCTTTCTTCTCATGCTGCTGCAACTAATCTTTGTACAACACCTTCTCCTTGAATATGACATCCCTGCTTCTCACAATTTTCTAATTTTCAAAATCCCAAAGCCTATAACCAAATTCATCAATGCCATATCCAACAAAGGTACACTTTTTTGATTTTGCATCCAACTTGGTTCTATTTTCAGAATCTACATGTGCAAATGCTTCACATCCAAAGGTTTTAAGAAATGAATAACTCACCTTCTTACCTATCCATGCTTCCTCTGGAATACCATAGCCCAAAGGAACTGAAGGACCTCTATTAATTAAATATACAGCGGTGTTGACAGCCTCTGCCCACATGTTTAAAGGCAGCCCAACATGCAATCTCATGGTCTTTGCATGCTCCATTATTATCCTATTCATGTGTTCATCCACTCCATTTTCTTGTGGAGTTCCTGGAACCATTTTCTTCCTACGAATTCCATTAAAGGAACAATAATTCTCAAATTCGTTGCTGCAATACTCACCATTGTTATCAGATCTAAGATATTTTAATCTTTTACCTATCTCATTCTCAACCAAGCTTCTCCATTTCTTAAATGTTTCAAATACATCAGATTTCTGTCTAAGGAAATAAATCCAGACCTTCCTAGTTGCATCATCTATGAATGTAACATAATACCAAGAGCCACCGAGAGAAGATACCTGAGCTGGTCCCCATACATCTGTATGCACAAAGCTCCAATTTTTTATTTTTCTTTTACTTCCCATCTCTGAGAAAACTAACTCTCTTTTGTTTTCCATACACACAACTTTCACAAAAATCCATATTAATACATTTTAGACCTGGTAAATCTTTCTTAGAATGAAGTACCTTCATACATTTCTCACTCATATGGCCAAGTCTATTATGCCATAGTGTTGTCTCAGAACCTGCAGCAACTTTTCCAGTCTCTTCCTGTGAACCTGCAGCAACTGTTCCTGAACCTGTTTGTTTTTCCTCTGTAACATCTAAAGTAGAAGGAATAGTATGACCTGTACAAAGATATAAGGTGCCTACTTTCACACCTTTTGCTACTACTAAGGCACCTTTTAAAACCTTCCAATTTTTTATCAGTAAATGTAATAGTGCAACCTTGTTCAGTTAGCTGCCCTGCTGAAATTAAATTCCTACTGAGCCTTGGAACATGCCTTACCTCTTGTAGTAGCCAATGATTCCCATTCTGCAACTTAATCTTGATTCTTCCCTTTCCAACAATCTGACATGGTTCATTATCTCCCAAATAAACCAGCCCAAAATCCCCTTGGACATAATCAAGAAAATAACTTCTATGGGGCATAGCATGAAATGAGGCCCCTGAATCTAAAACCCATGAATCATCAACATTATCTAGGGAAAAAATCAAAGCATCATCTTCAGACTTATTGCTTACCACATTTGCTTCCTTATTTCCTTCTTGTTTGTCTCCTTCTTTGTTCTTCCGAGACTAGCAATCTTTCTTCAGATGACCTGGTTTTCCACAGTACCAACAATCCTTCTGTCCTCTAGTTTGGGATCTTTTGTCCTTTGATTTTCCTCATGACTTCCCATGACCTCCAGAACCTTTTCCTCTCTCCTTTGATTTGCCCCTACTTTTTGTATTCAAAACACTGCTTGATTTGGATCCACCTGAGCTTTTCTTACGAATTTCCTCACTCAGAATAACACCAACAACATCATTAAATTTCAGGGTATTTGAACCAAAAACAGAGTTACTGACCGCCATTACCAAACTATCCCAGCTTTCAAGTAATGAACATAATATCAAGAGAGCTCTAACTTCTTCATCAAATTTTACATTTACAGAAGTTAATTGACTAACAATCATATTAAATTCATTTAAATGATCTGTCACAGATCCACCTTCAACCATTTTCAAATTAAACAAATGCTTCATGAGAAAAACCTTATTTGAGGCTGAGGGTTTTTCATACAATTTTGCTAAATCTTTCATTAGACCATCTGTTGTCTTCACTTCCATTATATTGAATGCCACCGATGGTGCCAGGCACAACCGAACGGTTCCCAATGCCTTTCTGTCAAGAAGATTCCAATCCTCATCAGACATTGTTGCCAGTTTCTTGGCTACTCCTTCCAACGACATCCATAAATCCTTTTGATAGAGGTAATCCTCCATCTGCATCTTCCATAACTGATAGTTCTGCCCATTGAATTTATCGACCTTCAATCTACCCTCGTCCGCCATTGCTCCAACTCAACCGTGAGACTTTCCTGTAGACGATAATCAAACACAACCCGCTCTGATACCACTTGTTAGGGTTAGCCGGCAAAAGATATCTATTAAATGCAAATAAAGATTAAACAGAGGAATGGAAATAGACAGAAATAATAACAACGAGAGACAAGTTTTAATGTGGTTCACCCAAACCCGGGCTACATCCACCAAACAGAGAGTCCAATATTATTATCCAGTAAATCAAACCGATTACAATCAGCAATCACTGCAACTCAATACCGCTGCAAATGCTACAATACAATATATCAAAAAACCCTAACCCTTAGCCGCTTTTATCAAGCCTTTTTGTCGGTTACAAAAATTAGGGTTTTCTTATGTCAATCATAAAAAATAGGATTTTTTATGTCAGCCCTAAAAATTTTACAGTACTTTCCTGATCAGTCGCCACCTACCAACATGAAGAAGGAAAGACTTCCGAAGGGGCAGCCCACGAAGCTTCTTATGAAGAAGATAGGTCCATGCAAGATTGTACACAAATTTGGGCCTAATGCATAGGAAATTGAAATTCCTCCAGGTTTAGCAATATCACCCATTTTTAATGTGTCAGACCTATTTCCATTCAGAGGAGACAATGTTGTTGATTCAGATGTGACAGAAGTAGGGGATATAGAATGGATTTCTAATTTTCCACTGAGTCAGCCAGTACAACCTGAATGTATTTTGGACACCAAAGTTTAGAGGAAGACCAGACATAAAACCTACAAGTAGTATCTGGTCAAATGACGTGGTTTACTTGATGAGGATGCAACCTGGATGAGTGCGGAGGACATCATCAAACATGGGGTTTCCATTTCAAACCTAGTTCCTCAAGGGACTTGAGTTATGTTAACCCCGGGAGTATGGTGCAGGGGCACCTAGATACTTTAATTAATTTCATGTTCATTTTGATGTTTTGGTGTTGTATAAGGTCCAAGTGACCAATTGTAAGGCCTAGTGCCATGTGTGAGTCCGAGTGGAATAAATCTAGGTTCATTTTGTAAGTCCCAAGTGACATTTGTCAATTGTAATCGCATAATGCTAAAAATAACAATAATGCCAAAAATAGGTAGTACTATTTCCCAGCTGCTTGGAATCGATCTCCTAGCCGCTTGGAGTTAGTTTGGTACTACTCTGGGTGAATCTATAAAAAACCAGGGAAATGAACAAGATCAGATATTAGGGTTTGATTTTGTAATCAGTCATATGCTATTGTGATCAAATGTAATCAGATCGCAGAGAGGAGGTTGAGTGTGATTGAACATTGTTTCAAAGAGAAATAAAGATATTTTGTTCCGTCATTTCGATTCCTATTCTCTGTAATTACAAGTTTGTTAGCTATAGATTTCCTTTTCATTCTGTGTTTTCCCATTATTGCGATATGGCCATATGAAGCATTCCACTGATAAGATTTCTGTCAAAATCAGTGGAATGGCTTCTCAGTGTACATATATGTTTTTATTTCTTGTTTCTATTTTTGTCACTTGTGTTCTGTTTGACAGTGGAGAGGATTGGATCGACTGTGCTGCGCAATAGACCAACCTAGTATCTCCAGGTGCTAGGGTCTGTGTTGGAAGTTAGGCGATTTAAGGACTTGTAGTTTTGTGAAGGCATTATCAGTGAGACATAACATTCAGAGAAGCCTTTGAAAGTTACACTGATCAAGGTGTTAGACTAATAGAACGTGTATTTTGAATGCATATCGCAAATGTATATTGAGAAATGTATGTGAGAATATACATTCCGTCAGATACAAAAAGTGACTGGTTGTAACAGTGAATCAGGGTGTAGTAACCGGCCATAACAAGTCATGTTATGCATATACCATAGTTTGGTATATCGGAGTGATCGGCGTATAGGGGGAATGGTTTTTGAGGTTCCCGATGGTATATGGTCTTGCCGATAGTGAATTCAAAAGGATCTAAAAGTCGATAAGTGTTTGGTTCCACTGTGTGCTCTGCATAAGACCATATACCATCGGCAACCTCAAAAACCATTCCCCCAATACGTCAATCACTCTGATATACCAAACTATGGTATATGCATAACATGACTTGTTATGGCCGGTTACTACACCCTGATTCACCGTTACGACCGGTCACTTTTTGTATCCAACAGAATGTATATTCTCACATACATTTCTCAATAGACATTTGCGAAATGCATTCACAATATGTGTTCTATCGGTCTAACACCTTGATCAGTGTAACTTTTAAAGGCTTCTCCGTATGTTATGTCTCGGGAATGATGCCTTCATAGAACTGCAAGTCCTCAAATCACCTAACTTCCAACCCAGACCCTAGTACATGGAGATGCTAGGTTGGTCTACTGCGTGACACAGTCGATCCGATCCTCTCCACTGTCAAACAGAACACAAGCAACAAAAATAGAAACAAGAAATAAAAACATATATGTACACCAAGAAGCCATTCCACTGATTTTGACAGAAATCTTATCAGTGGAATGCTTCATATGGCCATATCACAACAATGGGAAAACATAGAATGTGTTAGCGCCTGAATTGACTGGCAGTTTTTTGAGCAATTTTCATGCAGGCGCTCTCCCTAAGTATCCAAAAAAATGTTCTAAGTAATGGACCTCCTCAGTATTTTTCAGCTGCATCATCATATTTTCTTGAGGAGGAGGTCATCATCATCATGTTTGTTTCGATGAAGGTCAGCATCATCATGTTCTCCGTCGACCGGTTTCTCATCGTCATCGTCATATTTTACTATCGGGTGATGTTTGGTTTTTATCCTGATGATGCTGACGAGCTACGGTGCGCCCTGATCTGCTTGCGAGGGTGATTTTTCAAAGTCTCCGGTGATCTTCCAATTATCACCTTGCCCAGACATGATGATGATGTTGCCCTGATATTCTGAAGGGGGTTATTTTCTCTAAGTTGTTCGACCTGACTTGTTCTTTCTTAAGGGTCGTCATCATCATCATATTTCCAGTTATCACCGTGTTGCTTGCGAGGGTCATCATATTTTCTGCCTTCATGATATTTCGCCGGGGTGATATCTTTATCATCAGGTGATCTTGGTTATGATCATCCTGATGATGTTGTTGAAGAGTTCTAAGTGCGACCCGATATTCACCGGGGTCATCATATTTTGAACGTCAGGATGATCTTAGTCAATATCATCCTGATGATGTTGTATCACTTCTTGTTCGTTGTTTTGTCATCCTGATGATGCTGACGTCATCCTTATATCAGGGTGATATCTTTCTTTCTGCCTATCTGCATCATGATATTTCCGAAGGAGGGGGTGATATTTTCATATCACCCGGGTGTATGTTTGTTCCAGCGTCATGATGATGCTGATATCAAGGAGATATCCGCCTACCGGCTTCGTGCGTTATCTAGTGGGGGTGATCTTTTCAAGCATCATCATATTCATATTTCGCCCTGATCTTATAGCGGAGCTACAGTGCAGCATGATGTTAGTGCATCAGGATGATATTTCCAAATATCCGGTTGTCTTCCGAATATCATCCTGATGTTAATATGATGATGACGTCATCGAGGTCCCGGGGGAGGATCATATTTCTAACACAGATCATCTTGTGGAGATCTCCCTATATTTGCAAACATGATGATGACGTCATCCGGATATGAGGAGGTGCGCAGTAGGCGGATATGATGATGACGTCAGCAGGATATGATGATGACGTCATCAGGATGTTCATCGGCCAGACTTTTGGTATAGGCTCAGCAGGAGGATGTTCCTCCGATGGATCCGGTTGTGCGGGTGAAGGCGATTATCATGCGGTTGTATTGTGATATGATGCTGACGTCAGGGTGATATTTCGGGCAATAGGATATCATGCTGCTGGAGGATGATGATGATGAAGTCTTATACTAGTGTCGTCAGGAGCAAAAGCACCGACATGATATATGCTCATGACCTAGTATATAAAGTGTTAATGAGGTTGCTGCGGTGTGCATGTGGGATAATTGTATCCTGCATTTTCGAAATATCATGATGATGAATCTCGGCGGGAAATGGTTGCGATGCAGAATTAATGTTCTTCCCGAGGCCGCGGGTTGGTGCGCCATCAATGGTGATTGTTGCAGAGGTATGGGCGATGGCGTGGGCGGATCTGGTACCCGATGGAAGGTGCACATCAGTGGACAGTGGCGCAGGGCTCGAGATATCTTCCTGTCTCCTCCCCTACCTGCTGCATTAATGTTTGAGCGCCATTTTTATGATACTGTATATCTGGCGGGATTTTTGGTCAACCTGGTAGTTAATGCTGAATACACCCTCCTGCTATATAATGCAGACGGTGTTATTCATTCAAGGTTGTTGAAAGTTGAGGATTTTTGGCTCTGTAATCCATAACCAGCTGATCTGGTTGCTCTGTACAGTTTATCTTGTGAGTTTATGTATCTCCTGTTGTACGACTTGGCATGAATCCACTGATTTCATGGTTGATCTTATATGAGTAATGCTATCTTAGCATGTGTTGTGTTAATTCTGTCTCCAGTATTGCATGTATTCTTCTTCTGGATCTAGATATTTGTGTAATGTTTAGATTCTAGAGCATAGAATTCCTATGTTGAATGTCTGATCTTTTAACTTCTGCTCAAGGGGCAGATTAAACTGTTTTGAGGTTGAACATTGGGAAGGGTATACTGCAGTAGGGATGCCATAAGTAGAGATAACTTAACACTCTTCATTGGGAGATATCTGTAAGGCAGATATCATGTGTATCCCCCTGAAATCCAGTTTTAGCTATTCATGCTGATCATTCACAGGTGTATGTCTACCGACTCCATGCCCTGGATAGGCACCAATCATGCTGTGTTCTTGTGTTATACACCATGTCCAGCTTTGCATCCAAAATTCAAACTAAAACATTTCATACTTCCACCTGTTAGTTGTAGGAGTAGGATTAGGAACCCCCTGCATGCTCTCATACCCAACCAGACATCATGTCCAAGAATGTTGCCAGCCTTGTGATCTATCATGCAGATCTTGGTCCATACATGAGAGTATTCTGCCTGTTGTTGTCAAGTTAGATCTTTCTATCTTTGAGCTAGTCAAGGTTACATCTTGAGTTATAGGGATACCCCCCTTGGTGCGGCAGAACCAGAAGTGAAGGGGAGGACCTCACGCAACCTCCTGTATTCAGTTGGCTGAATCTGCCCGTGCATTAGAACTGGCAATCCCTAATGCTGATTCAAAGAAATGTCAACAAAATGGCGACTCTGCTGGGGATGGACTAAAAAATGATATACTTGTGGCCCATCCGAGTCAATAACAAAATGATGCTCTGCTGGTGGAATGAACCTGGAAAAGTAGCTTTCAGCTATTGAAAATTTTGTCCTCTCTGGAGAGGTGGCGACTCTGCAAAAAAGATCCAAATGCACATGAAAGATGGATGTATGTGATGTGACAGAAGTGTGTTGTTCATTTTTCTGCATCTGTATGAGAAAAGGTACCTTGTTCCTTCCCCTTTATTTGCTGTTTTACTGCATAGGTTAGATGCCAGGGGAAGCCTTAGGTCTTAGACAGACAAAGGATGTCTAAGAGTAAGATTTTTATAAATCCAAGTATGAGTTATCCCACACTCAGTGGTGAAATGTTGGATAAAGGAATAGAAGAGATAAGAAATAGGTTGATATTCTTAGAGGCTGAGCAGGCCCAGTTAAAAAGCAGTAACCCTGTTGTGTCTGCCTGTCAGAAAGCTAAATCTCCTGTCAGCCCTTTTGATCCTTTGTATGACCAACTAGATTTGTCATGGGTGGATTATAAAGTAGAAACTATGCCTGCTAGGATATACTGTCAGATGCCTAGATTTAGTGGTCACAATGTATGTGATGGGAATGCACATATCCAAAATTTTCAAAGTTTTATGGGAAAATATTCATTCAGAGATGAGGATATGTGGATGAGGTTTCTTGTTAGGTCCTTTGATGCAAAAGCAAAAGACTGGTATTTGAGCTTTCCAAAGAAATTTTTTGCCTGTTGGGATGAGCTTGTTGACTGTTTTAAGGAAGAATTTGCAAAAGAACCGGCTGATCTTGTTGCAGAATTGATGAGAATCAGAAAACAAGATGAAGAGCCATGTGTTGATTTCAGTCATAGGTTTGCAGTAGCCCTTTCACATGTCCCTGAAAGTTTCAGACCTGATATTTCAGCCTGTGTTGGCATATTCTTTGAAGCTTTTGAGGAGGGCTCTAGTGCATTACTGAGGGATTTCAAGGTGACAAGTATGCAGATGGCATACAAATTTTTAGAAAATGTAGAAGAAATGAGAAATGTGCACCTGCTGAAACCCCTGTCCCCAGGCCCTGGTGTGAGAAATGGTTATGAAGCTGCAAATGACCAAGTGATTATGGCATCATGTGCAGATAAAAATGAAAATAAAAGCATAGAAGTTGAGACTGCTGTATTTGAACATAATGCTAACAACACTGCTCAACTGGATTGTTCACCAGTTGAGGATGCCAGTGAAAGGACTAATGAGGATTCCCATTGCAATGATGAGGCAGCTGACCATGAAAACAATAACGAGGTTGTGGACAGAAATGAGCAATTTTTAGAGTGGACCTGTGGAGACAATTGTGAGTATTGTACTCAAGACAGAGAAGATATAAGCAAACAGAGAAGCAGTCTTATGTGTGACCCATTGCCTACCTTTCAAACACATGGAGATCATGAAGAGCAGTCAGAAATTGAAATAAGTGCTAGTTCAGAGCATGATTGTTTTTCATTTGATGGCTGTTTTGCTTATGACACACAGGCTGATACTCCTCCACAGAGTGAATCCATTGGTGATGAAGAGGTGTGCTCTGCTGCCCATGAACAAATGGCATACTATGATGAAACTGATGCACCTGGGTCACCCATTTATGACACATATGGTGATGAGGATCTATCTGAGTATGGTGAGGATCTAGATACTATTTTTGGCTTGGATTCTATTTCTCATCCTGATGAAAGAGGAAACAACATACATCAGGTAAGTGACTGTGAAAATGTGCCTGATTTGAGAGAGATGCCAGAGCCTGATCTTTTCCAGCCTGGTGTTGCTGATTGTTGTGTACATGATGTGCACAATTGTGATTTTGAAAGCTTTCCTTTTGATATGCCAGCATATAATACAATGAGCCTTGATCTTCCTAGTTTTGTGGTGGACTCCGAGTGTTTCCTATTTGCAGTCCAGCTAGGAGATCATGTTGCAATGCATGATGATGATATAGATGATAAGTATAAGTATGCATTGCCTGATACATTCTGCACCCACATATCACATGATGCTGAAAGTTATCTGCACAAGGATGATAATGACAAGCCAAATCAGAGGGTTGAATATGCAGATGACAAGATTTGTTTGTGGGTGGATCTTTGTAGTATCTCCAAGCTTGACCCAGTGCATGCAGATGAAAACAAGATATTTGACAAAGGGAGATACATGTTTTTCTTTTCTTGGTGGCCTTAGGCCATCAAGTGTGTTTGGTGATGCAGGTCAGTGCAGTATTTGACTCTGTGCCCAATGGATAAGGGACTGGTCTGCATCCCAGAGATCTGGGGTTCTCGCTGCAGTCTTGCACCTGCACGTCCCCAGACAGAGCCACTGTTAGCGCCTGAATTGACTGGCAGTTTTTTGAGCAATTTTCATGCAGGCGCTCTCCCTAAGTATCCAAAAAAATGTTCTAAGTAATGGACCTCCTCAGTATTTTTCAGCTGCATCATCATATTTTCTTGAGGAGGAGGTCATCATCATCATGTTTGTTTTGATGAAGGTCAGCATCATCATGTTCTCCGTCGACCGGTTTCTCATCGTCATCGTCATATTTTACTATCGGGTGATGTTTGGTTTTTATCCTGATGATGCTGACGAGCTACGGTGCACCCTGATCTGCTTGCGAGGGTGATTTTTCAAAGTCTCCGGTGATCTTCCAATTATCACCTTGCCCAGACATGATGATGATGTTGCCCCGATATTCTGAAGGGGGTTATTTTCTCTAAGTTGTTCGACCTGACTTGTTCTTTCTTAAGGGTCGTCATCATCATCATATTTCCAGTTATCACCGTGTTGCTTGCGAGGGTCATCATATTTTCTGCCTTCATGATATTTCACCGGGGTGATATCTTTATCATCGGGTGATCTTGGTTATGATCATCCTGATGATGTTGTTGAAGAGCTCTAAGTGCGACCCGATATTCACCGGGGTCATCATATTTTGAACGTCAGGATGATCTTAGTCAATATCATCCTGATGATGTTGTATCACTTCTTGTTCGTTGTTTTGTCATCCTGATGATGCTGACGTCATCCTTATATCAGGGTGATATCTTTCTTTCTGCCTATCTGCATCATGATATTTCCGAAGGAGGGGGTGATATTTTCATATCACCCGGGTGTATGTTTGTTCCAGCGTCATGATGATGCTGATATCAAGGAGATATCTGCCTACCGGCTTCGTGCGTTATCTAGTGGGGGTGATCTTTTCAAGCATCATCATATTCATATTTCGCCCTGATCTTATAGCGGAGCTACAGTGCAGCATGATGTTAGTGCATCAGGATGATATTTCCAAATATCCGGTTGTCTTCCGAATATCATCCTGATGTTAATATGATGATGACATCATCGAGGTCCCGGGGGGGATCATATTTCTAACACAGATCATCTTGTGGAGATCTCCCTATATTTGCAAACATGATGATGACGTCATCCGGATATGAGGAGGTGCGCAGTAGGCAGATATGATGATGACGTCAGCAGGATATGATGATGACGTCATCAGGATGTTCATCGGCCAGACTTTTGGTATAGGCTCAGCAGGAGGATGTTCCTCCGATGGATCCGGTTGTGCGGGTGAAGGCGATTATCATGCGGTTGTATTGCGATATGATGCTGACGTCAGGGTGATATTTCGAGCAACAGGATATCATGCTGCTGGAGGATGATGATGATGAAGTCTTATACTAGTGTCGTCAGGAGCAAAAGCACCGACATGATATATGCTCATGACCTAGTATATAAAGTGTTAATGAGGTTGCTGCGGTGTGCATGTGGGATAATTGTATCCTGCATTTTTGAAATATCATGATGATGAATCTCGGCGGGAAATGGTTGCGATGCAGAATTAATGTTCTTCCCGAGGCCGCGGGTTGGTGCGCCATCAATGGCGATTGTTGCAGAGGTATGGGCGATGGCGTGGGCGGATCTGGTACCCGATGGAAGGTGCACATCAGTGGACAGTGGCGCAGGGCTCGAGATATCTTCCTGTCTCCTCCCCTACCTGCTGCATTAATGTTTGAGCGCCATTTTTATGATACTGTATATCTGGCGGGATTTTTGGTCAACCTGGTAGTTAATGCTGAATACACCCTCCTGCTATATAATGCAGACGGTGTTATTCATTCAAGGTTGTTGAAAGTTGAGGATTTTTGGCTCTGTAATCCATAACCAGCTGATCTGGTTGCTCTGTACATTTTATCTTGTGAGTTTATGTATCTCCTGTTGTACGACTTGGCATGAATCCACTGATTTCATGGTTGATCTTATATGAGTAATGCTATCTTAGCATGTGTTGTGTTAATTCTGTCTCCAGTATTGCATGTATTCTTCTTCTGGATCTGGATATTTGCGTAATGTTTAGATTCTAGAGCATAGAATTCCTATGTTGAATGTCTGATCTTTTAACTTCTGCTCAAGGGGCAGATTAAACTGTTTTGAGGTTGAACATTGGGAAGGGTATACTGCAGTAGGGATGCCATAAGTAGAGATAACTTAACACTCTTCATTGGGAGATATCTGTAAGGCAGATATCATGTGTATCCCCCTGAAATCCAGTTTTAGCTATTCATGCTGATCATTCACAGGTGTATGTCTACCGACTCCATGCCCTGGATAGGCACCAATCATGCTGTGTTCTTGTGTTATACACCATGTCCAGCTTTGCATCCAAAATTCAAACTAAAACATTTCATACTTCCACCTGTTAGTTGTAGGAGTAGGATTAGGAACCCCCTGCATGCTCTCATACCCAACCAGACATCATGTCCAAGAATGTTGCCAGCCTTGTGATCTATCATGCAGATCTTGGTCCATACATGAGAGTATTCTGCCTGTTGTTGTCAAGTTAGATCTTTCTATCTTTGAGCTAGTCAAGGTTACATCTTGAGTTATAGGGATACCCCCCTTGGTGTGGCAGAACCAGAAGTGAAGGGGAGGAGCTCACGCAACCTCCTGTATTCAGTTGGCTGAATCTGCCCGTGCATTAGAACTGGCAATCCCTAATGCTGATTCAAAGAAATGTCAACAGAATGGAAAGGAAATCTACAGCTAACAAACTTGCAATTACAGAGAACATGAATCGAAATGACAGAACAAAATATCTTCATTTCTCTTTGAAACAATGTTCAGTCACACTCAACCTCCTCTCTGGGATCTGATTACATTTGATCATAATATCATATGACTGATCACAACCTCAAACCCTAATACCTGATCTTATTTATTTCCCTGGTTTTTATAGATTCAATGTGTCAGAACTGTTTCCATTCAGAGGAGACAATGTTGCTGATTTAGATGTGACAAAAGTAGGGGATGCAGAATGGATTTTTGATTTTCCACCAAGTCAGCTGGTATAGCTGGAATGTATTTTGGACACCAAAGTTCAAAGGAAGACTAGACATAAAACCTACAAGCAGTATCTGGTCAAATGGCATGGTTTACTTGATGAGGATGCAACCTGGATGAGCGAGGAGGACATCATCAAACATGGGGTTTCCATTTCAAACCTATCTCCTCAAGGGAATTGAGTTCTATTAACCCCGGGAGTATGGTGCAGGGGCACCTAGATACTTTAATTAATTTCATGTTCATTTTGATGTTTTGGTGTTGTATACGGTCCAAGTGACCAATTGTAAGGCCAAGTGCCATGTGTGAGTCCGAGTGGAATAAATCTAGGTTCATTTTGTAAGTCCCAAGTGACATTTGTCAATTGTAATCGCATAATGCTAAAAATAGCAATAATGCCAAAAATAGGTAGTAGTGTTTCCCAGCCGCTTGGAATCGATCTCCCAACCACTTGGAGTCCGTTTGGTACTACTCTGGGTGAATCTATAAAAACCAAGGAAATGAACAAGATCAGGTATTAGGGTTTGAGGTTGTAATCAGTCATATGACATTGTGATCGAATGTAATTAGATCACAGAGAGGAGGTTGAGTGTGATTGAACATTGTTTCAAAGAGAAATAAAGATATTTTGTTCCATCATTTCAATTTCTGTTCTCTGTAATTGCAAGTTTGTTAGCTGTAGATTTCCTTTCCATTATGTGTTTTCCCAATGTTGCGATATGGCCATATGAAGCATTCCACTAATAAGATTTCTGTTGAAATTAGTGGAATGGCTTCTCGGTGTACATATATGTTTTTATTTCTTGTTTCTATTTTTGTCAGTTGTGTTCTATTTGATGGTGGAGAGGATCAGATCGACTGTGCTACGCAGTAGACCAACCTAGCATCTCCATGTGCTAGGGTCTGGGTTGGAAGTTAGGCGATTTGAGGACTTAGAGTTTTGTGAAGGCATCATTGGCGAGACATAACATTTAGAGAATCCTTTGAATGTTACACCGATCAAGGTGTTAGACCGATAGAACACATATTGCGAATGCATATCGCAAATGTATATTGAGAAATGTATGTGAGAATATACATTTCGTCGGATAAAAATTGACCGGTCGTAACGGTGAATTAGGGTGTAGTAACCGGCCATAACAAGTCATGTTATGCATATACCATAGTTTGGTATATCGGAGTGATCGGCGTATCGGGGGAATGGTTTTTGAGGTTGCCAATGGTATATGGTCTTGCCGATAGTGAATTCAAAAGGATCTAAAAGTTGATAAGTGTTTGGTTTCTGTTGTGTGTGAAAAATATCAATGCTCTTCAGCTTATGAATACCAACATTGATATAGATAAAAGATGCCTTCTTCTAATAGAGTATGCAATTCAAGTCAACCAATGGGCAGCAAGTTGTTGAATGGGTTGGTTTAATGGGCGTGCCTCCTTCTTCAAGGCCCAGGTGGGCAGGAGTGGGATATACAATTAAGGGGTACCATATGAATAAACTAGAATTTAGGCAGGGTTGGGAAAATTTTGTGAATCATCATGGGCTGGAGATTGGAGATTTCGTTGTGTTCAAGTACATATTCAAGTCATATTTTAAGGTTAAGATATTTCAAAGAACAGGGTGTGTGAAAAACATCAATGCTCTTCAGCTTATGAATACCAACATTGATACAGATCAAAGATGCCCTTCTTCTAACAGAGTATGCAGTTCAAGTCAACCGATGGGCAGCAAATTGTCGAATGAGTTGGTTTAATGGGCGTGCCTCCTTCAAGGCCTAGGTGGGCAGGAGTGGGATGTACAATTAAGGGGTAGCATATAAATAAACTAGAATTTAGGCAGGGTTGGGAAAATTTTGTGAATCATCATGGGCTAGAGATTGGAGATTTCACTGTGTTCAAGTACATATCCAAGTCATATTTTAAGGTTAAGATATTTCAAAGAACAGGGCGTGTGAAAAATATCAATGCTCTTTAGCTTATGAATACCAACATTGATACAGATAAAAGATGCCCTTCTTCTAACAGAGTATGCTGTTCAAGTCAACAGATGGGAAATAAGTTGTTGAATGAGTTGGTTTAATGGGCGTGCCTCCTTCTTCAAGGCCCAGGTGGGCAGGAGTGGGATGTACAATTAAGGGGTACCATAAATAAATTGGAATTTAGGCAGGGTTGGGAAAATTTTGTGAATCATCATGGGCTGGAGATTAGAGATTTCATTGTGTTCAAGTACATATCCAAGTCATATTTTAAGGTTAAGACATTTCAAAGAATAGGATGTGTGAAAAATATCAATGCTCTTCCACTTATGAATACCAACATTGATATAGATAAAAGATGCCCTTCTTCTAACAAAGTATGCAGTTCAAGTCAACTGATGGGCAGCAAGTTGTCGAATGAGTTGGTTTAATGGGCGTGCCTCCTTCTTCAAGGCCCAGGTGGGCAGGAGTGGGATGTACAATTAAGGGGTACCATAAATAAACTAGAATTTAGGCAGGGTTGGGAAAATTTTGTGAATCATCATGGGCTAGAGATTGGAGATTTCATTGTGTTCAAGTACATATCCAAGTCATATTTTAAGGTTAAGATATTTCAAAGAATAGGGTGTGTGAAAAATATCAATACTCTTCAAGTTATGAATACCAACATTGATATAGATAAAAGATGCCCTTCTTCTAATAGAGTATGTATTTCAAGTCAACCGATGGGCAACAAGTTGTCGAATGAGTTGGTTTAATGGGTGTGCCTCCTTCTTCAAAGCCTAGGTGGGAAAGAGTGGGATGTACAATTAAGGGGTACCATAAATAAACTAGAATTTAGGTAGGGTTGGGAAAATTTTGTGAATCATAATGGGCTGGAGATTGGAGATTTCGCTGTGTTCAAGTACATATCCAAGTCATATTTTAAGGTTAAGATATTTCAAAGAACAGGGTGTGTGAAAAATATCAATGCTCTTCAGCTTATGAATACCAACATTGATACAGATAAAAAATTCCCTTCTTCTAATAGAGGATGCAATTCAAGTCAACCAATGGGCAGCAAGTTGCTGATCCTGAATTGGTTTCTGATGAAGAAAACAATGATGTTGTTGAAGCAATGGAAGAAAATCAAAATTGTAAGTGTAATTTAATTTATTTCAACTTTCAAAGTAGGCATTTGAATTGTAGCTTTACCTAGAGGATTGGTATAAAAAAAAATTAATTATGTTACAAGCCTTTCTTTGAAGAACCTTGGACATTATGGACCCTATCATCTAGAAAAGCAACATGACAGTGAACTCTGCCCCACCTTTCAAATCAAATATTTACCTTTTTATTCAATGAAAATGAAGTCACAGAATGTAAACCGACCATGCATACTAGTAAGATCAAATTCTCTGCCTTCTATTCTTATTACTCTTACTTTATTAAGAGAAGAGTGTGAAAAAGAATGGGTTTAATTGTAAGCTAACATAAGGCAAAGCAGTTTTGTTATTACATTTTTCTGAGGGATCTCTAATAGTCTAATATAATGTAGTCTTCTATAATATGAACATCTGCATTTGTGTGAATGCTAAGATTTAATATAGTAGAGTATTAAATCAATGCAATCAGCTATTTATTGGGTTAAAATAACTTAGTTTTTGTAATGGTTTGGGAATGCAGGAGTTGCCAAAAATAGGTGAATTTCCTCTACAATTACCAAGAGAAAAAAGTTTAGTAGTTCTTGTGGATAGAGCCAGTAAACAATGGGAGATTATTTGCCTGTTTCATAACAATATACCTCCCCTAAGTGCGGGGTGGACAGAAAGAAACATAGATGTACCCCAATGCAAAGCTTTTCTCATAATGATCATCCTTCTGATTTCAACTATTAATTACTCACTATGGATGTACCATACGCAAAGCTTTTCTCATAGTGTGTACACCTATTGGCATAATGAACCCTAGATGGGCCAGAAAAACATGCCATATAACATTACTAACATTAAAAAAGTTCATAGCCATTTTTTTGACATATTCTTGCAACTCAGTTATTTTTAAGGGAAGAGTGTAAAAAATGATGGGTTTAACAATCTAACATAAGGCAAAGCAGTTTTGTTGGGTTTAGGGTAGGGTTTACGGTTTAGGGTTGAGGGATTAGGGTTTAGGGTTGAGGGATTATGGTTTAAGGTATAGTGTTGAGGGTTGAGGGTTTAGGGTTGAGGGATTGGGGTTTAGGGATAGGGCTGATGGTCTAGGGATTAGGGTTAAAGTGGAGTGTTGAGGGTAGAGGGATTAGGGATAGGGTTTAGGGTTGAAGGTTTAACGATTGAGGGTTGAGGCTTTAAGGCTAAGGGTTAAGGGATTGGGGTTTAAAATATAGTGTTGAGCATCGAGGGTTTATGGATAGGTTTTAGGGTTTAAGTTTTAAGGGTTAAGGGTTGAGGGATAGGGTTTAGGGTTTAAGGTATAGTGTCAAGAGTTGAGGGTTTAGGAATAGGGATAGTGTTTAGGGTTTAGGGATGAGGGATGAGGGTTGAGGGTTGAGGGATTAGGGTTTAAGGTATAGTGTCGAGGGTTGATGGTTTATTAATAGTGTTTAGGGTTGAGGGTTGAGGGATTAGGTTTTAGGGTTGATGGATTAGAGTTTAAGGTATAGTGTTGAGGGTTGAGGGTTTAGGGATAAGGTTTAGGGTTGATGGATTAGTGTTTAATGTCGAGGTTAGGGTTAGAGTGTCAAGGGTAGAGGGATTAGGGATAGGGTTTAGGGTTGAAGGTTTAAGGATTGAGGGTTGAGGATTTAGGGATGAGGGTTTAAGGCTTAAGATATAGTGGCAAGTGTTGAGGGTGTAGGGATAGGGTTTAAGTTTTAAGGGTTAAGGGTTGAGGGATAGGGATTAGGGTTTAAGGTATAGTGTTGAGGGTTGATGGTTTAGGGATAGGGTTTAGGTTTGAGAGATTAGGGTTTAGGGTTGATGAATTAGGGTTTAATGTTGAGAGTTGAGGGTTGAGGGTTGAGGGTTGAGGGTTGAGGGTTTAGGGATAGGGGTGATGGTCAAGGGATTAGGGTTAAAGAAGAGTGTTGAGGGTAGAGGCATTAGGGATAGGGTTTAGGGTTGAAGGTTTAAGGATTTAGGGTTGAGGCTTTAGGGATGAGGGTTAAGGGATTAGGGTTTAAGATATAGTGTCGAGGGTCGAGCATGTAGGGATATGTTTTAGGGTTCAAGTTTTAAGGGTTAAGGGTCGAGGGATTAGAGTTAAGGGTTGAGGGATTAGGGTTTGATGTTGAGGGTTGAGTACATTAAGGTTCAAGGGTTGAGGGTTTCAAGATAGGGTTGAGGGTCAAGGGATTAGGGTTAAAGTAGAGTGTCGAGGGTATAAGGATTAGGGATAGGGTTGAAGGGTTTAGGGATAAGGGATTAGGGTTTAAGTTATAGTATCGAGCCTATTGAGAGTTTAGGAATAGGGATAGCATTTAAGGTTTAGGGATTAGGGATTAGAGTTGAGGGATGAGGGATTAGGGTTGAGGGTTGAGGGATAAGGTTTAGGGTTGAAGCTTGAGGGATTAGGGTTTAAGGTATAGTGTTGAGGGTTTAGGGATAGGGTTTAGGGTTGAGGGATTAGAGTGAAGAGTTGAGGGATTAGGATTTGATGTTGAGGGTTGAGGGTTTAGGGTTTAGGGATAGGGTTGAGGGTCGAGGGATTAGAGTTAAGGGTTGAGGGATTAGGGTTTGATGTTGAGGGTTGAGGGTTGAGGGTTGAGGTTCGAGGGTCAAGGGTTTAGGGATAGGGTTGAGGGTCGAGGGATTAGGGTTAAAGTAGAGTGTCGAGGGTATAAGGATTAGGGATAGGGTTGGAGGGTTTAGGGATAAGGGATTAGGGTTTAAGGTATAGTATCGAGCCTGTTGAGGGTTTAGGAATAGGGATAGTGTTTAGGGTTAAGGAATAGGGTTTAGGGTTGAGGGATTAGAGTTAAGGGTTGAGGGATTAGGATTTGACGTTGAGGGTTGAGGCTTTAGGGTTTAGGGTTTAGGGATAGGGTTGAGGGTTGAAGGATTAGAGTTAAGGGTTGAGGGATTAGGGTTTGATGTTGAGGGTTGAGGGTTGAGAGTTGAGGTTCAAGGGTCAAGGGTTTAGGGATAGGGTTAAGGGTCGAGGGATTAGGGTTAAAGTAGAGTGTTGAGGGTATAATGATTAGGGATAGGGTTGGAGGGTTTAGGGATAAGGGATTAGGGTTTAAGAAATAGTATCAAGCCCGTTGAGGGTTTAGGAATAGGGATAGTGTTTAGGGTTTAGGAATAGGGTTTAGGGTTGAGGGATTAGAGTTAAGGGTTGAGGGATTAGGGTTTGACGTTGAGGATTGAGGGTTGAGGGTTGAGGTTCGAGGGTCAAGGGTTTAGGGATAGGGTTGAGGGTCGAGGGATTAGGGTTAAAGTAGAGTGTCGATGGTATAAGGATTAGGGATAGGGTTGGAGGGTTTAGGGATAAGGGATTAGGGTTTAAGGTATAGTATCGAACCCGTTGAGGGTTTAGGGTTGAGGGATTAGGATTTGACGTTGAGGGTTGAGGCTTGAGGCTTTAGCATTTAGGGTTTAGGGATAGGATTAAGGGTCGAGGGATTAGAGTTAAGGGTTGAGGGATTAGGGTTTGACATTGAGGGTTGAGGTTTGAGGGTCAAGGGTTTAGGGATAGGGTTGAGGGTCGAGGGATTATGGTTAAAGTAGCGTGTCGTGGGTATAAGGATTAGGGATAGGGTTTAAGGGTTTAGGGATAAGGGATTAGGGTTTAAGGTATAGTATCGATCCCCTTGAGGGTTTAGGAATAGAGATAGTGTTTAGGGTTTATGGATAGGGTTTAGTGTTAAGGGATTAGAGTTAAGGGTTGAGGGATTAGGATATGACGTTGAGGGTTGAGGGTTGAGGCTTTAGGGTTTAGGGTTTAGGGATAGGGTTGAGGGTCAAGGGATTAGAGTTAAGGGTTGAGGGATTAGGGTTTGACGTTGAGGGTTGAGGGTTGAGGTTCAAGGGTCAAGCGTTTAGGGATAGGGTTGAGGTCGAGGGATTAGGGTTAAAGTAGAGTGTCGAGGGTATAAGGATTAGGGATAGGGTTGGAGGGTTTGGGATAGGGGATTAGGGTTTAAGGTATAGTATTGATCCCCTTCAGGGTTTAGGAATAGAGATAGTGTTTAGGGTTTATGGATAGGGTTTAGTGTTAAGGGATTAGAGTTAAGGGTTGAGGGATTAGGATTTGACGTTGAGGGTTGAGGGTTGAGGCTTTAGGGTTTAGGGTTTAGGGATAGGGTTGAGGGTCGAGGTATTAGAGTTAAGGGTTGAGGGATTAGGGTTTGACGTAAGGGTTGAGGGATTAGGGTTAAAGTAGAGTGTCAAGGGTATAAGGATTAGGGATAGGGTTGGAGGGTTTAGGGATAAGGGATTAGGGTTTAAGGTATAGTATCGAGCCCATTGAGGGTTTAGGAATAGGGATAGTGTTTAGGGTTTAGGGATAGGGTTTAGGGTTGAGGGATTAGAGTGAAGGGTTGAGGGATTAGGATTTGACATTGAGGATTGAGGGTTGAGGCTTTAGGGTTTAGGGTTTAGGGATAGGGTTGAGGGTTGAGGGATTAGAGTTAAGGGTTAAGGGATTGGGGTTTGATGTTGAGGGCTGAGGGTTGAGGGTTGAGGTTTGAGGGTCGAGGGTTTAGGGATAGGGTTGAGGGTCGAGGGATTAGGGTTAAAGTAGAATGTCGAGGGTATAAGGATTAGGGATAGGGTTGGAGGGTTTATGGATAAGGGATTATGGTTTAAGGTATAGTATCAAAGCCGTTGAGGGTTTAGGAATAGGGATAGTGTTTAGGGTTTAGGGATAGGGTTTAGGGTTGAGGGATTGGAGTTAAGGGTTGAGGGATTAGGATTTGACATTGAGGGTTGAGGGTTGAGGCTTTAGGGTTTAGGGATAGGGTTGAGGGTCAAGGGATTAGAGTTAAGGGTTGAGGGATTAGGGTTTGATGTTGAGGGTCAAGTGATTAGGGTTAAAGTAGAGTGTCGAGGGTATAAGGATTAGGGATAGGGTTGGAGGGTTTAGGGATAAGGGATTAGGGTTTAAGGTATAGTATCAAGCCCATTGAGGGTTTAGGAATAGGGATAGTGTTTAGGGTTTAGGGATGAGGTTTAGAGTTAAGGGATTAGAGTTAAGGGTTGAGGGATTAGGATTTGATGATGAGGGTTAAGGGTTGAGGCTTTAGGGTATAGGGTTTAGGGATAGGGTTGAGGGACAAGGGATTAGAGTTAAGGGTTGAGGTTCGAGGGTCAAAGGTTTAGGGATAGGGTTGAGGGTCGAGGGATTAGGGTTAAAGTAGAGTGTCAAGGGTATAAGAATTAGGGATAGGGTTGGAGGGTTTAGGAATAATGGATTAGGGTTTAAGTTATAGTATCGATCCCGTTGAGGGTTTAGGAATAGGTATAGTGTTTAGGGTTTAGGGATAGGGTTTAGGGTTGAGGGTTGATGCTTTAGGGTTTAGGGTTTAGGGATATGGTTGAGGGTCGAGGGATTAGAGTTAAGGGTTAACGGATTAGGATTTGACATTGAGGGTTGAGGGTTGAGGGTTGAGGGTTGAGGTTTGAGGGTTGAGGGTTTAGGGATAGGGTTGAGGGTTGAGGGATTAGGGTTAAAGTAGAGTGTCGAGGGTATAAGGATTAGGGATAGGGTTGGAGGGTTTTGGGATAAGGGATTAGGGTTTAAGGTATAGTATCACACCTGTTGAGGGATTAGGAACAGGGATAGTGTTTAGGGTTTAGGGATAGGGTTTAGGGTTGAGGGATTAGAGTTAAGGGTTAAGGGATTAGGATTTGACGTTGAGGGTTGAGGGTTGAGGCTTTAGGGTTTAGGGTTTAGGGATAGGGTTGAGGATCGAGGGATTAGAGTTAAGGGTTGAGGGATTAGGGTTTGATGTTGAGGGTTGAGGGTTTAGAGATAGGGTTGAGAGTTGAGGGATTAGGGTTAAAGTAGAGTGTTGAGGGTATAAGGATTAGGGATAAGGGATATGGGTTTAAGGTATAGTATCGAGCCCGTTGAGGCTTTAGGAATAGGGATAGTGTTTAGGGTTTAGGGATAAGGTTTAGGTTTGAGGGATTCGAGTTAAGGGTTGAGGCTTTAGGGTTTAGTGTTTAGGAATAGGGTTGAGGGTCGAGGGATCAGAGTTAAGGGTTGAGGGATTAGGGTTTGATGTTGAGGGTTGAGGGTTGAGGGTTGACTTTCGAGGGTTGAGGGTTTAGGGATAGGGTTGAGGGTCGAGGGATTAGGGTTAAAGTAGAGTGTCAAGGGCATAAGGATTAGGGATAGGGTTGGAGAGTTTAGAGATAAGGGATTAGGGTTTAAGGTATAGTATTGAGCCTATTGAGGGTTTAGGGATAGGGATATTGTTTAGGGTTTAGGGATAGGGTTTAGGGTTGAGGGATTAAAGTTAAGGGTTGAGGGATTAGGATTTGATGTTGAGGGTTGAGGGTTGAGGCTTTAGGGTTTAGGGATAGGGTTGAGGGTCGAGGGATTAGAGCTAAGGGTTGAGGGATTAGGGTTTGACATTTAGGTTTGAGGGTTGAGGGTCGAGGGATTAGGGTTAAAGTAGAGTGTCAATGGTATAAGGATTAGGGATAGGGTTGGAGGATTTAGGGATAAGGGATTAGGGTTTAAGGTATAGTATTGAGCTCGTTGACGGTTTAGGAATAGGGATAGTGTTTAGGGTTTAGGGATAGGGTTTATGGTTGAGGGATTAGGATTTGACATTGAGGGTTGATGGTTGAGGGTTAAGGCTTTAGGGTTTACGGTTTAGTGATAGGGTTGAGGGTTGAGGGATTAGAGTTAAGGGTTGAGGGATTAGGGTTTGACATTGAGGGTTGAGGGTTGAGGTTCAAGGGTCGAGGGTTTAGGGATAGGGTTTAGGGTCGAGGGATTAGGGTTAAAGTAGAGTGTCAAGGGTATAAGGATTAGGGATAAGGTTGGAGGGTTTAGTGATAAGGGATTAGGGTTTAAGGTATAGTATTGATCCTGTTGATTGTTTAGGAATAGGGATAGTGTTTAGGGTTTAGGGTTAAGGGATTAGAATTAAGGGTTGAGAGATTAGGATTTGACGTTGAGGGTTGAGGGTTGAGGTTTTAGGGTTTAAGGTTTAGGGATAGGGTTGAGGGTCAAGGGATTAGAGTTAAGGGTTGAGGGATTAGGGTTTGACATTGAGGGTTGAGTGTTGAGGGTTGAGGTTTGAGGCTCAAGGGTTTAGGGATAGGGTTGAGGGTTGAGGGATTAGTGTTAAAGTAGAGTATCGAGGGTATAATGATTAGGGATAGGGTTGGAGGATTTAGGGATAAGGGATTAGGGTTTAAGGTATAGTATCGAGCCCGTTGAGGGTTTAGGAATAGGGATAGTGTTTAGGGTTTAGGGATAGGGTTTAGGGTTGAGAGATTAGAATTAAGGGTTGAGGGATTAGGATTTGACGTTGAGTGTTGAGGGTTGAGGCTTTAGGGTTTAGGGTTTAGGGATAGGGTTGAGGGTCGAGGGATTAGAGTTAAGGGTTGAGGGATTAGGGTTTGACGTTGAGGGTTGAGGGTTGAGGGTTGAGGTTTGAGGGTTGAGGGTTTAGGGATAGGGTTGAGGGTCGAGGGATTAGGGTTAAAGTAGAGTGTCGAGGGTATATGGATTAGGGATAGCGTTGGAGGGTTTAGGGATAAGGGATTAGGGTTTAAGGTATAGTATCAAGCCCATTGAGGGTTTAGGAATAGGGATAGTGTTTAGGGTTTAGGGTTGAGGGATTAGGATTTGATGTCGAGGGTTGAGGCTCTAGGGTTTAGGATTTAGGCATAGGGTGGAGGGTTGAGGGATTAGAGTTAAGGGTTGAGGGATTAGGGTTTGACATTAAGGGTTGAGGGTTGAGGGTTGAGGTTTGAGGGTCAAGGGTTTAGGGATAGGGTTGAGGGTCGAGGGATTAGGGTTAAAGTAGAGTGTCAAGGGTATAAGGATTAGGGATAGGGTTGGAGGGTTTAGGGATAAGGGATAAGGGTTTAAGGTATAGTATCAAGCCCATTGGGGGTTTAGGAATAGGGATAGTGTTTAGGGTTTAGGGATAAGGTTTAGGTTTGAGGGATTAGAGTTAAGGGTTGAGGGATTAGGATTTGATGTTGAGGGTTGAGGGTTGAGGCTTTATGGTTTAGTGTTTAGGGATAGGATTGAGGGATTAGGGTTTGATGTTGAGGGTTGAGGTTCAAGGGTCAAGGGTTTAGGGATAGGGTTGAGGGTCGAGGGATTAGGGTTAAAGTAGAGTGTCAAGGGTATAAGGATTAGGGATAGGGTTGGAGGGTTTAGGGATAAGGGATTAGGGTTTAAGGTATAGTATCGAGCTAGTTGAGGATTTAGGAATAGGGATAGTGTTTAGGGTTTAGGGATAGGGTTTAGGGTTGAGGGATTAGAGTTAAGGGTTGAGGGATTAGGATTTGACGTTGAGGGTTAAGGGTTGAGGGATTAGATTTAAGGGTTGAGGGATTAGGGTTTGACGTTGAGGGTTGAGGGTTGAGGTTCAAGGGTTGAGGGTCGAGGGATTAGGGTTAAAGTAGAGTGTCAAGGGTATAAGTATTAGGGATAGGGTTGGAGAGTTTAGGGATAAGGTATTAGGGTTTATGGTATAGTATCGAGCCCGTTGAGGGTTTAGGAATAGGATATTGTTTAGCGTTTAAGGATAGGGTTTAGGGTTGAGGGATTAGAGTTAAGGGTTGAGGGATTAGGATTTGACATTAAGGGTTGAGGGTTGAGGCTTTAGGGTTTACGGTTTAGGGATAGGGTTGAGGGTCAAGGGATTAGAGTTAAGGGTTGAGGGATTAGGGTTTGACATTGAGGGTTGAGGGTTGAGGGTTAAGGTTCGAGGGTCGAGGGTTTAGCGATAGGGTTTAGGGTTGAGGGATTAGGGTTAAAGTAGAGTGTTAAGGGTATAAGGATTAGGGATAGGTTGGAGTGTTTAGGGATAAGGGATTAGGGTTTAAGGTATAGTATCGAGCCTGTTGAGGGTTTAGGAATAGGGATAGTGTTTTAGGTTTAGGGATAGGGTTTAGGGTTGAGGGATTAGAGTTAAGGGTTGAGGGTTGAGGGTTGAGACTTTAGGGTTTAGGGTTTAGGGATAGGGTTGAGGGTCAGGGGTTTAGAGTTAAGGGTTGAGGGATTAGGGTTTGACATTGAGTGTTGAGGGTTGAGGTTTTAGGGTTGAGGGTTTAGGGATAGGGTTGAGGGTAGAGGGATTAGAGTTAAGGGTTGAGGGATTAGGGTTGAGGGTTGAGGGTTGAGGGTTGAGGCTTTAGGGTTTAGGGTTTAGGGATAGGGTTGAGGGTCGAGGGATTAGAGTTAAGGGTTGAGGGATTAGGGTTTGATGTTGAGTGTTGAGGGTTGAGGTTTTAGGGTTGAGGGTTTAGGGATAGGGTTGAGGGTCGAGGGATTAGAGTTAAGTGTTGAGGGATTAGGGTTTGACGTTGAGGGTTGAGTACATTGAGGTAAGAAACCATCCATAATGGTATCTCCAAATCAAAGGGACCTCATTATTATTGCATGGAGCATGGTCAAAAACCATCCACCACCTCTGCCCAAAATTGTCCCTTATCACTTGTTTGTTGCACCAATGGATAGGGAACCTCTTGCATGTAATGGGTGGAGGTTTATTTGTTTGTGGGTTTGTGAAAATGGAACACAAGTCTAATTTTGTAATTTGTAATTTTTTCACATCTTCATATGATATCTTATCTACATAATAGTCTCTAAACTCTCTCCTCTTATCCGACCAACTAGGTATTTGCTTGCTAATTGAATCTACATTTGATAACATAGATTGAAGAGATTGAGCAAGCGTGGACCTATGCAAGGTTGAAGTGGAAGGATCTTTCAAACTTGCAATTATGTCTTCAATTTCTTTTTTATTATTTTCAATTTGCCCCATTAGATTTTCTTGTGTTCTAGGGGCATGTCAAGGAATGGATGGAGGAGTTTGTTGTTCGGGTTATTCTTCAGCAAGTATTTCCTCTTCAGGATTTTGTGGATTTTGAGGAGGAGGAGGAGATACATTAACATTTCCTGACAATTAATGAAATTTACATCAAAAATCAACTCAAACCTACCTATTTAGAAACAAATTCAAACAAAAAAACAAATAAAACTCACTCCTTTGGCCTGCTCAACGTCGTGGCGGCATTTTGGTGACGAATCGGTAAGATTTTGGTGTTGAATCGAGTCTCCTAAAATGCGAGCGCACTTCTTAGGGTTTGCAGGTCGTGGGTGTAGAGGAAAATAAAGAAATGAAATGAGCAAAAATTCTCTTTTTTATATATATAATTAGTCATAACGCGCTCACGTTATAATGCAAGCGCATTATGGTTTGGTTTTGCCGTGTCTTAGGCTCATCATTACCAAACCATAATGCAAGTGCGTTATGTATTATTTTTTTAAAAAAAAAATTGGCCACTTTTTGGCCCCCCAACTTTTTGCACTTACCCCATACTTGAAGGTGTTCTTCTTGTCCCTTTTGATCTTGTTCAGATTTTCAATCAATTGATTCTGCAATAGTTCACACAAGTCATAATCAACATTTTCTTTTAGCATCTTATATGTAGCATAAATGGTTATTCCAGAAACAGAATTTTCTCTGTTTGAGTGGTAAATCTTGTAGCCAATCACCATGGAGGCAAATTTGACATCTAGCTTTATAATATCATTTATGGTCATTGCTCTTCTGTCAAACTTAGCTTGAGTAGCATCAGTTACTATCTGATTTTTTATAGATTTCAACATGGGCAATCCTTCGGTTGAGTTCAACCCAGTTACATTTCTGATAGCATCCCTACAATCTTGAATAGTTTTAACAACCACATGAATTCATCATGTATCCAACTTAAGACGTATTGGACCCACTCACCCTCATCAAATGTTGGAAACCCCATAACTTGAACAAAGTGTTTATCCTATAGGGCCTTGTATTCAGGTTTAAGTTCTTTATTTTCATCCATGAGTTATTTTTCAAACAAATCTACATACCTTGAATCTCCAAACTCATCTATATTTGCATGAATGTAAACCCTAATGTCTTCTACATGTAGCACCCCATTCAGAATGCTTGAGAAAGCACCTAATGGATCGACTTGAATTGATTTGTGAGGATGCTTCTTGAATTTGGGTTGAGGCTTTTCGGTAATGTCAATAACATGAGGGGTAGCCATTTCAACAGATTTCAGATTCAAAGATTTACAGAGAGGTACCTGTTTAGGTGGAAAATTGGATTTTGTCAATGTTCTAGTGTTTAGATGTTTAAATCCACCTCTCCACCATACATTGAAGGATCTAGGGTTGAGTGGCAAGCACTATCATACCCTAGGTCACTTGCAGATGTAGGGAAACATGGATTAGGGAATTAATTATCAAATTTTCCTTCTCTTGTGTCCAATTAACCATTAAAATCCTAATTGTGCAAATACAACAACAGATTGATGAATAACAGAAAAAGCTCTGGCAGACGGGAGTAAAATGGTAAATCACAGAATACCTATTTTTGAGGTTCTGAGGTAGAATAGTCAGGGACTAAGGTGCAGGTGCTCAAGTCCAAGGTACCTACTTTTTTTGGGAATCTAGACCTCCTTCTAACACTTATTAGCCCTGTAACTTCTGTTTCCTAAAATATATTTGTAGAGGACACTGTTGCAGGTGCCTTTGTCCTGGAAGTGCTCCTTTGTTTGACATTTCTTCAAATCTTGAATCCTTGATGCATGCCAAGCCTTCCTGCAACTCCACTTTTTTCAGATGCGACACCTGTAACCTGCAATCACAAGACTTGGTTTGG
Source organism: Cunninghamia lanceolata (assembly GCA_027924645.1). Classification (NCBI taxonomy): domain Eukaryota; kingdom Viridiplantae; phylum Streptophyta; class Pinopsida; order Cupressales; family Cupressaceae; genus Cunninghamia; species Cunninghamia lanceolata. Next base: position 273,675 of record BSBN01001277.1, on the reverse strand, counting down.
GGGTTGTGGTGTTTAGAGGCTTGCCTCAATCAAGCCCCAGAGGACACTTAAGTCTCTGAACACCGTTGTTAGACAAAGAGTGCATGCCCTTGTGAGGTAGAGGCAAAAACCAAAGGAATCAATGATAAAAGCACAATGATATGTCACCTTGTAGTGGAGCTCTCATGGAGGAAGATGCTCTTCATGCAATGAGGAGATTGATGCTCAAATCTGCAAATATCAACACACAAAACATACAAGTTTGCTCTTGCAGCACAATAGAAATCCTTGAATCACCTTGAGAATGCCTAGAGTTCACAATGATCATCTAGTTTACAAATGAATGCCTAAACATGCTTATATATGCATCTACAAGCATTCTCGCCAAGATTTTAAAAATCAAACTTTACCATGTCGGCAAAAGAACCAACTAACAGTCATAAACTGAAACCCAGAAATTGGGACTATCCTAAAATAGGGTAGGACTAGGGTGCAGGTGTCCTCCCCCCTATTTTAGGCAGGGTACAACTCGAGGGGTCCTCCTAGGTCCCATTTACCATGAAACCCATGTCTCATTCCATCGGGATGCTAAACTATGAACTAAAATGTCCTAAATGCATACTAAAGACCAGGGAGCTAAACCTTACGAGGGAAAAGCCCCCCAAGGGGACATTTACTGACATTACATTTAGCCCCCACTTTAATGTATGTATAAAAACGAGGCCAATACATGCATTAAAGTAAGGTCACAAACATAGAAAACACACCAAGCATAGAGAAGACACACCAATCATGGAGAAGACAGTAATAGGCACGGAAAACATGGAGAAGACAATTACAGTCACGCAGAACACGAAGAATACAGTCAATGCATAGAAGACACATTAATGCATGGAAGACAGAAATGATATCTTTTCTTTTCTTTTTCTCATATATATGAAATGCAAATGTGATGCAGAGGGTAGGGTAATAGTGGATAAGATTCACTCAATGCACTCTTTTTAAAGGTTTAATAAAAGTGTTTGTGAATACAAAGCCTACACAAGGCTATTCTTGAGATTGATCTAGCCTAGGACCACTATCAAGTGTCCTCCTCACAGGCTACCCATCCCTCACCTTGGAGAGTCACTGCTCAATCCAACCTATCTGCACAATCCACCTTTTAAGAACTCACAACTTCCTACCCATGCCTCTACCAACAATGTCCACATATGAATATTAACACATACTTGTCATGACTATCATGAGGTCTCTGACCAAAAAAAGACTAATTTCAGTATTCCCCAGGCAATGGACAGCAACAACAGTAAGACTGTCCTAGGACAGTGTTTGAAGAAGGTTTGAATCTTATAGAATTGATTCAATTAAATTCTCAAGGGCCTCAAATGACCATTAGTACTCAATACACACTAAACATTCAATGTGAGCAAGCCACCATTTACTCACATGCAACAGCCATACTGTGTTATGCAGGACAGAGGACAACAAATGACCATGTGACTGTCCTATGATAGTGCTACAGAAGGCTTATCTCTTGTAGCATTTATGAACAACTAAACCTTGAATAACTTCCCAAACTTGCAAATGGCCCTCCAGACTTAGTTTATATTCAAACAACCACTGTGTATATGTACTCATCCCCAGACATGCAGGAACGTACTGTACTATCAGCAATTAGAAACAACAGACTATTTTTTTCTCAGAGAAAAGGTGTAATTCAGAGGGAGCATGAGGGGGATATAGTAAACCAGCCTTCTCAGGCTCTACGAACAACTACAGAGGTCTATCCTTCACCAAAAAACAAAGTTCCAAACTCCATTGGACTAAGCATGTGGCTGTTTTCAGAACATGCACTGTTCTTGTTTCATTCTTTTTGCTAACTAGTCACTGTAAGACTAGAAAGTTATCATACCAAACAACCTGGAGAGGAGCATGCAACCTACAAAACCATGGAAAACATAAAACCTAGTCTACCTTCCTCCATCCCACCAAGAAATGGCGAACACCTTCAGAGGACAGAGGAAGAAAGTTGCATTTTATACAAAACCCTAGCTATGGAGGGTTTAAGACAGTTTATCCAAATTGAATTGAAACTTCCTCCACAAATAATGTCAAGAACTCTAATTAGATGCAAATGAATGATATTTTATAACCCTAACACATTTCCTAGATTTTGGTTTATGAGCAATCCGTACCAAGCCGTACCAGCTGACTGTCTACAGCAAAAATTAGAAAATCACTATTTTTTCCTTTAAAAACTCCTCTCCTTCATTTCATCTTGGCATGTTTATACAATACAATGTTTATAGAAAGATTTTCTAACCTTTCCCCTTCCATTCTATCTGTACAATTGCCTATGAAAGGCAGTGAAACATTGGAACTAGCCTTTTTTCAAAAAAACACTAAGTTTCAAAAAGAAACATTCCTATAAAATAGGCCTTACTAACATCCTAATGGACTAGTCACTCTAAATGACTAAGTCTTTATTTCAAAACATCAAAATAGCTTTCAAAGCCTTAGAGGTAAACAAAATAACATGAAAAAAACAACTAGGAAAAAACCAACACAATGATTAAACTGTGGAGCTCCTGCACCATAGTCCCCTTGTAGGAAGAACTCAAGTCCCTTGAGTTGCCAACTATTGAAGTGTTATGCCATGCTTCAAGATATTTGCTTCAGTCATCTAGGTGGCCTCTAAATTAGGAAGATCCTTCCATTTCACCAAGTAGTCCTTATAGACACCTCTCCAAGTCTTCTTGATAACTTTGGAATCCAGAATGCACTCCAAATGTAAAGGTTTTCTTGGAGGCAAATCCTTGATCCAATCAGCATCTTCAGCCACCATATCTGATCCACTTTCATCAGGTAATGGAGGTCTGAAAGGAAAAAGATCACAAACATTGAAAATTGGAGAGATACCAAGGCCATCTAGTAGCTCAATCTCATATGCATTTGGACTAAATTTGTGCACTATTTTGCATGGCCCAATCTTCTTCGTCAGGAGTTTAGTTGGCTAACCCTTTGACAACCTTTCTTTCCTCAGATATGCCATGACTAAGTCACCAACTTTGAACTGTACTTCTCTTTTCTTCAAATCTACCTTTTCTTTGTACTTTGTGACTGATTTTTCTAGTTGCAACTTGACTTGATCATGGACTATTTTCATGGAGGCAGAAAACTCTTCACCAAGTGCACTCCTTCTATCCCAACCTTAGAGATCCTTTATCTCAAGTGGCCCTCTTGGATGAAAGCCATAAACTATCTCAAAAGGACTTTTACTAGTGCTCCTATTCCTTGAATCATTGTAGGCATATTCAGCCTGACTGATAACCAAGTCCCATGCCAAACCATGCTGCTTTGTAAGGCACCTTAGAAGGTTTCCAAGTGATCTATTAACCACCTCAGTCTGACCATCAGTTTGTGGATGGTAGGCTGATGAAAAGGACAATTGTGTGCCAAGCTTCTTCCACAAGGTCCTCCAGAAGTGACCTACAAACTTAGAATCTCTGTCAGTTACAATGGATAATGGTAAACCATGGATCCTTACTACCTCTCTGAAAAATAGACTTGCAATATGAGATGCATCATTTGTGCATTTACATGGCACAAAATGAGCCATCTTGCTGAACCTATCAATAATGACAAACATACTATCCACCCCTCTGGCTGTCCTGGGTAACCCAAGCACAAAGTCCATGCTGATACTTTCCCAAGGTCTGTTGGGAATGGGAAGGGGCTGGTATAGACCTGCATTTGAAGACACACCTTTGGCTCTTTGACAAATTGCACAACTAGCTACATATTTTCTCACATCTGATTGCACCTTTGGCCAAAAATAGAACCTTGTGACTTGTTCTAGTGTCTTGTCTAAGCCAAAATGTCCTCCTAAATAACCATTATGCTTCTCCTTGATGATGTTGTCCCTCATGGAGCACTTAGCGGCATACAACAAATTGCCTTTAAACAAGAGGCCTTCTTGCGAAACAAAATCTGCATACTCTCCATGGAATGTGTTAGCCCAGTTCACACAAACATCATAAGCCTCTTTGAAATTAGAATCTTCTTTATACAACTCCTTTAAACAGTCAATACCCATGCTTTCTAAATGAATTTCATGAATAAGAAGCAAACTCCTACTCAATGCATCAGCCACCTTATTAGAAACACCTCTTTTGTGCTTGATTGTGAAGGTATAAGCTTGTAGCTGTTCCATCCATTTAACATGTCTATGGTTCAATTTTTCTTGACTGTTTAGGAATCTTAAAGCATGATTGTTAGTAAACACAATAAATTCTTTGGGCAGCAAATAATGTCTCTATTTCTTAAGAGCTTACACCATTGCATAGAGTTTTAAGTCATAGGTAGAATACCTTTGCTTGGCTTCATTCAACTTTTCTGAAAAGAATGCCACTGGATGTCCTTCTTGGCTAAGAACAGCACCAATAGCTTGCTGACTTGCATCACACTCAACAACAAATACCTTATCAAAATCAGGGAGTACTAAGGTAGGTAACTTAGCCACCTTTGTTTTCAACAACTCAAAACTACCATCTGCTTCCTTTGTCCACTGAAATCTACATTTGACTCCACCCTTGATGGTGTTGAGGATGGGAGCACTAATGTGACTGAAACCTCTGATAAAATTCCTATAGAAAGTCACCAATCCATGGAAACTTCTCACATCTTCCACTATTCTTGGGGTAGGCCAACTGAGAATAGCCTCAACCTTAGAGGGATCGATCTTCAAACAGCCATTAGAAATGACAAATCCCAAGTATACAAGTTTAGTATTCATGAACTCACATTTGTCTAAGTTGATCATCAACTTGTGCTCATGTAGCTTCTCCAACACCTGACCAACATACTTCACATGGTCTTCCCTTGTCCTGCTTGAGATTAGTATGTCATCAAGATAAACAATAACAAATTTACCAATGAATTCAACTAATACCTCATTCATTAGGCACATAAATGTACTTGGCACATTGCTAAGACCAAATGGCATAACAATCCATTCATAAAGACCTTCATTTGTCTTGAAAGCAGTCTTCCATTCATCTCCCTGTCTGATCCGGATTTGATGATATCTAGATTTCAAATCAATCTTTGAGTAATAGCATGATCCTCCCAGATAATCGAAGAGATCTTCAATCCTTGGCATTGGGAATCTGTACCTTATGGTGATCTTGTTTATGGCCTTGGAATCTGTGCATAGCCTCCACTTTCCATCCTTCTTAGGAGCAAGTACACTTGGAACTGCACAAGGACTTAGACTCTTCCTAATCAGCCCTTTCTCCAGAAGATCTTGAATTTACCTTGCCACCTCTTCATTTTGCTGTGGAGTCAGCTTGTATGCAGCCTTGTTAGGCAATGTGGCACCAGGTATTAAGTCAATTTGATGACTAATATCCCTCATGGGTGGTAAGGAGTTGGGAACTTCCTCTACCACAAGTTCTTGATACTTATCTAGAAGTTGTTGCACTTCCAATGGAATCTCCTTCTATTTTTGATCTTGCTGATCTGATCCACTCTTGGGCTTCATGACCAAGGCATACCCTTGATTGTCATTCTCCTTCAAGATGTTTAGGAACTTGTTGCCATTCACCAACATGACACTGCTGTTATTTTCCTTTCCCCTGGGCTGCTCCAACAAAGGATCCATTTTGAATGGCCTTCCATTCTTGGTGATGACATAAGTGTTCTTCTCACCATCATGCTGAGCTTTAACATCATACTGCCATGGACAACCAAGTAGCAAGTGACATGCATCCATAGGGATGATTTCACATAGCACTTTGTCCCTGTAGTCCCCAATTGCAAATTCAACCCAAGTTTGTTCCTCCACCATGAAACTTTGGTTTTTGTTCAACCAAGAAATCTTGTGAGGACTAATATGAGGTAGCCTCTTCAACTTGCACTTCTCAACCATCTCAATGGATACCACATTCTCAGTAGACCCTGAATCCACTATGATTTTGTAGAGTTTCCCATAGGCTAGGCCTTAGGTTCTGAAAAGATTCTTTCTCTAAGGGGGCTCTTGCTTCAATGGCATCTTCAACATAGACCTTTTTATCATCATATTCTCTCCATCTAAAATAGGTGTAACACTTCCCATTGGTGAATTCACACTTTCACAGTCATCATCTTTCACTAACTGATTTCTCTTCCCACTATCATGAGAGTTGTTGGCTTTCCCTGGGCATTTGTTCATTGTATGGCCAACTTGGTTGCAGCCATAACATCTTCTAGTGAAGACTCCTGGTCCTCTACCTCCTCCACCATTTCTACCCCTGACATTATGACTTCTCTATCCTCTGAAGCCTCCTCTATGCTTTGTTGCTGATTGTGTTTCTTGCTGACTGTTATTTTCAGTTTTGTTGAACTGTCCACGACCAAAATTGCCTCTTCCTCTTTGGTTTCTGCCACCTCTACCTCTGGCACTTTGTTCACCCTTCCTTCTCAGCTTTTCCTCTGCTCTGGAGGCCAATAAGAAACATTCATCCACTATCTTTGGTAACACCAAGCTTATCTCATCTTGCAAATTATATTTCAATCCATTCAGGTACCTAGCCACCATCCCTTTTTCATCTTCATTATGATTGGGCCTCATACTGAGTCTATGAAATTCTTCTGTGTAGGCAGCCACATCCATGTCTTTTTGTCTTAGATTCTGAAATCTCCTTATTATTTGAATCTCATAGTTAGGTGGCATGAACTTGCTTCTGAGCATAGCCACCATTCTGCTCCATTTAGTGATGGGACTCTTCCCAATCTTCTCCCTCTCACTCTACATATAGTTCCACCATACAAGGGCAGAACCTCTTAGCCTTGTCTTGGCAAACTTGACCTTTTTGCTGTCATTAAACTACTTGTAATCAAAGAAGTTGCACATAGCTTCTATCCAATCGGTGAGAACATCTCCATCCAACTTGGCATGAAAAGTAGGCACATCCATCTTGGGATCACCACTATCTCCATGAGCACCCTTAAGTGCATTCAAGAAGGCTTTCTGATCTGCAGACATATCCTACTCTAGAGGATCCTCTTCTGCCTCTAACTCTTCATTTGTGTCAGAAGAACTTCCCTCTTCTTTGGTCTTGCCCTTAGACTTCTTCTCTTCTTGTAATTTTGCTTCTTGCAATATTGCTTCAACCATCTCTTCCACCAACTTCTTGATGGCATCTTGACTCATTGTCTTGGGAGGCATTGTACTAGCCTCTGTTTCAATTTCCTCTTCTGACATACACTTGCTTCCAATCAAAATATTGGCTCTGATACTAATATGATGCAGAGGGTAGGGTAATAGTGGATAAGATTCACTCAATGCACTCTTTTTAAAGGTTTAATAAAAGTGTTTGTGAATACAAAGCCTACACAAGGCTATTCCTAAGATTGATCTAGCCTAGGACCACTATCAAGTGTCCTCCTCACAGGCTACCCATCCCTCACCTTGGAGAGTCACTGCTCAATCCAACCTATCTGCACAATCCACCTTATAAGAACTCACAACTTCCTACCCATACCTCTACCAACAATGTCCACATATGACTATTAACACATACTTGTCATGACTATCATGAGGTCTCTGACCAAAAAAAGACTAATTTCAGTATTCCCCAGGCAATGGACAGGAACAATAGTAAGACTGTCCTAGGATAGTGTTTGAAGAAGGTTTGAATCTTATAGAATTGATTCAATTAACTTCTCAAGGGCCTCAAATGACCATCAACACTCAATACACACTAAACATTCAATGTGAGCAAGCCACCATTTACTCACATGCAACAGCCATACTGTGTTATGTAGGACAGAGGACAACAAATGACCATGTGACTGTCCTATGACAGTGCTACAAAAGGCTTATCTCTTGTAGCATTTATGAACAACTAAACCTTGAATAACTTCCCAAACTTGAAAATGGCCCTCCAGACTTAGTTTATATTCAAACAACCACTGTGTATATGTACTCATCCCCAGACATGCAAGACCGTATTGTACTGTCAACAATTAGAAACAACAGACTATTTTTTTCTTAGAGAAAAGGTCTAATTCAGAGGTAGCATGAGGGGGATATAGTAAACCAGCCTTCTCAAGCTCTACCAACAACTGTAGAGGTCTGTCCTTCACCAAAACATAAAGTTCCAAACTCCATTGGACTAAGCATGTGGCTATTTTCAGAACATGCACTGTTCTTGTTTCATTCTTTTTGCTAACTAGTCACTGTAAGACTAGAAAGTTATCATACCAAACACCCTGGAGAGGAGCATGCAACCTGCAAAACCATGGAAAACATAAAACCTAGTCTACCTTCCTCCATCCCACCAAGAAATGGCGAACACCTTCAGAGGACAGAGGAAGAAAGTTGCATTTTATACAAAACCCTAGCTATGGAGGGTTTAAGACAGTTTATCCAAATTGAATTGAAACTTCCTCCACAAATAATGTCAAGAACTCTAATTAGATGCAAATGAAAGATATTTTACAACCCTAACACATTTCCTAGATTTTGGTTTATGAGCAATCCGTACCACGCCATACTAGCTGACTGTCTACAACAAAAATCAGAAAATCACTATTTTTTCCTTTAAAAACTCCTCTCCTTCATTTCATCTTGGCATGTTTATACAATACAATGTTTATAGAAAGATTTTAAAACCTTTCCCCTTCCATTTTGTCCATAGAACTGCCTATGAGAGGTAGTGAAATGTTGGAACTAGCCTTTTTTCAAAAAAACACTAAGTTTCAAAAAGAAACATTCCTATAAAATAGGCCTTACTAACATCCTAATGGACTAGTCACTCTAAATGACTAAGTCTTTATTTCAAAACATCAAAATAGCTTTCAAAGCCTTAGAGGTAAACAAAATAACATGAAAAAAACAACTAGGAAAAAACCAACACAATGATTAAACTGTGGAGCTCCTGCACCAAAATGCAAGTACTGGAAAGTAAACAAACCTCCCATAATATAGAATGCACTACCTTAGGATGCATGTCTCTATATATATGGGGCAACACACACGCAAGGCATACAAAACCTCCCAAAATGTAGGAAGCACTACTCGAAGGTGCTGGTCTCTACATATGGGGCAACAAACACGCCACACAAAACAAGCACACCAAAACACACACACTTGAAGACATGGAGAAAACACGGTAGACAAGTGATGGTGTGTTCCCTATTTCTAGGCTCATCACCATCTCAAGTACATTACAGGCACACACCGATGATTGAGATTTGCCACAATAATCACCAAAAACACGCTTAAGGGTTGAGTTAGTCATAGAACTGCTCCTCGCCTCCGCAGAGGACTTTTGAAAATGTAACCCCACCCGCATCACAGAGATGCCTTATAGTGAAAAGGAAGCATGGCATACCACCCCACCCATGTCACGGAGACGCCTTACAGTGAAAAGGAGGTATGAGCTCAAAAGTATACAACCCCACCTGCATCACGGAGATGCCTTATGGTGAAAAGGAGGTATACATAATAGATAGATTGATTGATTGCAAACAAACTCAGGATGTAGGAAGTACTCATCGTAGTAGCCTACACCTGAGGACAAGCACATTGCTAACATCTACAATAGATAGCTTACCTTATGTATGCCCCCACCTTAAGGTGGTTGATATCATGCAATGATATCAAGCACATTAAGGTCGGAAGAAAACACACAAGGGAACATTGACTTTCGCAAAGCCCATGCCCCCTGGAGGTGACATGTACTTTATGATCACGAAATGTTCCCACAAACACATCCCTGCAAGAAACATGTTAGTGTCTACAACATCATGATAGACAACAACATCAATGCATATGATTAACCACACAAAGAGACAAGGTTATACAATGAATCTTGAGTTCAAGGATAATCGTAGGGCTATATCACGAAGCTCTCCAAATTGAGTATCGCCAAGGCCAGATTCAAAGGCAAACAAAGGTGCACAGAGTAGTAGTATTCTTAAGGTTTGTAAATGCAACAAAAACATCATAAAATTCACTACGCAGAAAGCACGAGTGCTTCCACTAGCCAAGCATCGGATAAGATATACAACCCCATCATCATATTAGGAACTAAGTCCATTTTTTGATTTCTCTCGAAAGGGACACTAGGTCCGCATAAATGTAAATGTTTGTCATCATCTGCCTGCTAGGTGGAAACACTAGAGGAAGGGAAACAATAAATAAGAGAGGAGAAACAAGTGTCTTAGGGATAGTTATGTAGGAGGGTTCCCCCAAGTCACCAACCACAACACTATGTCCGTAAGGCACAACACACAACAGTGAAATCAGAGAGAGGTAATATAGAAGAATGATGATACAAATAGAAGGTCATAACAGAGGCAGTCTCCTAGTATCCTGAACTGTATGGACGAATCCGAGGTCATCCTAGGAGGCCTAAAAAACACATAACACATCACAGGGGAAGAACATCATGAGAGAGATAAAGGGTTAGAGATACTTACCTATAGGTTCTTCATATTATATCTTGGAGCTCTTGAACCTCTTGGAGAGGTACTTGATCATGTTTAAAGCAAAATTTGAGTGGTTCTTATGAAAGTCTTGTTTGTTATCATATTATGCTTGTTCATTAAATCCTTGTTTAAATGAGACTTTTTATTGCTTATGAGGGGGAGAACCACTATTATTTTTGACTATTGATTGTCGTCTTGCTCTTTTCTAATTTTTAGCAAGTTTTTGTTGTTGAATCTTTCTAGAATAGTAACAAGAATCATCCTGTACCATATTGCTCATCGGTATCAGTTGTTGTTCTTTTCTTTTAGATGCATTTTGATTATCTCCTGATCCATATAAGGATAACAGAGGAGGAACCTCAGCATAAATTCCATTTCTTCGTGGACGAGGTGAATTATCCATTTGTTTCTTATCGACTTCAATCATACCCATGATACTATCATGGTCCAATTAATCATCCTCGTCTACTTCCACTAAATCTTGTTCAACCATATTATTTTCACTATGCATAGGAAAGGGATTAGTGAAGATTTGTAAATTCTGATTCGACAAAGCAACTGACTTATTTCCATTATCATTCACACTCGATACTTGGATGACATTTAAATCAATAAGGTCTTATATCTCATGTTTAAGATGCATACATCATTCAGTGTCATGTCCTTGTGTCTGATGATAATGACAAAAGGCATTAGCATTGAAGTAAGGTTCTTGTTTACTAGGATCAACATGCTTGATCAGGGGAAGCTTCAGAATGTTATTACTCACAGCTTGATTCATGATAGAATGATAGGACTCAGATATTGGAATAAACTTTCTTAGTTGATACGATGGTTTCTTTGGATTATTTATAGCAGACACATTCATATTTGGTCCATTGATCTTGATGAAACTCCTATTATTGTTCCTCTTAAAATTGTTTTGTGATGATTTGCCCATGGATTGACCAACTTGAGCCGATGAGTTTTGGTTTTCATACTAACTAGACAAAAGTTGATAGTCACGAAGGGCAGTGCATAAGTGTTGAAAGGAGTTATATTTCATCAAGAGAATCTTATCATGAATATTAGGTTGTAGATTTGTAATGAATATCTTCTAAACATCTTCATCTTTCATCTAATACTAAATTTGTGATAAAGTCCTTGATATTGACCAATGAATTTAGTCAACTTTTCTTTGGGACCTTGTTTGCATTGAACCAAGTCAATAAGAGTGACTTGGGGTCCAATATTTGCTTGAAAATGTTGTAAAAACTGATCAATCAATTGCGAAAAGGAGTGCATTGAATTCGGAGGCAAAGAGCAAAACCATTCTAAAGTAGTATCTTTGAGAGATCGCGGGAAAAGTTTTGCAACAAATCCTCTTCAAAATAGAAATCACTACACATAGCTGTAAATGCTGCCACATGAATATTGGGATCACCTTTTCCACCATATTTTTCAAAGTGAGGAGTCTAAAATCTCTTAGGCATAGGAGTTCTCAAAATATCATAGGATAACAGATTACGAGCATGATATGTTGGTAGACTAGGCTGCGAAGAATTTGTGAAATTTGTTACCTTTTTTTGTAAAGCAGTCATGCCTTGTAAAAGTTGGTTTAGGATGGCACCATTAGGAGATGTGGTTTGTTGTGAGGAATTGGAACCAAGGTGAGGAGGTGATTGAGCTTGAGATACAATATGCGGAGGCTGAGAATATATTAATAGTGGTTGGCCATACTGATAGGTGGAAGATGGTTGTGAATATTTAATAGGTAGCTGGAAATGAGTGGAATAGATAGGAGGTTGAGAAAAATTATTCATAGAAGATGTCCTTTTAGGAATCAAATTCTGATAATTAAATCCCACAGATTTGTAATTAGTGCCATTAGATACTCCAATACCAGTGGTAGCATTACTACAAGCATTCGCATTAGTTGTTAAGATCATTTATGTAAATGTGGATATTCTTGTATTTGGGATAGGTATGGAAACTTGAGTGTGAGATGGTGATAAAGTGTTATTTATCATTTGCGCACATTCGGTTACCGACATTATATTGGTTTGTATAATATGTGCTAGACCACGAAGTGCATTAACACCATCTTGTCCTTCCTTTATCAATTCTCTTATATTATGAATTGTAGGAACGACTTCTTCAGCTATTCTCTCATTTTCCATAAATGTTTGAAATTTAGCTAGGTCTTTATCCAAATTTTCTATTTGTTCATCAGATACATACCCTATTGCCTCAATAGTGTTATCAACATCTTGAAAAGTTTGTTCTTCCATTGAGGTTGGAGGATGTATAATATCTTGCACAATTTGAGTTTCTCCCTTTGTAAAGAAGGTGTCCAAAGTACCAACTTCTTCAAGAGTACTAGATCCCATTAATCTTTTACTTCTTCTCAAAGGGATATTTTTTTTAGGACACTGTGTCATAAATCTTATACAAAACCATACAACACACAACACACAAACTAAGAGAACAAATCCTAGGAGAAGAATATGATTGACGACCAAAATGCTTGGTTCTTTGTACTCTTTTCAATGCAAATGAATGAAACAAAGGATGTTGTGAGGATTTAAGTTAAGGGAAGAAAGTTATATGTCTGATATCAGTCCAAAACAGCAATATAATTACTTTCAATACACTCTTGATGCAAATCCAAGATAATGCCAAGTTAAAATATAGTGAAAATATGTCAAAATAAGCACTTTTTAAACCAAAATTCACTGCAAAAGAGCATAACAAAGGGTGTTGTGAGGAAAATTATGATGGAAAGAAACTAATATGAGTAATAACAGAGACTTGGTGCCAAAATACCCAACACAACACTATTTTAGCGCCACTTAAGGTCAAACCCTAGTGAAAATATAGCAAAATATGCAATTTTTCATGGTTTTCCAATTCCAAGACCTAGTAAAAGGGGTGTTGTAAAGAATTTTAGGAGGTATAGAAAATAATATCAATAATATTAGTCACCTCAATCCATATAATTGATCACAACATGCTTGGAGTGCAAACTAGGTCAAACCCTAGGCCAAAAATGGTCAAAATGTGTAGTTTTTCACCAAATTTTCACTATAAGAGCCTGTTAAAAGGGTGTTGTGAAGATTTTTATGAGGGGAATAAAATTAATACCCTGATAACATAAAATTAATGTAAAAATATCCTTCACAACACACCTATAGTGCAAGTTTAGAGAGTCGATAAGACCGATTTTAGTGAAAATTATTGTTTTTGAAGCCCTAGGTTTGGGATCTTGACACAAAATACTATGTGAATGTTTTGAAGTCTGATTTATGATGAAATTGACTTAATCTCAGATCTGAAAATGATTTTCAAGTCTTAACATGCAAAATGCCCATGCAAATTTAATGAAAATGCATCAAAATTGCTAGTTTTTTGTTGAAATTTTCTATGCAAAATTGCAAATATTTTAAATCTAAATGAAAATTTAAACTAAAATGAAAGACTAAAGCCAAATGAAAATTTGAATGAGCCTCTAAAATTAGTAGAAAAATCTGATAAAGGATTTTGCCTACAAACCCTAGATTTTGGAATTACTAGGTTATATAAAATTGTCAAAATTTCCACAAAACCCTAGCAATTAAATGATGAAAATGCAATGTAAATTTTTAAATTTTTAAATTTTTCTTTAGTTTATATCATATCTGATGCAAAAATCATGAATTAGGAAAATTTAGGAAGAATTGATGCAATTTAGTAAGCCAAACAATGCAATTTTTTTTGTATTTTTCCAAATTTTCAATTTTTTTGATTTTTTCTCAATGCAATAAAATAAATGACCAAGTGAATGAATGAAATCAATCCAAATCTAAATAAAAACACTCAGAAATTTGCAATTTAAGTCCAAAAACATGGGTTCACCAAAATGTTTAGGGTAAAATTAGATTTTGTTAATCTTTTGTTGTTTAGATGTTAAAATCCTCCTTTCACCCTAACATTGAGGATCTAGGGTCGAGTGGCGAGCACTATCATACCCTAGGTCACTTGTAGATGTAGGGAAACTTGGATTAGGGAATTAATTATCAATTTTTCCTTCTCTTGTGTTCAATTAACCATTAAAACCCTAATTGAGCAAATACAACAACAAATTGATGAATAACGGAAAAAGCTCTTGTAGACAGGAGTAAAATGGTAAATCACAGAATACCTATTTTTAGGGTTCCAAGGTAGAATAGTTGGGGACTAAGGTGTGGGTGTCCAAGTCCAAGGTACCTACTTTTTTGGAGAATCTGGACCTCCTTTTGACACTGATCAGCCCTGTAACTTCTGTTTCCTGAAATCTGTCTGCGGAGGACACTGTTGTGGGTGCCCTAGTCCTAGAAGTGCTCATTTTTCTGACTTTTCTTTAGATCCTGAATCCTTGATGCCTGCCAAGCCTTCCTGCAAATCCACTTTTTCTGGATGCTACACCTGTAACCTGCAATCACAAGACTTGGTTTGGGGGTTGTGGTGTTTAGAGGCTTGCCTCAGTCAAGCCCCAGAGGACACTTAAGTCTCTGAACATCGTTGTTAGACAAAGAGTGCATGCCCTTGTGAGGTAGAGGCAAAAACCAAAGGAATCAATGATAAAAACACAATGATATGTCACCTTGTAGTGGAGCTCTCATGGAGGAAGATGCTCTTCATGCCATGAGGAGATTGATGCTTAAATCTGCAAATATCAACACACAAAACATACAAGTCTGCTCTTGCAACACAATAGAAAGCCTTGAATCCCCTTGAGAATGCCTAGAGTTCACAATGATCACCTAGTTTACAAATGAATGCCTAAACATGCTTATATATGCACCTACAAGCATTCCCGTCAAGATTTTAAAAATAAAACTTTACTGTGTCAGAAAAAGAACCAATTAATGGTCGTAAAATGACACCCAGAAATTGGGGCTGCCCTAAAATAGGGCAAGACTAGGGCGCGGGTGCCCAAGTCCTCCCCCCTATTTTAGGCAAGGTATAGCTCAAGGGGTCCTCCTAAGTCCCATTTGCCATGAAACCCAGGTCTCATTCCATCGAGATGCTAAAATATGAACTCAAATGTCCTAAATGCATACTAAAGACCCAGGAGCTAAACCTTATGAGGGAAAAGCCCCCAAGGGGACATTTTTTGATGTTATAGTACCTTTTTCTTTCGTGGTGTTAGGGTTGACTACTTGCTGATTAAATTCGTTCTCTGCCTCAGTCTCTAGACTTTATAGCTCAAGTGCTCTTCTTCTTGTTTACTTTGAATGCAAAGTGATTCAAATGAGTGATCAAATTACCTTTTAAAGCCCCGCATTACCTAATTTGCCTTTGCAATAAATGTGTTTCCCTAATTGTATCTAGTTACATTGTTTAGACAGTTCCTCATATATCAACATCTTTTCTTCCGAAAATCCTTCCATAGGTTCTAGACTAACTTAGAGTATTTTCTGTTAATGTGCTAGATTCAGGCACCCATTTACTGACCGGCAGAATTTGATGTTCTATGCAGCTCCCTCTAAGCCAAAGTTTTTTGACTTAATTTCTAGAGGAATTATCAGCACAAAATTCTGGTGCGGACTCATTATCATTGTTTACTGTATCTTTCTTTATCCAAATCTTGTTCATTTCACTCCATATCTCATCCACATCAATTTTTTGTTTGCCTCTATCTTGTTTCTGCTCATCCAATTTTCTATTTATCAAGCCTTTTCTTCCATTGTCTTTACTTCTGTAGAATCTTGCAATATGACCAGATTTATTGCAGTTATAGCATACAACATTTCCTTTCTTATAAACCTAATTTTCTCTTGATCTGCACTGATTAGCCATATGTCCAAACCCATTGCAAACAAAATAGTAACCATTGAAAGAATTGCTATTTCTTCTAATATTGGGATTATTTTTCATACTCTACATTCATTTGATCTATGACCATACCTGTTACATTTGAAGCATTGACCGGAGAAGTATAGACCATTTTGATTTACGCTGCTTCTGCACTGAGTAGCTCTATGACCAAATTTGTTGCAGATGAAACAATTTTCATTGAATGATGGATACCTTTGAGCATTTGGCTATCTTACTGGAGGCTTTCTAGATTTGTTTCTTCCATTCCTAGGTTGAAAGTTTCTTTGTCTGGATCTAGAGCTTTCACCTTTCTCATGCTTGTCAATATCCTTTTTTTGCCCTTCAATGAGTGCTTCAAGTTTAGTTGAACTTATCTTGAACTTCTCCTTATACTCATTTGCAATTTCTAGGTCATGTCTGATTGTGATAATCTGTCTCTCAAGTTCTCTTTCATTGTCTCTGCTTTCTTGTAGATTAGATTCTAGAAGGCTAGCTATCGCATCCAATTTGCAACATTCTTTAGAACTCTTTTTCAGATTTTGATTTAACTCTTCTTCAGCTTTCTTTTTATCTTCAATTTTGTTGGTTAGTCTCATCACTCCAATTTCCATCTCATGTTTTAGAATAGTAACTTCTTTAGTTAACTTTTCACATTCCTTTGTCTTCTCATCCAGGGCCTTGTCTTTATAAGATTTTCCCAGTTGAAGAGGTTCCTCCTTTCCTTTTGCATTGGATTTGCTCAAATTTTCTTTTAAAACTTTAATGAAGTCTTCTGCCCTTTTGAGATTGTCTTGCATCTCTTGAACTTCTACTTTGGACTACTCAAGATCATCTAGGGCAAGATTAAGTTGCCCTTGAAGGTCATATTCATCCATTCTTCTATCTTCCCAGATCTTCCTTAAGTTTTTAAGCCTTTTTAAAGGGACTTGGCTCTGATACCAATTGTTGGATTAGGTCCGGTCAACTGAGAGGGGGGGTGAATCAGTTGATACTTATTTAACCTTTTCTTCCTTTATTCAACTTATTAACAAATAAATGAAATAAGCATTTTAGCATCACATAAACAGAAACATAAATAACATACTTGACACCAAGATTATGATGTGGACACCCGGTTAAGGGAAAAACCATGGTGAGGGTTAACCCACAAAATTAATACTCTATTAAAAGTATTTTGCAAATGAGAATGCACATGCATTTGAGCTCACTGCTCAACTGGAGGCTCACTGCCTAGAGAAATTTTACAAGAGATTTACAAAGATTTTGAACTGGTAAGATGCATCTGCTAATGCTAGAGATAAGTTTTGTTTGAGTGTAAATACTAACTTCGTATACTTCATCTTTATTTTGCTCTTCTCTCTATTCTGCCTTCATTCAGATATTAGATTTCTGCTCTTTTCACATTTTTTCCATAACTGCCTTAGTCACAAAATATCCACAATCATCGTCTATGTATACTTATCTTGAATTGCAATCACTTGCTAGTCAACAACAACAAACACTTAGAACTTTTTAAGAGTGCTCTGCTCTGTCAGCTAGATCCATACATCAATATTGATGCGTACCAAAAATAACACATGTAGATCATCATACATGTTGACCACTAACATCCTATCTCATACATAGTTCATCAAAACACTTCTATTGGGTCTGCACAAGGATTTACATAAGTCTGCTTGTTCTTCACTAAACTGTTCTATCATTAAAGAACCTGGTATTCAGATGTTCATAACTTCTGATCCCATTATCACCAGAGGCTAAAAACTTGGATTTAGATTGTCCTGGTGTCCCTCTACACTCCTTCAGATCTGCAACACATAATGATTAGCTAGAGAGATCTGCTGACCAAAATAATGGACTCTACTATATGCTCTATTTTAGGCTCCCGAACTTAGATAGATTATCATTCTGACTTCCGGTATGATCAGATACTGCACTGCGGATGTGTGGAACAATCTTAGTTGCCATCAATGATAACACCTATCAATACTATGCAGTGCCTCTTGCCAACACAAATACTTGCTGAAGAACAACTCCAACAACAAACACCTCCATTCATTCCTCGAGATGCCCCTGGAACACAATAAAATCTAATGGGGCAAATTGAAAATAATAGAAAACAAATTGAAGACATAATTGCAAGGTTGAAAGATCCTGCAACTTCAACCTTGCATAGATCCATGCTTGTTCAATCTCTTGAATCTATGTTATCAAATGTAGATTCAATTAACAAGCAAATATCTAGTTGGTCAGAAAAGAGGAGAGAATTTAGAGAGTACTATGCAGACAAGTTGTCATATGAACAAGTAAAAAATGAACAAATTACAAAATTAGACTTGTGTTCCATTTTTACAGACCCACAAACAAATCAGCCTCTACCCCTTACATGCAAGAGGTTCCCTATCCATTGGTACAACAACCAAGCGATAAGGGAGAATTTTGGGCAGAGGTGGTGGATGGTTTTTGATCATCCTCCATGCAACAATAATGAGGTCCCGCAATACTTTTTGAGTAAACTCTACTATGTGTTTTTCAAAAATAAAGTGCCAAACTATTTTGATATGTGGGACTTCCAGGGTAGAGGTGGGGAATAGACCAGGGGCACGTGTTGACCCACAATGGCCAGTGAGATGAGCACTCGTTAGACTAACCCATGAGCACATGTTTATCCCTTCCATTGTGAAGGAGAGTGCTGAGGTTGAGACACTTCAATCCATTAGTGCCTTGACCGAGAGCATCATAGAGCATGCCAGTCCTCCAGCATAGTGTGGGTTGGATGATAGTTCAAGGAGTAGGGTTCCACCCCATACTTGTCAAGCTTGCGGGTTAGCCTGTGGTTATGACCCCATGGATAGTCAGGACACAGGTGCGCAGGCTACATTTGCAGTTGAGTAGATGGTGATGACAGATGCCTTCCTGAGTGAGTTTTGGCCTTGATACTCAGGTAAATGTTAGAAAGTTGATTGAATTTAATTTATTAAATTTCATTTTTGAAATGCAAGATTAACTAATTTAGTTTGATGATATTAATGAAATTCCAGGGTCATAGCATTGATGTAGTTTTCAGCGATTCTCCACCTACATATTACACCATGACATCTACTACCGGGGTATGTAACTAGTAAACAATATGAATGGTATTCTAATATCTAATTTTAGATGTTGAATAGGTTAATCTTGGAGATTTCACAACAACACCTAGCAATGGTGGTGGCATTCAAAGCTTCACTCAGGTAATAAAATAAATAGTTTAACTAATGAATTGTACTTACTAGATTTTTATATTTTATATTCATATCGTTGATTACATTGCATTGCACATCTTTCAAACTCAAAGCATTACTAGACATTGCATAACTAATAACTAGATGTTGATAGATGACAAAATTTCAATTACAATATAGTTATTTGAAAAAATGCCTCGAAGAAATGTGGTCTCATGGAATGCCATGACAAGCAGATGCATAGACAAGGAAATCACCATGAGACCACATTTCTTTGAGGCATCTTTTCAAACAGATCACTGCCTTGTCTATGCTACCACATTTTCCATACATGTCTACCAAAGCTTGTTGATCCCCTCCACACTATTCTTCGACAAATTCTCTCTAATAAACTCATCCTATTACCACCAATTAGACCACAGGGCATGACACTAGAGAGGGGCACGAGCCTATGACATCTTATATAGCATATGATTGACTCCAACATCATCTAGGTTTTAGGTATTAATTATGGGGGAAACAAGTCACCCCTAACCAAAATCTTCAAATCTACATTAACCCATTCCCCTACAAGCTATGTCAATCCTATTGGCTCAATTTCTTCCATCGCTACTTTTGGTCCTACATCTAACCCACCTAAGTCTAATGAGGACCCTTCATTTAATACTACTATATTCTTTGAGATGATTTAAGAGAGCGCAAAATCCTCCAAGAACTCACATAAACATGTACCAAAAGAGCACAACAACAATGGAGACTTGATGAAGCATAAGAAAGAGCTATAGTATATCACCAAGAGAGCGAAATATTCACAAGAGTTCACAACTAGTTGAAGAGCCAAGAGAGTTCACCATAGAATGCATGAGAATCAAAAGTGATTCAAAAATCCACCACATGAGATGGAAAACCTAGAGATAGAGTCAAAACAAAGACATTTTGACCTGCAAAGAGGTGTTACTGGAATCTTGAATCATGAGCCTAATATATTCTAACAATGGACCATGACTATTTCCATTCCTACAACCTGATAATGTTTCATTAGTTGGATATGTTTATAAATGAAACTTGACTATTTTGACACAAATATCTTCACCAATGAACCACCATTGTTTCAAGCCTATAATTTAATAATTTCTTAATAGGTTGATAACTTAACCAATGAACCATGATTATTACAAACTTGCACTCTAATAAAGGTCCATGTAATTTATGTCTAAACATCAATAAACCATGACTATTTCAACACCTAAACTAAACAATTTTTCATGAACCAATATATTTTCTAATAAAATAGAACCATTTTAACGTCTACAACCTAGTATTTTCTTTTGCTAATTTCTAACTTGTTAAGGGAACCATGAACTTTTCTTAAAATTATCAAACTCTTCACTTCAAAATTTTAAAAACTTTCAACCCACTAAAGCTTAAAATTTAATATTTTTATCAATAACACTATGTTTAAACCAATCAACCTAACCAACATTAATATCTACAACTTAATAATCAATATCAATAGACCAAAAAGCACAAAACTCTATAAAACCTTAGGGTTAAAGTAGCACAAACCCTTACCCTAACTAAACATACCACCATATTTCCAAGGTGTTGATATCATACAAATGCTCATGGCTCCTTTATTCTTCTTAAGGGTAAAGTAAAACACCTCTTTAAATACACAACCACGTTTTTTATGGATCTCTTAACCTTTTAAATGATCAAAGTTCCCTCATATAATATACTTTACATACTTGGAGCCTAGTAGGGTTCTAATTTCTATCCATAAGGGAGTTGATCCTATCTTCCCTATCCAAAATAAGAAAGAACTTATTTACAATTTCAATGATTGTTACCTCCAACATTCATAGTTCTCAACCTAAGAAGCTAGATCAATAGATTAAACTCTTGGTTGTGATGTTTTTGATGCCCATACCCAAGACTTTACTATGGGAATTGATGGTGAAGAATGTGTATTATGTGTCTAGTTGTATCATAGTGATGCATTGGTGATAATGAATATCTTTTTTGGGTACAATACAAAGCTTCATTACAATATCTAGACCAAGTACATTCTACATAGTTGGATACCTTTAACATGTTATTTGTAGAGTTAGATCATGTTATGTATTTAGATGGAGCCCTTTTACATTTATTTGCTCGGTTGGAGTCCTTTTCGTATAGTCAGAGTTTTTATCACTTTTAGTATAATTTAGGTGAACATGGCTTGTGTGCTTTATTGTGAATATGACTTGTGTGCTTTATTGTGTGCACTTCCATGTTTAGGTGAACATGTGTGTATGTTAGGAGCCATGACTTGCATTACTATTCTATTTTTCATAATTGAATAATGTTGTTTTATTTTTAGATGATGTAGGCTGTG
Organism: Cunninghamia lanceolata; assembly: GCA_027924645.1. Classification (NCBI taxonomy): domain Eukaryota; kingdom Viridiplantae; phylum Streptophyta; class Pinopsida; order Cupressales; family Cupressaceae; genus Cunninghamia; species Cunninghamia lanceolata. The sequence goes on along the minus strand of BSBN01001277.1, from coordinate 251,802 downwards.
AAGACACCTCTCGAAGCTCATAGGGCAATGGAGCATGGTGTGTCCTCTACAATTCATAGCTCCATGCCTTTGATGGGGGTATGAGGCAAATTAGTAAATTTCAAATTACATTCATTGCTATAATTGATTATTTTTGAAAAATCAAATGATTATTGGTTTGAAGTTTAATTTCTATTTGGATGGTTTCTATAGGACATGACATCACCATAGCCTAATCCTGGTACTGAGGCAAATGAGGAGACAAGTTTTCTGGTAGTGGTAAGTGATTATTTTGTTAAATGTTTCATTTTTTATAATGTGATTTCTATATATTAATGTCTATACTTTTTATTGTAACAACTATAGATCCATGAACAACTAAATAGGAGGAGCGACCCTCAGGTTTGTAGTAGACCACCCTCATATGCGTCTCCATCCCCTCAAAGATCAAAGGCACCTGTGATCTCTCTTCATCGGACAGAGGGGAATGACTTTTTATTGGGTTGCTTTGTTGTATGCCTATATCACATTTGTGGACATATATTTTGTATTTCATATAGTTGACATTGTATGCCTATATGGCATTCTTGTAAGCATGTATGGCTATTTTGTATATATGTTACACTTATATCAATAGATATTGATGTATGCCTATATGGATATTTGGTTAATACAAATCATTTTTGTTGATGGTGTCCATATTTGCATTATAAATCCATGCTTCAATGGATATTTGTAGATGGTTTAATTCAAATATTTAAAGTCCACTTGTATTACATAGTAGGATTTTTTAAAATTCAATCCTTTCTATGGCTCTCATAATCCACTTAGCACACAAAGCTAATCCTTTGAAGACACCCAACAAAAGAGTCCTTTAAAATAAAAATGAATCATCATGTTGAATATCAACACAAGATTGTATATTAAAGTCATAAAAACTTGGGTTGTGTGTGGTGAATTTAATATAATGGAAGTGGCATCAAACAAGTATGGTAATTTCTCCCCATGTAATAGACAACTAGTAAGATGGAAGCTTAGTCCTACATGCACAATAGATTGGGGCTTTCTTATCTTAATATTGTATGATGTCATAATCACTCTCCATGGTATATGTGGAATAATCTCTACTTAGAATATGTAAGGGTTTTCAAAGGGCTTGAATGACCATTTATGACATGTTTACTAGAATTTGAAGCCACATCCTCCTCATTAGACTAGCTAGATTAAATGGTGAAATAATACTATCAAGCATACATGCCACTTTATTCACATTTATGGGTGCTAGTTGGTGCATGTTCACTATTGGTCATACAAGATCACCACCATAAAGCTATATCATGTCACTTTTGAGTTGAAATAGCAACAAATGAAATAATGCTTTCTTGATAAGTTGAAAGAGCTTGACCGTTAAGAGGGCTAATGTCTTTTACTAGTATGTGAAGTGATGCATGAATGGCTGATGCATTGATATTGAAAGCAACCCAATTTATTGGTGTGAGAAATACAAAGGATGATAATGCATGGAGAACATTTGCAGAAAGTGTTATCTTGATGTTCTCACGAATACTGATGACATTTCAAAGGCAAAAAGTTGTGACCCTTCAAATAGAAAAGACTATGACCCTTTTATAGTGAAGGGCAGTGACCATGCATAGCATATATGTGCCCAAATGGATGTGTTTCCGCTAAGGGTTTGGCCCCATGAAGAACAAAACAAAAAGTAGCCTACCTTGCAACTTTACACTACATGCTTCTGACAATTTTTGGAGCAGCAAAAAATCTTTCACCATGGGCAAATTCCTCAGAGATATCAAAAACTGAGAGAGGTTATTGTAGAGGGGTTCTATGTGTTCACGTAGCCTTAGATTGAATGTTTCTAAGTGACACAGTTTTTGAGTAACAACTCATCAAAGATTGCTACCTTTTTGCACTTTGGTCTCTTAAGGGATATCGCCAGTACAATGTAGCTCAGACCGTTTTGGCATGTTTGGGTGTGAAAAAGGACCATGCCTAGCCTAAACGTACCCATACAGATGCATTGGAACTGTCAGTTTGGCCGCATGAGGAGCAGAACGAAAGTTACACCCCTTTGCAACTTTACACTGCATGCATCTAACCATTTTTGGAGCAGCAAAAAAAATTTCACCATGGGCATACACCTCAGAGATATAAAAAACTAAGAGAGGCTATTGTAGAGGGACCCTACATGATCCTATAGCCTCAGACATAATGTTTCTAAGTGACACGATTTCTGAGTAACAACTCAACAAAGACTGCTGCTTTTTTGCACTTTGGTCTCTTAAGGGATAAACATGGAGAAATAAAGGAAGAGGAAGAGGAAGGAACTCTTTCTACAAAGATTTCTACCAACCAGATCTACAACAGCCAGCTTTTGTCCAAGAACAAACCAGATATCCTCCTATATTCAGACCTCCTGCAGTTAACACTCATATGCCCTACCAGGTTTTCCCTGATTAGGTACAAGTCTTTTCAACTAATTTTCCTATGATTACTGCTGAAAGAAAGGATAGGAAATATAGTAGGAAACAACCCAAAGAGGATTCTATTACAAAAGCTTTAGCTGATTTTTCTTTTCAACAACAAACTGTCTATCCTACACAAGCCTGCCAACCATGTTCCACACCTGTCTACCTATATGATGAAGATATTTCGTCATCCTCCACATATCCATTCTAAGATCATTCTAAGTTCCAAGAACAAATTCAAGAATTATACGAAGAGGAACCTGAAGTAGAAATATCCACACCAATAGCTGATCCTAGCAAAGTAAAACTAGTTATGTCTGTCTTGCCCGATCTAAAGCCACAGTTGGAACCATCATACTTAGTTCACCTGCTTACTGGCAAGTTTTCCCAGTATATTACTATCATAATTAATGGAAAATAATATGATGCTCAAGTAGATACTGGTGCATCTCTATCATTTTGCAAAGAACCCATATTAAGAAACTGGGAGCAATTGACCCAGAAAACTGCATATACTACCTGTGATGTACAAGGAAATAAATTCATTTGTGATAAATATAGCCATCAACATGCTCTACAAGTTGAAGATAGGCAGTTCAAATGTGATTTCTTTTCTATGAAACAAATGCCAGTAGATGTCTTGCTAAGATGTAATTTCATTGATAGATATACTCCTTATGGATGCACAAAGAAAAGCATTATGTTCACACTTAATGGAGAAAAGATTAGTACTCCTCAACTAATCTACGCATCTGAGAAATATCCAGCTATCCATAGGATCTAGACTATAGAGCCATTACCATAACTAAAAGCAACACTGATTGAAGTAGTCTGTTTAGAAGATCCACAAAAAATTTGGGACAAAGAGATGCCTGAGATGGAGATCAGATTACAGCACGGAGGAAAGATTAAGACAGGAAAAAGAATACCTATCCATGCTCATGACTACCCATACATGGCCCAAGCCATAGAAGAACTCAAAAAAGGGAAGTACATCAAACACTCTCAGTTTGAATATAATTGTTATGCTTTCATGGTATGTAAAGAAGCTGAGAAAAGAAGGCAAAAGAAAAGGATGGTCATTAATTAGAGGCCTTTAAATGCTATCACTCTTCCATTTCCTTATCCCATTCCTGATAAGTCATATTTGCTTGAGAAAGTTGCTAATTCAAAAATATTCTCTCAATTTGATTGTAAATTAGGATTCTATCAGATATGAGTCAAGGAAGATGACCGGTATAAAACTACCTTTAGCTGCCCCTTTGGTCATTATGAATGGAGAGTCATGCCTTTTGGTTTGATGAATGTGCCTGCATATTTTCAAGAACAGATGGACAAAATCTTTAGTGGCTGTGAAGATTTCCTTTGTGTTTATATTGATGAAATTTTAATCTTTAGCAAAGACTTTGATGAGCATAGATCTCATCTTGAAACTTTTTATAGATTAGCTTTAAATTCTGGGATTGTTCTGTCCCTTTCAAAAGTTCAATGGTGCACAGACTCTTGTAAGTTTTTAGGAATGATTGTTAAAGGTGGACAACTTGAGGTTCAGCCTCATATCAAGTCTAAAATCCTTGAATTTCAGCCTCCTTTAAATACTAAGGAGCTGCAAGGATTCTTAGGAATTTTAAATTATGTAAATAATTTCTATCCTGGTGAAGGTTTAGATCGGGAACCCTTACAATAACTTCTAATGAAGAAAAAACCTCAATGGTCTCAAGTCCATACTGATGCTATCAAAATCATTCAACAAAAAGTACATAACCTGCCAGTTCTTAATGTTCCCACTACTGATAATTTTATTCTCTATACAGATGCTTCAGATTATGCTTGGGGAGGTCACATATGCTTTGTAAAAAATGGAGTCGAATTCCTTGCAGAATATGCTAATGGTACATTCCCTACAGATGTTAAGAAATGGATTTCCTTTGATAAGGAAATTTATAGTGTGATTAAAAATTTGAAGAAATTTGCTCTTAAGCTAATGCATTTGAAACATTTTTATTATTAGAATTGACTGTACCAGATTCCTTACTTTCAAGGAAAAGGATCATGGCAGAAAGGATGGTAGAGGTAAATATCTTCGATGGCAAGAATACCTAAACCTCTACAATTATGAGGCTCAGCATATTTCTGGTAAAAATAATGTTGTAGCAGATGTCCTTAGTAGACCTTCTTTACTAGGAGTTTACATGAAAAATCTTGGTTCTTCTTCTAGTATTCCAGGAGTCATCAAAGATAAAACATATGATGCTCCATTTCGTCAAATGAACAGGATAGTGTAGAGAAATATCCTTACAAAAGGACTTAATAATCATTATGCTGAAAATGCTATCTCTCACTGGTACAATGTAGCTTAGACTATTTTGACATGTTTAGGTGTGAAATAAGACCATGCCTAGCCTAAATGTACCCATCTAGATGCATTGGAACTACTCGTTTGGCCGCATGAGAAGCAGATTGAAAGTTACACTCATTTGCAACTTTACACTGCATACATCTGACCATTTTTGGAGCAGCAAAAAACTTTCACCACAGGGAAACACCTCAGAGATATAAAACACCGAGAGAGGTTATTGTAGAGGGACCCTAAGTGATCCCATAGCCTTAGATGAAATATTTCTAAGTTATACAGTTTCTGAATAACAGCTCGTCAAAAATTGCTACCTTTTTGCACTTTGGTCTCTTAAGGGATATTGTTGGTATAATGTAGCTCAGACTGTTTCAACATGTTTGGGTGCAAAACAAGACCATTCCTAGCCTAAATATACCCATCCAGACATGTTGGAACTATTCATTTGCCCGCACAAGGAGCAGAATGAAATTTCCACCCATTTGCAACTTTACACTGCATACATCTGACCATTTTTGGAACAGCAGAAAAACTTTCACCACAGGCAAATGCCTTAGATATATTAAAAACTGAGAGAGGTTATTGTAGAAGGATCCTACATGATCCCATATCCTTAGACATATTATTTCTAAGTGACACGGTTTCCAAGTAACAACTCGTCAAAGATTGCTACATTTTTGCACTTTGGTCTCTTAAGGGATATCGTCGGTACAATGTAGCTCAGACTATTTTGACATGTTTGGGTGCAAAACAAGACCATGCCTAGCTTAAACATACCCATCTAGATGTGTTGGAACTATCTGTTTGGCCACACAAGGAGCAGAACTAAAGTTACACCCATTTGCAACTTTACATTACATGCATCTGACTACTTTTGGAGCAACATAAAAACTTTCACTGCGGGAAAATATTTCAGAGATATAAAAAACTAAGAGAGGTTATTGTAGAGGGACCCTACATGATCATGTAGCCTCAGATGAAATGTTTCTAAGTGACACAATTTCTGAGTAACAACTCGTCAAAGATTGTTGCCTTTTTACACTTTGGTCTTTTAAGGGATATCATCATTACAATGTGTTGAAAGTTGTTTATCATTGATGTCAAAAGGTCAGGAGGTGTTGATAATTTCCTTGTTGGTGTTGTTGTCAAAGGATTAGGATGCTCAATTATGGTGTTCATGTTTCATGGTATGGTCTTCACAAGATGCCTTCATTCATAGAGCTCACATGCCTTTCATGCTTTAGGATGGTGTGCTCATGTTTCACAAGAAAGCTGCAAGACATGTATGCAAAGTGTGGAAGCATATACAACAAACGTGAACTATTTGACATGATGCCTTAAAGAAATGTTGTCTCATGGAATGCAATGATTGCAAGATATGCACAAAATGGATTTTTCATAAGGCTTTAAGAACTCTCAAGCAAATGCACAAAAGTAAATTTCAACCAAATGCAAATTTTAGCACGTCTAAAACCAAATTGTACAACCTTATCCAACTTCCTCTTGCCTATGCCAGAATATGATCTAGGGAACATGGTGTGGACAACCATCAAAGCATAAATGATATAGGAATTTTGTCACATGTATTGTATTTGCAGCTACCCTTGTAGACATGTATGGAAAGTGTGGAAGCATAGATAAGGCACGTGAACTATTTGAAATGATGCCTCAAAGAAATGGACAATCCCACAGAATGCAATGATTGCAAGATATGCACAAAATGGATTATTTGAAAATGATTTATAAACCTTGAAGCAAATGTAATTGGCATATGTAAAACCAAATTCCTGTAATGATAATTGATCATCATATTAAATAATTAGTGTAAACTATCATATACATAATGTCATGAACATAATATCTAGTTTATATACAAAGCTATATAGGCATGTCCAAACAAAGCCATATAGACATATATACAAAAATATACTTTGGTAACATACAAAAGTATGTATACAAATCCATCTAGGCATACAAAAAATTCTCAAAAACTAGTTTCCTATGGACTTTCATGAAATAATCGGTGGCCCTTGCTTGATCATGAAGATGGAGAGCCAATCTATGACTCATCCTCTCTCTATCATCAAGTAGACCTCTTCAATAGAAGTTCATCTAGCTCCACCTGTTAATACAATCAAACAATATGCACATTAATATAGAAAATGTATGAAATATATAATATCACATATATAATCGATCACTTACCGCCACTCGATGATCACTCTCCATCATCTTGTCTCTCTCTTTGTCCGTAGTTGGATGGGATGGAGTTGTGACCTCCTGTGAGAAGCATCAAGAAGAAAAATTGACTAAACATAAATATCATTTATGTACATCAAATGACATGAGATAAAACAAGAAATATAAAATTATGACATTTTCATGTTATTAGCTGATACCTTGGTCAAAGGATAGGAATCCTTAGCAGAATGGAGTGGTTGAAAGAAAGAATAGGACTGTTCAAGAAGCTGCAAGGACAATGGTAAGAGAAGCAAACCTACCAGATGTATATTGGAGGGAAGCAATTCATACTACTGTTTATATACAAAACAAAGTACAAGTAACCATCTAGGAAAGTTTTATACATACTTACAAATTAATCCAACAAACCATCCAGGTCTGCTCTACTCTTTATTGTGTCAAGTATTGCCTCATGGTCAGACTCACGCACCTTCCAAAAGGTCTTGTTCAAAGGTCTACCCCAATATTGTATCAAATGAACATTGGATTCCATGACAAGGTTCGAGTAATGAAGAATCTTCTGATGCGTGTCAAAGTCCTGAAACAGCCAAACATTAACATTCTTATGTGGGTACCTTCTAAGCCATGTTCCAGTAACAACCACTGAGCCTATAGGGTATTCGATGTTTTCTCCATTTGTAATTGAGGCCTCCAATTTCTTTTTGGCCTCAACACAATGAAACAAGTAATAATATGTTTCCTCTTCATTGTCTTCATCTACAATAATTGCATAAACATGCCCTACATTGATATGTGCAGCAAATTAGATGAAATTAGTCAACATTACAAAAACACTACAAAGTAAGATAACATTAGGAATTTCAAAAACCATGCAAGTAGATATATTACCTGGTTGAATTAGATCTGATACGTGGTCAAAGTCAACTGATGATTCCATTTGTGTTAGTTCTAGTGTCGTCGGGGGTCGATACGTGTCAAGTGGGCTAAGATAACTTAACCACCATTCATCAACCCACTCCTTTGACTCGTACTCATTCCAGGCTTGAATTGTACATGAAGAACAAAAGCATGCCATCTTCCACATAAGGATACTCCATGAACCTATAATTGAGCTTCTGAAAGAGTGTAGCTCACTTGATCCTATCAGTGTACAACAGTCCTCATATGGTGCAATGTCAGTATCATCTATCAACCAAAAAAATCTACAAACTAAAGACTTACCTTCATTACCTGGACCCATTGAAGCATTACACCACTCAACAATTGATTTTGCATCTGTCAACTTTGCATTGTCTTTATACTTTAACTCTTCTCATGCTATGGCTCTTGCACCATCATGCTCCCCCTTTCCATGCCTGACCTCACAAAAGTTCCACATATGTTGAACACCTATAATATTATGCCTCCTGCTTCGCCAATAGAAATTCCACGAGTTCTTGAATTGTGATGCACAGTTATCCGACCATATGATATGCTGATTGAATTATATGGCCTTTCTAGCCAAATCATTGTAGAACACCTGAAAGCAACCTTGGACAAACTCCATAGAATGCTTGCGATCATCACTAATATAAAAATGATACTCCCTTATGATCTTTTTGTCATCCTCTGTACTATCATTCACATGAATGAATGTGATGTGTACAAATATAGAAACCTGTGTGGAGTTGTAATATTGTGATTTCACCTCATGTTGTGGTTGTAGAGTGTAATTATCTGCAAAGTTGATGACTGAAACAATGCTACCAAGTGGAAATGTGTCCTTGTATAACTTGAATTGCAAGTCCAACCATTGAGCTCTATGGGTATGCCTTGCATACTCATACACTATACTGTGACAAAATGTAGACATAAACTGATACAATGGAATCTTTTGAATAACCAAATCACACCTCTTTGCTTCTTTACCATCTTTTGTATTGTAGGCCACTATTTTATACTTGTCAAACTCTACTAGTTCATTTCCAACTGCATGTGTGTTTTCCATATGTTCACATATTGGCATACTTTGCAAGCTATCAAAATGCTGATATGTGCCATCCAAGCACAATTTCCTATAGAATATTTGACCTTCCTCTCTTTCACATAATTTTTTTTGATATGAAGTCTCTTGAAGATGTTGGTGGGGTATGTATGCCATAATCCTACAAAACATTGTTAGTATGCAAATCTAAACATATAGACTGATAAACATCAAAATGGTTAGAAAATTCAATATGTAATCTACAACAACAAGTAGTGTGTGTGTGATTTATTTTGACATAGAAAGGTTTTAGCATTTCAAAATATCTTTGAGAAATTTTAATTTGAGGATACATCTCTAGAAATTTATCAAAAAACTGTGTTTGAGTCATATCCAAAAAATGCTTTGGATGTGGCTCACAGTTTTGACTACTGATTCTCCTTCTTACCACATCCATTTGATTCAAAGATACCCTTGTGTAATTCTTCCAAAAGTCTTCAGTTAGTGATCTTAATGCTTCAACAATTGGTTTATCTTTTTGTGGTAGTCTCCTTGAGAATGCCCATAATTCATTGGCATCGGTGTCCTCGATTCTTTGGCACCTTCTAATGGCTCTTGATAGAGTTTTTCTATTAATTCTCAATGCTTGAATCATCTTTCTAATGAGACGAGCTTTCCTCGTTTGATTATTTACTATTGTTGATGTAATGACACATCATGTGACATTACTATCTTTTGTGCATGAGGTGTTACCCACACTCTCATATGCAGTCATTAGATTCTTCACAATAGATTTTTCACTTGAAGCCTTCAATGTTCTCAACCCAAGAATCTTCATGATGGACCTATACTTTATACTTCGCATCATTTCAACGAATAGTTGACATCTTGCGGTCTCATTTAACTTTTTAAAGAACACTCTCCAAATCTTATGAGCATATCTTCTACAAGTGCATTTTAGAATCTTTCCTTCTATTGGCTGTGTTAGCACAGTAAAAATTTGAAATTTTTACTATCTCCTTATCCCATCATATTTGAATAAATCCTGAAGAATATCCCAAAAAGACCATAATAAATTTTTTTTTTTTTATCTCACAAGGTGTCTATGGATGAGCAGTGCCAAATTTCATCAAAATCAATCCATCGGCAAGAGGATGTGTTGCTTACACTGATACATAAGGAATCGTTTGAAAACAACCATCGGCGTGAAAATAGAGATCAGAAGAAGAATTATGGAAGTCACCGATTGAGTAAGTAATGCCGATGACATTATATCGGCAAGAAAGGCAAGTGGTCATACCGATCGGTATGACAAATATCTATTGGATAACTTTTTAAAAGTTGCCCCGACGGTATATATCATACCGATGAAGCATTTCGGCAGGAATCTCACCGAACATCCTATGGGGGTAACGAAGCAAATAATCATCGGCGAGAAATAAACTATCGGGATAGCAAACAAGTAAGCTTCTGATGATTAGAGTCTTAGCGATAAGAAATCTTTCGGTGAGACTCACAGCGATACACATCTATCGGGATAACTCAGCATATCAGGATAAGGGAATTAGGTCTCACCGATTCACAAGTCACGGCAATCAAAAGGCATCGGCAACACTTCAACATACTCTGTCCGATGAAGGATACGAAAAGGGCCATCGGGTAGATGATTTGGATCAGGATATCTTGATTTAGCTATCCCGATAGTGTATGTCATTCTGATAAAGATAAAGTCCATATATGAAAATGACTATCGGCGAGACAATAAAGATCGGGAGAACATAATTTTATTACCCCGATAGTATTAATCATCCCGATAAGCAAATCATATCGGTGGGACTTGCTATATCGCAGAGAGATCTAAAATACTTGGCGATGAGAGAAGTCATGCCGATGGCCGCGCCCACTTAAAACATGACATTACATAGCGTCGGGAATACAATCAAGGGGTCACGCCGATTGACTGTTCGCGCCATAAAAAATGTTGAGGTCGCCCAGACATTTCAAAAATCACGTCGATAAGCAGAGTTATGGCGATGTGACACTTCACAACGATGAACATTGAATTGATTAGGTGATTAATACAAACGACTACGAAATTCATACGATCACTATAATTGCAAAAAACCGTCCGAGAGGAGAATACAGAGGAATTCTTAGGGCAAAAGCAGAGGCTTCCAATTCCAGCCACCGAACAACAGGTACACCTACACAAACCATTATATTGCCTATATTTGAATTTCTTGCCAAAGCTTTAAAATGGAAACTCCGGGAAAGGGAAAAGGAAGAAAGTCACAAGGGGAAACTAGTAAGCCTAAAAAACAAAAAACTGATCAAACCCTTGAAGAGAAAGTGAAAGATAGAAAATTAAATCAGGACCTAATTGATCAATTGCCTGGGTCAACTCCCAAGGCCAGGAGGTCTGCCCAACTCAGAGCAGAAGTAGAAAAATTGGAAGATAAACATAAACGCCTGGGAGATATCTGGACCCCAATTCGGGGGTATGAGCTTTTCAAATTTCACTATAATAGACGGTTTAGAAATGCTCCTGTGTCAAACCCATGGAACATGAATTTAGGCAAACTGGTTGTACCTAATGTATTCTTGAATGTAGAACTCCTTCAACTGCTAGCCAGACATTACAATTCAGGCCTGAAAGCTATCTGCAACCCCCAAGGAGAACCAATTGTACACCTGTCAAAAAATGCTATTTGTGAGGTGTATGATTTAGATGATTTGTGCACTATCCCTATTGTTTATGAAGATTTGGATAAAGAGTATTGGAGAATGGATACAACTTACAATGGATGGAGGTTACCCATTCATAGGCCCAGGATTGAAGGAGAAGTGATACCCTTGACTGAGAATGATGGCCCTCCCTTTCATGTAGCCATTTTTGAACCATACATACAATATACTTACTATTCTGTAGGCCAAGTCCTTGGCTCAGAGGTCCCTGAGTTCATGACTATTCCTCTGATGGTCATAGCCTCTGATATTCAATGTCACAATGCCAGACAATTTGATTATGCCTCCTATGTTGCTACTAGAATAGACTCTGGTCTATCTGCAATAAAAAACAATGCTCCAGCATGCTCTTTTGAGCATTACTCGATGCTTATGCATATGGTGTTATACTATGGCCAAGAAGTAGGATTGTGGCCAAGTGAGTTTCAAGTTGTTGCTACGGATAAGAAAGGGGAAAAGATACCTGTACAAATGTGGACCAGAATCTGGGACAGCAGGTATGCCAACTCCAGCTATGCTCAATTTGAAGAGCATTGTGTAAAAGTGTTGTATAGGTATCTCAACCACCCCTGTGAATATTCAATTTCAAATGAAATAAAAAGGTTCCTCAGACCTAAAGATTTTGGTGGTCCCCCTACTGTCACTCATAATTGGGGAGACTGGTACTGCTTTGAGGATGCCACTATGATCAGAGTTTATGGATTTGAGGATACTCCATTCATATTGCCTAAAACTGTCCCTGACAGACTTGCATATTTAGAAATAATTAGGCAAATGCATTGTTCGAATGTGATGCATCTAAGTTCATATGATAAACAATCATTCATACCCAGCACTTTGTGTTTTGGTGATTTTACTGTGGTTTCAAAAGAAGGATACAATCTCATTTTGGATAAACTAATGCATTATAACATGGTGACTATTGAGGTGAGGAAAGGGTTTGACCCTGAAGGTTTCATTGACTCTGCAAGAAGAAAACAAAATCTCAGTGGATACATGCACATACATTATCCACATGATGATGTCATTAGAAATTTGGAAGAGGCTGAAGTCGACTTGGTGGTAGAAAAATATAACAGAGATTTAAATGAAAAGAAAATGCAGTTGGCGGAAGTTGAAGTGGTATCCTCTGAAGATGAAGAATTGACTGAACAAGAGCAGCCACAAGATAAAACAATAGAAATGTCTAAAAGAAAAATGCAACAATATCAGCCTCCAGTTGTGCTACATGAGGAGGAGGGGTCTGCTGATGAAGATCCACGACAAAAGGCTTATGATTCTTTCATTTCAGATGATACATTCATTCAGTCAAAGGAATTTAAATCATTCCTGTATAAATACAAAGGAAAAGAAATTAGAGAGTCAGTAGATGATGTTTCTGCTGATAATGAAAAACAATTATTAGATATGTTGAAGCAAACAGTAGATAAAGAAATGCAGGACATGACACCTAGCAAGGGTAGACAGTTACTCAAAGATGCAGGGGTTATGATTTTTCCTGGTTTGGATTTAAATTCTACTCTATTTTTTGATAGCTTTTTGAATAATGCTAATGACAAGTATAAGCTTACTCCAGAAGGAGTTAATGAAGTATATATGGGGACTAGATACAATAATGATGAAAATTCTTTGATGATATGGGCGTTGTATCCTCCCCATAAGAAGACGGCCATCATAGACACTGAAAAAACTTTTGGCCATGTTATGACTTTCAGAGCAGGTGAAACTGACCCTATAATTACTGCAGACATTGGTATCAATGTTGCAAAGTTAAATAAAGCACAAGCTCAGATGCTGATCAAAGAAAGAGATTCTTATAAACTGAATTGTGAGAGATTAACAAAAGAAAATGATTACTTGAAGGATGCTGTTAAGAGTACCTTTGGCCAATCCACAAAAAGAATAACTCAAGGTGAGAGCTCACAAGGTAGTCAAGTAATATCCCCTGATCAGGCTGCACAAATTCAGATAGACGCATTTGTTACAGTACTGCAGAGCAGGTATGCAAATATGGTACGGTGGTTAAACCAGTTTTGGGATAACTACTCAGAAAATCATAAAGCAGTCAAAGAACATGAAAGGATTGATAAGAGGATACAGGGAAAGATGATTGAGTTACAAAACAAAAGTGCCACTGATGGTACAGATATCTCTGATGCAAGAGCATTGTTCAAACAGCACCAAAATTATTATGACAAACTTAAAGTTGATGCTAAAGAAGGGACTGATGCCTCAGGCGCAGGAGTGCCCTGGATATTCAAAGATAACAGAGAGGTGAAGAGCAAAGAAGAATGGACTGTTGATTGTCAGGTTATATTGCACAAAGCCACAGGAGCTCTGAAAGATAAAGCCTCTGCATCTAAAGAAGCTTGCAAACAATTGGAGGAGATGGTTACTCTTGATGTAATTACCAGAAGCGCTATTGAGCTTACTGATTCTCACCGTGATCAAGAGTATCTAGATCATCTGGCTAAAGTTTATTTATGGCTGAATAGTGCCTAATTACGCTTATGTAATTATTGTTAATACTTGTTAAGTTCCCAAGAGACTTATTGAAGAGTTGTATCTCTTCATAGAAATATCTATATAAGTTCAAACAATCGATGCTGAAAGGATCATCAGCAGTAGAAGATATTCATATATACATAATATACAATGTCTCAAAGTGACTATGTTGCATATTTTATTTGAAGAAGAAGTTTGAAGTTCTCTGATTCAGTGTTTCTATCTTGGTATCAGTTGTTTGTTGAAAATATTCAATTGTGTGGCTGTCTCCATTTCTGCATTTCCTTGTTATTCAGATTAAGATATCAAGTATATAGTTAATCTGTCATTACACACTTGCTGTATCTGTGTGATTAATTTGGTTGGTGTCCATCTGAGGAATTAAACCCTTCTAATTTAGTCGCAGTAACCTGGAAGTAGTAAGTTGGGATTACTAAGTAGAGCCATATAATTAGGATTGCCATTCTGTCTCCAGAAAATATTATCTGTTAATCTTGCCCATTCATTTCATTTGGTTCCTTCAAGTAAGGATTAAAATATCTTCTGGTGAATTATAAGATAATTGATTATATTGGTTGGATTGCTAAGAAGAGTTTGTCAATCACTTTCTTGCATGTTTATACAAGCTATAAACCAAAGCTGTGCCAAGCAATTAGAATTATTACCATTAAGAAACTACTGGTCTAGGTCCTTCAAATTGACTCTGTTACCCAACAAGGCACTGGTCTCATTCAACCCATTATTTAAAACCTTTTACCTTGATATTGCTTATAAAATTTCTGCCAATCATTTATTAAACATTATACATAGAATTAAGTAGTCAGATTCTTTTTCATCTATCTTACATCCTATGCCATTGTAGATAGATCTAGTTAGTCCACTCATCCACACTCATACTGCTTTAATATTTCAAGGTTCACCCACCTAGGTGTAGCAGGACCTAAAGTGTAGGAAAATCATCAAACCTTGAAGGTTGATTTCGTCAAGTTAGTTCAAAAACGTTGCAAATCCAAACATAGAGCCTAGCATCCTCTTAGGATTAGCAACTTGCATTTTTGAGACCTAACAAATTGGCGACTCTACTAGGGACTAGTAAAAGACCTTAGAAAGTAATTCTTTCCTTCATAGAGTCAATTCAGAAAATTTAAGTTGGTAACTCTGCTGGTGACAAGAACCCTACAGATAAACTATAAACTTTTCCTATTTAATAGGTGGCGACTCTAGTTACAATTATAACAAAAAATTTCAATATCAAATGGATGGTAGGAGATCCAAGATGGAAGGCAAAAATTTGTAGTCATCTCCACCACTTAGAAACATTTCCAAAAGAAATGTGAATCCAAAGTATTCCCACCGAGATAATAATCTAGACATCCAAGAGAATGATTCAGAACAAAATATTGCAATTCACAACAAATTCACACCTCTGCATGATTCAAACGAGAACCTCAGTGGAGCAACTGATGATATTTTGGCAAGGTACAGACCCACTCCTCAAGAATAGCGAGATCATGATGTAAAGGTCATGAGGGATATTGATAGGAACCAATCTGAACATGATTTCAAGATCTCATTTGACCAGGGAGAAGAGATAGGATATGAATTTTCAAATCAGGGAATGAATGACAATCCAGAACATCAGGAAATAAATAATCAAGACATGAGTGATGAGCAATAGGAAATACTCATGCTCAGGAAAGAACTTGAAAGATACAAGATACAAGAGGAGAAGGAGTTGTTGCAGCAAGAAATTCAACAGAGAAAAAATAAAGCCAAAACAGCTCCCCCAAAATATGTACCTCCGCATAGAGGGAATATTTCAAGAAATACACAGCAAAATATAGGTGGTTTTCAAAATTCACGTGCTTCTGGAAGTCATCAGAACACTATTCCCCAAAACCCTAGACCACCTCCCATACGTAATGCATCTCAACATATGGCAAATAATTACCCACCCCCTGGTCAACAATATTATAGGCCACAAAATCAACACATAAATCCCCATATGAACCAACATCAACAATATGCATATCATCAGCCACCAGGTGGATATAATTACTATCCCAATCCACCACCTCTCAATTTCCCTCCCCAAAACCTTGCTAATATATGCAGTCAATTTGATTTAACTGGATATCAGTTATATCCATATCCTATGGATAGTACTTGGAGAAACATGGTTCCCAAATTTATTGGAAACAATGCAGTATCTGCAGAAGATCATATCATAAGTTTTAATGCTTTTGTACAGGATATAGGTATGGATTGGGAAGACATTAGAATGAGGTTATTTATGATGTCCCTCACTGAAGATACCAGAGATTGGTTTAATAGCTTGCCCGATGCATCAGTCAATTCAATAACTGATTTCCATAACCAGTTTAAGGATCAGTATGGTAACCAATACGCTCCTGAGTTTGCACTACATGAACTAATAAGTATACAAAAGTATCAAAATGAATCAGTGTTTGATTTCAACCTGAAGTTTTCCAAGTTACATAATAAGGTACCACATGGAGCCAAGTTATCTGACCAGGGAGCACTGAGTATCTATATGAAAGCATTTGACCCCAAAACAGGATATGAACTCAGAAACCGGTGTCCTGCAACATTGGCCGAAGCACAGAAAGTAGCCATAACTATCGAAAATAATAGGAAGGCTGCAGGAATGGTCAGTAAAAGGGACAATCATAGAAATCTTCAGAATCCAAATGCTCAACAGATTAAACCAGAGGGTCAGCATAGGCATGATAGACCTAGGTTACATGATATGCCTTACAATACAAATTGGAAGGATGGAAGACCTATTGACAACAACAGAAAGCAGCCATATGGAAAGGATACTCCTGATCCCTTGAAGAGAAACATGGCACATATGGCAGAAAATAAACCTTGGTGTTTTGTATGTAACTTACCACATTCACCTGAATACTGTGAGGTAGCTAAATCAATACAGCAAGAGGAAATGCTATACAGCTATAATAGGGATAATCACACCATCAATATGATGCAGGATACACCATGTGTAGTAACAGAAGATTATTCTTCTTCTTCAGAAGAAGGATATGAGTATGATGTAGGGAACAAAAAATATCATATTAACATGGGAGAACAGCAGGTATTCTCAGACTAGGAAGATAGTTGTAACAACAAGTCATGTGGTCAATGGAGAAAACCTACTGAGGATGAAAGAGAAGCTCTCACAGTGGCTGCAGTGGCTCAAGCTCGAAACACTTATAACTTAAGGAATAGAACAACAAATGTTGGGCAAGGAACTCTTGGAAGTGTATTTATAAAAGACTAGAATAACAAAGAAAATAATACAAAATCATCACCTAAAGAACCAGAAAAGGGGGATAAAAATAAAATGAAAGGAAATCAAGAAAAAGAAAACACAAAAACAGAAAAGAATGACCAGATTATAACCCCTTCTTTCGACATTGCACAGGCAGTGTCTCAGGTGAAGATATCAGTCCCACTCCTAGAGATGATGAAAATAGATAAATATAGGAGTACAGTTGTCAAGATGATTTCTGATACACCAAATCCAAAACATAAAGGGTTTGAAAAAACAACAAATAATGTGCATCAGGAAAATTTTAAGATGCCTGAGGTATACCTTGGTGACACACTTACAAAAAATCCCTCACAGGTAGATCCATTTTATACTACACTAGTAATCAAGAACAGAATAGTCAGGAATTGTATGATTGATTCAGGTGCTGCTATGAATATCATGCCTATAGCAGTGATGAAAGAATTAGGGATGTGGGTTGATACTACTTATGGCCAGTGTTATGCAATGGATAACAGATCTATTCCAGTAGTTGGTATTATGAAAGATGTAGAGATAAAACTTGCTTCACATCCTGAAGCAACATATAACATTGACATCACTGTGGTTGATATCCCACCGTATTATGGAATGCTGCTATCAAGACAATGGGCTGCAATGGCAGGAGGCAATGTTCAATTAGATCTATCATATGCCACCATACCAGTAGGTGACAAGGAAATCAAATTGTGTAGAGAGCCAAGGTACGACAATATTATAGAAAGAATGGATCGGCATCAGGTGAATTTCTTTTGTGACACAGATTTAGGAGTTTTCAAAGTTGGAGAAACTACCCCAGAATTGCATAACACTGACCCAATACACACTGAATCTATGAAAGGAGAGAGTGATTTGTGGAAAATGTATTTTGATGGTGCATGCAGCAAGATAGGAAATGGGGCCGGAGTAGTTTTTATTTCGCCAGGAGGTAAAACATTCAAATACTCTTTCCTATTGACATTTGAATGCACCAATAATGTAGCTGAATATGAAGCCCTGTTCATTGGCCTAAACATAGCCACCAAATACAAAATAAAAAAGTTGGCTGTCTTCGGTGATTCTGAACTGGTCATCTCCCAAGTAAGAGAAAAATATTTATCTAAAAATAAAAGATTAAGACAGTACAGAAATGCAGTTTGGGACAGTGTTGAATTATTTGATGCCTTTTCAATCAGCTGGGTTGATAGGTCTAAAAACATTATGGCAGACTTTTTAGCAAACATTGCATTAAAGAGAGATGATGTTACATTAGGAGGGATCACAGAAGTAGAATTTAAAACTAGACCTACCATCCCTGATAATATACAGAATTGGCAAGTGTTTGATAGCGATGCTGATATAATCAATTTCTTACATTGTGCTGATTATTATGAAAATCAAGAAATTGATTTCAGTGCATTTGTGGAGGAACACAATGGGAAGGAAACCCTTTTTGGCCAAGAAGTGGTCCAACTAAAGACAAATAAGATACCCAAAGGACTTATTTCATTAGAAAAAACATTTGATGGCCATGACAGGTATAAAAAGAAAGACACACCAGTGGTACCTAGTAACCTTCAAGAAATCAATTTGGGGACACAAACAACTCCAAAAAATGTGTATATTGGAAGAAGTCTTGACCCAAAAATCAGAAGCAGACTTATCAACCTACTCAGGAAGTACAGGCATGTGTTTGCTTGGTCATATGATGACTTAAAAGCATATAGAGAGGATCTATTTCAACATGAGATACCACTGAAGCAAGATGCTAAACCTTTTAGACAGAAGCAGAGACTGATTAATCCTACACTAGCCCCTAAAATGTTAGAGGAACTTACAAAGTTAAGGGATGGAGCTATAATCAAACCTATTAGACACTCTTCCTGGGTTTCAAACTTAGTGCCTGTCAGGAAAAAGAATGGTGATATTAGACTGTATGTGGATTTCAGAAACTTGAATAAATCTTCCCTCAAAGATAATTATCCTCTTCCCAATATGGAGGTGATATTGCAGAAAGTTACTGGGTGTGAATTGCTATCCATGATGGATGGTTTCTCTAGCTACAATCAGGTAAAAGTTAAGGAGTCTGAACAATTTAAGATGGCATTCACCACTCCGTGGGGAACGTATGTGTATTTGAGAATGCCATTTGGATTAACTAATGCTGGAGCAACATTCCAGAGAGCGATGGATGTAGCTTTTGCCGAATTGATCAATAAGATTATGATAGTATATCAAGACGACTTGACAGCATATTCTAAGAAGGCCGAAGATCATTGCACACATTTAGAACAAGTATTTATCAAAGCCCTAGAATATGGGATATCATTGAACCCTAAAAAATGCCATTTTGCAGTAATAGAAGGAAAATTGCTTGGCCATATAGTCTCGAAAAAAGGAGTTAAAATAGATCTTGAAAGGGTAAAAGCAATTGATCAAGTCCCTATTCCAAAAAATGTAAAAGCTATACAATCATTCTTTGGTCAGATAAATTTTGTCAGAAGATTTATACCAAATTTCGTAGAGATTGTTTGTCCTATATCGAGAATGCTGAAGAAGAATTCAGAAATGAAATGGACAACAGAAACAGTGGAAGCATTTGGTAACATTAAGGAGGCCATCAAGCAAGCTCCAGTCTTAATATCCCCTGACTTCGGTAAACCTTTCCAACTTTTCTCATTTGCTTCCTATCATACAGTAGCAGCAGTGTTGTTACAGAAAAATAATGATGGACATGAACAGCCTATCTCTTTCTTTAGCAAGTCCCTTCAAAATGTAGAGTTGAAGTATGACATTATTGAAAAACAGGCATATGCATTAGTAAAAGCGGTAAAAAATTTTAGACCATATTTGGTAGGGGCTAAAATCATAGCATATGTTCCTAATGCTGCAGTGAAGGATGTACTGATCCAAACTAAGGTCACCGGTAGGAGATGTAGGTGGATCAATAGGATTCAGGAATTCAACATTGAAATCCAAATCAGTAAATTAGTCAGAGGACAGGGTCTTGCCAAATTGATGGCTGAAAGTAATCTAGAAGCTTCCCAGATATGTAATGTTGATGCAAGTACCAGCATTGAACACACTCCATGGTATACTGATATAGTATATTATCTAAAACATATGAAGTATCCTGAAGGATATGATGATAACAGAAGAAGGACACTCAAACTACAAGCTTCAAAATATGTACTCATTGGTGGGGATCTCTATTGGAAAAACAGACATGGGGTTCTACTATTATGCTTGGACGAATATCAATCAAAACATATTATGAAGGAGTTGCATGAAGGCATGTGTGGAGGTCATTTCTCAGCAAAGACCACAG
This sequence comes from Cunninghamia lanceolata, assembly GCA_027924645.1. NCBI lineage: Eukaryota > Viridiplantae > Streptophyta > Pinopsida > Cupressales > Cupressaceae > Cunninghamia > Cunninghamia lanceolata. Next base: position 230,928 of record BSBN01001277.1, on the reverse strand, counting down.
CACACAAGATCCTAAGGACAGGGTACTATTGGCCTAAAGTCTTTAATGATTCATATCAGTACACTAGAAAGTGTGAAGCATGCCAAAAGTTCTCAGGGAAGTTAAAATATCAGGGAGCACTACCCTTAAAACCTATGCAGGTTGAGGCTCCATTTTATCAGTGGGGTATTGATTTTATAGGTGAAATTTTAGAGAAATCGAGTGGGGGGCACCGATGGATTTTAGTGGCTACTGATTATTTTACAAAATGGGTGGAAGCAATCCCAACCAAACAGGCTACAAGTAAAATTGTGATTAATTTTCTAATGGATAACATTATATGCAGATTTGGTACTCCTGTAAGATTGATTACAGATGATGGGATGTGTTTTAGATCTGATGAATTCAAAGGTTTTTGCAGTACACATGGTATCACTGTTTCTTATGCTGCTCCATACCATCCACAGGCCAATGGACAAGCTGAATCAAGTAATAAGAGCCTGTTGAAAATCATAAAGAGAATGTTGGATAAAAATAAGAAGGCTTGGGATTCAAAATTAAGAATGGCAGTATGGGCTGACAGGATTACTATAAAAAGGGCAATTGGGAGATCCCCTTATGAATTGGTATATGGAACACAAGCAAGATTACCATTGGAAAATCTTATACCAGTATACAAATTTATCCTCCAGGAAGACTTGAATATCCCTGAACCAATGGAGGAAAGGTTGGAACAATTGGCAGAGCTTGATGAGACAAGAAGAATAGCTCAGAGACAGAATGTTAAACTACAATCACAGGTAAAATATCTCTTTGACAAGAAGGCCAAAGATAGGAAATTTGAAATAAATGATATGGTACTGATGTGGAATGCAAGATGTCAGGACAAAGGAAAACATGGAAAATTTGAAGCCCTGTGGTTGGGTCCTTTTGTTATCACTGGAAAAGGAGGTGATGATTCTTACTATGTACAGAATATGTCAGGAGAGGAGCAGGAATTGCCTGTACATGGGCAATACTTGAAACAGTTCTTTTCATAAACATGTACAAAGAGAATTGAGTGTTGCCAGTGCATGGACAACATTCAAATAATTCTCAAAATATCTTATTCCATGCACAGTAGTCTAGGCATCATTCCCGCTCCCCATCATTTGTTCCTTTCCTTTTCCCAGTTTCATAAAACCTCACCCCAAAATAATAAAATATGTGGTCTACTTCCCCAGGAGATCTGGATCCTTGTTATACTCACAGGGAGTATACATCCCAGACAAAGCCACTGTTAGCACAGTAAAAATTTGAAATTTTTACTATCTCCTTACCCCATCATATTTGAATAAATCCTGAAGAATATCCCAAAAAGACCATAATAAATTTTTTTTTTTTTTAATCTCACAAGGTGTCTATGGATGAGCAGTGCCAAATTTCATCAAAATCAATCCATCGGCAAGAGGATGTGTTGCTTACACCGATACATAAGGAATCATTTGAAAACAACCATCAGCGTGAAAATAGAGATCGGAAGAAGAATTATGGAAGTCACCGATTGAGTAAGTAATGCCGATGACATTATATCGGCAAGAAAGGCAAGTGGTCATACCGATCGGTATGACAAATATCTATCGGATAACTTTTTAAAAGTTGCCCTGACGGTATATATCATACCGATGAAGCATTTTGGTAGGAGTCTCACCGAACATCCTGTGGGGGTAATGAAGCAAATAATCATCGGCGAGAAATAAACTATCGGGATAGCAAACAAGTAAGCTTCTGATGATTAGAGTCTTAGCGATAAGAAAGCTTTCGGCGAGACTCACAGCAATACACATCTATCGGGATAACTCAGCATATCAGGATAAGGGAATTAGGTCTCACCGATTCACAAGTCATGGCGATCAAAAGGCATCGGCAACACTTCAACATACTCTGTCCAATGAAGGATATGAAAAGGGCCATCGGGGAGATGATTTGGATCGGGATATCTTGATTTAGCTATCCCGATAGTGTATGTCATTCCGATAAAGATAAAGTCCATATATGAAAATGACTATCGGCGAGACAATAAAGATCAGGAGAACATAAATTTATTACCCCGATAGTATTAATCATCCCGATAAGCAAATCATATCGGTGGGACTTGCTATATCGCAGAGAGATCTAAAATACTTGGCGATGAGAGAAGTCATGCCGATGGCTGCGCCCACTTAAAACATGACATTACATAGCGTCGGGAATACAATCAAGGGGTCACGCCGATTGACTATTCGCGCCATAAAAAATGTTGAGGTCGCCCAGACATTTCAAAAATCACGCCGATAAGCAGAGTTATGGCGATGTGACACTTCACAGCGATGAACATTGAATTGATCAGGTGATTAATACAAACGACTACGAAATTCATACGATCACTATAATTGCAAAAAACCGTCCGAGAGGAGAATATAGAGGAATTCTTAGGGCAAAAGTAGAGGCTTCCAATTCCAGCCACCGAACAACAGGTACACCTACACAAACCATTATATTGCCTGTATTTGAATTTCCTGCCAAAGCTTTAAAATGGAAACTCCAGGAAAGGGAAAAGGAAGAAAGTCACAAGGGGAAACCAGTAAGCCTAAAAAACCAAAAAACTGATCAAACCCTTGAAGAGAAAGTGAAAGATAGAAAATTAAATCAGGACCTAATTGATCAATTGCCTGGGTCAACTCCCAAGGCCAGGAGGTCTGCCCAACTCAGAGCAGAAGTAGAAAAATTGGAAGATAAACATAAACGCCTGGGAGATATCTGGACCCCAATTCGGGGGTATGAGCTTTTCAAATTTCACTATAATAGACGGTTTAGAAATGCTCCTGTGTCAAACCCATGGCACATGAATTTAGGCAAACTGGTTGTACCTAATGTATTCTTGAATGTAGAACTCCTTCAACTGCTAGCCAGACATTACAATTCAGGCCTGAAAGCTATCTGCAACCCCCAAGGAGAACCAATTGTACACCTGTCAAAAAATGCTATTTGTGAGGTGTATGATTTAGATGATTTGTGCACTGTCCCTATTGTTTATGAAGATTTGGATAAAGAGTATTGGAGAATGGATACAACTTACAATGGATGGAGGTTACCCATTCATAGGCCCAGGATTGAAGGAGAAGTGATACCCTTGACTGAGAATGATGGCCCTCCCTTTCATGTAGCCATTTTTGAACCATACATACAATATACTTACTATTCTGTAGGCCAAGTCCTTGGCTCAGAGGTCCCTGAGTTCATGACTATTCCTCTGATGGTCATAGCCTCTGATATTCAATGTCACAATGCCAGACAATTTGATTATGCCTGCTATGTTGCTACTAGAATAGACTCTGGTCTATCTGCAATAAAAAACAATGCTCCAGCATGCTCTTTTGAGCATTACTCGATGCTTATGCATATGGTGTTATACTATGGCCAGGAAGTAGGATTGTGACCAAGTGAGTTTCAAGTTGTTACTGCAGATAAGAAAGGGGAAAAGATACCTGTACAAATGTGGACCAGAATCTGGGACAGCAGGTATGCCAACTCCAGCTATGCTTAATTTGAAGAGCATTGTGTAAAAGTGCTGTATAGGTATCTCAACCACCCCTGTGAATATTCAATTTCAAATGAAATAAAAAGGTTCCTCAGACCTAAAGATTTTGGTGGTCCCCCTACTGTCACTCATAATTGGGGAGACTGGTACTGCTTTGAGGATGCCACTATGATCAGAGTTTATGGATTTGAGGATACTCCATTCATATTGCCTAAAACTGTCCCTGACAGACTTGCATATTTAGAAATAATTAGGCAAATGCATTGTTCGAATGTGATGCATCTAAGTTCATATGATAAATAATCATTCATGCCTAGCACTTTGTGTTTTGGTGATTTTACTGTGGTTTCAAAAGAAGGATACAATCTCATTTTGGATAAACTAATGCATTATAACATGGTGACTGCTGAGGTGAGGAAAGGGTTTGACCCTGAAGGTTTCATTGACTCTGCAAGAAGAAAACAAAATCTCAGTGGATACATGCACATACATTATCCACATGATGATGTCATTAGAAATTTGGAAGAGGCTGAAGTCGACTTGGTGGTAGAAAAATATAATAGAGATTTAAATGAAAAGAAAAAGTAGTTGGCGGAAGTTGAAGTGGTATCCTCTGAAGATGAAGAATTGACTGAACAAGAGCAGCCACAAGATAAAACAATAGAAATGTCTAAAAGAAAAATGCAACAATATCAGCCTCCAGTTGTGCTACATGAGGAGGAGGGGTCTGCTGATGAAGATCCACGACAAAAGGCTTATGATTCTTTCATTTCAGATGATACATTCATTCAGTCAAAGGAATTTAAATCATTCCTGTATAAATACAAAGGAAAAGAAATTAGAGAGTCAGTAGATGATGTTTCTGCTGATAATGAAAAACAGTTATTAGATATGTTGAAGCAAACAGTAGATAAAGAAATGCAGGACATGACACCTAGCAAGGGTAGACAGTTACTCAAAGATGCAGGGGTTATGATTTTTCCTGGTTTGGATTTAAATTCTGCTCTGGTTTTTGATAGCTTTTTGAATAATGCTAATGACAAGTATAAGCTTACTCCAGAAGGAGTTAATGAAGTATATATGGGGACTAGATACAATAATGATGAAAATTCTTTGATGATATGGGCGTTGTATCCTCCCCATAAGAAGACGGCCATCATAGACACTGAAAAAGCTTTTGGCCATGTTATGACTTTCAGAGCAGGTGAAACTGACCCTATAATTATTGCAGACATTGGTATCAATGTTGCAAAGTTAAATAAAGCACAAGCTCAGATGCTGATCAAAGAAAGAGATTCTTATAAACTGAATTGTGAGAGATTAACAAAAGAAAATGATTACTTGAAGGATGCTGTTAAGAGTACCTTTGGCCAATCCACAAAAAGAATAACTCAAGGTGAGAGCTCACAAGGTAGTCAAGTAATATCCCCTGATCAGGCTGCACAAATTTAGATAGTCGCATTTGTTACAGTACTGCAGAGCAGGTATGCAAATATGGTACGGTGGTTAAACCAGTTTTGGGATAACTACTCAAAAAATCATAAAGCAGTCAAAGAACATGAAAGGCTTGATAAGAGGATACATGAAAAGATGATTGAGTTACAAAACAGAAGTGCCACTGATGGTATAGATATCTCTGATGCAAGAGCATTGTTCAAACAGCACCAGAATTATTATGACAAACTTAAAGCTGATGCTAAAGAAGGGACTGATGCCTCAGGCGCAGGAGTGCCCTGGATATTCAAAGATAACGGAGAGGTGAAGAGCAAAGAAGAATGGACTATTGATTGTTAGGTTATATTGCACAAAGCCACAGGAGCTCTGAAAGATAAAGCCTCTGCATCTAAAGAAGCTTGCAAACAATTGGAGGAGATGGTTACTCTTGATGTAATTACCAGAAGCGCTATTGAGCTTACTGATTCTCACCGTGATCAAGAGTATCTAGATCATCTGGCTAAAGTTTATTTATGGCTGAATAGAGCCTAATTATGCTTATGTAATTGTTGTTAATACTTGTTAAGTTCCCAAGAGACTTATTGAAGAGTTGTATCTCTTCATAGAAATATCTATATAAGTTCAAACAATCGATGCTGAAAGGATCATCAACAGTAGAAGATATTCATATATACATAATACACAATGTCTCAAAGTGACTATGTTGCATATTTTATTTGAAGAAGAAGTTTGAAGTTCTCTGATTCAGTGTTTCTATCTTGGTATCAGTTGTTTGTTGAAAATATTCAATTGTGTGGCTGTCTCCATTTTTGCATTTCCTTGTTATTCAGATTAAGATATCAAGTATATAGTTAATCTGTCATTACACACTTGTTGTATCTGTGTGATTAATTTGGTTGGTGTCCATCTGAGGAATTAAACCCTTCTAATTTAGTCGCAGTAACCTGGAAGTAGTAAGTTGGGATTACTAAGTAGAGCCATATAATTAGGATTGCCATTCTGTCTCCAGAAAATATTATCTGTTAATCTTGCCCATTCATTTCATTTGGTTCCTTCACGTAAGGATTAAAATACCTTCTGGTGAATTATAAGATAATTGATTATAATGGTTGGATTGCTAAGAAGAGTTTGTCAATCACTTTCTTGCATGTTTATACAAGCTATAAACCAAACCTGTGCCAAGCAATTAGAATTATTACCATTAAGAAACTACTGGTCTAGGTCCTTCAAATTGACTCTGTTACCCAACAAGGCACTGGTCTCATTCAACCCATTATTTAAAACCTTTTACCTTGATATTGCTTATACAATTTCTGCCAATCATTTATTAAACATTATACATAGAATTAAGTAGTCAGATTCTTTTTCATCTATCTTACATCCTATGCCATTGTAGATAGATCTAGTTAGTCCACTCATCCACACTCATACTGCTTTAATATTTCAAGGTTCACCCACCTAGGTGTAGCAGGACCTAAAGTGTAGGAAAATCATCAAACCTTGAAGGTTGATTTCGTCAAGTTAGTTCAAAAACGTTGCAAATCCAAACATAGAGCCTGGCATCCTCTTAGGATTAGCAACTTGCATTTTTGAGACCTAACAGGCTGCAAAATATTCTAATCAATATCAATTAAATACTTTGGCTTTCTATGCAAAATTCTAGGTGGTGTTAAGAAAGGTAAATTCTTCTCAACATTAGGAATTTCATCAATATTTAAATGAGATGGGCTATATGGCATACCTTCGATCAGAGATGGAATAGATGACATACCTTGAGGTTGAGGTGGGAATGATGGCATACCTCCTTCCTCACATATGAGTGATGATGTACTCTCAACTTTAGATGCGGTAGATGGTGTCCCTCCATCTTAACTTGTGGTAGAAGATGTGTCTCCAATTGCGGTATTCAAATCTCTCATAGCATGAAGATTTTGCATTTATTCCCTTTGTGTCACCAATACCATATTCTTGTTGATGGCTAAGGTTCCTCTTCAATTGGCATGTCTTTCACAATCATGTCCAATTTCCTCTTCTCACGAAGTTCCCTCATAGCTACTGCTTTCTTTGCATTCTTAGCTTCTTTCTCTTCTTGTGTTGGTTTAATCATTCATTGTTTCCTCAGCATGATAGAGAATTTATATATAGCATGATAAAGAGACAAATATTAGTTCCTAAAAAATGAATATGGTTCCAAATTTTAGGTCTGCTACCCTCAAAATATTTATAGGTCTGCTGCCCTATAAATTGGTGCTAATTTTATGTCTATAAGATATTAACATTGCATGTGCATACTCAACTAAGTAGTAGATTTTATGGTAAAATTTTGGGTGGACAAAGAGCCCCATATAGCACCCTACAACCATCAAACCAATTCTTGGGTTGGAATATAGATATTCATTTAAGATATATACATCATTAATTTTATGCATCTTTGAAGGCCCTTATAAATTCCCCTTCCAAATTCATAGTCAAATTGTGACCATTTTTTTAATCTTCCAAGCCGTATAAATCAATTCCATTATGATGTTTTTGGGGCTCTTAGAATTGATAATGGTGAGTGTACTAATATTCCCTATGCAAACTTAACTTCTCATTTCAGCTTTAAGTTAGGGTGTGTAATGCAAGTATTGACATTAATTGTAAAGTGTGATATTTTCTAAAAAATAAGGCACTGAATTTTTTTATGGTGGTTTCAAATTGGTTAGTTGAGTAGTGGTTGTTGGGGGTGGTGCTTGTGGCTTATTATTAGGTGGATAGGTGTAATATCTCTTAAGTCTAATGAAGGTAGACCTCATGACTCTTTTAGGAAATGTGTAATGTCAAATAATAAACTATCTTTAATTTTTAATTGCTCCTCTCTAGTTGCCTTAAAGTTTGTCAAAGCTATCTAAGGAAGGGGTGTGGATGAGGAGTGCATTGAGACTTAAAGCATATATTAGAAGTGATTTTGTAGAAAATATAGCTACTTTCATATCTTTACTGAAATGGTGGTTAAGGCTTCTCAAGTTTATACTCCCAAGCCACTTTGACGGTATGTGTTCAACGCCACTAGAAAATATCATCACAAGTGAGAACTTGGTTTTGGTTGTATGGAAAATTTTTAGGTTTTTCTATTTCTTTGGTTGGTAGATATGTTTTTTTAATAGTTTTCAGATCATTATTAGATGTTCTATGGTTGTCTTGACTAGTTTATGTTGGAGAGGAGTGTATTGTAATCCCATTTTTTTACTTTTTGAATTTGAATAAAGGAACTCAGTTTTACAACTAGGATACTATGTTCCTATTGATCATTTTTATAAATTCATGTTTTGGATTGATGATATCTTTCATCAGAAGCTACAGGTCTATAGGTATAAAGAAGAAATTCAAAGTAATAGAAATTTACAACTATTTTGGAAGAAATTCAGAGATCAGGCTGCAAATTCCCTATTAGACATGTATGCAAATGTGGAAGCATAGACAAGGAACATGAACTATAAACACAAAATATATAAATCATACAAGTAATATAAACATGTATTCAATGAGGCATGATAAAGTAATTCAAATAGAATTAAGGAAAATGTAGCTTAGAACATGTGCAAAGACTTGGCATACCTAAAAAATAGAGATTCGAATGGAGAGAGTACCCAATTATGTAGTCTTTTTTCCTTCTTGCATTAAACTCCTCAACAATTTGAGTTTTTCACCACTTGCTTCCTTTTCAATGTTTAATTGAATAACACTCAAATAGAATTACTAACAACAATACAATTAACCAATGTATAATGTTAAATTCCTACAATTCAATCACAATTAACATTGCAACACTACAAAAATTGAAATTTGAATTGATATATATCAAATTCGATGTGAAAACTATGTCATTTTCTCCTTCTTAAGTTGGAAAATAAGAAAAAGGTGGTGGAAAGTTCATGCAAAAGTGGTAGAATGTTAAAAATGTGCACGTGCACTTCCCAACATCATGAAAAAGCTTTTTTTTGTCAGAACACGTGCATAACCAGAAGAAAATAGAGTATGTGGACCTAGATCACGGGTATCCTAGCCTTTTTACCATTTCAATAGCAAGAAAAAATGTGCTCGCATTATAACATGAGTGCATTATGGCTTGCTATACAAAACCCTAAACCCTAAACCCTAAACCCTAAACTCTTATCCCTAAACCCTATCCCTCAACCCTAATCCCTCAACCCTAAACCCTAATCTCTCAACACTAAACCCTAAACCCTAAACACTAAACCCTATCCCTAAAGCCTCAACCCTCAAGCCTTAAACCTCAAATCCTAAACCCTTAATCCTCAACATTATAGCTCAAACCCTAATCCATCAACACTAAACCTTAACCCTAAACCCTATCCCTAAATCCTCAACCCTCAACACTATACCTCAAAACTTAATCCCTCAACCCTAAACCCTGATCCCTTGACCCTAAACCCTAATCCCTTATCCCTAAACCCTAAAGCCTCAACCATCAACCCTTAAACCTTAAATCCTAAACCCTATCACTAAACCCTCAACACTATACCTTAAACCCTAATCCCTCAACCATAAAGCCTAATCCCTCAACCCTCAACCCTAAACCCTATCCCTAAAGCCTCAACCCTCAACCCTTAAACCTTAAATCCTAAACCATATCCCTAAACACTCAACCCTCAACACTATACCTCAAACCCTAATCCATCAACCCTAAACCCTATCCCTAAACCCTCAACCCTCAACACTATACCTTAAACCCTAATCCCTCAACCCTAAACCCTAATCCCTTATCCCTAAACCCTCAACACTATACCTCAAATCCTAATCTCTCAACCCTAAACCCTAATCCATCAACCCTAAACCCTATTCCTAAAGCCTCAATCCTCAACCCTTAAACCTTAAATCATAAACCCTATGCCTAAACCCTCAACCCTCAACACTATACCTTAAATCCTAATCCCTTATACCTAAACCCTAAACCCTATCCCTAAAGCCACAACCCTTAAGGTCCTTAAACCTTAAATCCTAAACCCTATCCCTAAACCCTCAACACTATACCTCAAACCCTAATCCCTCAACCCTAAACCCTAATCCCTTATCCCTAAACCCTAAACCCTATCCCTAAAGCCTCAAGACTCAACCCTTAAACCTTAAATCCTAAACCCTATCCCTAAACCCTAAACCATCAACCCTAAACACTATACCCTAAACCCCAATCCCTTAACCCTAAAACCTAATCCCTCAACGCTAAAACCTAATTCCTCGACCCTAAACCCTAAACCCTATTCCTAAAGCCTCAACCCTCAATCCTTAAACCTTAAATCATAAACCCTATGCCTAAACCCTCAACCCTCGACACTATACCTTAAACCCTAATCCCTTATCCCTAAACCCTCAACCCTCAACACTATACGTCAAACCCTAATCCCTCAACCCTAAACCCTAATCCATCAATCCTAGCCCTAAAGCCTCAACCCTTAACCCTTAAACCTTAAATCCTAAATCCTCAACCCTCAACACTATACGTCAAACCGTAATCCCTCAACCCTAAACCCTCAACCTTCAACACTATACCTCAAACCCTAATCCCTCAACCCTAAACCCTAATCCCTCAACCCTAAACTCTAACGCCTTATCCCTAAACCTTGAACCCTATCCCTAAAGCCTCAACCCTCAACCCTTAAACCTTAAATCCTAAACCCTATCCCTAAACCCTCAATCCTCCACACTATACCTTAAACCCTAATCCCTCAACCTTAAACCCTAAAACCTATCCCTAAAGCCTCAATCCTCAACCCTTGACACTATACCTTAAACCCTAATCCCTTATCCCTAAACCCTAAACCCTATCCCTAAAGCCTCAACCCTTAAGGTCCTTAAACCTTAAATCCTAAACCCTATCCCTAAACACTCAACCCTCAACACTATACCTCAAACCCTAATCCCTCAACCCTAAACCCTAATCCCTCAACCCTAAACCCTATCCCTAAATCCTCAACCCTCAACCCTTAAACCTTAAATCCTAAACCCTCAACCCTCAACACTATACCCTAAACCCTAATCCCTCAACCCTAAACCCTAATCGATTATCCCTAAACCATAAACCCTATCCCTAAAGCCTCAACCCTTAACCCTTAAACATTAAATCTTAAACCTTATGCCTAAACCCTCAACCATCAACACTATACTTTAAACCCTAATCCCTTATCCCTAAACCCTAAACCCTATCCCTAAAGCTTCAACCCTCGAACCTTACACCTTAAATCCTAAACCCTATTCCTAAACCATCAACCCTTGACACTATACCTTAAACCCTAATCCCTTATCCCTCAACCCTCAACCCTTAAACCTTAAATCCTAAACCTTGTCCCTAAACCCTCAACCCTTGACACTATACCTTAAACTGTAATCTCTTATCCCTAAACCCTAAACCCTATCCATAAAGCCTCAACCCTCAACCCTTAGACCTTAAATCCTAAACCCTATTCCTAAACCCTCAACCCTAGACACTATACCTTAAACCCTAATCTATTATCCATAAACCCTAAACCCTATCCCTAAAGCCTCAACCCTTAACCCTTAAACCTTAAATCCTAAACCCTATCCTTAAACCCTCAACCCTCAACACTATACCTTAAACCCTAATCCCTCAACCCTAAAGCTTTAAACCATCAACCCTTATCCACCCCTCTCCTCCCCTATCTGCCTCACCCCATCTCTCCCCTATCTCTCAACCCTTAGCCATCTAGGTGTCTCACTTATCCCTAAAGCCTTAACTCTCAACCCTTAAAGCTTAAGTCCTAAACCCTATCCCTAATCCCTCAACCCACGACACTATACCTGAAATTGTAATCCCTTATCCCTAAACCCTAAACCCTATCCCTAAAGCCTCAACCCTCAACACTTAAACCTTAAATCCTAAACCCTATCTCTAAACCCTCAACCCTCGACACTATACCTTAAACCCTAATCCCTCAACCCTTAAACCCTTAATACCTCAACCCTTAAACCCTCAACCCTTAAAACCTAAACCCTTGACCTTTAAACCCTAAATCCTTAAACCCTCAACCATTATCCACCCCTCTCCTCCCCTATCTACCTCACCTCCATCTCTCCCCTATCTCTCTCACCTCTTTCTCCCTAGGTTGTAGGTCTCTCACTTGTATATATCTCACGGCTCTCTAGATATTTCCCTTCCTCTCCACCTCTCTCCCTCCTTACCCATCTTTCCCTCAAGTTGTCAACTTCACTCTCTCATTTTATTACATCTCTCCCCTCACCTCTCTATCTCTGACCTTTGTCTCCCCCTCACCTCTCTATCTCTCGCCTCTCTATGTCTCTCAGTCACTTCTTTTTTGCCTCTCCATCCATCCTTAGCCATCTAGGTCTCTCACTTAACCCTAAACCCTAAACCTCATCCTAAAGCCTCAACCTCAACCCTTAAACCTTAAATCCTAAACCCTATCCCCAAACCCTCAACCCTCAACACTATACCTTAAACCATAATCCCTTTAGCCTTAACCCTAAACCCTATCCCTAAATCCTTAACCCTCAACCCTTAAACCTTAAACCCTAAACCCTCTACCCTCGACACTATACCTTAAACCCTAATCCCTTAACCCTCAGCCTTAAAGCCTCAACCTTCAATCCTTAAACCTTCAACCCTAAACCCTATCCCTAATCCCTCTACCCCTAACATTGTGCCTTAAACCGTAATCCCTCAACCCTTAAACCCTTAATCCCTCAAACCTTAAACCCTTAAACCCTAAACACTTAACCCCTTGATATCCTTCAACCCTATACCCTGTACACTTAACCTTGGACACTCAACCTTGAACATTATCCCTCAACCTTCAAACTTCTACCCTATACCCTATACCCTCAACCCTATACTTATGCCCTAAACCCTCAACTCTCATCCATATGCCTTATACCCTCAACCTTAAACCTTAAACTCTATATCTTAGACAATCAACCTTGAACATTATCCCTCAACTATAAACTCTCAACCCTCTACCCTATACCCTCAACCATATACTTAAGCCCTAATCCCTCAATCCTCAACCCTATACCTTAAACCCTAAAGCCTACACCTGCAAACCCTCAATCCTATACCCTATAACCTCACCCTTATACCCTAAACCTTGACTATTGTGCCTCAACCCTATACTTAAAACCTAAACCATACACTCTCAACCCAAGTCACCCTATGCCTTATATACCCTCAATCCATATCGTTAACCCTAAACCCAATATCCTAAACCCTAATCCCCATGCCTTACACACTTAATCTTATACACTCAACAAGATGAATATTATCCCTCAACTATAACCCTCAACCCACTACTCTCTACCCTATACCTATTACTTAAGCCCTAATCCCTCAACCCTCAACCCTATACCTTAAACCCTAAACCTAAAAAACTCAACCCTCAACCCTAAAACCTATACAGGCTCAGATCCTTATATACCCTAAACCCAAAACCCTTACATACATACATACATACTTTTGATGTATAAAATTGTGTAGTTTCTAACACCAACGTGGGAAGTTTCAAGAATGTGGAACTTGCTACTTGAAATGACCTCCATATTTTGAAGAAGCTAGCTCTTCTGTATTTCAATTAGGTTTTGAGCAAAGGGAAAGAAGTTAACAGGATTACAAATAGAATTAAGCAAATCTAACTATGGCGATGTGCCTGAGTAAAAGTATCCCTTCAATTTAAGCATAGTGAAACTATCCTCAAGATACAGTTATATTAAAGAGAAAATATTGCATGATTAACATAAATAGATAGAATGAATATTATCAAAGGCTCACAACCAGACACTTTGTAATGACACAGATAATATCAACCAAGGCATAGAATAAAGTTCTTCTTATTAATCTTCTAGTAACATAAAAGGCACAGATAAATTAACTTTCTTATCAAGAACAACAAAATAAAGGCAAAATGACATAAACTGGTCACAACAAAGTTCTTGACTTCTCTTCTGACTAAAACTTATCAAAGATCCTTGAATCTATATGAATGAATTTATATGTGTGTCTCTTGATCTATTATAAATACTACATATTTATAATCATAGATTTGACCCAAGATTTTCTATAACAATTGAATCCTCAACGACCGAACGGAACTGAAGATCACTAGAAGTTCCTGGCGGTTACGATCCTCCAAATCTACAACGTCTATCCCTCCTTCACGCTCATTTGCTTGGGAAAACTATATGTGGCACACCTCCTTCATTGAGACATAGACACATGGCGAGATCTGCACACATATAACTGAAAAGAAATATGACAGATGGTAATGTCTGTATCAAACCCAGAAACTCCTTTGTCTTTATAAAATCAACAAGAAAATGACACTTGTCGCATTTCGCAGCTTCAAAACATGATACGTGTCTTCTCTCGCAGAGCCTTTAAAACCTGTCTTTATGCTCGGGCAACCTTCTTTTTGACATCTATCAGAACTCGCTTTACTCATAAAATGAGACACAATAATGATGGGACCCACAACCTTGGCACTCACTACCCTCAAAGGGAGAAAATTAGGACAGATGGCAACCTTTGTACGCACACACTAGCTAACACATGGCAACTTCCATAACACTGCTGAAACAAATAAAACTTTTGAAAGGTCCCCATAGAAGCTGACACTTGGCACAACCTACACAAAACATTAGAAGCAAAAAGTTTCTAGCTACAAGAGTTATGAATAAAGCAACTCCTTCTTTGCGACCACCACATGGCATCCTCTGCAAGCTTGAAACTTGAAACATTACTGTGGCCAACCATTCTTTATACCAGCATCAACATGATACAGAAAGAAACATGCAACATCACCCGCAAAAAACTTAAAAGACACATGGCGCCCTCTGCACAAAATGTAGAAGCTTTTGAGACTACCTCCGCAAGTGACACATGGTGACACCCGCAGCATTGCTGAAACAAAATAAACTATTGAAACTATCTGCTATGTGGCGCACTCCGCATACAACTTAATATTTGAAACATTGTTGTGGCTTTGACTGTGGCTTGGACACTTGGTGGATTCTGCACAAAATATTAGAAACCCACACAACAACATTTGAAACTCACACAGAAACATAATAAGACCCACAGACTAAGCCGCAACTGAAACAAAATGTAGAGTTTTTGACACTCTACAGTTCTTGGTGACCATCAGGACTTCTGAGCCTACTCTGAAAGAACCTAAAAATGACAAAAAGATATGTATTGAAAATACAACTTTGAATCATAAATTTTACAACGTTGTTTGATAAATAGACCATTCTGAATATGAGAGCCCCTGTCTACTCTACAAATCTTGAAAAGCAAAATCAAGATTAATTATATCTTTATGAGAAAAAGTTTACAAAATTTGTACCATATCCTTTAATTGAAATTCTAGCTGGGCCATAGGGATCAACACAGTTTCAACTTCCTTTACTGTTGATGAATCACTTAAACCCTAGAAAATTGTCTGATCTTTTTGCTTAGTCAAAAGAAGGGCCTTGATGTCATCAATCATCAATACTGTGTTACTATCTGGGAATGGTGAAGGAAGCCCCAGTTGCACCAAATCCTCTATATGTTTCTTCATATTTTTCACTCCTTTCACTGTATCCAAGAGCTCCTGACAATTTGTGGCCGTAGAGTTACAACTCAAAACCTCATTGACCTTCTTAGCAGCAACCATTCTATCATTGATACCTGCTGCTGATAATGTCTCATCTGTTGTGTCATACAACTTCTTCAATAAAAGTTGAGAGTCAGAAACCCTCAATGAAATAGTGGACAAGGTGGCCTGTACTGAAGTTTCTACTTTCTCATACAGTTGCTGAGCATTTAACAGAAAAGTTAAAGATGGCTTTAGCTGGATAATCTCTTCAGAGATTCTCTTCCATACTGAAACATGTAGTTCTTTTACCAAATTAAGAACTCCAACATTTTGTGGCCTATTAGCCAGCTCAATTTTCAGCTACTTTGTTCTTTGTTGCTCAGCCATGAGTTGTGCCTGAACTGCACTACTGGCATTTTTCTCATTTAATAACTTCTACTGCAAGTGTGTGGCCTCTTGCAATTTATCCTGATACTTCTTCTCTAAAGTGGCTTTCTCCTGTCTCAAAATAGTTACTGCATCTTTTTCTTGTGCTAGATCAGACATAAGAGAAGCAATTTGGGCCTGTATAGCCTGATGTATCTGCAAAGAAACAATATTCTGCAACTGTTTGTTCAGATTATCAATCTCATTTTTTTTAGATTGAATCTCCCCAGCAAGATTGCTGCTATTTAATTTCTCTTGGGCCAAATCATTTTCTACTTTTTGCAACTTCTTGGATACTTTCAAATAGTCTGTTGCTACAGCAGTTGTAGTTTCATTTAGTAGCTCAACCCTATCCTATGGCCTAAAGAGAGACATATCCATGGCCACAACATTCATAGCATAATTCTGGGGCTGCATCTATTCATTTGGTTTCACCACATTTGGAGACAAATGTGTAGCTGTCAATGATTGTTGAATAGGATCATAAAGTGACCTCATGTGTGCCACAATAGGGCTCTTATTTTCCTTTTTCCTCTTTTTATCCATCCCAGCCTCTCTAGCCCTTTTTGTTGTGTCTACTTGAGCTTGGAATGTAGGAGGGGATGCAATGTAACCTCCAACAAAGGGGTGACCTTGAGGCAGGCCATAGGGAATAGCTAATAATTGCTGGCTAGGAGAAACCTGAGGAGGGGTACATTTAGGCACAGATGGAGAAAATGATGGCAATGTAATGGCTTGTGAGGACATGGCCTGAGTACTGGCAGTTGTGGAAAGGGTTGATGTAAGCATAGTAGAAGTGGCAGGGGTTATGAATGCCTAGCTACTTGGGGTTACCACTCTTATAGTAGAAGAAAGAGATATAGGAGAGAAGGGAGAAGAAGCACTTACTTGAGCAATAGAAGAGGTGACTGGCAGTTGTTGCTGCTGTGGTTCTATTTCTTCTTCCTCCTCCTCTTATAGGTACAACCTCCTATGTTTCTTAGGCCTCTCTCCTATTTCCTCTGTTTCTTCCTCTTCAATAGTTGCCACCACTAGTGGTTGCAAAGGAACAATTCTGGAACCCCCAGATGCCGAAGATGTTTGAATCCCTATAATGGGTGATGACACAACACCTTTTTGTTTCTCCAAGGTGCTAAGGGATTGGGACCATGAAGATGTAGAGTAGCAGATGATGCCTGTCCTGTTTCTTGCATTATTTGGGCTGACTTTGATTCTTCTTCTACCTCCTCACCCTTCCTTTGAATTCTACTTGTGTCTGGACTTGAGACTGGGGAGGGATGCCACTCATCCCATTCCCATCTTTCATCACTTTCAACATTCCAAAATGAATGTGAAAACTCTGAAATCTCTTGCCTATATTTCTAATAGGCTTCAATCTTTTATGCTCTCCATTCTTGGGCTTTTAATGCTTTCCTCAGACCAACAGTCAATTTCAACTTAGGGTTATATTCCTTCTCTTTTACATAGGTTTCCCATGGCCTAGGCCCCTCCTAGGAAAATCAGTTAATTCCACATACAGATCTGGGTTATCCTCTTTCAGATTCCTCCTGTCCTCCTAGAATGGATGACCCTCATGTACCATCTTGGCATGAACCTTATTATTTATTATCTAGGAGGCTAGAAAACTATCTGGGTCATATTTCCATTTCTCCTCTATGATGAGGAAACCCAGGGCAGCTAACTTCTTTAACAAGAGGTTCTTTGCACCTCTAACTTCAAGTGTCATGTTTTCTCTGGCCCATGGGACATCATACATTTTCTTCTTTCTTTTCTTGTGGCCAAAGTCATTATCAACGATAGATACTTGTCGGGTCATCTCTAAGAATACGACCCTAGGGGTCAATACTTTAGGCAATAGCATAGGTTCCCCACTAAAACCTTGGACTTTGATTATTGTATTGTGTGCCCCAAAGAAGTAGTCACAGGGAATTGGGCAATTGGTTATAAAACCCCTTATACTCTATGTCATCCTATGTTCTACAGGGTCAGGGCTTAACTGGAAAAAAGTAGGGGTGAAAAAATGTTCCCAAAACTCATAGGGGTTAGATATTTTAGATAACACATGTGTCCATGTGAACATAGGGATGGTTTTATTATGACCAAAATTTGGATCATACATATTTAAATGCATATACTATGCAAAAAAACCAAAGTTCTGATACAACATAAGATGGAACAGGAAAGTGGAATACCTAAATACTCGCTTTGACTTGAAATTAGTGAGCTGATCAATCACGGAGGCAGCAATTTGTTTCAAGAAATCCAGCCAGTACTCTTGTGATTTATCCACAATTTTCATTCTGAAAATGATTGCCAACTACCAGTCATGGACTGTGTTATCCTCTTTCATTCCAAAAATGAAAGCTATCATTGAAAGTTCCTCCTGAACATTTTGACTAAATTGTGTCTGCCCAGTGGGTAGTGTGGGCATCAGAGTATTATCCTCTCCCAACTGCATCTCTGAATTCAGGAATTTTAATTTGTTATGTATATTTACCCATGTGTTTTGCATTTTGGCAACAGTTGGAAATGTGGCTATTCTATCATACTGCAGGGCCATCATGTCCCTTATGGCCTTGGGTATAATATGCACTACGAAAGGGCCCTATTGGATAGTATTTGATGGTGCATGAAATAGTTCTGCACATAACTCAATTAGCTTCAGACAAGGGTGGACATTTGGGACCAGGAACTGTGCCAACTGAGAGGTCCATATTCTAATACCAAAAGTCTCAAACTGCCTGATGTTTGCCTAGAGAATGCACCTTTGATGTGCCCCCTCTCGGAGACTCTTGGTGTTCTTTTGAAGGGGCATGTCATATATGCCATCTGCATAATCCTTCTCTTGTTCCAGGTCAACAGATAACCCTACTTCAGGAACCCTTGTTCTTGGATAAGCTTTCCTTGGTTGCGCGGGTGCCGAAGCATATGATTTGTTGTTCAACAGTTTGTCCATTGACTTAAAAATTCCAAGTCCCTCTTGTGGTGACTATGTCTTAGACATATCTGTATCTTTGTGAGAAGAATGTGGGAAACTTTGACACAGAAAAGAATGACACTATTTTATCAGAGTGATATTTGGCTGAAAGGGACTTGCTAGGGATAGAGTTCGGATGCAATAGTGATGCAGAGCAGAAAGATAGAAGCAAATGATGGTTACACTTAGGACTTAAAACCTAGCTCATTGGGATTTATGGAGATAATAAATGACACATCCCATCTTATTAATGGCATTAATGCTGAGAAACAACTAGTGTATCTTTTTGAAATCCGCATGGAATGGAGTGTCAGATATGCTACGAGAGTGGCTATCTTTCTAAAAAAGTGTGTACTTCTAGGGAATTTTAGGGGTTGCCAAACAACCTTAATAAATGCTAGACTAAAAGAGAAGGGGCTTTGTGCTACTAACACGTGTTCACCAAACACTTATTTGAAAGGGAAAGCAGGAAAATAGAAAAGTGAGAAAAGGAAACAAAACTAACTAACTATGATACATGATGAGCCCCTTCTCAATTAAAATGTTTCAGAAATATCCTATTTACCAAAATCTCTTCAAGTTCTCCATTCATGGTCTCTAGCTCAAATGAATTTTGTTGCTTGCAGGAACAAATTTTATAAGGACCTATCCACAATGATTTGAATTTGCTATGTCGACTTGGCTTGACATCTTTTTCATCCCATTTCAATACCAGAGAGCCAACCTCAAAATTAGGATTTGAAGCTTTCTTATCAAACCAGTCCTTAACCATTTTCTGATGTTTCATTAGTGACTCATGTGCCTTTTCTCTTTTCTCTTGAACTTCCAACAGCTCAGCAAGTATGAATTGCATGGGGTCATTCTCTTTAATTTCTATCTGTTTTAACAATTGCAAAGCATGGATCTCTAAGCTTAGTGGCATTACTGCAAGTTTACCATAAACCAATTCATAGGGAGACATTTTAGTCACTTTCTTTGGCATGATCCTATTAGCCCACAGTGTTGTATTAAGTAACTTATGCCACTCTCTATGATAATTGGTTCCTATCCTTTTTATGAGTCTGATAATGTTTTTGTTAGTGGATTCTGCCAGACCGTTACCTTGAGGGTAATAATTTGAAGAAGTCTTTAAATAAATCCCATTCCTTAATGCAAACTCAGATAATTTGGCTCCCAAAAATGCTTTAGCATTATCTGATATGATGGTACAAGGAGGACCAAACTGAGTAGTTATGCCTTCTAGAAATTCTAATATGACCTTTTATGTTGCCTCTTTGAGTGGTACTGCTTCACTCCACCTGGTAAAGTAATCTGTTGTTGTGAGAATCCATTTGTGTCCCATATTTGACATTGGATTGATCATACCAATAAAATCCAAACCCCATTGAGAAAAGGGTTCATCCACAACTATGGGACTTAGAGGCATTGCTACATTTCTCCTTTTGCCAGTATAAAACTGACAAGCCTGACATTCCTTAACCAGTTGATGGTAATCTATAAACAAAGTGGGATAGAAATATCCTACTTGTGTTACTTTGATTGCAGTGGTCCTTGCTAAAAAATGTCCACCTGAGGCTCCATGGTGTAATTCATGTAGTATTCTTTAAGCTTCATCCTTCTCTATACATCTTAAGAGTATACCATCAACATTCCTTCTAAATAAAATATGATCAATTAGTACAAAATGGGTCCCTTGCTGCCTATAGTACCTTCTCTTGTCATGGGAGAGCTCATTTGGGAAAATCCCATACTTCATAAACTGTATCCTATTTTTGACCCAAGAGTCTTGGTCAACCTCTTGGAGTTTCAATACATTTTCACTTTCTGTTTCTTCAGTCACTGTTCTTTCCATGTCTTGAGTCATATATTGGCACAATCCTTTGCCTCTGAATAACTTAGTGGGTCTTACTTCTACATCATATTCTAGAATCTTTGTGATCCAATTGGCTCTTTTCTCAGTGATCTCGCCTTCCATAATATATTCTCTTACACTGGAGTGAGCCACTAATATCAGAATCTTATTTCCTGTTACCAAATGTCTAAATTTTTTAAGGGCTTTTACCATGGCATATGCTTTCTTCTCTACAAAATTATATCGAGACTCATATTTCTTGAGAGTTCTGGAGAAAAAAGCTATTGGATGCTCTCCTTCCTATTGATCATCTTTCTGAGTTAGAACAACAACACTGAATTCTCCCCCATACACATACATTATAAAAGCCTTAGAAAAATCTAGGTTCGTGAGTACCGAGGTTGTTGAAATGGCTCTCTTGACTTCTTCAAAAGCCTGTCTTCCTTCCATGGTCCATTTGAAAACTAGATCTTTTTTAAGCAACAGTGTCATTGGTCTAATTAGACCTGCAAAATCAAATATGAATCGGCTAACAAAGTTGATTTTTCCTAGAAAGGATTGAATTGCTTTCTTGTTAACTGGTAGAGATAGGTTCATTATGGCTGTGACCCTTTCTAGATCAATAGACACCCCTTCCTTTGACACTATATGCCCTAGAAGTTTACCCTGAGGTACAACAAAGATATATTTCTTGGGATTCAGATATATTCCAAACTCTTGACATTTCTTTAAAATAACCTCTAAATGGTCAAAGTGATTTCTGGCATTCTTAGAAAAGATAGTGAGGTCATCTAGATAGATCAAAATAATCTTATTTATAAGTTCTCCGAATGCTACATCCATTGCACACTGAAAAGTAGCCCTAGCATTTGAAAGGCCAAAAAACTTTTTAACATATGCAAATGTTCCCCACTTTGTAGTGAATGCAGTCTTATGCTAATCTTCATCTGCTAACCAAATCTGATTGTATCCTGAAAAACCATCTAGCAAGGAAAACCTTTTTGACCCAGCCACAGTCTGTAAAATCTGTTCCATAGAAGGCAGTGGATAGTGATCTTTCAAGATCTCTATTCAAATCCCTGAAATCTACACAAAGTCTTATGTCACCATTATTCTTTCTTACATGCACTAGGTTTGATATCTAGGTTGAATGCTTAATTGGAAAAATGATCTTTGATTCCAGGAGCTTCTACAGCTCATCCACCATTAAAGGTTCAATTCTAGGATTCACTGGCCTTTGCTTCTGTCGGACTGGTTTAGACCCTTCAGTAAGCTCTATGGTGTGTTGGATGATATCTCTATTATAGCCATGGAGGTCCTCATAGGTCCAAGCAATCACCCTATCATATTTATCACATAAAGCAATCAACCTTTCATTTTCCTCTTAGGTTGTAGAATTACCAATTTTCAACTTTCTTCCTTCACTGACTTGAATCTCAGAATAATCTTCCTTATTTGCCTGAAACCTCCTCTTCTTTAGGCTTGCATCTTTTGGATCAAAAAAGTTTTCTAGAGTAATCATCCCTTTAGGGAGTTTATTTGATTTTAGCTAGATAATTTGGTCACCATATGCTTCCTCAATTTTGGGATGTAATTGATCAGCAAATTCACCTGATTGTTGTAAGAATGCAAGTACTTGAAGGTCATTGTCAAAAACTTGCCAATTTTGGTCATTGTCTGGAATTGTTGGTCTCACTATAACCTTAATAGACTCATTATTGACTAATAGATCACTTGCTAGGTCAAACTATGAACCAGTTTGTGCCATTCTATCTACTTCAGAATTTTGGGCTCTGGGAACTACCTCAGTATTGAAAGACTCAAAACCATCTATTAGGTTCCAAATCCTGTGCTGATAGGATCTCATTCTTATATTTTTGGCTACTGCTTTCTCTCTGATTTGTTTTACTACTATTTCTGAGTCTCCTTTTACTATCAAATTCTTTATTTCCATTTTCTTTTCCAACATGAGCCCATGCACCAAAGATTCATATTCAGCATCATTATTGGTACAGGCGAACTGAAAGTAAATGGCTCTTAGAATTTTCTCACCATTCAAGGAAGTAAGGCAAATTCCTACTCCAGCACCATTTTTACTCCTAGCCCCATCAAAATTTAGGGTCCAGATTTCTAAGTTTCTTTCAGCCTTTCCACTTTATGATATTTCTTTCCTTATAATATTAGGGATTTCTTGGTCTTCTTCAAAAATGACATAAGTGCCTAGACCAGTAGAGTCATAGTTTCCATAGGGATCACTCTACATCATGGTCAATAGATGATTGTTCTCTTCTTCCTGATGGTCATGTTCAGTCCAGTTACCTAATTCTTCAACAAAGATTCTCTCCTCTTTATTTAGCATGGCATTGGATGCTTCTAATTTTTAGGTTGGTTCTTTTGTGATATAGTCTTTGGATAATGGCTCAGACAATATTTTCATCTTTATCCCATATTTGGTTCTCAAGATGAGGTGTGACCAATCTAGTGACATATAACCTTATATTTTGGCTGTGAAATCTCTGAACAAGCATAAACCAAATACAGGGGGAATATCTATGACTACCACATCTTGATTGACAATTATATTGGGGCAAGTATATAATTGTAATGGAAGTTGTTTGATTTTTCCTATTGTTTGAACAAATTTCCCATCCAACTGCATGACCCCTCTTGTAAGTGGTTCATACTTTATCTTTAAAGCATCTGCTATCTGTTTTGGCATTACTATAGTACTGGCCCCAGAATCTATCATTGCATTATGCAGCAATTTTTTTCCCAACTATTAGAGTCAAATAAAAGGGATCTAGTTTAGATTTACCTACCTTAGGTGCATTGTTCAATAGAGCTATTGTTTGTAGAGGTACAATATCTTTGGGTTGGAGTTTCCCTTTATCAATAGTTCCTCCTTTAGCACCAGTGTGTTTAGAGGCTTCTTGACCTTGCAGAGCTTCCTGTAACAGTGTCTTTTGGTCGGGAATAGCTAACATATCCTAGATTGATACATGTGCTGGAGTTCTTTTCAGCTAGTCCACCACATTTACAGGTCCTAATGCTTGGGTCCTTGAATAATAAGGGTACCTTGTCTTTTCTAGAACCTGTCCCGAAGCTACTTGATTCTGCACAGGCTGAGGCATGTCTTGCCTAGAGACTGAATTGTGATGATTTTGAAATGGAGGAGTTCTGATGATTTCATTATTAGTGACTTTAGGCTGCTCCATCACCATCCTCTTTGATCTGGTATAATAGTCTGATTGTACCAATGGTTTCTTTGAAATGGATGCCTCATTCAAGAACACTGAATCTTCCTCTTCAATCCATGAAAATGAGGCATGTTCGGGGGCTATTTCCTCTTCTTGTTGTATGGACATCCCTTGCATTTGGGCCACCATTACTACATTTTGAACACCAGGGGACTAATATGGTGGAGTGTTAGAAGTTGAGAATTATCCTTCTAACCCTCTCTATTCTGCTATCTTTTGCTACAAATTACCTCTGGGATAGTCTCTGGGCATTGTTGTAGGGAAAGCACCAAGCATTTGTGTCATCTGCTAAGTTATTTTGCCCTGGAACTATTTCCCTATTGGGATTGTGAGGAACAGTTTGTAAAGGTGTAGGGACTGAAACCAACTGGTTTGAAGGCTAAGGATTAGTTTGCCTTTGAGGGCCTTGATATTGATTTGGCTGAAAGGGAGGTCTATTTCCTTGGAAACCCTGATAAGGGGGCTTTGGATAGGGATTTTGTTGTCTATTTAGATTAATTATCTCATTTGAGAAGGTCCTTAGAATGTTCTTGACATCATCCATTTCAAATGGTTGAGCAGAGGTGGTTGCCCTAGCAGGTTGTTGAGGTACTGGAAGTGAATACATGGACACAGGTGGAGCTGTAAGGTTATGAGCTTCTTGTGGCAAAGGTAGGGTAATTTTTGGGAACATGGGCATAGAAGGCCTTGGAGGCAATTTTCCAACATCTATCAAGTTATTTTCAGCCTTGACTTCCAACTCATATGCTTCTGGTAGTGTCTGACCTCCAAGAGACTGAATCATCACTGATATATCAAAGTTAAAAGCTTTGAGATAAAACACAATAGCCGTACCTGATAATGGTCTTGCTGTAGCAGGAATTCTATCCCAGATCTTTTGAAAACTTGAGTTGAAATCGGTCATGGCTTCTTGTGGTGCCCTTCTGATAGTGATCAATTGTTGCAGTAGGGAAGATTTATCACCTTTCTCTTTAAATCTTGCAAAGAAAGTGTCACCAAGCTGATCCCATGTAGATATTGTATTTGGAGTGAGAGATCTATACCAGTCCAGAGCCTTTCCTTTGAAAGAAGCTGCAAGCAGTCTTATTGCACATTCTGTTGAGTAATAACATGTACTGCACACACATCAGATACATCTTGCAAATGCTCCGCAGGTGTCTTGAAATCTTCTCCACTGAACTTAGGTAGAGCCTTTAGAGCATTGGCTAGAATAGGATTCCAAGTTGCTGGTGGTACTGGGAGGATGAGAGGACTACCAGTATTCCAATTTGCATAGTTTCTTGGAGGTATAGGTGCTCCCATATTTATTCTTTGTGCTACTACAACCTAATTCACTCTTCTCCTTGGAGTAGCTACTAATGGTGGTAAAAGAATGCCCAGATTAGCAACAGACTGAGCTCTTGTTGTAGGTCCACAGCTCTGGCTCCTTGTTACTCTCTGGCTCATACGATCTTTACAGAAACTTCAGGAAAGGTCCCACCGAGCATGCCAAAATTGTTGATGTATAAAATTGCGCAATTTCTAACACCAACATGGGAAGTTTCAAGAATGTGGAACTTGCTACTTGAAATGACCTCTAGATTTTAAAGAAGCTGGCTCTTCTCTATTTCAATTGGGTTTTGAGCAAAGGGAAAGAAGTTAATAGGATTACAGATACAATTAAGCAAATCTAGCTATGGCGATGCACCTGATTAAAAGTATCCCTTCAATTTAAGCACAGTGAAACTATCCTCAAGATACAGTTATATTAAAGAGCAAATACTGCATGATTAACATAAATAGATATAATGAATATTATCAAAGGCTCACAACCAGACACATTGCAATGACATAGATAATATCAACCAAGGCACAGAACATAGTTCTTCTTATTTATCTTCCAGCAACATAAAAGGCACAGATACATTAACTTTCTTATCAAGAATAACAAAATAAAGGCAAGATGACATAAACTGGTCACAACAAAGCTCTTGACTTCTCTTCTGACTAAAACTTATCAAAGATCCTTGAATCTATATGCATGAATGTATATGTGTGTCTCTCGATCTATTACAAATACTTCATATTTATAATCATAGATCTGACCCAAGATTGTTTATAACAACTGAATCCTCAATGGCCCAATGGAACTGAAGATCACTGGAAGTTCCTGGCAGTTACGATCCTCTGAATTTGCAATAGCCGTCCCTCCTTCACGCTCATTGGCTAGGGTAAAATATATATGGCACACCTCCTTCATTGAGCACAGACACATGGTGAGATCCGCATGCATATAACTGAAAAGAGGTATGATAGATGGGAACATCCACATCAAACCCAGAAACTCCTTTGTCTTTATAAAATCAACAAGAAAATGACACTTGTTGCATTCCGCAGCCTTCAAAACATGATACGTGTCTTCTCCCGCAGAGCCTTTGAAACTTGTGTCTTTATGCTTAGGCGACCTTCTTTTATGACATCTGTCACAACCTGCTTTACTCATAAAATGAGACACAATAATGATTGGACACACAACCTTGGCACTCACTACCCTCAAAGGGAGAAGACTGGGACAGATGGCAGCCTCTGCACGCATGCTAGCTAACACATGGCAACTTCCACAACACTACTGAAACAAATAAAACTTTTGAAAGGTCCCCATGGAAGCTGACACCTGGTGCAACCCGCACAAAAAATTAGAAGCAAAAAGTTTCTAGCTACAAGAGTTATGATTAAAGCAACTCCTTCCCCGCAACCATCACGTGGCATCCTCCGCAAGCTTGAAACTTGAAATATTACTATGGCCCACCATTCTTTATACCGTCATCAATATGATAAAGAAATAAACACGCGGCATCAGCCCTAGCAAACTTAAAAGACACACGGTGCCCTCCCCACAAAATGTAGAAGCTTTTGAGACTGCCTCTGCAAGTGACATATGGTGACACCCGTAGCATTGCTAAAACAAAATAAACTATTGAAACTATCTGCTACGTGGCGCGCTTCGCATACAACTTAATATTTGAAACATTGTTGTGGCTTTGACTGTGGCATGGACACTTGGTGGATTTCGCACAAAACATTAGAAACCCGCACAACAACATTTGAAACTCACACAGAAACATAATAAGACCCATAGACTAAGCTGCAACTGAAACAAAATGTAGAGTTTTTGACACTCTACACATACATATAGGAATACATACATACAAACATGCATACATATATACATACATACAAACATGCATACATGTACATACATACATACAAGCATACATATATACATACATCAAACATACTTAAGAAACTTGAACAAAATCATTCAAAGGGAGACATAATGCGAGCACGTTATAATGCACTCATGTTATGTTGAACTGGGCAAACAACGGGCAAACTTGCAAAAAAGAAAAAAATGCACACGTTATATCTTGCTTTGGATTTCCAATCAAAAGGCTTGGAGTACCTTCCTAATGTCCAAAGATGTGTTTTTGCATATTCTATAGGATTTCACATAATTTTGTTCATGCTAACCCTCAGATTTGCACATGTTTCAAGGTTGAACAAATCAAACACTTGGGTAATGTTAGGCTTTCTCGTACTATTTAACGATATAATTTTTTTCACATTTTGACAATGTTAAGCCTTTCATCTTTAATTTCTTTTGTTTGTGTGTCCGTTTTTGGGCAAAAACCAGTGTTTGGTCTTTTTTTCATTATAAATTAACCGTTCATTGAAATTTCAAATAAATTACATGTTTATAAACTAGACTCCATTCTACACATATTAAAAAAAATTAATTTTCAATTAGTTTTCCAAATTTACAGGGGTAGCATGGCCAATTTTTTTTTTTTTAAGATGTGTCCACTTTGAAAATTAGTAAAAAATCAAATATTCATTAAAAATTATCAGAAAAATCGAGCATAAACTACATGTTGTTAGCTAATTTATCACTAGAGCAATTTTAAAAATACCAAAAAAAAGTTAACCTTTTGAGGGAGCCACAAAACATGCTATTTTATGTTTTTGATAGAAACAACACCAATTTCTGTGGCTCCCTTTTTTGAACCCCTTAATCTATACCATTTTAAAAAAAAATTAGTAGTTTAGAAAGTAGACTCGGAGCACTACGAACATTGTTTTTGTTACATCTTAAAATTTTGAGTGTAACTATGCTCAATTTCTCATCCAAGGTCAGTATTTCTTGATTTCAGAAAAAAAAAAGTGGCCACTTAAGACCCCCTTTTGGCCCCCGATCTTCCTACACTTACCCATGGGTTCTAATTTATTTTATCTCCACATGTTGTATTCAAACTCTCATTGGGATTAATGGAAAGTCTTATTAATTTCATTTCTGTGTCAAGGACATGGTCTTGTTTCTTGGCATCTACTTAAGGGGTAGATTAAAATTGCTTTTAACAAGGATCGGGTGTTTGAATATAATATTTTGGATCTCTAAGTAGAATTTAGATTTGAACTCAAATTGGGAATTTCTAATGTAAAACATTGATGTTGGGAACTTTATGATTGAATCTAATTGATATGTTTGATATATTTGATATCTGAGACAGACTCTGCACCCTAAATAGGCACCATTTAGGAAGCCATAACCCTACCAGAATTGAACCACCCATTGAAAATCATCATGAATATTTCTTGTTTTAATGTATCCTCTTGTTTTAGAATGCATTCTCTCTAGGCTTGTAATCCATAGTAAGCAGGGAGCTTTCCCAAGTTATTTTGAATTCTATGAATTCCTAATCTTAGTTGGAGAGCATATCTATCGAACAATGCTCCTGTGTAGACGAGTGAAAAACTTTGAGTATTGTATAAGGTAACCCCCCTTGGTTTTACATAGCCAAAAGTACATGTGAATGTCATTTTAATTGATTCCTGTTCATTGACCACTGCCCTAGAGCCCTCAATCATAAGTGTATGGCAAACCTTTAGAGGATTTTAGGTAATCAGTTGGAAACACCAACACCTTATTTGATTGTTCTCTCTTTTTTGCCACTTGTTTTATTGGCTTATGAAAGTAAATGATATTTTCCTCTTTATTATTTTTTTCTTTTTCCTCATGCTTTTCCTTTGATGCTTTCATGAATTCTTCTTTAGATTCTGTTGATGATGATTGTTAGTCATAACAACATGCATAAAAATTTGTACATCAAACCTTTATTATCTTGTAAAGTACAATCAACTTAAGATAAGTTGATGACTCCAAGTCTCTGTTGATTAGGTCATGATCATCTGACATTACTCAGAG
This sequence comes from Cunninghamia lanceolata, assembly GCA_027924645.1. Taxonomy (NCBI): domain Eukaryota; kingdom Viridiplantae; phylum Streptophyta; class Pinopsida; order Cupressales; family Cupressaceae; genus Cunninghamia; species Cunninghamia lanceolata. The sequence continues at coordinate 201,577 of BSBN01001277.1, read as the reverse complement.
GTTGATGTGACATGTTTTTTTCCATTTTCAAGGGGTCTTACATCTGTCTTGATGATCAGTATTGTTCTGTTTCCTATAAATTTACTCCACAGAGAGGTTAGCTCTACTCTATTTCCAAAGATATCTGGTATATTTGCAAGTTTGATCAATTCTTCTAATTATTGATCATCATGATCTTGTTCTTTCTTTTAAACTATATATTTATTCAGATTATGTGTCTGTGAGTGGATATTTGCATGTATCTCATGAACATTTGTATGAATTTGCATGATATTTGTCAATTTAACATGCTTTTGCTCTAAATATGCTCTGTATTTCCAATTATCTATGGGATATCAGCATATTTCATGTTATTTCCTTTTACTTCTCTATTATTTGTAATTATGGTGATGATCTTCTATGAAATTGAAAGAAATTTAAAAGAATATTTCTAATTTTAGTGAATCTTTAGCCATTGAACCACATACATACAAGATACATTCCTGAGGAGAAGAAATCAAACCATATGTCACCAGGATGTTCCACAGCTAGATATGGATGATGATAACTTCAAAGGATAAGGAATGAAAACAACACATGTAGACTGACAAGCACTATCCAGATTTCAAACACAGGTTACTCAAAATTTATGATGATTTGTAATCAAATTGTCTTCTCTTTCATTCAGTATGCGTAACATGTATATTTACAACAACTTTGAAATGAGTCCTGATATTTCAGCAATCAAATTTCAATTAATTTTTGAATAATCAAAATATGGCACTCCTGCACCTTTTATAGAATAAGGTGAGGAGGCAGTTACAAATGACCTACGGTCAGGATTTGTCAATTAAGATCTACGGTTGATAACAACTCTTTGACCCAGTCAACCTCTTCCTCGTGGCACAGGTTGCTAGCTGGCAACCATGTAAATGACTTATTACCTTATGAGGGCCTTATGCATGTCTTCTTCGTAATGCAGCTTCATTCATTCTTCAGGTTCCTCCTCTTCATCTTCTTCTTCTTCATCATGATCATCATCTTCATTACTTTCTATGTCGTTGTCACCTTGATGAACATCATCCTATAGATGGACCTTCATGGCCGTCCTGATATTCTCATATGTCTGTACTATTTTATCTACCTCCCCACCATCTTGGGTTTTGGCCTTTACTATAGCATGTTTATGAGACTGGAATTTAGCTTTAATCGCATTCAGCTTACCCTTTCTATTGTTCAAAGTCTCATTGTAAGTCTCCACCCTGACCTTTATTCTCATGATCTTGTTCATCACCTCTTCGGTCAGGTGGGTGAGGGGGTCATCTACTACCAGCTGGAAATTATCATGCAGAGCTTTGATCGTAAAGTCTGCATCTTGATTTTCAATCTTTCCCTCTACTTTCCCTTCTAATGCTTCAAGGACCTCTGCTTCATGTGCCATCATGCTATGCAGCTTTATACTGATATCCCTGAGCTTGCCACTGCATTTCTTCAGGATATCACATTCAAACTTGATATCCTCATACCATATATCTATCAGCAGGGCAGTGTTATTATTCAACACTTGATTGTTTATTAGGATTTGAGGATCAATCCTCTTCATCTCGCTCAAAGTAGTTAGGTCCTTTTCCAATTGGAATGATCATCTTCCTATTTCATTCTGCATTTTGTCTACTTTTCTCTTCAAACTGCTTAAAGAATTCCACCTTTATAAAGAGGTTCTCAATACATCCTCAGCTCCTGTGAGGGCTGACAGCATCCACTTCTCCATGATCATGGCCTCATGCTTCATGAGGTCTAACTTGGTGACCTCCTCTTGGGATATGACAATCAATGGGACTGCTGGATCAACTGGTGTATTATCAGGGTTAATCAACCCCTTTATATATGAATGCAGCTGAGAAATGTACTCTTTATGCTATTTATTTTTCTCTTTCTCCTTCTTTACCCTTTGGGTCAAAGAATCAATGATATCCTTCCCTTCCTGACCTTCTTGGTCCTCGTTAGCAAAACCCAAATCAACAGTTGTGATTTAGAACTCTTCAAGGGTGATCTTGCCCTTCTCTTTCTCTACCATGGGAAGTGCTACCTGGGTAGTCCTTCTGCCTGTAGCAGGATCTCTTTTAATAGCTGATGTCAATTTGGCCTTCCTCTCGGGCTTCATTATCATTTCTGCAAACAAGGTGGAAACGTCAAATTATTGGATTTCAGAGCCTTGTTCCATACTTATTTCTTTCTCAATCCACTAAGGCACATCGTCTCCAAATCCCTAATGTCCTTTGTCATCATCATGTCTGTCCTGATCTCCAGTATATGTCTCTATTCTGGGTGGAGAAGGTGACTTCCTAATTTCTTCATGGAGTTCCTCATGAGGGGGATCTTGTTGCATCTCCTCTTGCTAAGGGGTCTCTTTCTGTGGAGGTGGACCTTGTGGAATGTCCACATTATGATCTTGCACCTGATCCTACACTCCCTTGTCCTTACTTTCATCCACTTTAGTATTTTCCTCATCTTGAAGTATATTAACATCCATGGTTGTCTGTGTGTTTGGGCCTGGTGCACCACCTTGATCTTGGGCTACCTCTTGTTCTACACTTGAGGCACCGACATCTTGTGTCTTAAGGTCCTCATGACCTGATTTATCCTTTTCTCCTCTGGCATCTCCCTAAGCCTGGGAAGCAGCATCACCTGATGTATCTTTATCACCCTCATGTTCACCTTTATGTTGGACTTCCACTATCTTTGGCTCAGCGGGTATCTCATGCTATTGTTGGCCCATATCTGGAGCATTGCACTCTTCTTCTACCTACTTGGCCATACCAACCTTCTCTGTCACGTCAGGTGCACCTACTTTGTCTTTAGGGCTCACATCCTCCCTGTATGTTAAATCTATAACTGAAGGGCTAGTCACCTGATCGACCAATTTGTCAAGCCCAATTTGTTGGGCTGCCATTTCTGGGCTACTTTCTTTTTCTCTCTTTATTTGTTTTACCTCCTCCAATATCACCATCTGTGCTAATGGGGTCCCTGTTGATAACTGAGAGGGGGGGGGTGAATCAGTTATCCTAATTATTTCCCTTATTAAACTTTCCTTTTAAATGAAGCAGCATAAAATCAAACACAGAACATTAACCATGAAGTAAGAAACACATGACACAGTATTTTTGACGTGGAAACCCTGTTAAGGGAGAAAACCACGGGGTGATTAACCCAAGAATTATTCTCTGTTAGAAGAATAGGAAATTACAAAAATGGCACTTGCCAATTAGGGCTCACTGCCCGAGCACACTGCTCACAAGAGGCTCACTGCCTACAAGAAGACACACTGTCTTACAAAGTGATAAGAATCACAGTCTTGAACTGATTGGAAGCATCTGCATATGCTGGAGTTCAGTTCCGGTTAGGTTCAGTATACTGATCTGCTGCACTTCATCTTTCCTCTGTTCTTTAGTCTGCTGTCCTTTCACATACCGGATCTCTCTTGTTTCTTCTGCTCTATTCTGGACTTGTTCGCATATCCTCACACACATTCGCACCCTTTACCACTAAATCCATCCTCTATATATATCCGCACAAGTAATTTCATCATCTTTCTAGTCGGCATCCGGAACAGTCTAGTTTCTTACAAACTTAGTTCTGTCGGCTGAATCCTTGCTCACCAAGCAATGCGGATCAAGCATATACTTGTAGATATCATCAATTATGTCGGCCAAACATGATTCATGCCTCCGCAACCTTTATCATCATCTGTAACACATCCGGAAAGTAGTTTGATACTCAGTCAGTCAGTTCTTCCTCTGTTTTCACTGTCTCTCAGGAATCCGGTACTCAACTATTCATATCTTTTTCCTTGTCCATCTCCGGAGGCTAAATCCTTGGAATATACTACTCAAGATAGTCCTCTTGACTTCCCCAGATCCGCACTGTGCCAAGACACTTCCTCTGAGAGATCCGGACCAATCTGTCGGACCTTGCCACATGCTCTGTTCTTGTTCACCGGACCACAACAATCTTCAATCTGACTTCCGGTAGAGATATATCATGACTTGCGGATATGTGGAATGACCTTTGTTGCCATCAATGACAACAACCATGAATCCATATAGTGTCTCTTGCCAACAATCTCCCCCTTTGGCATTGATGGCAACACTTAGTGAAAAATGACTAAGTGTTTACACTATGCTCCCCCTTTGCTGATGCTCTGTCTTTATATACAATTTCCGGAACTCCCCCTGAGTTGGATTCCTCATTTTTCACTGCTCCTCACTCCCCCTTTGACATCAATGGCAAAGGGTAGGGTCCGCACACCAAAATTTTCAAAAATTTTCTATATATAGCCGCATATTTACATACTCACATATACTGCAGAATGTCTGCAAAGGATGTCTGCAGTTGAACCATTTCAGTAGCCCAACTAAGCTTCATTCTGTCCAGGATTGAAATGTGACCACTCAACAAAAATGCAAAAGCTTCTGCCCGCCTGAGATCTGTCGGATCTTTTGTATGGGCGGTGGTCTGGGCATCACTGATGGCCTCATGCATAGTTTCCAACTTAGGGACTATAATCCTTCTAAGTTCTCCCATCCGGTTGGTAATGTTCTTCCTCTCCTTCTCAAGATTCTTTATTTCATTCAAGACTGCAATAGTCTGACATTCTTGATTTATTATAGAGGAAGAGAGAGGATCAAAACTTTGAGATAAGCTTTGAAGCTTGTCCTGTTCCTCTTTTATTTTCTTGTCAATTGCAGCTGTTGCCTTTGACCAAGATATACAAAATTTGTAGATGTCACCGCCATCCTTAAGAGCATTTTCTAAGCTCTTTATTCCAATGCTTACAATCTTCCTATCCTTAGAGATTAATTCTAATATTTCAGAAAATCTCTTATCCAAAAATTCCTTCCGGACCTTGTCTTCAGCTGATTTTTCTAGAGAATTAAAATGTGTATCAATACTGCTGACTAAGGTTTTTAGATTACCGGAAGTGGAGGCTGTCGGATCTATTTGGATTGATGGCATGATCTTTACAAGTACTCCGGAAGCAGCCTCTATCAACTCACAGTCTTCCATATGAGACTTCAGGAGCTTTTTATTTGCCTTGGCATTTGCAAATGAAGCTATCTTCATTGTTTGTACCGGAGAGAGAGAGTCAAAATCAAATGGACCTTTTAGAAGCTCCGGTTCATCAATCTCTAGAGTTTCTTTGCTCAAAAATTGTTGAACAGTTTGTGCAGTGTCTCTTGCCGGAGACAGATGTTTCTTTTCTTCTGCAGTCTTAGAACTGTCAACCTCTTTGTCTGTCACCACTGCTTCCTTCTCCTGCAATTGCTCTTCTTCTTTGGATCCGGAGACTGTAGGGGAAACCGGAGGAGAGATGTTTGCTTGTTCATGGGTCACTTCTTCTGGAGCAGAGGGTCCCAAGTCCTCACTTGTCTGTTCAGGGCTCACTTCTTCCGGAACAGAAGATTCCAAGTCAGCAGCTGTTTCTGCACCTAAGTCCTCTACAACAGGAAGATTGAACCTTTTGAAGGCCTTCCGGAGGATCTCTTCTGTCTCTTGTGCCACTTTGTCAGTCTCACCAAGCATGAGCTGATTCATCCTGGCTTTACTTCTGAACTCATCTTTGCAGTCCTTGAAGATCATGTTCATTGTCTTGGGATCAATTTGAGGATATAGCTGAATAGCTATCTGCTCCCGGATCTCAAGATCTTTAGCATGAGCATTATTTTTCCTCACTTCCATTTCCTTTTCTAGGCTTTTAGGAATAAGAGATATTATTTCAATGAAAGCCTTATTATATATGTTGAGATATTTCACTGTGGCCTCCTGCAGAGTCTTTTGGTCTGCCTCACTGAAGTCATCATAGGATTCAGTCATTGGTTGAAGGTTTCCATCCACCGTGACCGACTTGATTATGCTCTCTAGTGACAGAGTGGGCTTTTCAACAGTTACCTCTGCCATTTCATCCTTGTCTTGGCCTGTGGAGGGCTTACCGGATCCTTTCTTCTTCTGTTTCTTTACTTCTCTAACTTCCTTGTCTGATTCTGTTTCCTCTTCATCCTTTTGGCTTCCATAAGCCCTTGTGGCTTTTGCTTTTGATCTCTTTCCGGATGCCTGGACTTCCGGTTTTGAACTTTTGGTTGAGAGAGGAGCAGATCTCTTTGTTGATCTGGTCCGGGTGGGAGCTCCAACCGGAGCACTTTCTTTGCTTTTCTCTTCTTCCTCAGCCTTTCTCCTCTTTTCCCGGCTGGCATCAAGTGCCTCTTTTGAGATGCCTTGGCCTTGAGCAATGTGCTCTACTTCTTTTCTCACTTTTCTCTTAATCTCAGGTTCCCTGAGTTCTACATGTAGTTTCACGCTCAGCTCCTCAAAGGTTCCAAACCTTTCTGCCTTAGGATCTTTGGGCTGACTTAGCATGTGTTGAACATGCAGCTCTACTATCTGTTCATCAACTTCATACCCCATGGGCATGATCCAGACAGTCCTTGGCTCCACTGCCTCCATTAGGCACTGATCAGTGTCAACCATAAAACATACTGAGTCCTTGTATTTCTCAATGAGAGACTGGGGAATTCTCTCTCTTGCTTGCATCATGCTCTGAAGGTTTTTGAAGTATCCCCATAGAGCTGTATTTCTCGCTTTTGCATCCCCAAGTCCATGCAAATAGTCTCTTATCTGGACTGCAACAGGTTTGTCATTCTGCCATACCCATCCACTTGTTCCGGGTAGCTCATTCATGAAGTAAAAGAATAGACATACAATGAGAGTACCATACTTAAAGGAGTTCTTCTTGTCTTTCTTGATTTTCTGTACATTTTCCATCAATTGGCTTAGTAGTAGTTCACAAAGATCATAATCTGCATTCTTTCTTAGCATTTCATATGCTGTGTATATTGCAGTTCCGGATACAGAATTCTCCCTGCTGGAGTGATAGATCTTGTATCCTATTATCATTGATGCATATTTGATATCCGGATCCGAAATATCTTCAATGGTCATTGCCCTCTTATCATATTTTGATCCGGTGGCCTCAGTTACAACGTTGTTCTTGACAGATTTGAGGATAGGTACCCCCCCGGAAGAGTATAGACCAGTTACTGCTCTAATTGCTTCTTTTGTGATCTTACAGGGTCTATCTAGCCAAAGGAAGTTGTCATGCATCCTGCTCAGTACATACCGGACCCATTCATCTTCTTCAAAGCTAGGGAAATGAATGAATTGCTCAAATTGTTTCTTCTGGATACCCTTATACTCTGGTTTGAGCTCAAAAGCATTGTCTATCAGTTGTTTGTGATAGAGGTCTCTTAATTTGAATTCCCCAAATTCCTCAATGTTTGCGTGTATGTAAACCCTAATATCTTCAGTATGTAAGACTCCGTGGGGAACACTAGAGAAGGCTCCTAGTGGATCTACCTCCAACGATTTGTAGGGATGTTTCTTGAATGAGGGGCGAGGTCTATCAGAGATCTTAACTATGTTTGGAGTAGCCATTCTTCAAAGATTTGCAGTGAGGCAATGAAAAACGAAGAATACCTTATGCGCCTTCGGTTTGCACGGAGTGGTTGGATTGATTTCTTTATGCAATAGCTTCGGCAGGAGATCCTTGGTGTGCTTGATGAACCTTGTTGCAGAGCTCCACTATTCGCTTCTTCTCAAGTGTAGAATGAGCAGATAACTTTTGAGAAATCCCTTATATTGCTCCGCAAACCCTAATATCTGTCTGCAATAAATGCTTCACCTGCATTATTCCGGTTTACCATGTCTGGACAGCTTGGAGTATCCCGGATTAGTCCTGATCACTGAATATCATCCGAATCTTTAAATCATGAATAAATCTAGGTAACATATTACAAGAACATCCCAAACACTCTGTCCAATCCGCAAGACAAGATCGTGCACTTCCGGATCTCTCCGGACCTTTTTGTAATCCTTTATCATACCGGAGCACCTCCCTGAACAGGTCTAACTTAATCGAACACAGCTTCTTCATAACTCCATGCGGACCTCTGAAAACTTGAATGAAGCATCTCAGGACTTATATCTACAAACCCTTTAATCCGCATCTTGTGCCACATCCGGCACAACTTGTTTGGCTGGGGGAACAGAATCTTCTTTGAGTCTCCCCCTGAGCCTGAGCTCACTTTTTAATTTCCGGAAGAAATATCAGCACCAGAATCTGGTGCGGATCCAACCTCTACATTCTCTGAGCTTTTCTTCACCCAAATCTTGCTCATCTGATTCCTAACTTCATCCGCATTCATCTTTTGTTTACCCTTGTCTTGATTCTGATTATACACCGGACCTCTTTTGTCCTGATTCTTGTTTCTGCAGACTTTAGCATTATGACCGGACCTATTGCAGATTTGGCAAATAACATTTCTTTGCATATTTAACTGATATCCCCTTGATCTGCATTGATTAGCCATATGACCTACTCTATTGCATGTAAAGCATCTACCTTTGAATGATTTGTTTACTTGCATAATTCTGCATTCATGGGATTTGTGTCCATACCTTTTGCAGTTGAAGCACTGTCCGGAGAAGGATGAATTAATCTGATTCATTCTCATTCTGCACTGATTAGCTTTGTGACCAAAATGGTTGCAGCTGTGGCAGTATCCATTGAAGGATGGATATTTTTGAGCATTTGGCTGTCTTACCGGAGGTCTTCTAGGCCTACTCCTTGGATTTTCTGATCCAAGATTCCTCTGACCAGATCCGGAGCTTTCTTCTTTCTCATATCCCAAGCCATACTTGTCATCTGTCCTCTTTTGACTTCCAAGAAGAATTTCAAGTTGAGCAGAACTTATCTTGAATTTCTCTTTATATTCATTTGCTGTTTGAAGGTCTCTTTTGAGAGAGGCAATTTGATCCTCAAGTTTTCCTTCATTATCTTTGGAATCTTCAAGATCAGATTCAAGGTGTCTGATAATCCTGTCCATCTGGTGGCATTCTTCTGATTTTTCTTTAAGAGATTGTCTTAGATTGTCTTCAGCCTTTCTTTTTTCTTCAATCTCTTGAGTAAACTTTATAGTTCCTGATTCCATTTCATGTCTTAACATAATGACTTCTTTTGATAACTTTTCACATAACTTGGTTTGCTCAGTCAATTCCTCACTTGTATTGCTTTCTTCACTTTGTCTTGCCAACTGTTGAAGCAGCTCCTTTCTCTTTTTCATAGAGAGACTTAATTTGTCTTTTAATTCTCTCATGAATTCATCAGCCTGTTTGAGTCTTTCCTTTAATTCACTGACTTCAGAATTTGACTGTTCAAGATCCTCAAGGGCAGTCTTGAGTTGCTCCCTTAAACCATATGCATCCATTTGAAATCCCAGATCTTCCTCAAGCTGTTAGGCTCTATTAGGAGGAACTTGGCTCTGATACCAATTGTTGATAACTGAGAGGGGGGGGGTGAATCAGTTATCCTAATTATTTCCCTTATTAAACTTTCCTTTTAAATGAAGCAGCATAAAATCAAACACAGAACATTAACCATGAAGTAAGAAACACATGACACAGTATTTTTGACGTGGAAACCCTGTTAAGGGAGAAAACCACGGGGTGATTAACCCAAGAATTATTCTCTGTTAGAAGAATAGGAAATTACAAAAATGGCACTTGCCAATTAGGGCTCACTGCCCGAGCACACTGCTCACAAGAGGCTCACTGCCTACAAGAAGACACACTGTCTTACAAAGTGATAAGAATCACAGTCTTGAACTGATTGGAAGCATCTGCATATGCTGGAGTTCAGTTCCGGTTAGGTTCAGTATACTGATCTGCTGCACTTCATCTTTCCTCTGTTCTTTAGTCTGCTGTCCTTTCACATACCGGATCTCTCTTGTTTCTTCTGCTCTATTCTGGACTTGTTCGCATATCCTCACACACATTCGCACCCTTTACCACTAAATCCATCCTCTATATATATCCGCACAAGTAATTTCATCATCTTTCTAGTCGGCATCCGGAACAGTCTAGTTTCTTACAAACTTAGTTCTGTCGGCTGAATCCTTGCTCACCAAGCAATGCGGATCAAGCATATACTTGTAGATATCATCAATTATGTCGGCCAAACATGATTCATGCCTCCGCAACCTTTATCATCATCTGTAACACATCCGGAAAGTAGTTTGATACTCAGTCAGTCAGTTCTTCCTCTGTTTTCACTGTCTCTCAGGAATCCGGTACTCAACTATTCATATCTTTTTCCTTGTCCATCTCCGGAGGCTAAATCCTTGGAATATACTACTCAAGATAGTCCTCTTGACTTCCCTAGATCCGCACTGTGCCAAGACACTTCCTCTGAGAGATCCGGACCAATCTGTCGGACCTTGCCACATGCTCTGTTCTTGTTCACCGGACCACAACAATCTTCAATCTGACTTCCGGTAGAGATATATCATGACTTGCGGATATGTGGAATGACCTTTGTTGCCATCAATGACAACAACCATGAATCCATATAGTGTCTCTTGCCAACAGTCCCATGTGGAGTCATGTAGGTACTGGAGGCGAGGGTCTCCATCTTTTGAGAGGCTACATTCTGCACTACCTCATCATCTGATAGGTCCACGGTGTCCTCTAAAGAGAAAGGACCACCCTGACCTACTTTGGAAGTCTCTTTTGTTTGCTCCTCTACCCTCTCAGTTTTAAACTTGATTATGGTGGGAAGTGGCACATCATGTTGCATCTCCTTCCTAAATGCTTTGCCACTAGCTCCTCTTAATACAATGGGATCAGCCTTGATATCACCCCGCATAGATGTTCTTTGCTTCTTGGGTGCTGACGTCAGCGGCGACGCCCTTCTCTTCCTGCTGACCATCATTGGGTCATCACCTGCAGGCTCTTTATTTACCGGCTCTTCCTCAAAAGGGATATCTTCTTCCACTTCCTGTTGTGAGGTCTAGCCTTCCTCCTATATTTCTATAGTTTCTACAGCTAGCCTCAGGATCCTCTTTATCTTTGGTTTGTCCATTAGAGGTGGTGCAGATGATGCGGATGCTTGTCCTGATGTTGATACACCTGCAGTTGGTATGACGATTCTTTTGATTATCACCCCTTTAGGCTCATCTTTAGTTTTCTTACCCCTGGGAGGACCCTTCCTCTATTTCTGGGTGGGTAACCTCTCCCCATTGGACTTTCTCTTCTCATTGAGGAAGTCATCATACTCCTTATCAGTTAGTTCTTGCCTTTTCTTCTTGGCATCTACAGTAAGGGCTACGCCCCTTTTCTTCAATCTATTTATTTGTTCATCTACCCAAGCTTGGGTTAATTGTAGCACCCCACCTGTAAACTGATCAAAGGATATGTCCTCTAGCTATGTTAGATTAGAGGCTGATATGGTGTCATTATACACCTTTTTGTCTTCATATTCATTTGACATAGTTTTTCCATCATCCTTCTTCAGCTGTGCTGGCACTGGGATGCAGTCAAATGTCTTTATCTAGTTCAAGGTGAGCCTTTGGTAGTTTCTTCTCCTTACCTCAGCCTCATCCTCACAATCAGTCCAAAAATCTTCCAGATGCTTCTGGTGAATAGGTTTTCCTATTATTTTGTGCATCCTGCTATAGGGGTCATAAGATCTAGCTAGTGGAAATGGCTGCAGATATATCAGTTTGAGGCCCCCTATGACATGCTTTATGCTCTGTGAATCTAAGCACATATACCAGCCCATAGACACTAGGAATAGTACAGGAGGTATCTTCTTTTGTGCTTTGTATGCCTCCACTATGGTAGACACTTGTCTAAGAAACTCTATTAGGACCACCCCATCAGTAGGGTACCTTGGTAGCATAAGGGGTTGTCCTTCAAATCCCTCTATTCTTATATATGAGAAGGTGTTATACTGGATGAACCAAGCCCCATGTTTGTAAATAACTTCTTGAGCCTCCATTCTCAGTCTCTTGGTTCTGTCCTCCTCCATGGTCCTAACTAGATGCATAGAGAATGCATCATTCACCAATTTGTAATCTAGGAGGTAGTTCTTTCTCTGTAGCTGAGGATAGTGATCCCATATGTGGACATCATCTACATCACCACTAGCCTTACCCACTGTAGTCAGAGCATCAAATGTTCCTTTGTAAGTACATGAGTACATTACATATGAGGTCATGTGAAACATGCATGCCTGACCTCCCAGGTTCCTCATGCCTTCATCCAGTGTATCGCTAATGACCTTGGCCCATAATGGCTTATTATCTATGTATAGGACCATTTGGATGATTCTAAACATCTAATTCTCAAAGTTTCCTACATGAAGTTTACCTGTCATCCTGCTTAGCAGGGCAATGACGTACTAGTACTCATCATCAAAATCAAATTTGAACAAGTGCACGGGCAACTTAGCTGAGGCAGTGTAGGTGTTGCTCTTTGAACTCCACTGATACATCCTCTTTCTTGCATTCTTTTTATTGTTATTGTACTCCATTTCTATTTTTCTTAGATCCACACTAACCACCCTCTTTCCAACTGGCAGATTGAAAGTAGATGTGATGCCCTTGATTGAAAAGTCAGCATATACTCTTCCATGCTTCTCCACCCGCCTGGTCTGAGGGTTATAGTTCCTGGCACACTCAACAACTAGCTCTGGGGTTTTCATGGCATATGGAAATTTGACTGCATGCCACATTCCTGAAACATATACTACGTCCAGAAAGGTATCATCTTTGTCATGATCTATTCTAGTTGACCATACTGCTAGATCTGTACCTCCCTGGTGAGTGTCACCAATGATGCCATACTTAAATTGCACCCCTTCAGGTTGAACAAACATGGGCTTAAGAAATTTTGAATCAGACTTGTTCCATCTAAGATCTGCCATGGACTCCTGCAATAAACATGATCTATCTTACTTTACAATATCCATATGCATTCATACAACACTATATACTTCTATGGCATCATGCATACTATATCTATCATCTTTTAGTTCATCATGATATGCACATTTATAGATTCAAACCATAAGAAAGAACATACTACCTGGACATGCAAAAAACAACAACAGGAGGGTTTTCAATTACTTACCTAATAACTCTTTCCCCCTGGGTTAAATGAGTGATTACAGAAAAGGGTTGCAAATGTTGAAGATCACCGTTCTGTTATGCTGGAAGATCTAGTCTGTTCACAGGTAGGTCGTATGAGGGTTTGACTTCTCTGCTCTATAATTTCTTGTTTTTTTTGCAACGTAAATGAAAATAACCTTGGAAAGTTACCTTTAAACACATCTGTAGGGTGAATTAGGGTAAAATTGAGTCAGGATGGTTAAATTTGTTGATTTTCTATAGAGAATCCATGGATGATGCCAAGTGTTTGAATTGTATTCATAGATGGTAGGAATCCATCTACCACATTTTTGTCCATTTAATGTTAGGAAACAGGGGGAGGCGATCTTCAAAATATCAAGTGATGTTCAAAATATGACCCCCTAGATAAAATGACCCTCCACCTTTGAGCGGAAAAATTAGTGCAAAAGAAACAGGTGATGTAGTCAACGTTGACCACATGTAAATCAGGTCATGAATTAAAGTTAAGGGATGTTTAAAATATGACCCTCACAACTAAAATGACCCCCCCTTTGGAAAAGATCAGGGTGACGTCAACATGTCGATGACTTTGTTTAAGCATTGTGTTGTAATGATGTCACCATCATGTTATTGAATATGGTGGGCATCAGAAATGTACCTACGTGAGGCAAAATAGAATGATGATGTCATCATCATATTGGCATAGGGTGATATTTTGTGAAGAGGCTGATATTCGTAAGATGACGAATATTAAAAAATATGATCCCTGCAAAATATATGAAGTCGTTTGACGGGCAGATAACAGCTACTACGTAAAATTGACGTCTGGACTTCGCAGACCAAGTGATTATTAGGTGATAAACTTATATCAGGGTGATCTTATATAATGTGACTGATGTTTGAAATATGACCCCCCTCCTCGGAATATCAGGTTTGAGCGAAACTTTGACTTAACGTAACTTTCTCCCCTTAGAGAATTTTAGGGTGATTCAAAAGGCAAACCTACATGGAATTTCATGCACTTTCCAACTATGGGGTTAATAATGTGAAATACTAACTTTGGAAACTAACCTCATCACGGTGACCTATCCACCTTCTACAGGGTTACATGCATGACTTAATTTTACCAGACCGCCCAAAGCAAAAAAACAACAAGCCAGAGCAGCAAAAAAAAGTTGGGTCCCTGTTTTGTCAAGTTAAAATGGGGCATGTTGTGTAACCACACAACAACTTGCCACCAAAGAACATAACTAAATTCTAATTATTCAAGTGACGTGATCACATTCTAACATAGTATTTTAATTCTTTCTGAGTATAAGTATTATAATCTTTCTAAACGATAAGGTTTTCATCATGGCAACAATGCTAGCAAAGGATCAAGTATGTGCAGATGATTAATTATCCTCATCTTGAAAGTAAGTTAAAAACATGAGTAACTAATGTTAAGCTACATAGTTTGGGAGCATCCCTCATAGCCAACCTAGATAGAGCCTTGCTGCCAGCAGGCATCTATAGCCTCGGCAAGGTTATCTATACAATCCTCCTAAGTAGAGCCCCACTGCCAACAGGCATCTATAGCCTTGGTAGAGTTACTTAGATGGCCTAATCTTATTTCTTTTTGGATTTTTAATATTTATCTCTATATTCATATGATGTCATCATGTAAGCTTAATGTGCAAGGCATGGTCACTTGCTGATTTAGGTTGGAGATTGCATTGGTAGCAAGGGAGTCCCTTTAGATTTTTCACTTAACACATATACTTATGTGTTCCACAAACCCAAGGCTGTTAGGTGAGTCATTGTGAAAGAATCACTTTGGTCAAGAAAAGGGACCTTGATGAAAAGATATCACAGACCTGATCACCAACACTTCTCAAAATGAATCATAACCTATATATGAATTTGTTCTCATCACTTGAATCTTAACAATTTGGTTGTTTTCTTAGGGTGATGAGCTGCATCATCTTGACTAACCAAAATAGAACTCAACAAGCAAACAAGAAAAACAAAACCAAACTATACAAACAACTATACAAATATGCACACTATGATACACATGACCTACATGACACTGTTTCAGGCTTGAAAGTAATGCTTGAGAAATTGTCCATTAACTGGTAATGGGACATCCTCACTGGTTAAGGTCTTTAACCTATAGGTGATGTCTCCCAAGATTTTTGAAACTTGAAAGGGACCTATCCACAGTTTATCAAATTTACCATGATCACCTTTCCTTTCATGTGCTTTGTCCCACATAAGGACTAAATATGAGATTCTAAAAGCCTTAACTCTGACTCTTTTATCAAACCAACGCTTGACAATAGTCTGATGTTTAGCAAATTGATCAATTTCTTTATTTCTTTTTTCTTCTAAGTGCATCAACTAAAGCAACCTAACCTCTTGTTTGTTATCTATACCTAGATACTCTTGTGCAAACTACAGTGTGGGAATCTTTAGGTTAACTAGGAGGATGGGATCCACCCCATATACTAGGTGAAAAGGAGAGTTTCCTAATGCAGCCTTCATCCTGGTTCTATCTACCCACAAAGCATACTTCAATAGGGTATTCCACTCCCTTGGGTTCTTGTCTATCAATTTCTTTATGATGTTCAATAAATTCTTGTTTGTGGATTCTGCTAATCCATTCCCTTGGGGATAGTAATTTGAGGAAAATTTCAAGATGATTCCGTGGTCAAAAGCCCAACCTAATAATCTTATTGAAGCAAAGGAAGAACCATTATCACATACTAAAGCATAAGGAACCCCATACCTGGTTACTGTGTTGCTTTCCAGAAACTTGATTACATCCTCAGCATTACATGTCTTACTACTGAGAGCTTCAGTCCACCTGGTACAATAGTCCATGACAGTCAACACATACCTATGGCCTGAAGATGATGAAGGATTGATAGGTCCTATGAAATCCATTCCCATTGAGCAAATGGGCACATCTCCATCACTGACTGCAAAGGATGAGCAACATATCTTTCTCTATTTGCAGCAACCTGACACATATGACAACATTTGATATATTCAGCAGTATCTTTAAAAATAGTGGGCCAATAATACCCTGCTCTGAGGATGGCATGAGTAGTAGCTAAGTATGATCCATGTGCAGTTCCAAACTTATCATGTAACTCCGCTAACACCTTATCTGCTTCTTGTCTTTCTAGGCATCTAAGGTATATTCCCTCATAGTTTTTCTTGAAAAGGACGACTCCTTTTATCATGTATTTTTGTGATCTTATTTTTAAGGCTCTCCTCTGTGAGGCCTGCAATCTTGAAGGACATCTTCCAGTAATCAAGATGTGCTTGATGTCTGGATACCACTCTCCATCTTCTCTTGTATTTATGACATACTACTGGCTCATGATGTTGGGATCAATTTCAGATATCATCTGACTCAAAGCTTGTCCTCCCACTAATTTCATGGGTGTTATGTCCATATCATACACTTGGAGGACAGTAATCCATTTGGATCTCTTTTCACTTGGTTCACTTTGCATTAAAAGCATCTTTACTGCTGCATCAGGTACTATAGCAATCACCTTCTTAAAATATAATGTATGAACTTCTTGACTACTTGAACCAGAGCAAGTGCTTGTCTTTCAACATCCATGTATCTAAGTTCTACATCTCTGAAAAGACAACTCATGAAGGCTATAGGCTTTTCTTCTTTAGCCTCATTTCTCTGTGTTAATACTACTGTAGATGTATGCTCTGAAGCAAATGAGTAAATGTAGAAATCTTTAGTATAATCTGGACTGATTAGGACTGGAGCATTAGATATGGCTTTCTTGATATCTTCAAAAGCTGCTCTAGCTTCAGGTGTCCACTCAATTTTGGCATCCTTCTTGAGCATGGCATTCAATGGTCTAACAATCTCTACAAAGCTAGTAATGAACTTCCTAACAAAATTGATCTTACCAAAGTAAGATTTGAGCTCTTTCTTACTTCTAGTAAGTTGTATCTTCATAATTGATTCTACTCTTTCAGGGTATATGATGATCCCATTTTCTGTTATTAGGTGACCTAATTACTTCCCTGTGGTTACCAGAAATATGCATTTCTTAGGGTTTAGGGATATTCCATAATGTTCACATTTCTTTAGTACCTTCCTGAGGTCTTCCACATGATTCCCTCTTTCTTTAGAGAAAACTGTCAAGTCATCCATGTATATGACTATACATTTACCAATTAGGCCTTTGAAGGCTATATCCATCGCTCGCTGAAATGTTGCTCTAGCATTTATCAATCCAAAAGGCATGCACCTGTAGGTGAATATTCCCCACTTTGTGGTGAATGCAGTCTTCAATCTATCTATCTTGTCTACCATCACTTGGTTGTAACCTGAAAAACCATCCAGAAATGACATCATCTTTGCACCATTTACAATCTGCAAGACCTCATCCAGAGAAGGCAAAGGATAGTTATCCTTTTCAGAAGCTCTATTTAAATTTCTGAAGTCTACACACAACCTGATGTCACCATTCTTCTTTCTTACTGGGACCAAGTTAGCCACCCATGTGGAATGTCTCATAGAAAATATGGTCCTGGCATTAAGCAGTTTCTTAACTTCTTCAAAAATGATGGGCTCCAGCAATGCATTAACAGGTCTCTATTTCTGTCTAAAGGGCTTGACATCTAGCTTTAAAGGTATAGTATGAGTGATGATTGATGTATCATAAGTTTTCAACTCATCATATGTCCAGGCAATGACATGGATATAATCTTTAAGTGCTTGGGTTATTCCTTCCAGTTCTTCTTCTGTACATACTTTTCCAATTAGGACACTTCTTTTTTCATCATCATGTCTAATGTTAATTTGAGAATACTCTCCTCCATCTGCTTTAGGGAGATCTTTTTGTTTTAGCATGTTATCTAAATCAAATGCTCTTTCCAACTCTACAATTCCTTTAGTAATCTTATTGCTAGGCAACTCTAGGATCTCCTCTTCTTCTCAGATATGATCTTCCACATTTGTTTCATCTATGATCTGTGCATCAAAGACATCTCTGTTGGAGATGAAGTCTAAAATATGCTGGTCATCATCAAACACTTGAAGGTTAACTACATTGTCTGGCACAGAGGGTATTGATACTAATTCAACTGAAAATCTCCTCAAACTAGATATAGATAGTGGTTCTAAAGTACTTGCGGCTTGGGCTAAGGCATTTGCCTTGTGATTTTGTTCTCTAGGTACATGGGTGATGTTAAATGCATCAAAATCTTCTATTAGGTCCCATACCCTATGCCTGTAATTAGACAGTTTCTTGTAATTACAAGAATATATGCCTCTTACTTGTCTTACTACCAACTCTGAGTCTCCATAAACATACAGAATCTTCACTTTCTTTCTGAGTGCAAACAATATCCCATGAATCAGGGCTTCATACTCTATCACATTATTTGTGCATGGGAATTGGAATCTATATGCTGCTAGGTAGGATTTACTAGCTAGATCAATAAGATCTATTCCTACTCCAGCCCCTTGTTTTGACTTGGATCCATCAAACCTAAGGATCCATGGCTTATATTTAGTTAAAGGCTTATCTGGGCCTGCTCTTTTCTTTTTAGCTCTGGCAACTGCACCATTTGATATCCATTTCAATTTTGGTGTTTCAATTTTCTCAGACTTCATTTTGTCTAGCTAATGTGAAGCTGATATCTCTTCTTTTTCTTTACCATCAGAAGGAAAATCGTTTGAACTAGGAATCATCTGCCTCTTCAGAATATGCAAACATAATGAACAAGTAGTTTCTGAATGTGGTGCTTCATGTAACCTGCACCATCCCTCAATCAGGGCATCCTGTGGGGATCTTTGCTGTTGTATCATCTTTTGAGTCTATTTTAACAAAAATTCTTCAAACTTGGACAAATTACTGCCCCTATCTTCATCAGATAACTCATAATCTGACTCTACAAAGAAATCACTTCCTAGGGTGATCTTCTTGTTACTTTTAGCATTACTCTTGTTACACACCAGTATCTCTTCTATCCTCTGAATAGAACCTTCATCATAATATGTGCCTTCTTTTGTTCCTGTGAATGACAAAAAAAAATAGTGTCATTATCACTATCTGCAGAACTTACCGTGGATGATGATGACGATGACTCACTGCATGCTTGTTCCAGTTCCATCAAGTCTAAGCAAGCATCACAGGTCTTTTTAGAATGTGCTTCATCATGTAACCTGCACCATCCTTCAATTAGAACATCATGACCAGACATTTTTAACAATTGACAATGTTGTATTTCTTTGGACAGGTGCATCTCAAAATTCTTGAAGTGATCTACCTCTATCTTATTTTCAGGACTACAATCAGATTCTAAAATTATTTTGTCACCCTGGGGATTATCATCATGAACGTGAACATCATACATGAGGATCTCCTCTATTTTGACCATCTAGGGTCTAATGGAGTAAACTCTGGGTTCAACATCCACATACATGATCTCATTGGTTTTATTGTATTCAGTGATCATATGTTTCATACGAGGCTCAACATCTATCCTTGTTTGATTAGGTATTCCTTTCCAAGGTAACCACATGTGGCTAAAATCAGTAGACATGTATCCATTGAGTGTTTTTGACCAATCCCTGCTGAGTAGCATCTCATAGGTATCAAGTATATCCACTACCTGAATATCAATGTAGTATTGGATTCTTGGATCTGATGCTAACTGTATATGAATGTGAGTTAGTTCTCCTACCATGCTCACCTTTGTTTTATCTAATTGTGTTACTTTCTTTAATGACTTAGCAGGATGCAACCCTAAGGCATTGCATATGGACAGGGGCATTACATTGGTAGATGCTCCTGAATCTACTAAGCAATTATGCAAATTTTTACTAAACATCCTTACAGTAAGGAGAAAAGGAGGTTACTCAGTTTTATCTCTATAAAGAGTCATGTGTGAAGTCTCTGCAGCTTGAATAGTGGCTGGAACTTTGTGTTTAACATTAACATCCCTAACAGCATGATCCTTATTCCCAGTCTGACCTAAGGTATGATTATCCTCTTTCAGAGAAGGATCATCTAAGGACTTCATGAAAGCTTTTTTGATAGCTAGGGTTTCAAGTCATTCTGATAATGAGAGACTGATTTTGATCTTTTTCATTTCATCTGCTAAGTATGTGACCAATTTATCAGACTCAGGAGGTAGATTACCATCTTTTGATACTGTATTTTGTGGTGCTAAGTATTGAGCATTAACCTTAGGAAATCTAGGGTTATTGCTTGCTTTAGGATTAGGAGGAGTGTTGAAATTATTTGGAGGCAAGGATGTAGTCAAAGGACCAACAGGTCAGTTGGAATTGTTCCTTAGGTTGTAATTATGCCTACCCCGATACTGCTGTTGATAAGCATGTACTTCTTCATGTCCAATTGGTGGTTCATTCTAATCTTCAAATGGAAAAACATAATTAGTCTCAAAAGCCATGGTTGATTCTTCACATGCTAAGGTGTAACTCTGATGAGGTGACATAGTCTATTGATGAGGATGATTGATGAAAATTTTTAGCACTAGAGCAAGATCATATCCATAGGGGATAATTTCATTTCCTTCAACACAAGGTGGATTACCTGCAATGTTGGATACTTCAGTTTGGAATATACTGGCAGCAATCCTAAATTGAGGACAATCTAGCTCTGCATGTGCATTGGTGTTATGTATCCTACACCAATTTGTAAGAGCTACCTCTGCTAAGTTCACTTTAGTGGTTTGCTTAGGTTCACTAAGAGGCTGATTGTCTAGGGGTGATGGCAGAGAACCATTGTTTGGCCTAGTGTTCCACACTCTAGGCTATCTAGGGGTATTATTGTTACCATTAGTGTTATTGTAATTGTTATTGTATCCCCTATCAGGATAATTAGGCCTATCATTGGCATATCCTCTATTTTGATTTGGCTGAGAATAGAAATTTTGACTCCTCAAATGAGTGATCTCAGTGGTGAGTTTCCTCAGTTGTGCTAATATCTCTTTAATTTCTTCCTTTTCTTCCTGAACTTTGGCTACTACATTCTCTGTTTGAGGTTTGAAGAAGGAAGATCCATTGTTATTGTTATTGGACTATTCCACAACATGAGGTACCTATGTTTGTCCTAGATATTGTAACATTTGACCATTTTCATTTGGGGGTGGCATGATACTGAGTGGAGGTATATGCAAAGGACTTGGCATTACTGCTGGAGGTATCATGGCTCCATTGGTTTGTTGTTGAGAAGGATATGTAGGATAAGCAGGGAGTGTAGGAAATACAATATTAGGTGTTGGAGCAGGGATCAACTGCTGACTGACTTTGACAGCTTCTTCAAAAGCTCCTTCAAGGTTGTAACACCAGGATGTGCTCTCCTGATAAACATAGAAGTCAAGGGATCTAAGGCTGAGTAGTATATGCTCCTAGCAGCTTCATCTAGTACAGTATAAGGAGCAACTAACTTTGAGAGCATCTTTTGGAATCTTGCATTAAAATTAGCAATAGGTTCTCCTTCAAATCTCTTGATTGTGGCAAATAGATGATAATTCATTGAAGGATCTATAGGCATTTTGAATCTATCCTTAAAGGCTTTCTCCAAGGTAGCCCATGAACCGACTGAACCTTGACCAAGACTAATATACCAGTTATATGCCTCTTCCCCTAAGGAAAATGGAAATAACCTGCACACCACATCCTGATGTTCAATTCTAGCCCTACAACAAGCTTCCTTGAATGTTCTAATGTGATCATCAGCATCCTGATATGGATGATATTTAGGACAAATCTTGTCAGGATTTTTAGGTAAAGGATGATATGCAATAAAAGTTAGAGGTGACTCTGTAGTAAAGAATGACATTGTGACTGGTGGAGGTTGGACCTGAGGTGTGACAGGTGGTCCTGTAGGTGTTTGCAACCTGATAGGAGTTATAGGAGTGTGTTCTGGTGAAGCTCCTGACACACTAGAACCAGGAGAATGATGAATATCTACTGTTCTAGGTCTAAATCCCTAGATAGGTAGTTCTTCAAAGAGTCCATTGGATCTAGACCTGGTATTTGGTCTGAGAGCCAGGATTTCTTAAATTTTAGGAAATTTGGCTTGTTTACTATAAAGATCGGCTAAAACATCTAGCAAAGGCTGTTTATGCTCAAAATTTGAAATTGACTGGATATTTATACAATATTTGCAGAAATGATGCAAATATGAGGTGATATGAGGTTTTGGAACATGAGCAACCAGATATCAGGTCTCTAAAGTAAACTACCTCAAAGTTTTGGCAAAAAAAACTTGAAATAGAGTTAATCTTTGAAACATCATGATGATCGACCACAAAACTTGAAATATTTATGATCAATTTTGAAAACTTTGCAACAGAAAAACATGCACAGACTCAGAATAGCAAATCTTTGCATATGACTTGAAATACAAAGCTGCATGAATATTACCTTTCTATTTGCGTCATTAAATCAGACAATCTATAGATGAAGGCCCTCCTTCTAGTGCCAAATCAATGTTGATGATGATTGTTAGTCATAACAACATGCATAAATTTTTTTACATCAAACCTTTATTATCTTGTAAAGTACGATCAGCTTAAGATAAGTTGATGACTCCAAGTGTCCATTGATCAGGTCGTGATCATCTGATGTTACTCAGAGGTTGATGTGACATGCTATTTTCTAGTTTCAAGGGGTCCTACATCTGTCTTGATGACCAATATTGTTCTATTTCCTATAAATTTACTCCATAGAGAGGTTAACTCTACTCTATTTCCAAAGATATCTGGTATATTTGCAAGTTTGATCAATTCTTCTGATTATTGATCATCATGATCTTGTTCTTTCTTTTACACTGTATATTTATTCAGATTATGTGTCTGTGAGTGGATTTTTGCATGTATCTCATGAATATTTGTATGAATTTGCATGATATTTGTCAATTTAACATGCTTTTGCTCTAAATATGCTCTGTATTTCTAATTATCTATGGGATATCAGCATATTTCATGTTATTTGCTTTTACTTCTCTATTATTTGCAATTATGGTGATGATCTGCTATGAAATTGAAAGAAATTTAAAAGAATGCTTCTAATTTTTGTGAATCTTTAGCCATTGAACCACATGCATACAAGATACATTCATGAGGAGAAAAAATCAAACCATATGTCACCAGGATGTTCCACAGCTAGATATGGATGATGATAACTTCAAAGAATAAGGAATGAAAACAACACATGCAAACTGACAAGCACTCTAAGGGACACAGCTGATCAATGCATGTATCTAGATTTCAAACACAGATTACTTAAAATTTATGATGATTTGTAATCAAATTTTCTTCTCTTTCATTCAGTATGCATAACATGTACATTTACAACAACTTTGAAATGAGTCATGATATTTCAACAATCAAATTTCAATTAAGTTTTGAATAATCAAAATATGGTACTCCTACAACTTTTATAAAATAAGGTGAGGATGCAGTTATAATTGACCTACGGTCAAGATTTGTCAATTAAGATCTAAGATTGATAACAACTCTTTGAATTGGTCAACCTCTTCCTCGTGGCATAGGTTGCCAGCTGGCAACCATCTGAATGACTTATTACCTTACGAGGGCCTTATGCATATGTCTTCTTCGTAATGCATCTTCATTACTTTCTGTGTCGCTGTCACCCTGATGAACATCAT
The DNA here is from genome assembly GCA_027924645.1 of Cunninghamia lanceolata. Lineage (NCBI taxonomy): Eukaryota > Viridiplantae > Streptophyta > Pinopsida > Cupressales > Cupressaceae > Cunninghamia > Cunninghamia lanceolata. The sequence goes on along the minus strand of BSBN01001277.1, from coordinate 177,906 downwards.
CCTGTATATGGACCTTCATGGCCATCCTGATATTCTCATATGTCTGTACTATTTTGTCTACCTCCCCGCCATCTTCATTTTTGGCCTTTGTTATAGCATGTTTATGAGACTGGAATTTAGCTTTGATCACATCTAGCTTACCCTTTCTACTATTCAAAGTCTCATTTTAAGTCTCCACCCCAACCTTTATTCTCATGATCTTGTTCATCACCTCTTCAGTCAGGTGGGTGAGGGAGTCATCTACTACCGGCTGGAAATTATCATGCAGAGCTTTGATAGCAAAGTTTGCATCTTGATTTTCAATCTTTCCCTCTACTTTCCCTTTTAATGCTTCAAGGACCTCTGCTTCGTGTGCCATCATGCTATGCAACTTTATACTGATATCCTTGAGCATGCCAGTGCATTTCTTCAGGATATCACATTCGAACCTGATATCCTCATACCATATATCTATTAGTAGGGTAGTGTTATTATTCAACACTTGATTATTTATTAGGATTTGAGGATCAATTCTCTTCATCTCACTTAAAGTAGTTAGGTCCTTTTCCAATTGGAATGACCGTCTTCCTGTTTCATTCTATATTTTGTCTACTTTTCTCTTCAAACTACTTAAAGAATTCCACCTCTATAAAGAGGTTCTCAATACATCCTCAGCTCCTGTGAGGGCTAACAACATCCACTTCTCCATGATCACGGCCTCATGCTTGATGAGGTCCAACTTGGTGACCTCCTCCTGGGATATGATAGTCAATGGGACTACTAGATCAACTAGTGTATTATCAGGGTTAATCAACCCCTTTATATATGAATGCAGATGAACAATGTGCTCTTTATGCTGTTTATTTTTCTCTTTCTCCTTCTTTACCCTTTGGGTCAAAGAATCAATGATATCCTTCCCTTCCTGACCTTCTTGGTCCTCATTAGCAAAACCCAAATCAACAGTTGTGATTTGGAACTCTTCAAGGGTGATCTTGCCCTTCTCTTTCTCTATCATGGGAAGTGCTATCTGGGCAGTCCTTCTACCTGTAGCAGGATCTCTTCTAATAGCCAATGTCAATCTGGCCTTCCTCTTGGGCTTCATTATTATTTCTACAAACAAGGTGGAAACATCAAATTCTTGGATTTTAGAGCCTTGTTCCATACTTATTTCTTTCTCCATCCACTGAGGCACATCTTCTCCAGATCCCTGATGTCCTTTGTCATCATCATGTATGTCTTGATCTCCAGTATCTGTCTCTATTCTGGGTGGAGAAGGCGACTTCCTAGTTTCTTCCTCATGGAGTTCCTCATGAGGGGGATCTTGTTGCATCTTCTCTTCCTAAGGGGTCTCTTTCTATGGAGGAGGACCTTGTGGAATGTCCACATTATGATCCTGCACCTGATCCTGCACTCCCTTGTCCTTACTTTCATCCACTTTAGTATTTTCCTCATCTTGAGGCATATTAACATCCATGGTTGTCTATGTGTTTAGCCCTGGTGCACCACCTTGATCTTGGGCTACCTCTTGTTCAGCACCTGAGGCACCGACATCTTGTGTCTTATTCTCCTATGGCATCTCCTTATGACCTAATTTATCTTTTTCTCCTATGGCATCTCCCTGAACCTGGGTAGCAGCATCACCTGATGTATCTTTATCACCCTCATGTCTGCCTTTATGTTGGACTTCCACTATCTTTGGCTTAGTGGGTATCTCATGTTGTTGCTGGCCCATATCCGGAGCATTGCTCTCTTCTTCTACCTGCTTGGCCACTCCAACCTTATCTATCACATCAAGTGCACCTGCTTTGTCTTTGGGGCTCACATCCTCCTTGTATGTTAAATCTATAACTGCAGGGCTAGTCACCTGATCGACCAATTTGTCAAGCCCGATTTGTTGGGCTGCCATTTTTGGGCCACTTTCTTTTTCTCCCTCTATTTGTTTTACCTCCTCCAATACTACCATTTGTGCTAATGGGGTCCCATGTGGAGTCATACGGGTACTAGAGGTGAGGGTCTCCATCTTTTGAGAGGCTACCTTCTGCACTACCTCATCATCTAATAGGTGCACGGTGTCCTCTAAAGAGAAAGGACCACCCTGACCTACTTTGGAAGTCTCTTTTGTTTGCTCCTCTACCCTCTCAATTTTAAACTTGATTATGGTGGGAAGTGGCACATCATGTTGCATCTCCTTCCTAAATGCTTCGCCACCAGCTCCTCTTAATACAATGGGTTCAGCCCTGATATCACCCCTCATAGATGTTCTTTGCTTCTTGGGTGGTGACGTCAATGGCAGTGCCCTTCTCTTCTTGCTGACCATCATTGGGTCATCACTTGCAGGCTCTTTATTTAACGGCTCTTCCTCAAAAGGGATATCTTCTTCCACTTCCTGTTGTGAGGTCTAGTCTTCCTCCTGTATTTCTACAGTTGGCCTCAAGATCCTCTTTGTCTTTGGTTTGTCCATCAGAGGCGGTGTAGATGATGCAGATGTTTTTCCTGATGTTGATGCACCTGCAGCTGGTATGGCGATTCTTTCGATTGTCACCCCTTTAGGCTCATCTTCAGTTTTCTTACCCCTAGGGGGACCCTTCCTTTGTTTTTGGGTGGGTAACCTCTCCCCATTGGACTTTCTCTTCTCATTGAGGAAGTCGTCATACTCCTTATCAGTTAGTTCTTGCCTTTTCTTTTTGGCATCTACAGTAAGGGCTATGCCCCTTTTCTTTAATCTATTTATTTGTTCATCTACCCAAGCTTGAGTTAATTGTAGCACCCCACCTGTAAACTAATCCAAGGATATGTCCTCTAGCTATGTTAGATTAGGGGCTGATATGGTGTCATTGTACACCTTTTTGTCTTCATATTCATTTGACATAGTTTTTCCATCATCCTTCTTCAGCTGTGTTGGCACTGGGATGCAGTCAAATGTCCTTATCTAGTTCAAGGTAAGCCTCTAGTATTTTCTTCTCTTTACGTCAGCCTCATCCTCATAATCAGTCCAAAAATCTTCCAGATGCTTCTGGTGAAAAGGTTTTCCTATTATTTTGTGCATCCTGCCATAGGGGTCATAAGATCTAGCCAATGGAAATGGTTGCAGATACATCAGTTTGAGGCTCCCTATGACATGCTTTATGCTCTGTGAATCTGAGCACATATACCAGCCCATAGACACTAGGAATAGTACAGGAGGTATCTTCTTTTGTGCTTTGTATGCCTCCACTATGGTAGACACTTGTCTAAGAAACTCCATCAGGACCACCCCATCAGTAGGGTACCTTGGTAGCATAAGGGGTTGTCCTTCAAATCCCTCTATTCTTATATATGAGAAGGTGGCATACTAGATGAGCCAGGCTCCATGTTTGTAAACAACTTCTTAAGCCTCCATGCTTAGTCTCTTGGTTCTATCCTCCTCCATGGTCCTAACTAGATGCATAGAGAATGCATCATTCACCAATTTGTAATCTAGGAGGTAGTTCTTTCTCTATAGCTAAGGATAGTGATCCCATATGTGGGCATCATCTACATCACTGCTAGCCTTACCCACTATAGTCAGAGCATCAAATGTTCCTTTGTAAGCACATGAGTACACAACATATGAGGTCATGTGAAACATGCATGCCTGATGTGCCAGGTTCCTCATGCCTTCATCCAGTGTATCGCTAATGACCTTGGCTCATAATGGATTATTATCTATGTATAGGACCATCTAGATGATTCCAAACATCCAATTCTCAAAGTTCCCTGCATGAAGTTTACCTGTCATCCTGTTTAGCAGGGCAATGATGTACTGGTACTCATCATCAAAATCAAAATTGAACAAGTGCATGAGCAACTTAGCTGAGGCAGTGTAGGTGCTGCTCTTTGACCTCCACTGATACATCATATTTCTTGCATTGTTTTTATTGTTTTACTCTGTTTCCAGTTTTCTTAGATCCACACTGACCACCCTCTTTCCAACTGGTAGATTGAAAGTAGATGTGATGCCCTTGATTAAAAAATTAGCATATACTCTTCCATGCTTCTCCACCCACCTGGACTGAGGGTTATAGTTCCTGGCACACTCAACTACTAGCTTTGGGGTTTCCATGGCATACAAAAATCTGGCTACATACCACATTCTTGAAACACATACTGCATCCAAAATGGTATCGTCTTTGTCATGATCTATTCTAGTTGACCATATTGCTAGATCTGTATCTCCCTAGTGAGTGTCACCAATGATGCCATACTTAAATTGTACCCCTTCGGGTTGAACAAACATGGGCTTAAGAAATTCTAAATCAGACCTATTCCATCTAAGATCTGCCATGGACTCCTGCAATAAACATGATCTGTCTTACTTTACAATATCCATATGCATTCATACAACACTATATACTTCTACGGCATCATGTATACTATATCTATCATCTTTTAGTTCATCATGATATGCACATTTACAGATTCAAACCATAAGAAAGAACATACTACCTGGACATGCAGAAAATGACAACAAGAGGGTTTTCAATTACTTACCTGATAATGCTTTCCTCCTGGGTTAAATGAGTGATTACAGAAAAGGGTTGCAAATGTTGAAGATCACCGTTCTGTTATGCTATAAGATCTAGTCCATTCACAGGTAGCTCGTATGAGAGCTTGACTTCTCTACTCTATAATTTCTTGTTTTTTTGTAAGGTAAATGAAAATAACCTTGGAAAGTTACCTTTAAACACCTCCGTAGGGTGAATTAGGGTAAAATTGAGTCGGGATGGTTAAATCTGTTGATTTTCTACAGAGAATCCATGGATGATGCCAGGTGTTTGAATTTTATTCGCAGATGGCGGGAATCCATCTATCGCATTTATGTCCATTTAATGTTAGGAAACAGGGGGAGGTGATCTTTGAAATATCAGGTGATGTTCAAAATATGACCCCCTGGATAAAATGACCCTCCACCTTTGAGCGGAAAAATTAGTGCAAAAGAAACGGGTGATGTGGTCAACATTGACCACATGTAAATCAAGTCATGAATTAAAATCAGGGGATGTTTAAAATATGACCCCCGCAACTAAAATGACCCCCCCTTTGGAAAAGATCAAGGTGACGTCAGCATGTCGATGACTTTGTTTAAGCGTTGTGTTGTAATGACGTCACCATCATGTTATTGAATATGGTGGGAATCATAAATGTACCTGTGTGAGGCAAAATAGATTGATGGCATCATCATCATAATGGTATAGGGTGATATTTCACGAAGAGGGTGATATTCGTAAGATGACATATATTAAAAAATATGACCTTCGCTAAATATATGAAATCGTTTGACATGCAGATAACAACTACTATGTGAAATTAATGTCCGGACTTCACAGAGCAAGTGATTATTGAGTGATAAACTTATATCGGGGTGATCTTATATAATGTGACTGATGTTTGAAATATGACCCCCCTCCTTGGAATATCAAGTTTGACCAAAACTTTGACTTAACATAACTTTCTCCCCTTAGAGAATTTCGGGGTGATTCAAAAGGCAAACCTGCATGGAATTTCATGCACTTTCCAACTATGAGGTTAATAATGTGAAATATTGACTTTGGAAACTAACCTCATCATGGTGACCTATCCACCTTCTAGAGGGTTACATGCATGACTTAATTTTACCAGACCCCCCAAAGCAGAAAAATAATAAGCCAAAGTAGCAAAAAAATGTTGGGTCCCTATTTTGTCAAGTCAAAATTTGGCGTGTTGTGTAACCACACAATAGATTCCTAAACTTAACTTTGGTCCCCATTAAATGTTATATCCTACAATGTGATTTTTTTTTTCTATATCAAATCTTCATAAACTTCATTTTAACATTAATATTTACTATTCCTAAAGTATCTAACCAAGGATGTCCAAGAACATTATCTAACCTATTCATATCTAAAGCAGAAAATTAGAATGGTAAACATATTTTTCTATGGAGAGATTTAAATCTTCAAAACAAAATGTATATTGTTATCCTATGTTTTAGAATCCTTGATATTATTTTCTTGCATATGTAGTTTACTTATTAAATCCATGGTGAAGTTATACCTTCTACTAGGATGTACAAATACAATAATCACATGTTTTTGCATGCATCCATGAAATTGAAGGATTGAATCTTCCTTTCTTGGAACTAAAATACATGTAATATTATAAAAATATGTTAATATACTCTTCCCTATCATTTCTCTTATTTTAATCAACTATTATTTCCTTTGGTTCTCATCTATCTAAGAATAGTTGTTCCATTTCATCAAATGAATATATATTTTTACACAATATAGAAAACCATTTAAAATCTTCTACCAAGAGAAATGAAAGACCTATTTTTATAATCTAGATGTATAATTATCCCTTTTGAATTGGAACCACCATTCTTTAGCTTTACCACTTCCATCAAACTTAGGAACCTCCATAAAAACTAGGGTTTGAATTTGTTTTCAATAGATCACTTTTCTACCACATATATGAAAATAAAATAATGTAGAAAGGCAAATTTAAATATTTTATTTCACTTGCAAAAAAATTTTTTTTTGGTTTCCTCACCAAGTTTAATAGATATCAAAATTTTCTCAAAAATTGCTAGTCAACAAATTTGTAAAAAAATTGAATCACACAAACATGCCATATCTCCATCGATATTGATTCAAATGTTTAACATGACCACTTTTCAAAAAGCTCTCAAAGTCCTCTTTCTAAAAAATATAGAATCATTTTTTTTTAAGATTTATGTGAAGCGTATGAATCTCTATAATAAATTCATCCCTAATTAGAAAAAAATTGCAATAAATTTCTCCAACTTTACCCTACAAAGAGCTTTGATACCACATGTTGTGAACTTGCATATAATAAAAAAAATACTCGAAATAATAGAAGAGACATCTCACAACTCGGGAATAGAATAATAATAGATCAACTCTCCAAGTAGGACAACACTATACCATACTCCTTATTAGAAGGAAGCAACCCCACAGTATATTCAATATGAGATCCAAACACATATATGTTCCATCTTCTGGTCATAGGTTCCTCATTCTTTGCATTTTCTAGTTCTTCATTTTGTTTTGTGTTTTAATAAATATAGTTTCTAAAATCTACAAATCTATAATCAATATCCTTTCTTCTCTTTCACTTCCCTTAAGTAGTAAAAGGGAAATTTATCTAGATAAGGTTTCATTTAGCTTTATGTTACAATAGTAGAGTTAAAACTTGTTAAATTCAATCTTATCCTGAGTAATGTGGTTTTTTTAAAAAGTTTGAACAACTAAACTAGGAAAAACTAACAAAAAACATTTTCCTACATTACAAATACACTTTCAAATCCACTAGTAATCGCATTCCAAAATTTAATTTCTATCATTGCTTGCTCCACCATTCCATCACCAAAGTAAGATAAAACTCTCCACCCAAAATACCATGAATCTTTTGCAAGATGCATCAGCACCAAATCTTGAACAACCACATCTAATTACATGAACAACTCTAGCCCAGGTATATTGATGATACAATTAGCCAACACTCTACATAACTATGACAAGAGAATCAAATGCTAATTATGAATGATCAGTTTTTGGTAGGATCCAAACTCTTGAGAAGAGCAAACAAGACTAACCACTCACCTTGTACATATAGGTACAGTTAAGAATGACATTCTATTTTATGCATATAATTACTTCACTATGTGAAGCATGGATCATTAAATAAGCACCCCTCCTAGAAAGCTATGGCCTAGAGTGCTTTACAAACAATACTTATTCCTTTATTCACTACTTTCTCTCCTAAGTTGTCTGGCTACAAACTTGCCCTCAATGCAATTCAATGTATTAGTCCAAACTGCACAAGATGCACATTAAATATCCTTTGGAGCATCAAAGAAACTAGTGCAAGTGACCCAAATAAATGACACCTATAGATTTTTATAAACCACGGTGTTGAGGCTTAGCCTTGGTGTAGTCCTGGTAATGATGAAGTGTAATTTGCATGCCCCTTGCTCACTTAACTACACCTGAGAATAATATTATATTCTAGACAATGTCATGGATTGTCATAGAAGGGAGTATTTATTGAGTAATATTCCTTTCTTTCATAGTTATAGATTAGAGCATTTTCCCAACAATGATTCTTTTCTTACATAACAATCATGCCTTCTAAATGGATTGGCTTGCATCTATGAGTTATCCAAGAAAATTTGATTAGATGAGACTTGTCAAGATAAAATTACGTTTTCTCTAATGAAGCTCATTAGTGCGTTCTTACATGTAGTTTGAAGGAGGAAAATAAATGAATATATAACATATGTACAATGGTCTACACTAGATCTAAGTGACAAATCTCATAGGATCTTGCACACACAATACAGAGTATGCATGTTTCTCTTTATTGCTAGTTAATATTTTAAATCATCCTTATTAGATTTAGTGGATGTATTCTAGTCTATTTTATTTTAATATAATCAAGTCAACTTGTTTGTAGTGCAACACAATATCTTAAATAGTTATATAATTTTTCATCTAAAAATTTATATTATTAGTTGAAGAGTGTGATCTTTGTATTGCTAGGCAACTTTTTGAAACTAGAATATGAATTCTTGTACTTGTTTTTTTAATTTTGTTTTAGTTGAAGTCCCTTGACTATTGCCATAATTCTTTTTTTTTTAATACAAAACAACCTAGAGTTACTTGGGTGTTTCTAGATTCCTATGTTGATCCCAAAATGAAAACATATGTTGAAAGTGAGTATTTTTTGGTATTTGTGGACGATTGTTGTGAAACATTTTTAACTAAATAGGATTTTGTATTTTGATTATTTATTGCATATCACTATGATGTGCTTCAAATACAAATGGATACAACATTGGAGTACTTAGACTATATCCAATTACCAATTTCTACAATAGGTCAAGTGGAATGTGTTGGTGGTCAAACTAAATCCTAAAGACTTGCACTATCACTTAGGGCTAGGGGTATGTCATCAAATCAAAAATCAAGGCCTATGATTAGATTGTAACATGAAAGGACCAATAGATAAGGATGGATGTCTCCTTCTTTAGATTTTGTTAAACCAAGGGGGGTATTCCCTGAGGTGTTCTAACTAAATAAGACTAAAACAATCATTGATGAAATGGACCTTGAAGCAAACCATATCCAGGACACATGATACTTCTATCATTTTGTCACTAAGTACCAATGTGCTGGTTTACCTTGAACGAAGGATGAAACACCTTTTATGAGAAAGTGTAAAAAGTATGTGGAGACTAGGATGCATTATTCTTAACCCATTAATATTCATGGTACATTATTTCACTTCAAACATGGAACAGATAATGATAACAATGATGGTTTCACTATGAAAGACCTTCCTGAGGTTTACAAACATTTTGGAGTAATAGGATAGTGAAATCTAGTAGTGCAATGGATCAACTAACTCTATTGTAACTACTAAGGTTGATGTTTGATGTTTTCAATTAATCATAGTAGGATGTTAGCACATTGAAACTAGTAGTAGACAAGTGCCTTCATTCATATGGGTAGAAAATTCCAATCTTCATCAACAAACAACATTATTCAAGTAAAGAACAAGATGACACCTCAAAGAAGATGGAAAGGATGACAAAGTTTAATAAATCCACACATAATCTAGGCTCTATATGTAGGGATAAGAAACATAAGATATTGCAAAACAATCACATGAGCATATCTTACACATCCATAAGTAGATCCACACACTTCATGTATTGTATTGAAAGGAAACCTCATGAAAACATTTACAATGGATTTTATAGCCTCTACAAAGGAAAACCAATCAAAGAAACACTTAAATTAGAAAATGTAACTAAGAAAGGTCATCAATCTATCAAAAACATATAGAACACCCATCAAGACATTCAAATCACTAGAAACTACACTTTATACACACTCAATTACTAGTTTACAGAAATAATGAAGCATTGATACAGTGAAGTTTGGATTTAGATATTCAACATTTCACTCGGCTCACATAAAATACAAGAAAAAATCTACACTATCTCTTCTCTATCTATTCTATGCTAACATTATAGATCCCAACAAACAACTAACACTTTTTCCATCTCCAACCAATGAATATATAGTAATTAGATTTAGATGTTGGAGGGAAATGCCAATATCTACCATCTTATCACCATCAATGGGATAAAGAGAAAACTACAAATATGGTGCAGTCACGGTTAGGAGGGTCCACAAAGTGAACTATCCAGGCTGTGTAGCTAGAGTAAACATAATGGAAAAAACTCAAAGATATAAAGTAAATGTAGATTCAGTCACTCAGTATACTATAGAATTCAAATAAAAACTAGCCGGCATCATGTGAGCTCACAAATAGGGCTCATAGGCCTGATTTCATAGTTACAGAATATGCACAGGATTTAGCTTTGAAGCTCCTTAGCAAAGAATTCAAACTATCAACTATCTGTATGTGATTCACTACTTTCCTAGGCATCTATTACATCAATTTATATAATCTTTGGAACATAAGATTCCTCCACGTCGGCCAAGGAAGATCACAAACTCCAATGCAAAGCTGTAACGTGTGTACATGGATAGGTTAGACCTAATCATGTAGAACTCCTCCGTAAATGAATGGAATGGTGTGCGGATCTCACGAAAGGTCAACCATGAACCAAACAACATCGAGTGATGTGTCATTTAGCTTTGCAAGTCGTAAACTACTCCGTAGGTCTTCTCCTTTAGCTGATTGTTTAAGATTGTCAAGATGCTCTATTATGAGAAAATAGTTGATCTTCTGATAGCAATATCTTATTGATACCTGATCCAAATGATCTAATATTTGGATATGATGTGCATGAATGTGTCTAAATGCGAAATCCAGCTCTGCAAAGTCTAAAATACAACTACGGTAGAATGCAGATCAAAATATAGAAATTGCTACTAATTGAACTAACTATATTGAATTGGAAAATGAAAAGAAACAAACTGAAATGAAAATGTTTTGGTTGATGTAAGATTTCTCTTGAACTAGGGATGCTCCTGCATCAGACATTTAGGGTTATTAAAAATGTGAGTCCCTCACTTTGCTAGGGCTAGAGGGAAACCAAGATGAGTCTTCTTCCGATCTACCTTTTCACTTCACAAGATATTCTTTGTATTGTCTTCCTCTGGTGCTGCATTCAACTCTGCTAGCCAAGATGTCCTTAATCTGCTCTAGTGTTTGTTGTGGTAACAACTTCTTCAACTCTTCTTCAATGCTGCCACTGAACACTGCTTCATGATACTAATATAGGTTTACAATGTTGAAAATAGGTGATATACCTAGTGTCTCTGGTAACTCTACTTCATATGCATTTCCTAAATCAAACTTTCTAAGTATCCTACATGGCCCAAACTTCTTTTCTCAAGTATATCATCACTTCATCTCCAACTGCAAATTCTTTGTGTCTTCTCTTCTCATCTGCATGCTCCTTGTACTTACTGTTCATTTCCTCCAAATGTTTTTTAACTTGATTATGCATTGTCACCATGTGTCCTGCAAATCCTTTTGCTTCTACACTCCTCTTCTCTTCCATACTGATGTCTCTTAATTCTGCTACTCATCTAGGGTTAGTTCCTGTGACAATCTCAAATGGTGTTCTTCTGGTACTCCTATTCACTAAATTATTATATGCAAACTCTATTTGTGAAAGAATCAAATCCTAATTTCCTGCCTTCTCTCCAACCAAACATCTCAAAAAATTTCCCAAACTCCTATTCACTACCTCTATCTATCCATCAGTTTGTGGATGAAATGTTGAATTGAATTTCAAATCTGTCTTTATTTTCTTCCAAAGTATCTTCCAAAAGTATCCAAGGAATCTTGTATCACTGTCTAAAATTATACTCTTAGGTAATCCATGCAATCGCACAATCTCTTTGAAAAATAGGTCAGCTACATGCACTACATCAGTTTTCTTTTTACAAGGTATGAAATGTGCCATATTTAAAAATCTTTCTACCACTACAAATATTGAATGATGTCCACTCTGTGTCTTCGGCAATTCCATTATGAAATCCATACTTATGTCTTCCCAAGGTCTCTCTGGCACTCTCAAAGGTTTATACAATCCAGTATTCTGACTACTCCCTTTTGCAATTTGACAAACTCTACAACTCTACACAAATTTCCTAACATCCTTATGTATCTAAGTCAAAAAGTAGTTTTCACTTACCAAAGCCACTATCTTATCAATGCCAAAATGTATTTCCAATCCACCACTGTGTTTCTCTTTGATCAAATTGTCTCTTATTGAACTCCTAGGTATGCACAATTGATTTTCTCTGAACAACATATCCTCCTGAATGAAATAATCCAACCACTTACTCCTATATGTCACAACAGGTTCCTTACATGCTTTCCAAAGTTCTGCAAAATCAAGATCTTCCTCTTACATGTTTTTCAACTCTTCAAATCCTAACACTTCAACTCTTATCTCTGTCAGCGAGTTCCTTCTCCTACTTAATGCATCTGCAACTTTGTTTGATTTTTCACTCATATGCTTTAATACAAAAGTATAACTCTGCATGAACTCTACCCACCTCATATGTCTCTAATTCAATTTTCCTTGACTATTCAAATATTGTAAATCTTGATGGTCTGTATACAACACAAACTCCTTAAGCAACAAGTAATGTCTCCACTTCATCAAGGATTGAATTATGACATAGAACTCCTAATCATAAACTGGATATCTTTTCCTTGCATCATTCAACTTCTCACTAAAATATGCTACAGGTCTACCTTCTTAACTTAACACTGCTCCTATTGCATTCCCATTTTCATCACAATATACTTGAAATAGCTTATTGAAATCCAATAATGCCAACACAGGTTGCTCTGTCACTTTTTGCTTCAACAATTCAAAACTCTTTTCCGCTCCTATTGTCCACTTAAAGTATTTTCTATCACCTCTCATTGTCTCTGTCATAGGGTTACAAACTGAACTAATTTTTTTTGATGAACTTCCGGTAGAAACTAGCCAATCTATTAAATGATCTAACTTCTCCAATGCTCTCTAGTGTAGGTCATTCAACAATTGCTCTCACTTCCTTAGGGTCCATCTTCAATCCTTTCGCAAAAATCACAAATCCCAAGTATACCAACTCTGCCTTCATGAAACTACACTTCTTGATGTTTATCAACAATTTCTCTTCTCTTAGTCTCTATAATACTTGTGTTAGGTGCCACAAGTGTTCTTCTTTTGTCTTACTGAAAATTAGAATATCATCCAAATATACAATAACAAACTTACCCAAGAATTTCTTCAAAAATTCATTCATCAATCTCATGAAAGTACTTGGTGCATTTGTCAATCCAAAAGGCATCACTAACCACTCATACTATCCTTCATTTGTCTTAAAGCAGTCTTCCATTCATCTCCTTCTCTAATTTTGATATGATGGTATCCACTCTTCAAGTCTATCTTTGTGAAATGTTTTGCTCCACTCAAACAATCCATAATGTCATCCATCCTAGGGAAGGGAAATCTATACTTAACTGTGATCTTGTTTATTGCTCTGCAATCTGTACACATTCTCCATTCTCCATCCTTCTTTGGTGCTAACACTGCAAGTACTACACAAGGATTCAAACTTTCTCTGATCATTTCCTCAACAACTCATGTATCTGTCTATTCAATTCTTCATTATCTATTAGTGTCATTCTATGTGTTGCTTTGTTAGGCAAACTAGCTTTAGGTGTAAGATCCATGTGATGACGGATACTCCTGATTGGTAGCAATCCTTCAGGTACATTATCTGATATGATGTCTTCATACTCTATTAACAACTTAGTTATCTCCTTTGGTTGTGATTCTTTAGTCTCCTTCTTCAATGTTTCAGGCTTCTTAGGAATCAAAGCATAACACATATTCTCATCTCTCAAACCATCCAGAAATTTTCTTCCATCTACCAAACAAATTCTAGCATTCCCACATACTTCACTCTTAGGATCATCTTCCAAAGGAATCAAAGTAATTCTCTTTCCATTTGATGTTATAGTGTATTTATTCTTTCTCCCATCATGTATAGCTTTTCTATCATACTGCCATGGTCTACCCAAAAAAATATGACATACATCCATAAGCATAATATCACACAATACTTCATCATGATAAGATCCAATATGAAATTTCACCAAACATTGTTCACTCACCAGTACCTTATGATCATCCTGAATCCATGCTATATGATAGGGCTTAGGGTGTTTCAATCTCTCCAACTTTAGCTTAGTCATCATCTCCTCTAAAACTAAATTATCTAAACTACCACTATCAATTACAACTTTACAACATTTACCTCCTGATTTGCATCTAGTTCTTAACAAACTTTTCCTCTACGGTGGTTCCTCATTTATCTCTGCTTGAAATAGTGCTCTCCTCATGACAAGTGATTCTCCTTTCTTAGGTTTACCAACTGAATAGGGGTCACCTAGTTCAACAGACTCTTCTTCCATATAAGTTGTTCTTCCATTGTTCTCTATTCTCTTGCTTGTAGTCCCTTGATTACATTCAAATGATCTATGTCTTGTTGGGAATTAAGGTGTCTCAAACTTGGTAATTCCTTGCATTTATTTATTGTATGTATTTATTTATTGCCTATTATGTAATTAGGATGCAAATCCTATTTTTTCATCTTGTGGAAGTTGGCACGGTGATGTGTCATAGTACGTGGAAGGTGACATGTAATTTTTGTCCTCACATGAGGAGATAGGCATCCCACTTAGTGGTATAGGTATTTTGCCATGTGTCGGCGCTTTGAATAGTGTGTAAGGGAATTTTGACCAAAATTATTATGATAGATTCCTATGACAGAATCTATGACGTGTAAGAGTCATAAATAGAAGATACTATGACAGGTGAAGACATGTATCACAAGGCATTTTGGAAGAAGGCATCTTTGGGCACCCCAAGGAGGGTTATGACATGTAAGAGAATATGCTATTTTTAGCCTGTGTATGATAGTTATGACGGATTCTATGACAGTCATAATAGTATCTGTCATTGGCCAATTTGGGAATAGGTGACTTGTTTGGGATGGGATAATATGACAAGTGTCATGAATACCCTGCAGTGTTGGACAAGTGTCCCTAGGTGTGGATTTTGGGCCATGAGGCCATGATTGGACGCCCATCTCAAGATAGGCTCATTTTTTGCCTTGTAACTTCTTTATAACAGGTGCTTTTAGAGGAGATGTAGTGTGTGATTAACAGGTACTGTTATGCTACTAGATTGTGCCCAGATATGAGTGTCGAAGAACCCTGAGAGCTTGCATTGCAAGTGTATTGTAAACCATTATAGTTTTGATAATACATTGTACAGGTTTTGGAGTGTGGGGGTTTTCACCCGATAAGGGTTTTCCCCATGTTATATCTTATCTCTCTCTTCTTTTGTCTTAAATTCTTGTGTTGTGTGTTGCTACAATATCTCCATTGTTATGTTAAACATTCTGTAATTGTAAAGGTTAAAAATAATTTGCACTCATCTCTCCTCATTAGATTAGTGTAGGAAGTGATTTCCGCACACCTAGCTTCCTTTCAGTTGGTATTAGAGCTTGATCACCTTTGGTCCTAGTTGTTGGGTAGGGGTTTTTTGAGTTAATCTTAGGTTAAGTGGGAGCTTTGTGCAGAGTATTCTATAATCTTGTTGCAGGAAGGAGATGGCAGGCACATCTGGAAGATTAGAGGTGGAGAAATTCAATGGCACAAATTTTGAGTTATGGAAACTTAAGATGGAAGACATGCTTGTTGATCAAGACCTATGGGAAACCATATCTAGTGTAAAACCAATTGCAATGGCACAAGCTGATTGGGATCTCAAAGATCGGAAGGCTAAGGGTCTCATAAGACTCAGTCTAGCTGATTTTGTCATGTTAAATGTCCATGAGGAGAAGACCACGAAAGACCTTTAGAAGAAGTTGGGTGATGTTTATCAGGCCAAATCCCTGGTGAACAAGATTTTTTTGAGAAAGAATTTGTATTCACTAAGGATGGAGGATGGAGGAGCTGTTGCAGATCATCTGAATGCTTTCAACATGTTAGTTGCTTAATTGACATCCGTTGGTGTGGAGATAGAGGAGGAGGATCATTGTATGACCTTGCTTTGTTCTTTGCTAGACTCATGGGATCATCTTGTTATGGCTATTAGGAGCACCACATCCACATTCAAAATGGATGAAGTGGTATCTTCATTGTTATCTAAAGAGATGCAGAGAAAGTCTTCTGAGGTAGCCAAAGAGGCTCTTGCGGTTCATGGAAGACCCAATGAGAAAGGGAAAAAGAAGGACAAGAAAGCTGAGAAGGGTAGATCCAAATCCCATGGGAGATCCAAATCTCCTGGAAAGTCCAAGGCTCTCTATTGGAACTGTGGCAAAATTGGGCATTTCTGAAAGGAATGCAAAGAGGAAAAGAAAAAGAAGAAGAAGAATGCCCCAAATTTAAATTCTAACAAGTCACAAGATGATGGGTGATGCCTTCATCATAGCCCTGGCCACCCATGCATTTGATGATGTGTGGTTGATAGATTCTGGTGCATCATTCCACATGACCTCGCATCGAAGCTGGTTCATGAAGTATGAAGAGTTTGATGGTGGAAGAGTGTACCTGGGTGACGATTCTCATCTGAAGATTGTTGGTCATGGAAGAGTCTCAATCCAATTCTCTGATGTATGAGTGAAGGGGATCATTGGGGTTATGCACATCCCAGGCTTGGCACAGAACCTACTTTCTGTAAGTATGTTGAATGATGCAAGTGTGCAGGTTGTCTTTTCAAAGGATGGATGCAAGATGACTAGAGGATCTATGGTGTTTGCGAAGGGTACTTAGAGAGGTACTATGTTTCAGCTAGAGGCATGCACTTCATAGTGCAATATTTCTTCTAACTTGAAGAAAAGAGTTGCAGTCACTTCATCCCCACCATCTGAACAAGAAATGAAGAAATCTGTTGTAACAAATTCTAATGGTAGTGCATCTTGTGTACCCAAGGGTGCTCATGCTTTTGAAGTTAAGCTTCCTGCTGAAAAGACAATGTTATGGCATATGAGATTTGGCCACATTGGTGAGAAGGGTCTTAGAACCCTAAAAAATAAAAACCTCATTAAGGAGTAAATGATTATAATCTTGAGTTTGACTTTTGCAAACATTGTATATATGAAAAGCAAAACCATGTTTAGTTTTACTCTAGTTCTCACAAGTCTTCTGATGTGTTTAGTCCTATTAGTGTTCCTTCGATTTCCAAATCTTTATATTTTCTATCTTTTATAGATGATTACAGTAGAAGGACACGAATTTATTTTCTCAGAAGCAAGACTGAAGTCTTTATTCAGTTCAAAGAGTTTAAAGCTTTTATTGAGAATCAAACTAGTAAAAAGATTAAGTGTTTGAGAACTGATAACGGTGGTGAGTTTTGTTTAGCAGAGTTCAATAAGTTCTATAAAGAGCAAGGGATTGAAAGACATAAGACAACTCCATACACCCCACAGAAAAATGGAGTTGTAGAGAGGATGAATAGGACACTGATGGAGAGGGCTAGGAGTATGCTTAGTGGAGCAAGCCTCGAACAAAAGTTTTGGGCTGAAGCTGCAGCCACTGCTTGCTACCTAGTAAACAGGTCTCCTACATCAACTCTTGTTGGTAAGACACCTATGGAGGTGTGGTTTGCTAAGAAGCCTTCAGTTAGACATCTTCATGTTTTTGGTTGTGAGGCATATGCACATGTGCCTAGGCAGAAACTATTGGAAACAAGACAGATAACTGAGAGGGGGGTGAATCAGTTATCTCAAAATTTCTTTAACTTTCTTTTCTTTTGTTATCTTAATAATTAGTGTTGCATCAAAACATGAAAGCATATAAGAACTGAAATAAAATCAACACACATAACATAAGGATTTTTACATGGAAACCCTGTTAAGGGAAAAACCATGGGGTGACTAACCCAAGATTGTATTCTCTGTTAAAAGAATAAAGAAGTACAAAATGACACTTGCCAATTAGGGCTCACTGCCTGATCGCATTGCTCACAAGATGCACACTGCCTACAAGAGACTCACTATCTATAGAACTTACAGAAGATAATCAAGTGTTTGAACTGATGAGAAGCATCTATAAATGCAAGAGTTCAGTTTCGGTTAGGCACAATACATTGATTTGATGCACTTCATTCTTCCTCTGTTTAATGTTGTTGCTCTGTCACATTCTGGACTTGAATTTCTACTCTCCCACTTATCCCTACTTTTCTTCACACTTTATTTCATTCACAATTCACTTCTCACACCTACATACTAGAATCCATCTTGTATATATATCTGTATCAAGGATTTTTATCAACTTGCTAGTTGGCAACAAGAACACTCAAGATATTTGCAAGTTACTGATTTGTCGACTGAATCCATGCTTGATTTGTGATGCGTATCAAAAACATAGGCATAGAAGTCATTAATCATGTCGGCCAATAATGTATGATCCCACAAATTGCTTGATCAACACCTTTTACTCATCTAGATTGAAGCCTGATACTCTACCGGCCAGTTCTTCCTTTGTCTGCTCTACCTGACTGGAACCCAACACTCAGATGCTCATATCTTTTTCATGTTTTATCACTGGAGGCTAAATCTCTGGAATACAGTAGTCATGATACCCCTCTTGACTTTTCCAAGTCTGTAACTTGCTGAGTTACACCATCTGAGAGATCTGAACCTGATTGTCGGACCTTGTTACATACTCTATTCTTGTTCACCGGACCAAAGCAATCTTCAAACTGACTTCCAGTATAGACATACTATGTACTGCAGATGTGTGGGATAGACTTTGTTGCCATCAATGACAACACTTATGAAGCCACATAGTGTCTCTTACCAACAGAAATGCTCTAAATTGGAGAACAAGGTTATTAAGTGTATTTTCATTGGCTATGGTGTTTGTGTGAAAGGATACAAGCTTTGGGAACCGGTGGCTAAAAAAGTGTTGTATAGTAGAAGTGTTATTTTTAGAGAGCTAACACCTTCTCCCGTTGTTCTACAGCCAAAAGAAATAGAAAAGAAAGAGGATGTGGTTTAGTTTCCTTCTACCCCTAAGAAGACTAAACTTACATACCCTATGAGACTTGATGATGAGGAGAGCTCTAGCAGTTCTGAAATTTTAGAAGAAGAAGCAGAACCTCAACCTCAGCCATTGAGGAGGTCTGCATGAACAAGAAAGCAACCTGATAGGTTTGGTTATTTATTGCTTGATTCTAGTTGTGCTTTTGCCTTGCTTACTAACACTGATGAGCCTAGAACTATGACAGAGGCTATGGGCATGAAAGATGTAGGTTCTTGGAAGGAGGCCATGGAAGATGAGATGGCTTCTTTGGAAAAGAATAAAACATGGGACTTGGTGCCTTTGCCTAAAGGACAGAAGCCTGTTGGATGCAAATGGGTGTTCAAGAAGAAATTTGGTGCAGATGGCAGTGTTGAAAGGTACAAGACCAGACTAGTTGCGAAGGGGTATTCACAAGTGGAGGGAATTGATTGTGGTGAAATTTTCTCTTCTGTTGCAAAGCTAACATCTATTTGGTTCCTATTATCTCTTGCAGCAACTTATGACTTAGAGGTGGAGTAGATGGATGTGAAGACAACATTCCTTCGTGGTGATTTGGAGGAAGAGATTTACATGTCACAACCAGAGCATTACATAGAGAAAGGTAAAGAAAATTTGGTTTGCAAGTTGAAAAAGTCTTTGTATGGTTTGAAGCAGTCTCCTAGGATGTGATACTTAAAGTTTGATGCCTTTGTGTTGTTGGTTGGATTTCTAAGATTGAAATTAGATCATTGTGTGTATTATAAATTTGACAATGATCACATTCTCATTATTGCATTGTATGTTGATGCTATGTTGTTAATTAGGAATGGTAAGAATATGATTTCTGATTTGAAGTCTCAGTTGTTAGCACAATTTGAGATGAAAAATCTAGGGGTAGCCAAGTACAATCTGGGAATAGAAATTAGAAGAGACAGAGCTAACAGAAAACTTTGGTTAAGCCAGAGTAAGTATGTGAAGACCGTGTTGGATAGATTCAACATGGCAGATTGTAGACCATTGTGTGTTCCTATTTCTTTGGGGACAAAGTTGTCTATTAATGATTGTCCAAAATCTCCTAGTGAGGTTGAGGACATGAGGAGAGTACCTTATGCTAGTGATGTTGGTAGTTTGATGTATGCTATGGTCTGCACAAGACCAGACATTGCCCAAGCAGTGGGAGTCCTTAGTCGATTTATGTCTAATCTTGGATGGGTACATTGGGATGCAGTAAATAGAGTGTTCAGATATTTGAGGGGTACTTTTGAGTATTCCATATGCTATCATGGTAATCCTACAGGACCTCTACATTCAGTTTGTATTCGTGGATTCATGGATTCTGATTGGGCGAGTGACATTGATAGCAGGGGATCCACTAGTGCCTATGTGTTCACTATGTTTGGTGGTGCAATTAGTTGGATGATAAAAGCAACAACCTGTGGTTTCTTTGTCCACAACAGAAGCTAAGTATATGGAAGCAACTCATGCTTGCAAGGAAGCCATTTGAGTTAAGCGATTGTGTTCAAATATTGGTGTTGATGCAGGACAAATTACAATTTGTTGTGATAGTCAGAGTGTGATTTTCCTAGCAAAAAATCTAACTTTCCATGCTAGAATAAAGCATATTAATGTACAGTTTCACTTCGTGCGAGACATGGTAGAGGATGGGAAGGTGAATTTGGAGAAGGTAGACACTTTGAAGAATGTTGCGGATGCATGGAAAAAACCAGTGGGCACAGAGAAGTTCAGATGGTGTTCAGAGTCTATGGGCCTCTCAGCCTATAGTAGTTAAATCTTGTTATTTCTATTGGCTCTTACAAGGTGTTCGACAAGTGGGAGAATGTTGGGAATTAAGGTGTCTCAACCTTGGTAATTCCTTGCATTTATTTATTGTATGTATTTATTTATTCCCTATTATGTGATTAGGATGCAAATCCTATTTTGTCATCTTGTGGGAGTTGGCACAGTGATGTGTCATCCTACATGGAAGGTGACAACATGTAATTTTTGTCCTCACATGAGGAGATAGGCATTCCACTTAGTAGTAGAGGTAGTTTTCCATGTGTTGGCACTTTCAATAGTGTGTGAGGGAATTTTGACCGAAACGGTTATGATAGATTCCTATGACAGAATCTATGATGCGTAAGAGTCCTAAATAGCAGATAATATGATAGGTAAAGACATGTGTCACAAGGAATTTTGGAAGAAGGCATCTTTGGGCACCTTAAGGAGGGTTATGACATGTAAGAGAATATGCTATTTTTAGCCTGTGTATGATAGATTCTCTTACAGCTGTAAGATATGACAGTTATGATGGATTCTATGACAATCGTAAGAGTCATAAGAGTATCTATCATAGCCCAACTTGGGAATAGGTGACTTCTTTGGGATGGGGTGATATGACAAGTGTCGTGAATACCTTGCAGTGTTGGAAAAGTATCCCTAGGCGTAGATTTTGGGCCATGAGGCCATGATTGGACGCCTATCTCAAGATAGGCTCATTTTTTGCCTTGTAACTTCTTTATAAATAGGTGCTTTGAGAGGAGATGTAGTGTGTGATTAACAGGTACTATTATGCTACTAGATTGTCTCTAGATATGAGTGTCAAAGACTCCTGAGAGCTTGCATTGCAAGTGTATTGTAAACCATTATAGTTTTGATAATACATTGTGCAGGTTTTGGAGTGTGGGGTTTTTCACTCGATAAGGGTTTTCCCCATGTTATATCTTGTCTCTCTCTTCTTCTGTCTTACATTCTTGTGTTGTGTGTTGCTGCAATATCTCCATTGTTGTGTTAAACATTCTATAATTGTAAAGGTTAAAAATAATTTGTACTCATCTCTCCTCATTAGATTAGTGTAGGAAGTGATTTCCACACACCTAGCTTCCTTTCATGTCCTTCACCTCCACACTTAAAACAAGATCCTCTGAATGTTCTCCTATCAGGTCTTCTTCCTTCTCTTTGGTATCCTTCACTCTGGTATGGACTAGAGTTTCCTCGATGGTAGAAGGTTTTGTCAACTCTCTGATATGCATTGTTATCTATGTCCTCCTTGAATGTGTTTTCTTGTCTCTTCTACTCCGCATAAAATCTCTCTCCTCTAGAAACTGTTCTACCTCTTTGAAATTTACCTCCTCTACCTCTATGTCTCTGATCATGCCTTTTTTTCAACTTTTCTTCAACGTTCAGGGCAAACTGATATGCTTCTTCTAATGTTGTTATCCTTACCAAATTCACTCCATTGATGTATCTTGCCACTTTCTCCTTGCTTGCTTCACCATGTCCTGTTCTTATGATCATCTTATGAAATTCTTTAGTGTACTCCTTCATAGATTTCTCCTTTTGTCTTAGGTTTTGCAATCTCTTCAACAGTTTCAACTCATAGTCAATAGGTATAAATTGCTTCTTCAGTTTTATCACCATTCTATCCCACTTGGTAATCTTCTCTTTTCCTCTTTTGTTTCTATCCAACTGAACTTCTTTCCACCATATAGCAGCATGTCCTTTCAACTTTGTCTTTGCAAATTTCACCTTCTTTGGATCTTCAATTTCTTCATACTCAAAATATTCTTCCATGTCATTTATCCAATCAATCAACTCTTCAGGATTCAAATTGCAAGTATAGTTTGGTACATCAACTCTAGGTCTCTTTCCAATCTTTGAAATAGCTCACAACATCTTGACTTGATTTGATTCTTCTCCTTCTTCATCTCCTAGGGTTACTTCATTTTGATTAGTAGATTGAAATTCTTCCTCATCATCACTTTCAACATTAGGTCGAGGTGTCAATCCTATTCTCTTACTTCCTCAACAACATCCAAGCAAACTCACATGGTTTTCATCATTTCCATCATCTCATCCATTCTTCTAGGTATTGTTCCAATAGCAGGGATTCTCCTCGGCGACATTCTTCCTCAGATCAAGTGTAACTACCTCAAATTCGGTGATCGGGCTACAAGGTGACAACTGCCTCACAATTGACGATTAGTTGCAACACAAGTAACCTGCTTGAGATTTAGTGATCTATTCACAATAAGATCTTATAGAATTCCCTCACCAAATTTTCTCAATTCACTCCCAAAGGTTCAAACTTTCGCTCTGATACCACCTGGTGCAGTCACGGTTAGGAGGGTCCACAAAGTGAACTATCCAGGTCATGCAGCTAGAGTAAACACAATGGAAAGAACTCAAAGATATAAAGTAAATGCAGATTCAATCACTCTGTATACTATAGAATTCAAATACAAACTAGCCAGACAGGCTCACAATTAGGGCTCATAGGCTTAATTTCATAGTTACAAAATATGTACAGGATTTAGCTTTGAAGTTCCTTAGCAAATAATTTAAACTATCAACTATCTCTATGTGATTCACTACTTTACTAGGCATCTATTACATCAATTTATATCATCTTTGAAACATAATATTCCTCCACGTCAGCCAAGGAAGATCACAAACTCCAATGAAGAGCTGTAACGTGTGTACACGGATAGGTCAGACCTAATCATGTAGAACTCCTCCGCAAATGAATGTAATGGTGTGCGGATCTTAGGGAAGGTCAGCCATGAACCAAACAATATTGATTGATGTGTCATTTAGCTCCACAAGTCATAAAATGCTTCGCAGGTCTTCTCCTTTAGCTGATTGTCTGAGATTGTCAGGATGCTCTATTTTGAGAAAACAATCGATCTTCTGATAGCAATATCTTACTGATACCTGATCCAAATGATCTAAGATTTGGATATGATGTGCATGAATGTGTCTAGATGCTAAGTCCATCTCCACAAGGTTTGAAATACAACTATGGTAGAATGCGGACCAAAATACAGAAAATGCTATTGACTGTATTGAACTGGAAATGAAAAGAAACAAATTGAAATGCAAATGTTTTGGTTGATACAAGATTTCTCTTGAACTAGGGAATCAAAATAGATCACTTGGGATCACATGAGATTAGACTAGAGATGACCTTGGGACATGGAACCATGAATGTGAACCATCAGGATGGCCCAATATAAAAGAGAAACTATGAAACCCTTAAGAAACCACTTCATACTCATTTTCCATATTGCATAGCATTAAACAGACCATTAGGCTAAAGAAATGAATATTTGAAATAAACAAGCCTATCAAGATTATACATAAGGCTCAAGGTGGAAACTCAATCCATACTCTAAGACAACACACTAGCTTCCATGAAAGATGGGACAAACCAATAAATGGTAAGGAGAATACCAACCACCAACCAGGGTAGCCACTTGTAAGGTTTAAACATTTAAAAATAACACACAAACTTGAGGCATGGGACCATTGCAAGTGAGATTAACTATGGATGGTGGGGTAGGTAAACAATTTGAACCCAATTTGAATAATGGTCATTCACATGGAAATAGAACATCAAATGGTAACCAAGTAGCATAAATAGGTCAAAAATACCAAGAAGATAAGCAACTACTTTATATGAACAAAACATCAAGGCACCACAAATTCACCACCATCACATTGCTATAAGGGAAAAATAAATCTACTACAAACATACAAAACACCATTATAAATATTATGGTAAAAATCAAGAGAAATTATGAGGAGCACTATCCACCAATCTTCCCTCAAAATCACCAGTGACAAAAGATGAGCCACTACAAGTAAGGAATGCACTACCAAGAGGAAGAAAAAACCTTTCACAAGATGAACCAAGGAAAATGTGGCAATTGTAAAGTGTAATAACCACCAGTAAAGTGTAGTGAAGATCTTGTAGTATTAATTTATAAGCTAGGTAGGAAATGAGGGGTCACAACATGGGATGGGAAAACACTTTAGTGAAAAACAAGGAACCACACAATAGAAGGAAGAGGTTGGGACCATAAAACAACACTACAAAAGGAGGATAATACTATTACACAACTTAGTGTGCTCAACCAAGATAAAATAAGGCTAGTAACATACATCTAAGTGTTGGCAATGTGTGTTATCATTGATGTCAACTCAATATGTGTCAACCTGAGGACAGGCTTGTATAGAAGTTGAAGATAGGTTAATGGATAGTGGAAGATTTGAGAGATGGTTTGACATAGGGTCAACATGATTGATACAGTGGAAGATTTGAGAGAGACAGTTTGACTTAGTTAAAGACATGGGGTCAACATGTTTAAAGCAGGTCATTCCGGAAGGCCTAGCAGATGGAGAAAAAATGTCTAAGTATAAGAATGGTAATCAACCTGATGTCTAAGTATGATATAGAAGTAAGTACACTTGTTCTAATATGTTTCCTATATGTCTACATTGATATCTTACCATTTTGGTGTACCACACTCAGAGATAAGTTGCAGAAGTTTTGCTAAGGCATTTTAAGTGCATACCCTAAGGTAGAGTCATAGTGTTTTGATCTGCATTCCTCCATAGAGAAAGATTTAGTCTTGCAGTTCTAAAGATAAGTTTATTGGCATATCGACAAGTTATATCCAAGATTTCAAGTCATTATACCTTCAACAGTGAAAGTTATAAGTGACAGAGTTCCATGACAGAGTTTTGGTCTATGATTTGACATAGAAAAGTAATAATGAAGACCTATTGGAATGCTCCCTATTCCTCCAGAAGTAAATATTTGTTCATGAAGTTTTGAGGAAATACTTAAATATGTTTAATGTATGCTTCGTTGTAGTATCAAGTGGTTTAGTGGTCCGCAAGATTAGTTTTCAAATGACAAATGTGTTATAGTTGACTCTGGATGCCTAACTGTTCTCAAAACACATGTTTGAGTACTTGCGCTAGTTGGAGAATGTACAGATTGGCTATAAGATTTTATGTGAAAATTATACCTCAATATGTCTCAGGGTTTAAGCACATGCAATTCCTTCTTGTTTCTAGTACTGCATGAAGTGTTTAAGTCATTTTGAGTTATATATATGAATCCTGATTACAATGCAACTGAGTTAAAAGTCTTTGAATTCCTTTGGAAGTGATAGATGTGGTTGTGTGGTTTTGGATACATGTTCATAATGATATATAAGTTAATTCATAAGAGTTTTAGATGTCTTACACAGTCTTAGTGGTCCGCAATGCAATATCCTAAGTTTTGATGTGTTACAGTCAGTCTGGAATGCTCTGTTTTCATTAGTTCAACATGTTTCTTCTTTTGTGGATGCACATAATGATCAAATATTTCAGGTAAATGGTGTAAGGATAGTGTTGATAAGGTACATTGCTCATATCTTGGTCTACATGATGTTTTTGGTGTCTCCTCGGTGATACAAAGATGGAAAGTTAAAAGTGTTAGTGTTGTGTGGGTTGATAGTCTAGTTTCTTTCATGTGCGGTTGATCCTGATCAATTAATTTGACTTTGAAGAATGTGTTATGATGTATTTGTTGCAAATATGATTTATGTTACACCAAAATATCAACCTATTAATGCCTGATACAACTGCCAGTGTTAATAAATCCATGGGAGGTGGTTAAGCCTTGTTATGAACCCAAGTGTTGCATTGTACAGAACAAGGAGACCAAGGGTGCACACCTTGCAACAATCCCCCCTAATGCAAGTGAGGGGTTCAAACCCATGACCCAGGCTCTGATACCAATTTTTGCAAAGACGGTTGTCATTGCACCAAAAGATTGACCTATTAATGCCCGATACAACCACCAGAGTTAATGAATCCATGGGAGGCAGTTAAGCCTTGTCATGAACCCAAGTGCTACACTGCACATCACAAGAAGACCAAGCGTGCACACCTTGCAACAATATTTGACCTCGTTATGCCATGTGAAGTGATCTGCAACTCATAATGTGTTTATTCTATGTTGACCCATGGAGAATCACATGTTTCATCTAAAGGTCCTTTTGGTGCCGACCTAATTGAGTATTTGAGTTGTTGTGGAGGGTATATATAGAAGAACATAGTCATTTGTGAAGTGTGTGTAAATGAGAGAGATGAATATCAAGGATGAAGTGTGTGAAGTCAGTATGATGGATTAATTATGTAGAAAAAGGGGACTGCAACATCAACATAAGTTAGATGTTTCTTTCACAACAATTTAGGTTCCTGTTTTCATTATAATTTTCATGTATCCTGCTATCAAATAGTGAGTCTCTTCAACAAGTCTTTGTATCTTTCCCTAAGGTTGTAGCCTTAGTTTGCAAGTCAATAGGGAGTAGTAACTTTCTTGGGTTGTAGCCCTAAAACAAAGTTGTAATCTTTTATAGCAGTGAGCTTATTATATGGTGAGTTAATCCTCATCATGTTTTTTCCCTCATTGGCTTTTCCACATAAAAATCCTGGTGTCTTTGTGTGGTACATGTTTTACTTTCTATTCTTCATTTTAAATGATTTAATGGTTATGTTGTAAATGGAATTGATTTAAAGTTAAGAATAGATTGATTCACCCCCCTCTCAGTCTTTGGATGTGATCAACAATTGGTATCAGAGTGAAGTACCTTTGAGAAACCTAACAACTGAGGTAGAGCCTGCAATTGAACACATGGAATCTAAATCTATGTCTACTGATATGTTTACTCCGGAATCGGATCTAGAAGCAATAAAACCTGAAGGTTGGGACTCAATCTAGATGAAGTAGACCTTAAAGGAGAACTCTAGTTAGCTCTTGAAGACCTGAATGAAGAAAGAGAACTAAATATAAAATATGAAGTCATGCTTGAAAAATCAAAGGAGATAATTGCAAAATGGAAGACACAAGCTAAAGAATCAAAAGGAGAAATATAGAGGGAGCTAAAGGATATGACATTAAACTCAAGGAGGTAGAAGATATGATCTCTGGTTTGAAAGTCATGGTTGATGAAGGCAAGAGGATTGAATACCCCTTAAATATAAAGCTCAATGAGAAAGCAACTGAATGTTCAAAACTTGAGGAAGAAGTTGTCACTCTAAGAAAATAACTGGAAGAAGCAAAAGAACAAATTGACAAGGGGTTAAAACTCAAAGGATGTTCTAAAATTCTTGATGAATTGATTAACTCTCAAAAGCCATCAAAAGAAAAATCTGGTCTTGGTTTTGAAAAGGGGAAAAGTCCTATAACTAGTGCATCTGCAAACTTATATGACAACTTCAAAGCAAAAGGAAAGTCTGAAATAAAGAAAAAGCCTGCACTAAAGATCCTAAGAAGAATACCTCTAGAGATGTAAAAGAAGATGGAATCACTCCTGTTGGGAGACAAAGAAAGAATAACAAGAAGAAAAACTTCAGAAAGCTTTCTCCTAAACAAACTGGTCCTACGAGGTATCCTCAAGCTTTCAATGGTAATTGCTATTCTTGTAATAAGATTGGTCAGAAAGTTGTTGAATGTAGAAGCAAGATGAATCGGAATTCATTTAGGCCTCCAAGGTACAATACTGTGAACTCTCATTCATTTCATGGTCAGTGTTATGCTTGCAAGAAAGTTGGCCATAAGGCTAATGAATACAGGAGCAAAGTGATGAGGAATGGTTTCATGAACAAGAACAATGTTATGATTTCTCAATTATTTTATGGTTACTATTACACAAGCAACAAGTTTGGTCATAAGGCTGCTAATTGCAGATCTAATGTGAGAAGAGGTGATTATGCTCCATAATCCAATATCACCTACTACAATTGCAATAAATTAGGACACATTGCAAGGTTATGCAAGGAAAAGAATGTAAGACCTAATCCTCAAAAGAAAAATGACATTGGTTAGCAAAAGAAGGAAATGAACAAGATATGGAAGAAGAGGGAAGAAGGTGAAGTAAAGAAAGGATTTGTACCTCTACCTGGTGTAGATGGATCTTCTAGTAACTAAAAGGGAAGTATTGGCTTAGGGGGAGTTGTAATTGCAAATCTTTTTCAAACCCCTGAATCCATAAGATGCTGAAATCTTCAGCATAATGGTTAATGGTGACATGGAAAAGTTTGGCTAGTGATAACATGACACTTTCTCAAATTTTTGAAGCAAATAAACTCTTTGTGGAGATTTGTTGAATGAACATAGATCCATGTGATAGTAAAAAGTTGATTAGGTTAAGAACAAAGAGATGCTTTTAATGCAGAGTAGGTAGGGCAGCTATGAAGCATATTTAATCAATACTTGATCAAAATTGATCTCATTTTATCGATATCTAGTGTATGCAAGAGCTAAGAAGAGGTCTTAGTGAAGCTTGTGTGCAAACCCTAATGGTAGCATTCACAGGTATTTCTCAAATCTTCTTGTAAAACCCTAGTCTTTTGGAAGAATTATCATGGCAACACTAGTGGTTATTGATATTGTGGAGAGGTCAAGGCTAAAATTCAAGAAGCATCCATACAAATCCCCTGAAACTAACAAGGATGGAGCATTTTCCTACATTCCCATCAATGTATTGCATACAGAGGATGTCTGCATATACATCCACTCACAACTAAATGAATACAACTATTTAAAGTTGGAACAATTTAGGAATGACCATCTTTTGGGGGATGATTTTCAACTAAAACTAGAGTATGCAAATGTTGAAGCTAAATGCTTAGATGTATGGAAGGTTTTTCCCAATTTCTACTATGAGGATGATTGGGTCAAAATTGTTTTGAGCCACATTCATGAAGAATTCCTTTATCTTGATCAACCCTATATGATCACAAAAGAAGTTGTTAAAGTTGTGACTGGATTGTGCTCCTTCAGACCTGTGCTAGTTCTAAAAGTTATAAATAATGAGGTGGTTATGAAGCTTATTGGTGCAAAATTTGACAAAAAAACACTAATAGTGGATAATATCACTAACCTAGGGGTTCAATATTCCACAATGGGTATTTCATATAAAGTATATTACACCAATAGAGAAGGTTTTGCTACCACAATTGCCATCTACACTACACAACAGATGGTTAAGGAAGGAAAAGACTATGATCTATGTGAGTTGTTGTGACAACAATTATTAGACAATCTGAAGAGAACAAAGGAGACACGTTATCATTTCTGGTATGGCTCTTTGATTGTTTGTCTCATGTTTTATTTCATGAAAGAATTGCCTGGTATGAAAAATATGGTCTGGAGAAGAGATATTCCTATGAGCCAACAGATTAGGGATCGCATGTGGAGTTTTGCAAACACCAAACAATGTAACACAATGTACTGGGGATTCCTTAAAAACTTCCAAGATGAAATGCAAATGAGGGAGAGGATACCATCAAAAGTTGTAGAAAAATACAAGAATGATATAACTTTCAAGGTGGATAAGAACAATTTCTATATGGAAGCAGTTGAACCAAGGACCTTCTGGATAACCACCTTGCCTTATGAGGTCTCTGGACCTGATTTGATTGGATATGTTGATATCTTGCTTATCAAGCTTAAGGATCCCACCACTAAGAGATTTTGGACCTATGATGAAATAACTAATAAGATGGTCAAGAAGAATGTAG
Organism: Cunninghamia lanceolata; assembly: GCA_027924645.1. Classification (NCBI taxonomy): domain Eukaryota; kingdom Viridiplantae; phylum Streptophyta; class Pinopsida; order Cupressales; family Cupressaceae; genus Cunninghamia; species Cunninghamia lanceolata. The sequence goes on along the minus strand of BSBN01001277.1, from coordinate 147,480 downwards.
AAGAGAAGGTAGAGAAGATGAAATCAAAGTTGGAAGAGATGCTTAATACTCCTGATAGTTCTACAGAAGAACCTCAAACCACCTCTGCCTCACAAACTCCTAGAAGGACAAGTAGGTTTATCCTTGTTACTACTACTTCTTCCAAATCCTCCATACATGCTCATACACCCCCTAGTAGGAGAAGAGCTGTTGTTGAAGTCCCAATACAAACCAAGACTACAAAAAAGAAGAAACCAAAACCAAAGCAACAAGGAAAAAGATGAAAGATTAGTTTGGTGAATGTGGATGATGATGAAGAGGATGATGAAGAAGAAGAATTGGAAACTTGTATGTTGAAGAAAAGAGAGAAAAGAACAAGAGAAGGAGAAGAAGGAGAGACTTCCAAAGTAAAAGAAAAAGAAAAGAAAACTAAAAAAGATCTCCTCTAGAAGTATCTAAACATAAGCCTCTACAGCTTGAGGCCACTATCAATGCTATAGCACAACATGGTGCTCTAAAAGAAGTTGCAGATCTCTATGATGAGATGTCTACTGATGACAAGGCTACAATTGAGGAAGCCATAGTTAGATATATGATGGCCTTTAATGTGGCCCTAATTGAGATCATTGATTAACTTCTTACAAGTCTTGCAGACATACTCACCAATAAGAGGAATGAAGCCATGACAAAAGAGGCCAAGATGAAGCAACAAGCAGTTGAGAAGGTTGGTCCATCTCTAATAAAGAAAAGGTTAAAGTTTCCCAAAGAAAAGAACAAGAATTTAGAACCAAATATAGAATAAATATTCTAATGGGAAAGGATAAAGAAGAAATATAAAGATTAGAAAAGGAGACAGTAGAGAAAACAACAAAAAATCTTGAAGAGATGAAGAATGCTGAGTTGATTATTGAAGATATATCTGATGACATAGACTTGATAGGTTTTAAATATAATGTAACAGGTGATGATGAGATTATAAAGAATGATCAATAGAATGAGGAGACTGCTCCTCTAGAGAATACTGAAGCACAAAATATAGAGGATCAAGGTAAAATGGTTACATCTCCTCCAGAGAATAATAATTCTAGTGCTGAACATGACAATCCTCTAGAGAATTCAAGGAAATATGAGCAAAAGAAAGAGGATAATCCTGAGAAAGCTCAAGATGAAACTAAAAAGACTAAGGAGAAACAAGATGAGAAAATTTAGGATGAAACTAAGAAGACTGAGGAGAAGCAAGATGAGAAAGGTCAGGATGATTCTATGGATATAGGTCAGAGTTCTTCAACGTCAGACTCATTCAAGGACCTATTAGGATTGCAGATGCAATTTCAACTTGTGATTACACCTCAACTTCTATAGATTCCCACTCATGAGGGGCAAGTAGATTTGTCAAATATTTCATCCCTTCATAAGCTACAACTTGTTGACATCCTGCATGCTTCTACAAGGAAGAAGTTCTTGCAAGAAAATTTGAAAAAGACTACCTTAGTTGAGGATGCAGTAAAGTTGATTTAGGAAGGCTTACCAGAGGTAAATATTGATCCTTCCTTAGCTCCAGAGTAGAAATTGAATCTTTTGATGGACTCCAAAGATCACTCCTCTCATGTTGAACAAAAGGCAGAACAAGAGGCCTTAAGGAAGATAAATGATAAAAGACTGGCTAAGGTATCTGACAAGTGTGCCAATGCACACAATAAATTGCAAAAAAAATAAAGATATTTAAGGATTGTATTGATGAAACTAATGCCTTATATCTATTTTGTTTGAAATGGCCAAATTCCACAAAAAATATCAAAACTCAGATTGAATCCATTAAGTCACAGATCATAAAATTGGCTAAGATATATGACTTGTCAAAGGACAAGGATGGATTAACCAGGGCTCAAATAGAAAATCTTCATTCATAGATGTCATATCTTCAGGACCAAAGAGAACAAATAAAGAAACATTTTGGTCAGATGAGGGAAGCAGTCAACTTGCGACTTGCTTCATTATCTGGGTTGCTAGGAGAAGCTAAAAAGATTAAGTAGAAAATGAAGGCTCCAAGTAGTATAGATGAAGCTAAGGACTTATGTATGTAGTTTGAATGTCAGAATCATATTCTTTCCTCAGAAAAGGCAAACTGGATATCCACTCTTGCTCAACTCAAGGTAATCTACAAAATCATTCTACCTTCTAAGTGAGTTGCAAGAACATTGTAGATAAGATAATTTTTGCTTTGTATAGACTTTCAGAGGCTTGTAGTGTCATTTTTTATGAAAAACTATGTTCATAGTTTTGGGGCATCTCCATCTCAGGGGGAGTGTTGTTGGTAAAAATCATACAATAAGGGGGAGTACATACAATTTTTGGGTTGTCATAAGTGGAAGATATTACACCTTTTGTCCTTGATGTCAAAGGGGGGAGAGTGTTTTGATGATTGTCTTATCAGTTGGGAGAGAGGACTTGTAGATAAATGAATGTTACCATCAATGACAAAGGGGGAGATCGTTGGCAATGTGTGTTGTCATTGATGTCAACTCAATATGTGTCAACTTGAGGACAGGCTTGTATATAAGTTGAAAATATGTTAATGGACAGTGGAAGATTTGAGAGAGATGGTTTGACACAAGTTCCACATTATTGATACAATGGAAGCTTTGAGAGAGATGGTTTGACTCAGTTAAAGACATGGGGTTAGCATGTTTAAGGCAGGTTAGTTCAGAAGACCTAACAGATGGAGAGAAATTTTCTAAGTATAAGAATAGTAATCAACTTGATGTCTAATATGTTTCTATTTGTCTACATTGATATCTTACCAGTTTGGTGTACCATACTTAGAGATAAGTTGCATAAGTTTTGCTAACGCATATACAGTGCATACCCTAAGGTAGAGTCATAGTGTTTTGATCTGCATTCCTCTGCAGAGAAATATTTAGTCTTGCGGTTTTGAAGATAAGTTGATTGGCATATGGATGAGTTATATCCAAGATTTCAAGCCATTATACCTTCAACAGTGAAAGTTATACGTGATGGAGTTCTAGTCTGTGATTTGACAGAGGAAAGTAATAATGAAGACCAGTTGAAATGCTCCACATTCCCCAAAAGTAAATATTTATTCATGTGGTTTTGAGGACATGCTTAGACATGTTTAATGTATGATTTGTTGTAGTATCAAGTGGTTTAGTGGTCCGCAAGATCAATTTTCAAATGATAGAAGTGGTACAGTTGAATCTAGATGCCTAACTATTCTCAGAACACATGTTTGAGTACTTGTGCCAGTTGGAGAATATATAGATTGGCTATAAGAGTTTATGTGAACATTATGCATATCTCAATATGTCTTAGGATTGAAGCACATGCAATTCCTTCTTGTTTCTAGCATCGCATGAAGTGTTTAAGTCACCTTGAGTTATATATATGAATGTTGATTACAATGCAATTGAGTTAAAAGTCTCTGAATTCCTCCAAAAGTGATAGATGTGGTTGTGTGGTTTTGGAGGCATGTTCATAATGATGCATAAGTTCATTCATAAGAGTTTCAGATGTCTTAGTGGTCTGCAATGCAATATCCTAAGTTTTGATGTGTTACAGTCAGTCTGGAATGCTTTGTTTTCATCAGTTCAATATGTTTCTTCTTTTGTGGATGAACATAATGATCAGATATTTTAGGTGAATGGTATAAGGATAGTGTTGATAAGTTACATTTCTCATATCTTGGTCCACATGATGTTTTTGGTGTCTCCTCGGTGATGCAAAAATGGACAATCAGAAGTGTTAGTGTTGTTTGGGCTGACAATCTAGTTTCTTTCATGTGCGGTTGGTCTTGATCAATTAATTTGACTTTGAAGAATGTGTTATGATGTATTTGACCCTATTATGCCATGTGAAGTGATCCACAACTCATAATGTGTTTGTTCTATGTCGACCCATGGAGAATCACACATTTCATCTAAAGGTCCTTTTGGTGCTGACCTAATTGAGGATTCGAGTTGTTATAGAGGGTATATATAGAAGAACAAAGTCATTTGTGAAGTGTGTGTGAATAAGAGATATGAATATCAAGGATGAAGTGTGCAAATTTAGTATTATGGAGTAATTGTGCAGAAAAGGGGACTGCAACATCAACATAAGTTAGATGTTTCTTTCACAGCAATTCAAGTTCCTATTTTAATTGTAATTTTCATGTATCCTGCTATCAGACAGTGAGTCTCTTTAGTAGGTCTTTGTATCTTTCCCTAAGGTTGTAGCCTTAGTTTGCAAGTCAGCAAGGAGTAGCAGCTTCCTTGGGTTGTATCCCTAAAACAAAGTTGTAATCTTTTATAGTAGTGAGCTTATTATATTGCGAGTTAATCCTCATCGTGGTTTTCCCTCATTGGGTTTTCCATGTAAAAATCCTGTTGTCTTTGTGTAGTGCATGTTTTACTTTTTGTTCTTCATCTTTTGGTTAAAATGATTTAATGGTTATGTTGTAAATGAAATTGATTTAAAGTTAAGAATAGATTGATTCACCCCCCTCTCAATCTTTGGATGTGTTCAACACTAGTTCAATATAGAGATAGCATGACAAATAACAACACCAAAATTAATGAAGGATTTGGATGTAGGCCAACATTGGCTCTAGTAGGGATGTACATCTAGAATGGATATAGTGATAACCACAACAAAATCTTTGGGAGTAGACCAAAAACACACTTACAAGGAGAAAGTCAAAACATAAAACTAACCAAAGGAGACACAAGACAACAACACTTCACCATGATCAACAAGGTTCATGGTTGTACAACACAACACAACAAGAATGAACAACTTACTATACCCAAAATACTACATAGGTTAGGAGAAGGAATGTTTGAGGTGTTGGCTATGAACTAGAAACTCCATGGGATGACCTTCCAAACTCCTAACATATAATGTGCCTTGACTACACTTATTTTCAATTTGATACGAACCAATTCATAAGGCATCAAACTTACAGTGTTTTCCTTTATCATCTAATCTAACATTCCACATGAGGACTAGATTTCCCAGTTGAAAATATCTCTAAACTACCCTTTTATCAAATAAAAATTTCATTTTTTGTTTTTGCACTAACATTCTCTCATGTTTATTCCTCTTTCTCTCATCTAATTATGTTAATTCATATATCCTTTAAGAGATTGCACCATCCTCTTCTTCACCAATTTCCTAAAACTTGTATACTGGTAATTCTAAACTGTAGCATCTTTTCTTCTATTCCATACACCAATTCATAAAGACTCCTACCTATAGCCTTCTTGTAAGTAATTTTGTCTACCCACACTACAAACTTTAATTTGTCATCTCATCTTTTCTTGTTGACATTGAGCATTCTCTTAATGATATTCATAAGACTTTTATTGTTGGATTCCACTTGTCCATTACCTTGATGATGGTAAGTCAATGAGAAGGTCAATTTGATCCCATATCTAGTGCATAGGTTTGATCGTTCGCTAGATCTAAAACACATAGCATTATTAATCACTATCCTCACTAGCACACCAAATCTTGTAATTACATTGTTCAATAAGAAATCAACTACCACCTTTGTGGCATTCATGGTGGGGATCACTTTAACTGACTTGGTAATGTAATCAATTACCATGAGAATCCATCTATAGCTATTGCTTAACCTTTCTACTATTTCCTCTATGAACTATATGCCCCATTATAGAAAATGAGCCTCAACTAAAATAAATGTAAGAGGGAGTGCTCCTAAAAATTTCAATTTACCTGGAAATCTCTCACAAGTTCCACATCTCCTTACTGCAATTGCCACATCTTTGACTATTGTTAACCACTAATAACTTGCTCTCAATTTTTTGTGTGCATTGGTCTTGATCATAAAATGTCCACTACAAATCCCTTGGTGATATTCATCAATCACTTGGAGAGGTTGTTCTTCATCTAAACATTTGAGAAGCATCCCATTATGATTTGTCCATAACAACTCTCCCTAAAACATATTTTTGTAATTGCAACTTCAGTGTTCTCTATTGATTCTTAGTCATTATAGGAGGGCAATTCATATTTTCCAAGTAAAAAATTATTGGAATTAGGTATGTCATACACCTTTCAAGTTCTAATATTCAAAATATTTATTTATTTGTATTTATTTAATTTATTATGCACCCAAATATTTTGGGCATCCCACTTGGAGTAGCACTATGTGTCACTTATAATTTGTATTTTTGCAATTTGTAGTTATTACTTAGTGTCATGGAAGTTGCTAAATGCAACTATGAAAATTTGTAATGTGTGTAAGAATTGCTAGAATGGAAAGAGAATGAAGAGGAAGTTAAGTGTGGACTCAAAGATAATCAAGAAAGATCTTTAGTTCTCATGAGCATGTTACCAAAAAGGTGGATAAGACCAAAGTGGAGTCCTCAAGTTGGTTGAGGTAATTTCTATTGGTAGTTTTGGTCTTAGCTATATATTGGATGCTTGAGATGGAGATTTGTGAGAGAGGATTTTTATGTAGGGTTATGCTATCAATTTTCTATCAAAGGAAGAGGGTGTTGATCTCCATGGAGGAAATAGCCTAATATTGTATTATAAATAGTATTTGTTGAATAATACATTGGTTCGATGCTTTGGAGGCTAGGTTTTTCCCAAAAGGGTTTTCCCAGGGTATATCTATGTCATTCTCTTTCTTGTGCTTGATTTCCCTTCTATCTTTCTCATTCTTTCTTTTCTAAGTGTTGTTTATATACCAAAAAGTTACTAAATTTTCTGTAGATTTGAGTACTACAATAATCTTTCTAAAGGGATAATGTTGAAATGCCTACAATACTTAATAATTATCGTTAATCTTGTTTAATTAATAAGGGGTTTGTGGGTACTTTTCCTAACATTTGGTATCATAGAAAAGGTTGTTCCCTCGCTTGCATGTGCTTGCATGTGAGTTTCATGTACCTTCATGTTATTTTCATGTACTTGAATGGACTCACATGTTGGTTGTCTACGCTTGCATGTAATTGCATGTGATGGATCCATGGTGATTTGATTCTGGGTATTCCTTCATTTGGAGTTTTGAGTTCTAGGTATTCATCTATTTTTGATTTATTGAGCCTGGAGAACTTGTGGGAATCTATTGGAAGGAATTGGATAGCTATTAATCCTTGTATGACTAATATTTTTAGTGGATCTATTTTTTTTATTTTAGGAAACAACATGGTGAGCATTGGTGGAATGGAAGATAAGTTCAATGGAGTTGGTCATGTTTTTGCATGTTACATGAATGACTTGGAGCTCCTATTTGGTAGTATGTGATTACTCTCTAACATGGTGGTTGTGTTCCTTTATCCTATGGTCATGTTGGATGCCTGCTTTTGGCTTCTTGGTCACATGGGAAAGCACTCACTATATTGACGATCATAAGGAGTGCTTATGTTGGGTTCATGGTTATAGCTCCTAGTTTCATGAAAGCATTGGATGATTAGCCCCTAGTTGCATGTGGGTTGTGGAATTGGTCTTTTGGTGGCCTAAATTTGTACTTGCATGCATTAGATTCATGTTTTTTATATGCAGATTTTCTGATTAAAATATGTGGGTTTTCATATCTATGATATTCCATTGTTTCAAATTACATATTTAGTGTTTTCCAAATTTATGAGTTTTTGGATGTATAAATGGTTTTAGATTTGCATGGATAGTTTTGCAAGTTTTGCATGCTAACCAAAATTAGTGATTTTGTAGATATGTGATGTTCCATTAGTTTAGATGACATATTTGGTGTTGTTTATAATTTTCAATGTCTAGAAGTTTGAGTGGATCTAGATTTATATAGATGGTTTTGTAGGTTTTACATGTTAACCAAAATATGTGGTTTGTAGATCTATGGAAAGACTATGTTTAGGTATTTTGAATGGAAATAATTACACATTTGCATGGTTGCTTGTTGGGTTAATGAACTATGGTACTCTTATGTGGATTTGTTTGGAAAATTGGGTCTAGCATTGATCTAGTGTTTTAGTCTTGGAAACCTACATGTTATCTCTGGTTTCCTCTATTTTGCATGTTACTGATGTGGTGTTGAATGTATTTTTTTAGTTATTTAAGATTAGAGCATTGATCATGCTCGTATCTTTTCAGATGTTACATGTGAGAAAATATTGTGAATTGTCTAATGCAAATTCTATTTGGTTTCCCTTTCGTGGTCATCTTGTTGAATTGGCATGTTTATTGTAGTGAGATAGAGATATGGTTATTTGGAGTACCTAATACAGTTGTACATTGGGACCTATAGCAATTGACTATGGTGCATGAGATGCTTTGTTAAATTTTAGTGGAGCTTTGGCAGTGATGTTGGCCATGATTCCATGCATAGCTTAGTATCACTTTTAGTAGGAGATTTGTGACTTTCAAAGTTGTTGGTCTTGTAGTGTGTAGTTTAACTATGTGAGAGCCATGGATGATCTTTGATTAGGAGATTTTTATCATGGTGCCATGTATATCTGAATATCACTTTTAGTGGGATCTTTGGTAGTGACATGGTTCTATCAGTTTAGATGGATGATATTCTGCAATGGTTGTTGGTCTCATGAGGAGCTCCTATTACTTGCATTTGGTGGGCAGTGAGAGTTCATTAACATCTTTGGTTCTATTGATAGAGGATACTTATCTTAATATGTTTGGAGATGTTAACATTGTTTTCATGGAGGAATCTTGGAGTCTTTAGTAAGGGTGTTGTTTATAATCTCCCTTTGAGGGGATGTAGTTCTCTTTGGTTTTGAGTATTGATCATTTTCTTGGAGCTTCATGATTTTGCAGGTTGCATTTGAAGTTGGTATGGATTATAGGTTGGGTGCTCATAGATACTAGAGAGAATTGGGTGAGGTTGGATATCTCTTGTACTTAGAGATATGTGTTGGAATGGTTACTTGTTATGAGGTTTTCAATAGAAATATTGAGGAGTCTACATAAGATATGGATGTGACTTCATTATGGACCTGATGAGAAGGTTTCCCTAGATTTTATTTCTTTGTGTTGTATGCAAAATATGATTTTGTATCGCACTCTTAGTCTACTTAGTAGGTGAATGATCTAAGAGTTGTTGTGCACTTGATTATCAAATGCATTATTTATTTGTATATTGTTTTCTCATGTGCATTAGTCTTGAGCTTTATGATTTTTGAGGGCTTGTTCAGAAGTAGATGCATGGATTTATGGATTTCCATTTTTCTCCTTGTACTTTGGTCTTGAGATATGGTAATAATTCTAAGGACTTGTTTTGTGAGGTACATGAAATGGTTTGTGGATTCAGATGTATTTCCTTTGTTGTGGAAATGATTGGTTTTTTGATCTACCTTTAGTTTGAGAGGTTTACATCTATTGCTGACATGTTTTCACTTTGAGTTTAATGGTTAGATGTTGACATCCTTTTAGTTTGGGAGTGTTGGAGGAAATATTACTTTACACAACAAGGTGCATGTTAGTTTCAGTACAAGGACATGGTTTTTTGTAGGTTCTATCCTCCCTGGTGAATTGTCTTCTTCCTAAAGGTTCTTATGTCTATTGAGTTGAGGTTTGTATGGATTCAAGTGTTATTGTTTGTACTTCATTATTTTTTGGCAACAATTTAGTAGCTCCTTGATCTCTTTCTTCATTAGTGTGGAGGACTTGGGAGAGTTTTTTTGGACATTAGTAATGTGAGATTCTTTATAGTGATGTATTTGGTATATTATTGTATGTTTCCTTGACACTATGTGATAGAGCTAGCCACATCCTTTATGTGAGCACTATAGGTGGACTTTTTAATGTCTTGATCTACTTTTCAATTTTGACATTACCCATGCAGTGGGAGTTCCAAACTATATATGTGTTTTATATGATGGGGGCACCTCTTTTGGATTGGTTACACTTTACCGCAATGTTAAGGTTCTTTAGAGGATTTGTTTCCACATGTTTATGTGTGGTGTTAACTTGGAGATTTATTTTTTGTAGGATGGTGGATATAAATGGACTTGATTATGGATTTTGGGTTGATATGTTGATGGCATGGAGTTCTACCTATGTTGGATAGTGTACCCTTTTTTGAGGTATGGCTAGTTGGATGTGTTAGCAATATGTTGTGGTCACTATTTTAGTTGTTGATGAGTATTTGGCAAATACTCAATCTTGTTTTGGAGGAGATGGAATTTGGTGTATATGTTTAGGTTGAGCATGACATTTAGAGTGTGATCTTGGCTTTGGTTTCTCATCTTTCATGCTTGGGCATGATGGAGGATGATAGTGTTGTGATTGAGATGGTTGTCACTTGATGGATGTTGCATATGTTTGGTTAAGTTCATGATCATAGAGGTTGGTGTTTTTGTTTTTCTCTTCCAAGGTATATGACAAGTGGGAGAATGTTGGGATTAGGTGTGTCATACACCTTGCAAGTCCTAATATTCAAAATATTTATTTGTTTGTATTTATTTAATTTATTATGCACCCACATATTTTGGGCATCCCATTTGGAGTGGAAATGTGTGTCACTTATAGTTTATATTTTAATAATTTTTAATTATCACTTAGTGTCATGGAAGTTGCTAAATACAACCATGACAACTTGTAAGGTGTGTAAGAGAGTTGATAGAATGGAAAGAGCATGAAGAGAGGGAGTTAAGTGTGGACTTAGAGAAAATCAATGAAGATCTTTAGTTCTCATGAGCATGTTACCAAAAAGGTGGATAAGACCAAAGTGGACTACTCAAGTTGGATGAGGTAATTTCTATTTGTAGTTTTGGTCTTAGCTATATATTGGATGCTTGAGATGGATATTTGTGAGAGAGAGAGAGGATTTTTATGCAGGGTTATGTTGTCAATTTTCTACAAGAGGAAGATGATGTTGATTTCCATGGAGGCAAGAGGCTAATATTCTATTATAAATATTATTTTCTAAATAATGCATTGATTTAGTGCTTTGGAGGATGGGATTTTTTCAAAAGGGTTTTCCTAGGGTATATCTATTATTCTCTTTCTTGTGGTTGATTTCCCTTCTACCTCTATCATTATTTTTTTATAAGTGTTATTTATATGCTAAAATTCTATTGAAGTTGAATCTATAGATTTGATTATTACAATAATCTCCCCAAAGGGTTAACGTGGAAATGCCTACAATAATTAATAGTTATGTTTAATCTAGTTTAAGTGATAAGGGGTTTGTGGGTACTTTTCCTAACAAAAACCACCTCCCTATGCCATGGATTATTTCTTAAGTTGTAAGGGAAGGCCTTATGATTAGAGCTTGTCTCATACATTTTTGTCACATCTAAGTTTGCCTATATTATAAGATTTGTTGGACCTTGCTTCTAAACGAACTCTGTTGTCTATAACTCCATGTTATACTCCTAGATCTTGTTGATCACCTACATATTTTTATAGATGCCTCCTATTGGATGAAGATATCCTTCACTACTATATGTGGCACATAATCAACAATATCTACACCTATACGCTATGGTGTAAAATTCTTAACTACCTTGACAAGTGCATATGTATGTTTCTCCATAGTTGTATATTTTAGCTCTGCATCTTGCAAGGACTTGCTAAAAAATCAATCATTTGCTCATATCTATCCTTTTTTTTTAGAAGAAATATAATTGCAATAGTGTAAAATATGGCAAAGGAGAAGAGCTAGAAGGGTTTAGAATAGTTTGGACTTATCAAGACTAGTGCCTTCTTAAGGGATTCTTTGATTTTCACAAATACATCAGTTGGCTCCTTACTCCACATGACTAACTCTCCTTTCTTTAGAATCCTAAAGATGGCCTTGGTCTTCACAAATTTAGGGATGAACCTTCTTGCAATGTTTATTTGCTTGAAGAAAAACTATACACCCTTAATGGTTTTGGGTTTAGGAATGGAATCAGTATCTTTCACTCTTTCTAGGTCTAGCCTCACCCTTCCTTTGACACAATGTGACCTAGCAACTTGTCATATTCAATGCCAAACACACACTTCCTGGGATTTAATGAAATCCCATATTTAAGGAACTTATTGAAGATCTACTCCATATGTTTGCAATGATCAACTCTATTTTTATAGTATGTAGTGAGATCATGCTAGTAAACCACCATGATCTCATCAATAATCCTTGCAAAGCAACATCCATAGCCCTCTAGAAAGTTGTGCCATCATTTTTAATCAAAATAACATTCTCACATAGACATAAGTACACCAGGGAGTAGTAAAGGTCATTTTATGTTGTTATAATTCCTTGGCCACTGCTTGATTATATCTTGAGAATACATCCATCATATACATCAACTCTAAACTGATGACTATTAGGAAAGGTGTCTCAACCTTGTGACTACAAAAGGTTACTATTCTTCCTAGTTTTGGTCTTTTCGAATACCCTTTATCTTGAAGAATGGTTTAGAACTTTCAAATTTTCCAAAAGGGCTAAAAATGGTAGGACTTATTATTGTTAGTAACTCTACATTTGAGTTTAGATGGACCCAAAATTTTCCCAAAAGGTGTGGAACTACCAAGTAAACATCTCGGGTGAGTTTTGACTCAAGATCATATCTGGATTGTAAGATATTAAAGTTTATATTTTTTTCAACTCTTGGAAAAAGTTTTGAACTCAAATTTGAGGCAATTAGAGGTCCCTAAATGCTCTAAAAGATGTCATAATTAGTGAAGCTATTTGTAATGGTAAAATTGGTCTAAATGAATAATTAATGTATATCAACAATACCCAATAACTCAATGAAATAAGAAACAAATAAATCAATCAAACAAAGAACTTCAAATCTTGCAAACCTCTTCGTTTTATGGCTTCCATTGATTGCCTATCATAAATGATCTTGTCTATGAATATGGCTCTCAGAAGGTGCACTTCCTTGCTTTTCTAAGATGTCAAGTGGGAATGGCTATGATAGTTTATTGCAATGAAGATGAGCTTCACAACAATGGTAATGATATGGTAACAAGTTGATTGCAAGAAAATGGAATGACTTGGGTGCCAAAGGCGTGTTGTAATTCCTGCAAAGTAAGGGTATAAAAAGCTTGGATTGATGAAATGGAAGAATTGGGTTCAATTTATAGACTCACGAGAGAGGATCAATGATATAGAAAGAATGAGAAGATCAACGGTATAGAAGACTTGAGAGGATGTGCATGAATAGAAAGAAGACAAGTGTCACATAAAAGTTGTTTTGTTTGAGTTAACTACTTTCTTTTATAAAGATAAGATTTGATTTCATAAATTAGAAAGTTTTTTTCTAATTTAAGAGTTATTGATAAAAACAAGGTTGACTGAATTAGTTAACTCAACTTGTGATTTTCTTTTTGCATGATTTGAGAGAAATTAAATAATAAATTATTTAATTTTGTGTGCATGAAGAAGAAGACTTATTTTTAGAAGATTTGGAAGATTTTTTAGGAATTAGAAGATAAGAAAAGCAAATTAAATAAATAGATTTATTTAATTGTTTGTGCATGATTTGGAAGAATAAATAAAATATCTGATTATATTTTATTTTTAGAGATTGAGAGAATTTAAATAAATTTGATTGATTTATTTAAATTTAGAAAAAGAATTGACTTAATTAAATAATTAAGAATTATTTAATTGCTTGGAAGAATTTAAATTAAATAAAAGATTTTATTTAATTTTGACTTTAGAAGAGGTAATTAAATATTTTGATATTTAATTAATTTAGAGGAATATGAATCAAATAAATAAATTTGATTTATTTATTTATTGATAGAGGAATTAGAATGAAATAAATATTAAGAATATTTATTTGGACCAAGTTGTGTCATTTTTAGGCGTATACACTATTTATAGCTTGATAGATCTCATCACGAGATTTTTGACGCATCAAACGGTTCATTAATCAGACACCCAAATCAAAAGTTATGACATCTGGAAGTTGGACCTCTTGTTTTGGGAAATGTGAAAACATGTTAGACACTTAAAAGATATATAAAGGGGAGAGTTACATGTTTTGGTGTGTGATTTGGCACATCACAAGGAATCTTTGATTGGAGATAATTTGAGTGCCACTTTTGGGTGATTTACTGTATTATATCTCCTATATATGTTGATTCCTGAATAATATATTTTGGGTGGCTTTGGAATGTGGGGTTTTTCTACCGAAAGACTTTCCCCATGTAATTACTGTGTTATGGTATGATTTCTATTTGTGTTTAATTTTGTAACTTTTGTAAAGATCTGAAAAGTTTTGCATATCACTCCCCTCAAGATTAGTGTAGGAATTTGTTCCGCTACCTTAACTTCTTTACAAGTGGTATCGGAGCTTGATCACCTTTGTTTTCAGTTGTGGGTTGTTGGGTTTTTTGAACTAATCTAGTTTTAAGTGGGAACTTGTGCAGAAGATACTTTGTGATCTTGTTGCAGTGATTTTTAGATGGTGAGCACATCAGGGAGAATAGAGGTAGAAAATTTTTCTGGTAACAATTTTGAGATGTGGAAGCTGAAGATGGAGGATCTGTTAATTGATCGAGATCTAAGGGATGCTATTGATGAGAAAGTTTCAAGGCCCACAGATGCTACTTTGGTTGTTGAATATGATGTTATGGACCGTAAAGCCAAGGGTCTAATCAGATTGTGCCTAAAAGACTCTATTTTAATCAATGTCCATGAAGAGACCTCTACAAAGAAATTATGGAAGAAACTTGGTGAAATATATCAAGCCAAATCTTTAGTGAATGATATTTTCTTGAGGAATAAATTGTATTTCTTGAGAATAGAAGAGGGTGGATAAATTTTAGACCACCTGGAAGCATTCAATATGTTGGTGGATCAATTGGCATCAATTGGTGTAAAAATGGATGAGGAGGAGAGATGTCAGATCCTACTTTGTTCTTTGTTTGATTTGTGGGATTCTCTTGTTATGGTGATTGGGAGTACTTCTATTATCTTGAAAGTTGAAGATATCATGGGTTCTTTTCTTTTTGAAGAAATGAGGAGGAAGGTATCCATCAACACCAAAGAAGCACTAAGTGTTTGTGGAAGACCTAAAGAAAAAGGCAAGAAGAGTGAGAAGCGTGAAAACTCCAAGTGCAAGGGGAGATCCAAATCTCCTAGAAAGTCCAAAGTTATTTGCTGGAATTATGGTAAGCCTAGACACTTTCATAAGGAGTATAAAGAAGAAAAGAAGAAAACAAAGAAGAAATTTGATTTTCATTATGAGTTTGTAAGCACAAAAATCAGGCACTGCCTCCATGAGGATCCCTATGATGATTCAAATCCTTATCACATACATGTAAGCATGAAATAATGTCCTTTAGGCAGCAGGCCTCTTGATGACGTGTCCTCTTTTCTTCTCTCATGTTGTTTCTTGTCGATTTTCCTCTCTCCCCATTTGTGACACTTTTCGGCACTTGTTGTAACACTTGTTGACTTGCATTTTCTTGCTTTCGACCTTGATCCTAAGCCTTGTGAGAGTCTTGTAGGTGAGTTTTCACCTCTCCCCTTTGTTTTTCCTCTAGTGCACCTTCTAGAAGCCTTCTAGAGGTCCCCTTGTCCATCTCCCACTTTTGGTTTTCAATTTCATCAAACCAATCCAAATCTCCCCCTATTATTTCTAGATCTCCCCCGGGAGATCCTGCTGACACAAGTGGAGATTTGGATTCTTCCACATGTCTGACCTGTTTCTTGATGTAGAACCTATCCTTTTCCTTTCTTCTACCATCTCCCAGCCTATTTTTCTACATCCAACCCTATCCAACCCGGATCTCCCCCGGGTGACCTTGGGTCACCCCCTAGGAGTCCCTACTAGAAAAAGGGGCAACCCTGCCATTTTTGCAGCCACGAAAAAACTTGAGTTTCTCTCTCATTTTTGCTCTGTTTGCATGGTTTTTGATCCCTAATATAGAGTTAAGTATTTCATGCACCCAAACATGCATAATTAGCTCTATTTGATCTCAATTTAACTCTTCAATCAATCTCATGCATTCCCTCTCCTCCATTTCCTCTCCAGTGATAAGCTATCTTTGCTTCATCACTCTCCACTCAACTGAGTTCATTGGGTAATCAAGCTTGTGAACTCCCCAATCTATTCTTGTTAACTCATCAATCAAATGAGACTCTCCAATCAATTCCTTCTTCTAAACCTATAAATCCCCCCTCCCTCAAGTACAAAGGGAGGCAAATTCATTGTGCACACAACTCTTGCCAAATTTTGCTCTCCAACTTAGCATTCAAATGCTCTTACAGGATGAAGGTGCCTTTTTATTTATTTGTTCAACCAAGTAGTATCACACTGCTTCATTCTATGCCATTGTGCTCAATCCAAGCTCTCATTGAGCTCATACAAGCTTCTTTTTGCTTCTTTGGGTCATTTTGTTGTCAAGAGGATCACCTGCTACCACAAAGGGATTTGAGGTTGCCTATTACAAGGATTGTCGAGGGTAGTGGAGTCAACAAATCTTTGTTTCTCTCAGGTTCCTTCATTGTTTTCTTTCAATTCATAGTAATTAGAGAATCAAATTTGCTCTTGGGAACAGTAAAACATTGCTTTTTCCTTGATAGTTAGATCTTACATGTTAGATTAAACGCTTTCATATTTCCAGATCTAGATTGTTAGAAGAAGTATTTTCCCTTTTCTTAGATTAAATTGCATTCAAAACATTGAAAACACAAAAAACATAGGTTAACTTTGCATTGGAAAAGTCATATAGAATTACATACATATTTCCTTTTCATAGATTAGAAGCACTTTTATTTCCAAAATACTCTAAAAAATACCAAAAAGAATGTTTTGCATATCATTTAGTTTGCATGCATATAGAAACAATAGAATAGACAACATTGCAAACCATTGATTCCAAACAAACCCTTGATTCCATCACAAGGTAAAAATAAAGTCAAAACACAAGTCAAACCCTAGGTCAACAAAACCCTAGGTCAAAACCCTAGATTTGGGTAAGGTTAGCAATCACATGACTTCATCTTCTCTGATTCACGAATGTGCTTAGGAGTGAGAGGGCAGTGGGTGAGGGCTATCCATGATGAGATGCAAGAGATCCATCCAATACCTCAACAATGAACATTTGTCTTACCACAAGGAGACACATTCGTCCTCTTGTTGTTAGAAGAAACCAGACAATGATAGATACAACAAGACCTCTTACAATGCATACAAAGACAAGAGGACATTAGCGAGAACAATCGCTTACCCACACAAAGGTGGAATCTTAGAAATCCTAACAGAAGGAGAGAAACTAGTGACCCTTTGGGTCATAGAGTTATCGCAACTACAACAACATTCAAATGAAACATACAACAAAGCACACAACAACAAAGGCCGCAGTACTTGCTGACCCCCCTCCACGAAGTGTTAGGGTTAGCCAGCAGAAGATATCAATTAAATGCAAATAAAGGTTAAACAAAGGAATGAAAAATAAATAGAAAGAATAACACCAAGAGACAATTTTAACATGGTTCACCCAAACATGGGCTACATCCACCAATAGAAAGTCCAATATTATTATCCAATAAATCAAACTGATTACAACCAACAATCCTTGCAACTCAATACCACTACAAAATGATACAATACATCAATCAAAACCCTAACCCTTAGCTACTTTGATCAAGCCTTATGTCGGTTACAAAAATAGGGTTTTTTTATGTCGGCCAATAGAAAAATAACTCCTGATGTCTTTATAAAATTAAAAAAATCGTGTGAAGTTTTGGGGGCACTACCCATCCACCCCGCCCTATATCACAATAGGGAGCATGCCAGGGGCACTGCCCCTTGACACCGTCTTGGGGGAGCTACCCCCAAATCCCCGCAAGGGGCGCTACCCCTTAACCCCATAAAATAATTTGGGGGGAAACCATGCTGATAAATGTGGGGTAAATTTAACCTTCGAGTCTGATTAGGCTCCATATAACAACAATCTCCCTCTTGGAGACTAATCACACTCCACACCATATCATCTCCCACTTGGAGACTGATCATAACACCGCTAACCCTATAGCTCCCACTCGAAATAAGCACCCTGGACCCTGCTATTCTATTTTTATGTTTTTAGTCTTAAAGACCAATCGAAGCTGAACTTCTCCCTTGTCACTGCCTTTGTAAACATATCCGCTAGATTTTCATCTGTATGTATCTTTTCTAGCCTTAACTGTCCATCATCCAACACTGATCGAATGAAGTGATACCTCAATTGTATGTGTTTGGTCTTTGAATGCAAGGGAGAATTCTTTGCATGATGTATGGCACTTCAACTGTCTGTATACAAAGAACTGTTAGCCTGTTGTTTGCCCAATTCTTCCATGAAAGATTGCAGCCATATCATCTCCTTGCTTGCCTCTGTTGCAACTACATAATCTGCCTCTATGGTGGATATGTTGGATCTAGGGCATACAACTGAGAGGGGGGGGGGTGAATCAGTTGTATAGAACTTGTTCTCTTTCAAACACTTAATTCTCTGTTGTTAGTTAGCAGCATATCAAATAATCATTCATGGAAGCACAATACATAAACACAAGAGCAGATAAGCATCAACACATTGAACACCAAGATTTTGACGTGGAAAACCCGGTTAAGGGAAAAACCACGGGGTGATTAACCCAAGAATTATTCTCTGTTAGAAGAATAAGGAAAAATGAATGGCACATGCCAATAAGGGCTCACTGCCCGAGCACACTGCTCACAAAGAGGCCCACTGCCTACAAGGAGACACACTGTCTACAGAGTGATAAAAATCACAGTCTTGAACTGGAGAATGACATCTCTACCATGTCCGGATCAGTTCCAATTAAGCCCAACAATCTCTGCTCTGCCTTTCGCACCTTTCTTCGCTACTCCATACTCATCCACATGCTGCATCACTGAAATGAATTCACAAATCATTATTTATACAAGACATCGACTTAGGAACAAGCATCTAAGTCGGCAAACAACCATAGGAGTATCCGCAAGATGAATAACACATCCGGTCGGCTATCACAAGAACATTCGCAGGATGAACAACTCATCCGGTCGGCTAAACAGAGCAATAACTTCATCCGGAAGAATAACTTCAATTCCGGGCTCTACCATCAATGCGGACCAACAACACAACTTAAACATGATTCAAGAACCTTCACAAGTCTGTCTGAATGTCCGGATACATCCGCACTTTCTCTGCTTACTGGGATCTCTTGTCTTCCTCATCCGGAACTTCAAGAACACAGTCTGTCGCCACTGTCATAATGCAGGAGGTACATCCGGACCTCCAAATTACACACAAATCAGGATGAAACATCACAAGGACATATAAAACACTCCTTCCAATCCGTAGATTATGATAATACAATTCCGGACCTCACCGGACCTTTTTGTGATCCTCTGTCACCTCCGGATACTTGCCGGACCCGGTTCTATACCGGCAGCCATAACTCCTTCAGATCTTCATGCGGACCTCTGAAATCTTAACTGTAGCATCTTAAGACTCATATCTACTAACCCTTTAATCCGCATCCTCCGGTTCTCATCCTATACAGTATATTTACCTTCTTCTCATCACTGTTCTTCACTGTTCCTGACTGAGGCTAATTTTCTCAGTATCCTCAGCACAAAGCTCATCAAATCCTTCTTGTCAATGCAGTGTGAGTATGTTGACATCAATGACAACAATGGCTCACCTCATACTTGCAACAATCTCCCCCTTTGTCATTGATGGCAACATATGATGTGAAAAACCATCAAGACAAGAACTTCTCTTTTCTGTCACAGCTCCCCCTATCAACAACAACTCCTCACATGTCTTCCTTTGCTGCTCCCCCTTTGATCATCAACCACTTGTTTTTCACATGTCTTCTCTCCCCCTTTGACATCAATGGCAAAGGGCTCATACTTGCAACTCTCATGCATCAGAATAATACCAGCTGCTCCCCCTTAGTTGCAGCTCCCCATTAGTCCGGATCACAAGATATGACTGTGATAGCCACCGGACTGATGCACATCAGTGCATCTTAGTTCATCACCGGAGGGGCCATGACCCCTAACTTCTCCCGGAGATATTCAAAAGAGTCCTTGGGAAGAGGTTTTGTAAAGATATCTGCAATCTGATCCTTGGAGGGAACATACTCCAATCTGACTTCTTCCTTGTTTACTTGTTCTCTCAAAAAGTGAAATTTGATAGATATGTGCTTAGTCTTAGAATGCAATACCGGATTCTTGGAAATATTAATTGCACTTGAATTATCACAGAAAATTGTGATAGGCTCCTCATATTCAACTTTGATGTCCCTTAGCATCTGCTTCATCCACAAGATTTGAGTGCAACTACCTGCTGCTGCAATGTATTCTGCTTCAGTTGTAGACAGAGATATTGCATCTTGTTTCTTGCTTAGCCAAGAAACCAATCTCTTCCCCAAAAAGAATGCTCCACCACTAGTGCTCTTCCGGTCATCCACATCTCCTGCCCAATCTGCATCTGTGTAAGCATGAAGAGAAAAATCCGGATCTCTAGGATACCATAGACCATACTCAACTGTCCCTTTCAAGTATCTAAAAATTCTTTTGATTGCCATAACATGAGATTCTCTAGGATCAGCCTGGAATCTTGCCACAAGACCAACAGCTTGCATTATATCTGGTCTAGTTTGAGTGAGATACAACAATCCACCAATCATTGATCTATACTTTGTCTGATCTGCCTTTGGAGAATCATCATCTTTGCTTAACTTACATCCGGTTGCCATAGGAGTGTTCATAGGCTTTGAGTCTTCCATACCAAATTTCTTTAACAATTCTTTCACATATTTGGTCTGAGAAATGAAGATCCCTTCTTTTGTTTGAGTAATTTGCAGACCCAAGAAGAAATTCATTTCACCAAGCATAGACATTTCAAACTCACTTTTCATCTGATTTGCAAAAGTTTTACACATACTATCTCTTCCTCCAAAAATGATATCATCCACAAACACTTCAACAATCAGAATGTTTTCATGATCAATTTTGAAATATAAGTTGCTGTCAGCAGTACCTTTGTTGAATCCAATCTGCACAAGATGCTTATCCAACCTTTCATACCATGCTCTTGGGGCTTGCTTCAATCCATACAAAGCTTTCTTCAACTTGCAGACCATATCATTATTATCAGACAATTGAAATCCATCCGGTTGTTCAATGTAGACTTCTTCTTGCAGATCACCATTTAGGAAGGCAGACTTGACATCCATCTGATATACCTTGAAATCTTTGAAGGCAGCAAATGCAAGAAGTAATCTGACTGCTTCAATTCTTGCTACCGGAGCAAAAGTCTCTTCAAAGTCAATTCCTTCTATTTGAGAGTAGCCTTTGCAGACCAATCTAGCTTTGTTTCTGATTACTTCACCAGCTTCATTTAGTTTGTTCCGGAAGACCCATTTGGTTCCAATTACATTCCTGTCTCTAGGTCTGGGAACAAGATCCCAAGTATGATTTTTCTCAATTTGCATCAGTTCATCTTCCATTGCTTTGGTCCAATTTTCATCATTGCAGGCTTCATTTATTGTTTTAGGTTCAATCCTTGAAATCAGACAACATTCATTCTGATCTTGAGCAATATTCCTTCTAGTTTGTACACCTTTGCTTCTGTCACCTATGATCTGATCTTCAGAGTGATTCAGTTTTACATACCTTGGAATTTTGGGAGTATCCAGTACTGCTGTTTCTTGATCAGGCTCATTTAAACCTAACTCTTCTTCCTGATTTACCGGATCAGGCTGACTCTGTTTCACCGGAGAGGATTGAGTTCCTTGAACACTATCTTGGTCATCTTCATCAAATTCATAAAATCTTGAAGGCTTCTCAATTCCTTCATCAACCTTTACATTGGTACTTTCTATCATCTTCCTCAATCTCTTATTGTAACACCGATATGCTTTGCTTTGAGTGGAGTAGCCCAAGAAAATTCCTTCATCACTTCTAGCATCAAACTTTCCTAGATCTTCATCTCTTTTAATATAACACTTGCTACCAAATACCCTGAAATATTTCACAGTAGGAGTGATGCCAAACCAAAGTTCATAGGGGGTCTTACCGGTGTTGTTTCTGATTTGAACTCGATTGAGAGTGTAGACTGCAGTGCTGATAGCTTCTTTCCAAAACATTTGAGGAACATTTGCTTCCAACATCATTGTCCTAGCAGCTTCCTGGATGGTCCGGTTCTTTCTCTCAACTACTCCATTCTGCTGTGGAGTCCTAGGAGCAGACAATTGTCTCCTTATACCCTGTTTCTCACAAAAGTCAATGAATTCACCAGATGTAAATTCACCACCTCTATCAGACCTTAGACACTTTAGTTTCAATCCGGTTTGATTCTCCACCATAGCTTTGAAGATTTTGAACTTCTCAAAAGCTTCTGATTTTTCTTTCAGAAAGGTAACCCACATCATCCGGGAATGATCATCAATTAACAACATGAAATATCTATCACCTTGCAGACTCTTGATTCTTGTCGGACCACATAGATCAGTATGTACTAATTCCAACAATCCGGTAGAAGACTGATCTTTGCTTTTAAAAGAGACTCTGCTTTGTTTGCCTAACTGACATTCTTTACACACACTGTTTGTAGGTTTTATCAACTTTGGAAGATCTCTCACAGCCTGAGTATTGCTAATTTTGATGATGTTATCAAAATTTACATGACACATTCTTCTATGCCATAACCAACTCTGATCAATTTGAACAAACAAACAACTTTTATTTGAACCAACCAGATGAAAGATGTTACCTCTTGTCTGAGTACCGGATGCAATTTCAGTTCCGGAGCTTGTAAAGATTCTGCATTTTCCATTCTTGAACCGGAGATCATAGCCTTTGTCCACTAACTGACCAACACTGAGAAGATTGTGCTTCAATCCTTCAACATATAGTACATTACCTGTTTTGCTCTTACCATCAAAGGAAATAGTTCCCCTACCTCTGATTCTGCCAGCAGAATTGTCACCAAACTTTACCATTCCTCCTTCATATCTTTCCAAATCTAAGAACTTATTCTTGTCACCAGTCATATGGTGAGAGCATCCACTGTCAATAACCCAATCATCCTTTTCTTCCACTTGAGCAGCCAAGGCTTTTTCAACAACTTTGTGATTGACAGATTCAGAGAGCAAGGAATCTTCTTCCTTGATGGCTATAAACACCCACTCATTTCCGGATTTGCTTCCTGGATCTGATTCATCATCTGTTACTCCTTCATTGTCATCTTCTTCATGAACATAATAGCAATTCTTTTGAAACCTTTGTCTGTGAGTATTAGATCTTGCAGATCTCTCCGGACATCTTGAGGCAAAATGACCAATCTTATTGCAGTTAAAACACTTAAAGGGTAGTTTTCCTTCATACTTACCGGATCCTCTTGGCAGTCTCTTTGCAATGAGGGCTTCAAGTTGAGCTGTTTCTGCTTCTTCTTCTTCCATGTCTCTTCTTGCTTGATCATACCATGACATTTTCCTTGATGAGTTTTCACCCGGATCAAATCTCTGTTTGCCTTTCACATAGGCACTGGCTTTAAAAGCAGACTCAGTCTTGGGTGGATCATCTCCAAACTCGGTCATTTCAAATGCAGCTAGTTTGCCAGCCAATTGTTCTCTTGTGACAGTTGTGTGGGCTCTGAATTCATCAATGGCAGCAACTTTGATTTTGTAGACAGCAGGAAGGGATCTTAGGATTTTGCAGACAATCTCATTTTCATCTAGAGTTCCACCAGCATTTCTGATTCCACATACCAGCTCATTTACTCTTGGCATAAAGGTAGTAATGTTTTCATCATCTCTCATTTTCAATCTTTCAAATTTCCCTTTCAGACTTTGCAACCTTGCACTTTTGACAAACTCATCTCCTTCATACAGAAGTTCCAGTTTAGTTAGGATCTCATATGCAGTTGGTAGGTCAATGACATTCGAGAGATCTGAGTCATTCAATGCGCTTAGAAGAGCTTCCTTGGTCCGCAGATTGTTTTCAGCTTCTGTGGTTTCATCAGGAGTTGTCGGACCACCTTGTGGGGGTATATATGGTTTTGAAATCATAGCCAAGTATGCTTTTCCCATACATTCCAAATGACACTTCATGCGACCTTTCCAGAGAGTGAAGTTGGTTCCATCGAACTTCGGACTATCCTTCTTGTATGACGACATCCTGGATCACCTCAAGCGGTTAAGCTCCTATCAGAGGAACTCAGCTCTGATACCAATTGTTGGATCTAGGGCATACAACTGAGAGGGGGGGGGTGAATCAGTTGTATAGAACTTGTTCTCTTTCAAACACTTAATTCTCTGTTGTTAGTTAGCAGCATATCAAATAATCATTCATGGAAGCACAATACATAAACACAAGAGCAGATAAGCATCAACACATTGAACACCAAGATTTTGACGTGGAAAACCCGGTTAAGGGAAAAACCACGGGGTGATTAACCCAAGAATTATTCTCTGTTAGAAGAATAAGGAAAAATGAATGGCACATGCCAATAAGGGCTCACTGCCCGAGCACACTGCTCACAAAGAGGCCCACTGCCTACAAGGAGACACACTGTCTACAGAGTGATAAAAATCACAGTCTTGAACTGGAGAATGACATCTCTACCATGTCCGGATCAGTTCCAATTAAGCCCAACAATCTCTGCTCTGCCTTTCGCACCTTTCTTCGCTACTCCATACTCATCCACATGCTGCATCACTGAAATGAATTCACAAATCATTATTTATACAAGACATCGACTTAGGAACAAGCATCTAAGTCGGCAAACAACCATAGGAGTATCCGCAAGATGAATAACACATCCGGTCGGCTATCACAAGAACATTCGCAGGATGAACAACTCATCCGGTCGGCTAAACAGAGCAATAACTTCATCCGGAAGAATAACTTCAATTCCGGGCTCTACCATCAATGCGGACCAACAACACAACTTAAACATGATTCAAGAACCTTCACAAGTCTGTCTGAATGTCCGGATACATCCGCACTTTCTCTGCTTACTGGGATCTCTTGTCTTCCTCATCCGGAACTTCAAGAACACAGTCTGTCGCCACTGTCATAATGCAGGAGGTACATCCGGACCTCCAAATTACACACAAATCAGGATGAAACATCACAAGGACATATAAAACACTCCTTCCAATCCGCAGATTATGATAATACAATTCCGGACCTCACCAGACCTTTTTGTGATCCTCTGTCACCTCCGGATACTTGCCGGACCCGGTTCTATACCGGCAGCCATAACTCCTTCAGATCTTCATGCGGACCTCTGAAATCTTAACTGTAGCATCTTAAGACTCATATCTACTAACCCTTTAATCCGCATCCTCCGGTTCTCATCCTATACAGTATATTTACCTTCTTCTCATCACTGTTCTTCACTGTTCCTGACTGAGGCTAATTTTCTCAGTATCCTCAGCACAAAGCTCATCAAATCCTTCTTGTCAATGCAGTGTGAGTATGTTGACATCAATGACAACAATGGCTCACCTCATACTTGCAACAGGATAAAGTAACCACCTTTTGCAACCATGAGATCCAACTCACTAGTGTCCCTCCTACAGTAAAGACATAACCTATAGTACTCCATCTGGTATCAATATCCCTTGCCAAATCTGAGTCTACATAACTTGCTAAATCAGTATTAGAGCCCTCAAAACATAAGTGTTTATTGGATGTACCTCTCAAATATCTAGGAATCCATTTTACTGCATTCCAATGCTCCAATTCAGGATAACTCATATACCTACTTACGACTCCTACAACATGTGTAATATCTAGTCTCGTGCATACCATGGTGTACATTAAACTTCCTACAGCTGAAGCATATGATACCTTGGACATTTTTTCTTCCTCCTCTTGTGTCTTAGGACACATCTCCTTAGTCAATTTCAAATGACTAGGCAAACGTGTGCTGACAACTTTTGCATTCTCCATATGGAATCTCTGCAACACCTTTTCAACATAATTAGCCTGAGATAGAGTCAATTTTTTGTTCTTCCTATCTCTGCAAATTTTTATACCAAGGATTTTTTTGCTACCCCCAAATCCTTCATAGCAAAAGATTGTGCTAACTGTTGTTTTAACTATCTTATGTGATCCATGTTAGACCCTACTACAAGCATGTCATTAACATATAAACATAAAATAATGTAGCTGTCATTATCCAACCTCTTAAAATAAACACAATGGTCAAAATTACACCAGCTATAGCCTTGCTCAGCTATAAAACTATCAAATTTCAAATACCATTGCTGAGGTGCTTGTTTTAAGCCATACAAACTCTTCTTCAATCTGCACACTTGTTTCTCCTTACCTTTAACCTCAAATCTTTGGGGCTATTCCATATATATATCTCCTCCTCCAAATCACTATGGAGAAAAATAGTTTTCACATCTAGCTATTCCAAATGCAAATCTTCAGCAGCCACAATACTTAAAATAGTACGAATAGAAGTCATCTTAACAACTGGAGAAAAATCTCATCAAAATCAATGCCCTTTTTTTGTACAACTACTTTTACAACTAACCTGGCTTTAAATCTTTTCTTACCTCCATCTTCCTCTTTCAGCCTATAAACCCATTTGTTTGGTAAAGCCTTTTTATCTACAGGCAACTTACATAATTCCCAAGTCTGATTTTTTAGAAAGGAGTCCATTTCTTCTTTCATTGCAAGCTCCCACTGAACCTTTGTATCCACCTACATAGCTTCATCATACCCTTCTGATTCACCAACATCTGTTAACAAAATAGAATACAAAGAGGGAGAAAACCTTTTAGGAGGTCTACTTAGCCTTGTTGACCTTCTAACATTTACTGGAGTTTGTGGTATTTCTTGTTGTTGTTGTGGAGTATGAGGAACCACTGAAACATCATTATCTGGAGTATCATCCAACACCACATAATCCTTTTCTTTCTTCTCATGCTACCGCAACTGATATTTGTACAACACCTTGTCATTGAATACAACATCCTTGCTTCTCACAATTTTCTAATTTTTAAAATCCTAAATCCTATAACTAAATTCATCAATGCCATATCCAATGAAGGTACACTTTTTTGATTTTGCATCTAGCTTGGTTCTATTTTCAGAATCTACATGTGCAAATGCTTCACATCCAAAGGTTTTGAGAAAAGAATAACTCACCTTCTTACTTGTCCATGCTTCCTCTGGAATACCACAGCCCAAAGGAACTGAAGGACCTCTATTAATTAAATATATAGTGGTGTTGACAGCCTCTGTCCACATGTTTAAAGGTAGCCCAACATGCAATCTCATGGTCCTTGCACACTCCATTATTGTCCTATTCATGCATTCAGCCACTCCATTTTCCTGTGGAGTCCCTGGAAACATTTTCTGCCTACGAATTCCATTAAAGGAACAATAATCCTCAAATTATTTGCTACAATACTCACCACCATTATTAGATCTGAGACATTTTAATCTTTTACCCGTCTCATTCTCAACCAAACTTCTCCATTTCTTAAATGTTTCAAATACATCATATTTCTGCCTAAGGAAATAAATCCATACCTTCCTAGTTGCATCATCTATGAATCTAACATAATACCGAGAGCCACCAAGAGAAGATACTTGAGCTAGTCTCCATACATCTGTATGCACAAGCTCCAACTTTTCATCTTTCTTTTGCTTCCCATCCTTGAGAAAACTAACTCTCTTTTATTTTCCATACACAACTTTCACAGAAATCCATATTAATACATTTCAGACCTGGTAAAACTTTCTTAGAATGAAGTACCTTCAAACCTTTTTCACTCATATGCCCAAGTCTGTTATGCCCAAGTGTTGTCTCAGAACCTGCAACAATTGTTTCAGTCTCTTCCTGCAAACCTGCAGCAACTGTTCTTGAACCTATTTGGTTTTTCTCTGCAACAACTAAAGTAGAAGGAACAATATGACCTGTACAATGAAATAAGGTGCCTACTTTCACACCTTTTGCTACTATTAAGGTACCTTTTGAAACCTTCCAATTTTTATCAGTAAATGTAACAATGCAACCTTCATCAACTAGCTGCCCTACTAAAATTAAATTCCTACTTAGCCTTGGAACATGCCTTACCTCTTGTAGTAGCCAATAATTCCCATTCTGCAACTTAATCTTGATTCTTCCCTTTCCAACAATCTGACAAGGTTCGTTATCTCCTAAATAAACCAGCCCAAAATCCCCTTGGACATAATCAAGAAAATAACTTCTATGGGGCATAGCATGAAATGAGGCCCCTGAATCTAAAACCCATGAATTATCAACATTATCTAGGGAAAGAATCAAAGCATCATCTTCAAATTTATTACTTACCACATTTGCCTCCTTATTTCCTTCTTGTTTGTCTCCTTCTTTATTCTTCCGAGACTAGCAATCTTTCTTTAGATGACCTAGTTTCCCATAGTACCAGCAATCTTTCTGTCCTCTGGATTGGGACCTCTTGTCGTTTGATTTTCCTCGTGACTTCCCATGACCTCCAGAACCTTTTCCTCTCCTTTGATCTGCCCCTACTTTCTGCATTCAAAACACTACCTGATGTGGACCCTCCTGAGCTTTTCTGTCGCATTTCCTCGCTAAGGATAACACCAACAACATCATCAAATTTTAAAGTGTTTGAACCAGAGGCAGAGTTACTTACAACCATTACCAAGCTATTCCAGTTTTCTAGAAAAGAACATAAAACCAAGAGAGCCCTCACCTCTTCATCAAATTTCACTTTTACAGAAGTTAATTAACCGGTAATCGTATTAAACTCATTTAAATGATCTGTCACAGATCCACCTTCAATCATTTTCAAATTAAACAAATGCTTCATGAGAAATACCTTATTTGAGGCTGAGGGTTTTTCATACAATTTAGCTAAAGATTTTATCAGTTCACTTGTTGTCTTCGCTTTTGTTATACTTAATGCCACAGATGGTGCCAGGCACAACTGAATGGTTCCCAGTGCCTTTCTGTCCAGAAGTTCCCAATCCTCATCCATCATTCTTGCTAATTTCTTAGATATTCCTTCCAACAACCTCCATAAATCCTTTTGATAGAGATAATCCTCCATCTGCATCTTATATAATTGATAGTTCTGCCCATTGAATTTATTTACCTTCAATTTACCCTCGTTTGCCATTGCTCCCACTTAACCATGAGACTCCCACTCAACCGTGAGACCTTCCTATAGATGATAATTAAACACAACCCACTCTGATACCACTTATTAGGGTTAGCTAGTAGAAGATATCAATTAAATGCAAATAAATATTAAACAGGGGAATGAAAAATACATAGAAATAATAACAATGAGAAACAATTTTAACGTGGTTCACCCAAACTCTGGCTACATCCACCAATAGAGAGTCCAATATTATTATCCAGTAAATCAAACTGATTACAACTAGCAATCTAGTAAATCAACCCCACCCTGTATCGCGACAGGGAGCGAACCACTGGCGCTACCCCTGGACCCCGCAAGGGGGCGCTACCCCTTGACCCCGTAAAATAATTTGGGGGGAAACCGCGTCGATAAAAGTGGGGTAAATTTAACCTTTGAGTCTAATTAGGCTCCATATAACAATACAAAGTCTAGCTCTCCAACGAGCCAAACCCCTGCCATGTCTCGCCTCCTCTTGATTGGCTAATTCCATGTGAGCGAGGGTGACATGGCGGATCACCCCATGGCAAGGAGGGAAAGGGTCCATGTGCATGCCGAAATCTGACCTGACAGCCCCAAGCAACCGGAGTCATGATTTTGAGTATACAAAGTCTAAGAAGGAAGATGGTGATGTGTTTATTGCAACTTTGGCCACTCATGCAGGTAATGATGCATGGTTAATTGACTCAGGTGCATGTTTCCATATGACCTAATAGACATTGGTTTTTTAAATATGAAGAATTCGATGGAGGTAAGGTGTACTTGGGTGATAATTCTCTTTAAATATTGTTTGCCATGGTAAAGTTAAA
Organism: Cunninghamia lanceolata; assembly: GCA_027924645.1. NCBI lineage: Eukaryota > Viridiplantae > Streptophyta > Pinopsida > Cupressales > Cupressaceae > Cunninghamia > Cunninghamia lanceolata. The sequence continues at coordinate 117,615 of BSBN01001277.1, read as the reverse complement.
ATTAGATTTCCTAATGGTAGAAAAAAAGAATTAATGGTGTGTTGCATATCCCTGGATTAGCATGAAATTTATTATCTGTGAGAAAACTAATAGATGTAGGTGTGCAGGTAGTCTTTCTTGATACAAGATGTAAGATGGTTAGAGGTGCTATGGTGATCTCTAGAGGTGTCAGACTTTGTATATTGTATAAGCTTGATGCATGCATTGTTGAGTGCAATAGTACTTCTATGAAAAGCAAATATGTGGTTACTTCATTGGAAAAGGGGAGGGTTTCATTTTCAGTGGATGGTTGTGGCTTGTGGTACCTAGGGGTGTCTTTCTTCTAAATCAAAATTGTCTACAGAGAAGACTATGTTATGGCATCAGAGATTAGGCCACATAGGAGAAAAGGGTCTAAGGACCTTGAAAAATAAAAACATTGTGAAGGATTGACTAATTGTAATCTTGATTTTGATTTTTGTGAGCATTGAATTTATGGTAAACAAAACCATGTTTAATTTTACTCGAGTTCTCACAAATCTTGTGGTGTATTGGATCTTATTCATTCTGATGTGTTTGGTCCTGTAGATGTTCCTTCCATTGGAAATTCCACATATTATGTTTCATTTATTGATGATTACAGCAGAAAGACATGGGTATATTTTTTTAAAGAGTAAATATGAAGTTTTTAGTCGATTTAAAGAATTTAAAGCAATGGTTGAGTTGTAGAACAGAAAGAAAATAAAATGTTTGAGGACTAACAATGGTAGTGAATTTTGCTCTACTGATTTTGATAGATTCTATAAAGATTGTGGTATTTAGAGACAAAAGACAACTATGTATTCTCCACAACAAAATGGAGCTACAAAAAGAATGAACAGGAGAAGGCTAGGAGTATGCTTAGTGGTGCTGGTCTAGAACAAAGGTTTTGGGCTGAAGTTGTTGCCACTACCTACTACTTGATTAACAAGTCTCCTACATCAACTCTTGTTGATAAAGCACCTATGGAGGCATGGTTAGGGCACAAACCTTCACTAAGACATCTTAGAATTTTTGGTTGTGAGGCATATGCACATGTGCCAAAGGAGAAGTGAACAAAGTTGGAGAACATGGCTGTGAAATGTATCTTCATTGGGTACAATTATGGTGTGCAAGGATACAAGCTTTAGGACCCTTTTGCATAGACAGTAATATATAGTAGAAGTGTTATATTTAGAGAAACTAATCCTTCTTCTGTTACATTATAGCCAAAACAAAGTGAACAGAAAGATGTGATTCAACTCCCTTCTACACTTGAGAAAGTTGAATCGAGGCCCCTAGATAGAGAAGAAGTTAAGGAGAGCTCATCTAGCTCTGAATCTTCAAAAGAGGAGGAAGGACCTCCAACTCAACTTGTTCGAAGGTCTAAAAGGCATAGACAACCACCTAAAAGGTATTCACCTAATGATTGGAGATGTATTTTTTCTTTGAATACTAACATAGATGCACCTAGATCTATAGAAGAGGCATTGGGTATGAATTATGCAGAGTCTTGGAAGATTGCTATGGATGAAGAAATGGCAGCTTTGAAAAAGAATGATACATGGGACCTATTTCCATTGCCTGAAGGATGAAAACCTACTAGTTGCAAATGGGTGTTCAAGAAAAAGTTTGGTTCAAATGCAAGTATTAATAAGTACAAGGCACGGTCGGTTGTGAAAGGTTATTGTTACCATTTTTTCACAACTCAAAATTGGCAGAGCTGATGCAACAAATTCATTTTTAGAGTGAAGGTTAACATTCTTCTATTATAAGTTACTTGCATAGTTATTGTGTTTCAGTGATAATTGCAGTGAAGGTTCAGGATAAGAAAGAGAAGGTCATAGCCATCATTGTCTTGAAGGTTTTCAATCTTTGAAGTTGTCTTCTATTTCTACTCCTGATCTCGACATGAACCTGCAAAAATGTGAGAAGATCATATTAGAGCTCTAGTTATGAGATCTCTATATCCTAATAGAAGAGGCATAACACTTTTTTTATAATGCATTGATCAATAAACATCATCCACATGCAAGAAGAGCTGAGAAAGAAACAATCATAGAATTTTAATGTTTTATTCTAATTTGTTTGTTCATGTGTAGGTATAGGATAAGTCATGTAGCTGATTGAAGATAAATTAGCATGTGGAATAAAATGGGCTCCCACAAGGGTTGAGCTCAGCATGTTGCCCCAATTCTTGAGAAGATTGTGAAAAGAGTCTGAAAGAGAAAAGTGTCACATAAAGACCTTGCAAAATAAAGATAGATGTCACATGTTTCTATCATATCTCAGAAAATATGATTTGGGTTCTTAATATTTTTGGATATGAATCAGCTGACAAGAAGATACAAAAACCCTTTAAATTTCTCACAACCTAGTTTGCAATTTTTGAGGAACCGTCAAAAGCACAATACACTGCAAAATAAAGATATAGTCATGTGTTTTAATCATATCTCAAAAAATATGATCTGCATTTTTGAGATTTTCAGATAGAGAAGAGAATGAAACAAAGTTCAAAAACCCTTTAAATATTTCACCAACCCAATTTGGTAATTTCATGTAATCTTCACAATGGCGGACTCTCTTTGTTTTGCGAATTTGAAGCTGCAAAAAATTATTGTAAAATGATATTTAAAGTAATATCCTATAAATTGCTTATAAATATTCATTATTTATGCAATTAAAACAAATTAAAGCAAACAATATCTTTTTTTTTTAGTTTGCTTTCTTTTGGGAAGATATGGATAAAATAAGCCTTGTAAGATTAGGCAAATTAGAAGGAAAAGCTACAGGACCTATTGTAAGACAAATATTAAAGCAATGTTCTTTATAAATTGTTTTTAATATTTCGTCATTAAAACAAATCAAATATCTTTTTCTGGATTTTCTCTATTTTGAGGCAAATGAGGACAATAAAAAAAATTAAGCTTTTATTGAGCAAATAAAGCTTGTTTTAAAGCAGATTTTGGTGAGGTCTACCTTGAAGAAGATTTTGGCAGCTTTCACATATAGATTGGAGGTGATTTGAAGGCTTTATTTTTTTGGCTTTTCAGTGGAGCTCAAAAATGGATCAAATTTGCTATTCTAGGAAGATTTCTCATCTTTTTCCTTGGGAGATCTTTGGAGTTATAAATAGGGGAGAAAGACTTAGTTTTTTGGGGGTTGATATCTTTATTTCTTCTCTCTTGAGCATAGGTAGAGAGTTTGTAAACTAATATTGGCTCATATTTTTCAGAATTAGATGTACCCCTTTCAGTTCAATACAGCAAAGTTGTCCTGTTTCACATTTGTTGCCTCTTTTATAACTTTGATTTGATGTTTTCACTGTGATTATGATGTCTAATCCTCTGATTATGTCTTGATGTTATTAAAATCTGTGTAGCTATTTCCCATCTAATCCAGATTGTGTGTTGTGTTTTAATTAAACCTTCATACAAAGTACTTTTGGATTGTTGGACTTAAGTGAAACTGAGAAGGTTACAGGCTTGAGAGTTGTTTGTGGGTAAAAAACTTAAATTTTTAGACCATCTTTAGATAAAATAGAATTTCATTCTAGTTATTCCTCATCCCTTTTCTCAGACAAGTGATTGGTTTAGAAAGATCATAAGGAGAACCAGCTCACTCTGGGGATTCACTCTCGCTATAGGAAACCCACATCCTGAGAGTGTTTCCATGTTTCAACAGATAGCTAAGTCTTTTGTAGGCTTAGCATAGGGTGCATATCTGATTGATAACAGTTACTCTTGGGTTGAGGGTGTTGATTACAATGAGATATTTTCTCCTGTTGCAAAAATGACATCCATTAGATTCTTGCTTTCTATTGTTGTTGCTTATGATCTAGAGGTTGAGAAAATGGATGTGAAAATGACTTTCCTTCATGGTGATTTGGAGGAGGATATTTATATGACACAACTAGAGCACTACATGGTTATAGGTATAAGTAATTTGGTTTGCAAATTGAAGAAATCTTTGTATGGCCTCAAACAAAGTCCTAGGATGTGGTACCAGAAATTTGATACATATGTGTTGAGTTTAGGATTTGAGCATTCTAAATCTGATCATTATGTTTATTATAAATCTGACAGTGCTTGTTTCTTGTTTATTACATTATATGTTGATGATATGTTATTTATTGGTAAAGGGAAAGGAATGATTTCAAAACTAAAGTCTCAACTTGTAGCTAAATTTGAAATGAAAGATCTTGGTGTAGCTAAACACATTCTTGGGATGGAAATAAGAAGAGATAGAGTAAATAGAAAACTATGGCTTGGCCAGAGCAAGTATGGCAATTTAGTTTTACAGAGGTTTAACATGCATGATTTGTTGGCCATATGTGTTGTCATTGATGTCCACATAGTATACATTGATGTCAACATATCAAATGGAAATGTATAGATAGACTTGTACAAGGAAGGAATTAATATAGTCAAGGCAAACTAGTTTGGGAGAAGAGTAAATAAGCCTAAGTATGGATCAGTTTTAGATTTCAATATGATGCGGAGGCAAACAATCATATCCTAGCATGACTTTTGCATATACACATACACATTTCATCAATTGGGAGTACCATACTCAAAGGTAAGAAGTTGAAAAGTGTCTAAGGCATTCACAATGCACATTCTAAGGTAGAGTCAACTTGAACTAGTCCACATCTCTCCGTAAATAAAGATTTGGCAATGTGTTTCTAAAGATAGATTATGACATGAATTGACATGCCATATCCAAGGTTTTAGCCTCTCACTCACTCAACATGAAAAGTTTCAAGGGTTTGTACTTTGGCCATCACCCAGACAAAATAGAACAGTATTAAGGAGACAATGAAATGCTCCGCATTCCTCCAGAATAGATCTTTTTTTCATGCGAATCTAAGGAATGACTAAGATCAGTATGTTACATGCTTTAATAAAGTTTCAAGTGTTCTAATGGTTCACAAAGGTAGTACTCAAGTCACAAAGGTATCACACTGTATTTCAGAGCCTAAGTGAACAAGTTAAGTTCTAAAGAAAGTAAATCATATACAATTCTATCATCAGAGCTTATGCAAAGGTTTCACATGGTCTGCAATACATTAGGTATGATTCGCATGTAGATATTATTTATTCTCTGGTACCACATTGAGTATTCTTGTCTGTAAGCATAATTCAAGTACAACTGTCTTCCAGAGCTGTAGTCATTTCTAAATTCCTCTAAAAACTCCATAAGAAGGTGTGTAGATCCAATGAGTTACATAATTTGATATCTTTGATCATTTTCAAAAGGTTTTAGGCCTTATACTTTATTGCAACTTCATATTCTAGGCTGAGAAGAATTACATGAGGTCCAGAAGACTCTGTTCTCTACAGAGTAATACATCTTTTGTCTTGCAGATGCATAACTTAGCATGATACTTCAATGGGAAGGTGTATGAATGTTTTTGATCTAGTGTATGACTAAAACCTTGGTCTGCATTGAGGTTTTGGCTTCTCCCTGGCAGTTGAAAGATGAACAGTTGACAATGTCAAGCAGTATGAGCTAACTAATTAAGTTCCTGATGCATGCGGAGGCTCCTAATCAATTTCTCTAAGTTTAAAAGGTATGGATGATGTGTCCTAACATGTTTCTTAAGGATCTGAGGTCCACAACAAGTTGGTTGTCAATTTGCATATGTTGTGGCCGACCTATGACTTATTACACATTACAATCAATATTGTTTTGGATGCCAACCGAATTAATTTTTCAAGGTGTTGTGGAGGATATATATAGAAGATATAATTCACTTGAAAGGTAATTAAGGTGAATATGAAGATAGAAGAGTAGATATGAAATGGGCAGAATCAGTTTGAAGACAAATATTGAGCAAAAATAATAGACTGCGCCATCAGCATACAACAGATGTATTTACACTAGCAGTTCCTATATTTATAATATCATTGTAATAGTAGTGAGCTAAACTTTTACGGAGTAGTAGCTTCCTTGGGTCATAACCCTAAATCAAAGTTGTAAATCAGGGAGTAGTAGCTTCCTTAGGTAGAATCCCTAAAACAAAGTTGTAAGACTCTTGCAGTGAGCTTATTATATTGTGAGCTAATCCTTACCATGGTTTTTCCCTATTTTAGGGTTTTCCACTTAAAATACTGGTGTTATGTGTTGACTCTTGGTTTACATGTTTTCTTTCATGGTTTTAAAACTATTTAGTTTTATCAGTAAATGTTTGGCTAAAGTTTTTAAGTGTGCTGATTCACCCCCCTCTTAGCACCCCATTGTGTTCAACAATTGGTATCAGAGCCAAGTACCTCTGAGAAGCTTGACCACTGAGGTAGATCCTTCACTTGAACACATGGAATCTGAAGTGTTGGACAATGAAATATTTACACCTGAACCTAATCTGGAAATAGTGGATCCTGAAGGTTGGGAGTTTGAGTCTAATGAGTGTGAAATAGATCTTGAAGAAGAACTCAAGACAACTCTTAATGATCTTGAGGAAGAAAAAGATCTAAACTTAGAATATGAAGACATGCTTGAAAAGACAAAGGAGACAATTGACAAGTTGAAAACAAAATCCAAAGAGAAAATTGGGAAACTAAAAACTCTGATAGAAGGAGATAAAGTAAGTGATAAGCTCAAGGAGGCTGAAGACATGATCTCAAAGTTAAAGGTCATGGTTGAAGAAAAAAAAGGATTGAAGATTTCTTAAATATCAAGCTCAATGAAGAATCAGCTAAATGTTCAAAACTTGATGAGGAAGTTGTCACTCTGAGGAAAGAACTGGAAAAGGCAGAAGAATAGATTGACAAGGGGCTAAAACTAAAAGGAGGAACTGATATCCTTGTTGAAATAATAAGTTCTCAAAAACCAACTAAAGAAAAAATAGGTCTTGGTTTTGATAAGGGAAAAAATCCTATGATCAATGTCTCTACAAACCTATATGATAACTTTCATACAGCAGGAAAGTCTAAATCTAGGAGAGAAGAAACCTACACTGAAGATCCTAAGAAAAAAACTTACAGAAATTCAACAGAAGATGAATTCTCTCCTGTCCAAAGACAAAGGAAGAATGTGAGGAAGAATTTCAAGCCTCCTCAACCTACAAGGCAATCAACTCACTTTAGGTATTCTCAAAGCTTCAATGGCAATTGTTTTATTTACAAAAGGTTTGATCACAAGGTCGTGGATTGTAGAAGCAAGATAAATCAAAATATGTTAAGATGTTACACTTGCAATAAAGTTGGCCATAAAGCAGTTGAATGCAGAAGGAGGATGAACCGGTTCTCTATTAGATGCTATGTATGAAACAAGTTGGGACACAAGGCAAATGAGTGCAGAATCAAAATACCAAGGTATAACAAGATAATCCTCAATCTTTTCATGGATATTGCTACACTTGTAATAAGTTTGGCCACAAAGCAGTTAATTGTAGATCAAGGGCAAGAAGGAGTGAAAATGCTTAGAAAACTAAGTGCACTTGTCATGAGTGGAATCAAACAAGGAAATATGGAAAGAATGTGAAACCCATTGATATTGCTTAGCAAAGAATGGAAATGAATAAAGTATAGAAGAAGAAGGAAGTTAGTGATATTTTTGGACCTCTGTCTAGCGCAGGTGGGTCCTATAGTAATTAAAAGATAAGATATTGGGTCAAGGGGAGTTACAATAGTAAAACTTTCAAACCCCTGAACATGCAAGATGATGAATTTTTAGCATATGGATCAGTACTGACATGAGAATGATAGGATTAAGGAATTGTTGTGTGGTTACAATACACGCCCTGTTTTACCCTAGCAAAATAGGGACCCAACTTTTTGCTTGGCTTGTTTGTCCTTTGCTTTTGGGCGATATGGTAAAATAATTAGTATCAAATGCATGACAAGATGTCATCCTATGCATATCCAGACCTTAGGTTATAGGTTAGATTTTCAAATTTTGAATTTCATATTATAGATCTTGCCAAGTGAAAGAGCATGAACATCTAAGCAAGTTTTCTTTTTGAAGCACCTTGAAATTCCTTAAAATGAGGAAGTTACAGTTGGTCAAAGTTTGGTCAATAGGTCATCCGCATATTCACACTACATTTTCATCTAGATATTAACTTAGTATCCTAGCACCCATTAATATCCAGACATCAAATTTAAAAGGCTTAGTGGGTTAAATGTCAAATGTAAGGATATTAGTTAACATCTCGATCTTAACTTAATGTCCTAACTTGAAATATCCATCCCGGTGACATCATGTCATCTCAATATTACAAAGGGCTCTGATCGTGCTGACATCACCTAGACATTAGAGTGTCAGGATATTAACTTTGCTAATATCCTAATCTTATTTTAACATCCTGATCTAGATGGCGTCATGTCATCTCAGCCTAATGAAGAATGCTAAACTCGCTTACGTCATCAAGATATCACATAACATCTGGATCTTAACTTAGTATCTAGACATTTTTAATATCCACATCCTAATGACATCATCCTTCCCTAATGTGATACAAAGAAGATATGCATGCTTACATCATTAGGACATTAGGCCATGGGGATATTTCACATTCCTATTATCCAGATCTTATTCTAAGATCCATATCCCTATGACGTCACCTTTTCATACTACAATGAAAGATCTTCCTCGTGTTGATGTCATCTGGATATTTTGACTAGATGGATATTCCATAAACATAATATCCTAGCCTTACCAAATAGCCATGCCCAAGACTGAACCAATAACATGATGCCACGTGTCCACGTCACACTCAGGCATATTGAAGGACAATTTGTGACCCAATGATAATTCCTCGGTCAACAAAGGTTGACCTATCCTATGATGATGTCATCTGGATATTCATATCCAAAGATCCACATGGATATTCCTATGCAAGATATCCACTCCCATATACCCGTGCTTTTTGCATTTAATGCAATTGCGATGGCCATTGGCATTTAAATTTGAACACACACCAGCAGACACCTGTGATGATCCTGTGCAATCTTGCTAAAAGAGACGTCAAATCTCCTTGATGCCATTAATAAACACTAAAATCATGAATTTCTTAAGGTAAAAGGGGATTTTATCATCATAATCAAACACAATTACATTCGAGAGCCCTAATTTTCACTGTTAAGAGCTTATTGTGAACTAGAGCCGAACCAGAACACAAAATTACAAAGGAGAACTTCATTCAAAGCATTAATTTAGTCATCATCACTTTGATTATAGGTTAAGGAAGTGATAGGACAAGATGTCTCAACCATGCATGGATAAGCGAGATGCAGAATTCAAACCGGTTATGTTTCCCAGAACACACATGTACAACAAGCTAGGATTCACAAAAGACACTCATTGTGGTAACACAGATATTGAAGCATTTAGGGCTCAAATCTATGTCGGGGAGGATGACCCCATTCTGAATAATATAGTGGCATCAGGTTTATATCATGCTGTTGGTTTTCCTTATTCCATAGAGGCTTTCGACCTTATGGCTGAGTGTGCTCTGAACTATGATATCACCACAAGGAAGGTAGAAAAGCAAGAAAGGTTGTATGCAGATTTATCTATGGAGGGTATAACTGAAGTATTTCATTTGCCAGTCTCTCAACCCATTTATGTGCTAGACCTAGAAGCACTAGCAAAAGAATTTGATGCAAACAATAAGAACTGTAGAAAAGTAATTTTCCAGGGATGGAGAAATCTAGATAATACAACCAAGGCAGCTGCCAAAATGGAACAACACCTTTATAAGTTTGATTTTAACAAAGAAGTCCAGTACATAATATTCATGCTCAATAGGATGAAAGGCCTGGTGAATTGTGGAACATTTGAGCCGTGGATGTTTGGACTAATAAGGATGGTTTTTGAATATGAAGAGGATAAAGCAAGGTCCAGTAGGCCAAAATGATTAGTGATACAATACATGACCAAATGGTCAAGTGGAAGGATGGTAAGGGGATGATCTTCAGAATGACATCCTACTTAGTATATGCTTGTGTGGAAAAATGTACATTTGATGGCCTATGAACTATAGGAAGGATGGGTAGATTACCGAATGAGAACACCCCCTGGGAGCACTATCCCAAACTAGAGAGGAGATTATCAGTTCAACATTATAAAATGGTCAATGATTGCTTCCTGATGCACATAGTCTGACTCATGGAGGGAGACAAAACCAAATGATTCTCAGTGGGTGCTACAAAGGCAATCAGTGGATATGGCTCTTGGTTCATCCAGGCATGAACATACTCTTACATCTGAATGAAGGGTTTCAGTGGAAAACCCTATATGCTGCCCAAGTACTCTTCAGATAAGCTAGTGCTAATGGAGATGATGAGGCAACAATTGCCTATATTTGAGTTATCCAAGAATAAGGAAGGGAGGACCTACAAAAATTTTCCCATAGATATTAACTAGTTCCTAGTGGGAACTATAGAAAATGTAAGGAAAGCGGAGGCAGAACTGAAAGGTTTGAATCTAAAATTGTTTCCACTAACCAAATATTATGATCCTTACCATAGGATTGAGAAGAGATTTAATAAGAAATATAAACATACTATACACCTTGAGGACTATTGGGTAGATTGTGATGATGAACAATACCAAAGTTTAACATCAGATCAGATGAGAACTATAGGGCAGCCTGAGGTACCTCCCCAAATCATGAAGGATGATAATGACCTCATGGATCCTGAGTATGAAGAGAAAAATATATACAATGACACAATCTCTGCCCCAGATCTAACAGAGGAGGATGAAACCTTGGTAGATGTCCTCAGTGCCAAGGTCATGGCTAGGACAAAGAACTAGGTAGCCAAGAAAGTAAATGAGCTTAAAGGAAAAGGTATGGCAATCACAGAGGATAGAAAAGGGAAGAGAAAGAAAAGAGAGGAGAAAAAATATGATGACTTCCTTGTACAAAAACAACAAATCCTTGGGACAAAGCTACTTGAACCTGGTTCATCTGAAGCAGTAGAGGAGGTTACTTCTGAAGGAGTATCCCTAGTATATCAACCATTGTCACCACCTACAAGACCAGTGCTTAAGGCAATCCCTGTGTCTGCACCCTGTTAGTAATAATTTATGTTTGGGGTTTCAAGTGAGGCCTCTTCCCAAAAATCCAAAATCCTAACACTTTTGACCTCTGTAGTTGTGAAAATGCAAGAAATTAGTTGTGTGCAGGTTGAAATGGCAGTGGCGGGTCAGGAGTTTCTATCGACCCTTTAAAAAATAAGTTACATGCATTTAGGAATGCATTTTGAGCCACAGTTTCCAACTTCTAAAATGTTTCTAATAGTGGCTGAGAGGGTCTAATTATGCCAGTGCCATAGGACCACCAAGTGTTATGCCCAAATTTAAATCTGCGCCTTTGTTTTTGCTTCCCACGGAGTGTGCCACATGTCAATGGCGGAAGCAGCCCCTTAAAGTTTCAACAAGGCACGGAAGGTGCCATGTGTCAGCTTCCGCTAGAGTCTCGACACAGTTTCTAAATGTTTCTGAGAGTGGCGTAGAAGGCACCACATGGAGGCACCCAAGAGACACAAAAAAAGTAACTAAAGGCCTACGGACGATGCCAAGTGGTAGTTTCCACCAGTGTTTCTGAAAGACCCTAAGTGCAACTCATGAGCCCCGCAGAAAGTGCCAAGTGTTGCTGTCCGCTTGAGTTTCAAAAAGTTTCTAAGATGCAGCGGAAGATGCCACGTGCCCCTTGAGGTTGCTGCAGAGCATGACAAGTGTCAGCTTTCGCGTAATGTTTCATATTAATTTTGGTGCTAAGTGAAGACACGGGGGTGGGTCCCAGTGAAGTATCTCAAGTGTCGCGGACGATGCCAAATGTCAACTTCCGCATGAGTTTCAAAAAGGGGCCTTAAAGTTTATGAAGAGCGTGGAGCTCGACAAGTGTTAGCTTCCGCATAGATCTCAGGAAGGGTCTATGTTTCTCAAGAGGAGCGTGGAAGGCACCAAGTGTCAGCTTCTGTAGTTGTCATAGTAGGTCCCTTCTGTGTCTCTCGGCGGTGATGCGGAACATGCCACGTGTTGGCTTCCGCCCATGTTTCAAAGGGAGTTTCCATGCATTTCAAGGATGCCACGGAGCTCGCCACGTGGCAGCTTCTGCACATGTTCCCAGCAGAAGGCTCTCAACGGGGAAAATTAAGGAAAAAAGTTAGCGATAGAAACTTGAAGTGCCTACGTGGCACAATCTGATAGGCTGGCGACTTTTCAGCATTTTTTGGGGCCGTAGATCTCTGCGATGGGTTTTAGATCGACGGCCCTATTTTGAACCTGTAGCAACGGGTTTTCTCCTGAGCGTTTGCAACCATTTTTGGCGGGAAAACTCCGTGGGCGCATTGCTGTTGCATCTTCAGAGGCTGCAGGTAGGTGAAACTGTAATGGCGATTGTGCAGGAAGGCATGGGTCGAGTTGATGGCTCAACCACCATTTTTATGATGCATATCTTTGAGTGGCGGCCTAGATCCTGATTCCCACCTGCTCCTTCCTCTTTGTCCCTTGTTGCATTTATGATTTTGAGTGCCATTTATCTGTACTGTGTATCTGGAGGGATTTTTGGCCTCCCTTGTAATTAATTCATTCAGTACATAGTCTTGCTATAAAAAGCAGATGATGCTACTCAATTCAAGGTTGTTGAAGACTTGGGGCATTTTTGTGTAAATAATGAAGAATAGGGCATGATCTTGGTTGTTTTTATCCCATTTTGGAGTTTATATGTTGCAGCATGAGTGTATTTTGCACATATTTTTAGTTTCATGTTGATATAAATGAGAAATGCTATATTGCATGTGTCTATATGCTTGTCTCCATTTGCTGCATGTCATCCTTCTTTTGAATCTGGTTGCTAAGGATTTCATAGATTCTAGGGTATAGATATCTATACTGCATGCTTGATCTGTAACTTCCATTCAAGGAGTGGGTTAAACTGTTTTAGGTCAATGTATGGAGAAGGTTGTATGTCTGCAGGGATATCTATAAGTAGAGGCAATTAGATACCCTTTCTTGGGTGATGTTTGTAAGGCAAGCATCAAGTTCAACCCCCTGAAACTTGAGTGAAAGTTGCAAACCATCTATTGTATACGTCTAGTTGACTCCTTGCCCAATGGATAGGCACCAGTCTGTTTCTAGGTCAGTAGTTATGAGCCAAAACCCCTTGTCTTGCATCTAGGACATTATGTCCACCCATCTCATCACTTCCACCTGTTAGTTGTAGGAGTAGGATTAGGAACCCCCTGCATACTCTCATACCCAACCAGACACATATGTCCAAGAATGTTGCCAACCTTGTGATCTATCATGAAGATCTTGGTCCATACATGAGAGTATTCTGCCTGTTATTGTCAAGTTATATCTTTCTATCTTTGAGCTAGTCAAGGTTACATCTTTAGCTATAGGGATACCCCCCTTGGTGCGGTAGAACCAGAAGTGAAGGGGAGGCAGCTCACGCAACCTCCTGTATTAGTTGGCTGAATCTGCCCGTGCATAGGAACTGGCAAACCCGATGTTGATTTAGAAGAAAAACCAACAAAATGGTGACTTTGCTGGGGATGTGATTGATCAAAAGTAATATCTAGTCATCCTTGGTGATATACTTGTGGTCCATCTGAGTCACAACACAAAATGGTGACTCTGCTAGGGATGGATTGATAAAAAAGGAATGTATTTGTGGCCCATCTGAGTCACTAACAAAATGATGCTCTGCTGGTGGAATGAACTTGGAAAAGTAGCTTTCAGCTATTGAAAATTTTGTCCTCTCTGGAGAGGTGGCGACTCTACAAAAAAGATCTTAATGCACATGAAAGGTAGATGTATGTTATTTGATGAAAGATGTTTAGATTTCTGTATCTGGTTGAGAAAAGGTACCTAGCTTCCTCCCCTTTATATTTGTTGTTTACTGCATAAGTTAGATGCCAGGGGAAGCCTTAGGTCTTAGGCAAACAAAGGATGTCTAAAAGTGAGATTTTTATGAATCCAAATATGTTTTATCCCATACTCAGTTAGGAAGGGAGTGATTTGTTGGATAAAAGAATAGAAGAGATAAAAAATAGGTTGATATTCTTAGAGGCTAGGTAGGCCCAGTTAAAAAGTAGTAACCCTGTTGTGTCTGCCAGTCAGAAGGCTAAACCTCTTCTCAGCCCTCTTGATCCTCAGTATGACCTTGAGATCATGGCATCATGTGAAGACAAAAGTGAAAATGTAAAGATATCAGTTGAGGATGCCATTGAAAGGATCAATGATGAATCCCATTGCAAGGTTGAGGTGTTTGGTTCTGAAAATACCGATGTGGTTATGGACAGAAATGAACATCTGTTTGAATGGATTTGTGGAGATAATTGTGAGTACTACGCTCAGGATAGAGAAGAAGTAAGCAAACAGGCTGATACTCCTCCACAGATTGATTCCATTAGTGATGAAGATGCATGTTCTGTTGTCCATGAACAAATGGCATACCATGGTGAGGCTGAGACACCTGGATCACCCATTTATGACACATGTGGTGATGAGGATCTGTCTGAGTATGGTGAGGATTTAGACACTATTTTTGACTTGGATGCTATTTCTCATCCTGATGAAAGAGAAGCCAACATACATCAGGTAAGTGATTGTAAAAATGTGCCTGATTGTAAAGAGGTGCCAGAGCCTCATCTTTTCTAGCATGATGTACCTAATGGTTGTGTGCATGATGTGCACAACTATGATTTTGAAAGCTTTTCTTTTGATAGGCCAGTTGATGTAATGAGCCCTGATCTTCCTAGCTATGTGGTGAACTTTGAGTGCTTTCATTTTTCAGTCCAGCTAGGAGATCATTTTACAATGCATATTGCTCATGTAGATGATAAGTGCTATATTCCATATGAATATGCATTGCTTGATAAATTTGACACCCACATGTCACATGATGTTGAAGGTTGTCTGCATAGGGGTGATAGTGACAAGCTAGATCAGAGGGTTAAATATGCAGATGGCAAGGTTTATTTGTGGGTAAGTCATGACAGTATCTCCAGGCTTGATCTAGTGAATGCAGATGAAAATAAGGTGTTTGATAAGGGGAGATACAGGTTTTTCCTTTCTTGGTGGCCTTAGGCCATCAAGTGTGTTTGGTGATGCAGGTCAGTGTAGTATTTGACTCTGTGGGACTGGTCTGCATCCCAGAGATCTGAGGTTCTCGTTGCAGTCTTGTGCCTGCACGTCCCCAATCGGAGCCTATGTTAGTAATAATTTATGTTTGGGGTTTCAAGTGAGGCCTCTTCCCAAAAATCTAAAATCCTAACACTTTTGGCCTCTGCAGTTGTAAAAATGCAAGAAATTAGTTGTGCACAAGTCAAAATGGCAGTGGCATGTTGGGAGTTTCTATCGACCCTTTAAAAAATAAGTTACATGCATTTAGGAATGCATTTTAAGCCACAGTTTCCAGCTTCTAAAATGTTTGTAACAGTGGCTGAGAGGGTCTAATTATGCCAGTGCCATGGGACCACCAAGTGTTATGCCCCAGTTTAAATCTGCACCTTTGTTTTTGCTTCCCACAGAGCGTGCCACGTGTCAACGGCGGAAGCAGCCCCTTAAAGTTTCAACTAGGCACGGAAGGTTCCACGTATCAGCTTCCGCTAGAGTCTTGACACAGCTTCTAAATGTTTCTAAGAGTGGCACGGAAGGCACCATGTGGAGGCACCCGAGAGACACAGAGAAAGTAACTAAAGGCCTGCGGACGATGCCAAGTGGCAGTTTTCGCTAGTGTTTCCGAAAGACCTTAAGTGCAACTCATGAGCCCCGTGGAAAGTGCCAAGTGTTGCTATCTTCTTGAGTTTCAAAAAGTTTCTAAGATGCAGCGGAAGATGCCACATGCCCCTTGAGGTTGCTGTGGAGCGTGACAAGTGTCAGCTTCCGCGTAATGTTTCATATTAATTTTGGTGCTAAGTGAAGATGCGGGGGTGGGTCCCAGTGAACTATCTCAAGTGCCGCGGATGATGCCAAATGTCAACTTTCACATGAGTTTCAAAAAGGGGCCTTAAAGTTTTTGAAGAGTGTGGAGCTTGAAAAGTGTCAACTTCCGCATAGATCTCAGGAAGGGTCTATGTTTCTCAAGAGGAGCGCGGAAGGCGCCAAGTGTCGGCTTCCGCGGTTGTCATAGTAGGTCCCTTCTGTGTCTCTCGGCGGTGATACAGAACCCGCCACGTGTTGGCTTCCGCCTGTGTTTCAAAGGGAGTTTCTATGCATTTCAATGATGCCGTGGAGCTCAACACGTGGTGACTTCCACGCATGTTCCCGGCAGAAGGCTCTCGGCGGGGAAAATTAAGGAAAAAAGTTAGTGATATAAACTTGAAGTGCCTACATGGCACAATTTGATAGGCTGGCAACTTTTCAACATTTTTGAGGGCCGTAGATCTCTGCGATGGGTTTTAGATCGATGGCCATATTTTGAATCTGTAGCGACGGGTTTTCTCCTGAGCATTTGCAACCATTTTTGGCAGGAAAACTCCATGGGCACGTTGTTGTTGCATCTTCAAAGGCTGCGGGTAGGTGAAACTGTAATGGTGATTGTGCAGGAAGGCATGGGTCGAGTTGATGGCTCAACCACCATTTTTATGATGCATATCTTTGAGTGGCGGCCCAGATCTTGATTCCCACTTACTCCTTCCTCTTTGTCCCTTGTTGCATTTATGATTTTGAGCACCATTTTTCTGTACTGTGTATCTGGCGAGATTTTTGGCCTCCCTTGTAATTAATTCGTTCAGTACATAGTCTTGCTATAAAAAGCAGATGATGCTGCTCAATTCAAGGTTGTTGAAGACCTGGGGCATTTTTGTGTAAATAATGAAGAACAGGGCATGATCTTGGTTTTTTTTATCCCATTTTGGAGTTTATGTGTTGCAGTATGAGTGTATTTTGCACATATTTTTAGTTTCATGTTGATATAAATAAGAAATGCTATATTGCATGTGTCTATTTGCTTGTCTCCATTTGCTGCATGTCATCCTTCTTTTGAATCTGGTTGCTAAGGGTTTCATAGATTCTAGGGTATAGATATCTATACTGCATGCTTGATCTGTAACTTCCATTCAAGGAGTGGATTAAACTATTTTAGATCAATGTATGGAGAAGGTTGTATGTCTGTAGGGATATCTGTAAGTAGAGGCAGTTAGATACCCTTTCTTGGGTGATGTTTGTAAGGCAAGCATCAAGTCCAACCCCCTGAAACTTGAGTGAAAGTTGCAAACCATCTGCTGTATACGTCTAGTTGACTCCTTGCCCAATGGATAGGCACCAGTCTGTTTCTAGGTCAGTAGTTATGAGCCAAAACCCCTCGTCTTGCATCCAGGACATTATGTCCACCCATCTCATCACTTCCACCTGTTAGTTGTAGGAGTAGGATTAGGAACCCCCTGCATACTCTCATACCCAACCAGACACATATGTCCAAGAATGTTGCCAACCTTGTGATCTATCATGAAGATCTTGGTCCATACATGAGAGTATTCTACCTGTTATTGTCAAGTTATATCTTTCTATCTTTGAGCTAGTCAAGGTTACATCTTTAGCTATAGGGATACCCCCCTTGGTGCAGCAGAACTAGAAGTGAAGGGGAGGTAGCTCACGCAACCTCCTGTATTAGTTGGCTGAATCTGCCCATGCATAGGAACTGGCAAACCCTGATATTGATTCAGAAGAAAAACCAACAAAATGGCAATTCTGCTGGGGATGTGATTGATCAAAAGTAATATCTAGTCATCCTTGGTGATATACTTGTGGCCCATCCAAGTCACAACACAAAATGGCGACTCTGCTGGGGATGGATTGATAAAAAAGGAATGTATTTGTGGCCCATCTGAGTCACTAACAAAATGATGCTCTGCTGGTGGAATGAACCTGGAAAAGTAGCTTTCAGCTATTGAAAATTTTGTCCTCTCTGGAGAGGTGGCGACTCTGCAAAAAAGATCTTAATGCACATGAAAGGTAGATGTATGTTATTTGATGAAAGATGTTTAGATTTCTGCATCTGGATGAGAAAAGGTACCTAGCTTCCTCCCCTTTATATTTGTTGTTTACTGCATAAGTTAGATGCCAGGGGAAGCCTTAGATCTTAGGCAGACAAAGGATGTCTAAAAGTGAGATTTTTATGAATCCAAATATGTTTTATCCCATACTCAGTCAGGAAGGGAGTGATTTGTTGGATAAAAGAATAGAAGAGATAAAAAATAGGTTGATATTCTTAGAGGCTAGGCAGGCCTAGTTAAAAAGCAGTAACCCTGTTGTGTCTGCCAGTCAGAAGGCTAAACCTCTTCTCAGCCCTCTTGATCCTCAGTATGACCCTGAGATCATGGCATCATGTGAAGACAAAAGTGAAAATGAAAAGATATCAGTTGAGGATGCCATTGAGAGGATCAATGATGAATCCCATTGCAAGGTTGAGGTGTCTGGTTCTGAAAATACTGATGTGGTTATGGACAGAAATGAACATCTGTTTGAATGGGTTTGTGGAGATAATTGTGAGTACTGTGCTCAAGATAGAGAAGAAGTAAGCAAACAAGCTGATACTCCTCCACAGAGTGAATCCATTGGTGATGAAGATGCATGTTCTGTTGTCCATGAACAAATGGCATACCATGATGAGGCTGAGACACCTGGATCACCCATTTATGACACATGTGGTGATGAGGATCTGTCTGAGTATGGTGAGGATTTAGACACTGTTTTTGACTTGGATTTTGTTTCTCATCCTGATGAAAGAGAAGCCAACATACATCAGGTAAGTGATTGTAAAAATGTGCCCGATTGTAAAGAGGTGCCAGAGCCTCATCTTTTCCAGCATGATGTACCTAATGGTTGTGTGCGTGATGTGCACAACTATGATTTTGAAAGCTTTTCTTTTGATAGGCCAGCTGATGTAATGAGCCCTAATCTTCCTAGCTGTGTGGTGGACTTTGAGTGCTTTCATTTTTCAGTCCAGCTAGGAGATCATTTTACAATGCATATTGCTGATGTAGATGATAAGTGCTATATTCCATATGAATATGCATTGCTTGATAGATTTGACACCCACATGTCACATGATGCTGAAGGTTGTCTGCATAGTAGTGACAGTGACAAGCTAGATCAGAGGGTTAAATATGCAGATGGCAAGGTTTATTTGTGGGTAAGTCATGACAGTATCTCCAGGCTTGATCCAGTGAATGCAGATGAAAACAAGGTGTTTGATAAGGGGAGATATAGGTTTTTCCTTTCTTGGTGGCCTTAGGCCATCAAGTGTGTTTGGTGATGCAGGTCAATGCAATATTTGACTCTGTGCCCAATAGATAAGGGACTGGTCTGCATCCCAGAGATATGAGGTTCTCGCTGCAGTCTTGTGCCTGCACGTCCCCAATCGGAGCCTATGTTAGTAATAATTTATGTTTGGGGTTTCAAGTGAGGCCTCTTCCCAAAAATCCAAAATCCTGACACTTTTGGCCTCTGCAGTTGTGAAAATGTAAGAAATTAGTTGTGCGCAGGTTGAAATGGCAGTGGCAGGTTGGGAGTTTCTATCGACCCTTTAAAAAATAAGTTACATGCATTTAGGAATGCATTTTGAGCCATAGTTTCTAGCTTCTAAAATGTTTCTAACAGTGGCTGAGAGGGTCTAATTATGCTAGTGCCACGGGACCACCAAGTGTTATGCCCCAGTTTAAATCTGTGCCTTTGGTTTTGCTTCCCACAGAGCGTGCCACGTGTCAACGGCGGAAGTAGCCCCTTAAAGTTTCAACTAGGCACGAATGGTGCCGCGTGTCGGCTTCCGCTAGAGTCTCAACACAGTTTCTAAATGTTTCTGAGAGTGGCACGGAAGGAACCATGTGGAGGCACCCGAGAGACACAGAAAAAGTAACTAAAGTCCCACGGACAATGCCAAGTGGCAGTTTCCGCCAGTGTTTCTGAAAGACCCTAAGTGCAACTCATGAGCCCCGCAGAAAGTGCCAAGTGTCGCTGTCCGCTTGAGTTTCAAAAAGTTTCTAAGATGCAGCGGAAGATGCCACATGCCCCTTGAGGATGCTGCGGAGCATGACAAGTGTCAGCTTCTGCATAATGTTTCATATTAATTTTGGAGCTAAGTGAAGACGTGAGGGTGGGTCCCAATGAAGTATCTCAAGTGCTACGAACGATGCCAAATGTCAACTTTTGCATGGGTTTCAAAAAGGGGCCTTAAAGTTTCTGAAGAGCATGGAGCTCAACAAGTGTCAGCTTCCGCATAGATCTCAGGAAGGGTCTATGTTTCTCAAGAGGAGCGCGGAAGGCACCAAGTGTCAGCTTTCGCGGTTGTCACAGTAGGTCCCTTCTGTGTCTCTCGGTTGTGATGCGGAACCCGCCACGTGTTGGGGTCTACCTGTGTTTCAAAGGGAGTTTCTATGCATTTCAAGGATGCCGCAGAGCTTGCCATGTAGCTGCTTCCGTACATGTTCCCGGCAGAAGGCTCTCGGCGGGGGAAATTAAGGAAAAAAGTTAGAGATAGAAACTTGAAGTGCCTATGTGGCACAATCTGATAGGTTGGCAACTTTTCAACATTTTTTGGGGCCGTAGATCTCTGCGATGGGTTTTAGATCGATGGCCATATTTTGAACCTGTAGTGACGGGTTTTCTCCTGAGCGTTTGTAACCATTTTTGGTGGGAAAACTCTGTGGGCGCATTGTTGTTACATCTTCAGAGGCTGCGGGTAGGTGAAACTATAATGGTGATTGTGCAGGAAGGCATGGGTCGAGTTGATGGCTCAACCAACATTTTTATGATGCATATCTTTGAGTGGCGGCCCAGATCCCGATTCCCACCTGCTCCTTCCTCTTTGTCCCTTGTTGCATTTATGATTTTGAGCGCCATTTTTTTGTACTGAGTATCTGGCGGGATTTTTGGCCTCCCTTGTAATTAATTCGTTTAGTACATAGTCTTGCTATAAAAAGTAGATGATGCTACTCAATTCAAGGTTGTTGAAGACCTGGGGCATTTTTGTGTAAATAATGAAGAACAGGACATGATCTTGGTTATTTTTATCCCATTTTGGAGTTTATGTGTTGCAGCATGAGTGTATTTTGCACATATTTTTAGTTTCATGTTAATATAAATGAGAAATGCTATATTGCATGTGTCTATCTGCTTGTCTCCATTTGCTGCATGTCATCCTTCTTTTGAATCTGGTTGCCAAGGGTTTCATAGATTCTAGGGTATAGATATCTATACTGCATGCTTGATCTATAACTTCCATTCAAGGAGTGGATTAAACTGTTTTAGGTCAATGTATGGAGAAGGTTGTATGTCTGCAGGGATATCTGTAAGTAGAGGCAGTTAGATACCCTTTCTTGGGTGATGTTTGTAAGGCAAGCATCAAGTCCAACCCGCTGAAACTTGAGTGAAAGTTGCAAACCATCTATTGTATACGTCTAGTTGACTCCTTGCCCAATGGATAGGCACCAGTCTGTTTCTAGGTCAGTAGTTATGAGCCTAAACCCCTTGTCTTGCATCTAGGACATTATGGCCACCCATCTCATCACTTCCACCTGTTAGTTGTATGAGTAGGATTAGGAACCCCCTGCATACTCTCATACCCAACCAGACACATATGTCCAAGAATGTTGCCAACCTTGTGATCTATCATGAAGATCTTGGTCCATACATGAGAGTATTCTGCCTGTTATTGTCAAGTTATATCTTTCTATCTTTGAGCTAGTCAAGGTTACATCTTTAGCTATAGGGATACCCCCCTTGGTGCGGTAGAACTAGAAGTGAAGGGGAGGTAGCTCACGCAACCTCCTGTATTAGTTGGCTGAATCTACCCGTGCATAGGAACTGGCAAACCCTGATGTTGATTCAGAAGAAAAACCAACAAAATGGCTACTTTGTTGGGGATGTGATTGATCAAAAGTAATATCTAGTCATCCTTGGTGATATACTTGTGGCCCATCCGAGTCGCAACACAAAATGGCGACTCTGCTGGGGATGGATTGATAAAAAAGGAATGTATTTGTGGCCCATCCGAGTCACTAACAAAATGATGCTCTGCTGGTGGAATGAACCTGGAAAAGTAGCTTTCAGCTATTGAAAATTTTGTCCTCTCTGGAGAGGTGGCGACTCTGCAAAAAAGATCTTAATGTACATGAAAGGTAGATGTATGTTATTTGATGAAAGATGTTCAGATTTCTGCATTTGGATGAGAAAAGGTACCTAGCTTCCTCCCCTTTATATTTGTTGTTTACTACATAAGTTAGATGCCAGGGGAAGCCTTAGGTCTTAGTAGACAAAGGATGTCTAAAAGTGAGATTTTTATGAATCCAAATATGTTTTATCCCATACTCAGTCAGGAAGGGAGTGATTTGTTGGATAAAAGAATAGAAGAGATAAAAAATAGGTTGATATTCTTAGAGGCTAGGCAGGCCCAGTTAAAAAGCAGTAACCCTGTTGTGTCTACCAGTCAGAAGGCTAAACTTCTTCTCAGCCCTCTTGATCCTCAGTATTACCTTGAGATCATGGCATCATGTGAAGACAAAAGTGAAAATGAAAAGATATCAGTTGGGGATGCCATTGAAAGGATCAATGATGAATCCCATTGCAAGGTTGAGGTGTCTAGTTCTGAAAATACTAATGTTGTTATGGATAGAAATGAGCATCTGTTTGAATGGGTTTGTGGAGATAATTGTGAGTACTGTGCTTAGGATAGAGAAGAAGTAAGCAAACAGGCTGATACTCCTCCATAGAGTGAATCCATTGGTGATGAAGATGCATGTTCTATTGTCCATGAACAAATGGCATACCATGATGAGGCTGAGACACCTGGATCACCCATTTATGACACATGTGGTGATGAGGATCTATCTGAGTATGGTGAGGATTTAGACACTGTTTTTGACTTGGATTCTATTTCTCATCCTGATGAAAGAGAAGCCAACATACATCAGGTAAGTGATTGTAAAAATGTGCCTGATTGTAAAGAGGTGCCAGAGCTTGATCTTTTCCAGCATGATGTACCTAATGGTTGTGTGCATGATGTGCACAACTATGATTTTGAAATCTTTTCTTTTGATAGGCCAGCTGATGTAATGAGCCCTGATCTTCCTAGCTGTGTGGTGGACTTTGAGTGCTTTCATTTTTTAGTCCAGCTAGGAGATCATTTTACAATGCATATTACTGATGTAGATGATAAGTGCTATATTCCATATGAATATGAATTGCTTGATAAATTTGACACCCACATGTCACATGATGCTGAAGGTTGTCTACATAGGGGTGACAGTGACAAGCTAGATCAGAGGGTTAAATATGCAGATGGCAAGGTTTATTTGTGGGTAAGTCATGACAGTATCTCCAGGCTTGATCCAGTGAATGCAGATGAAAATAAGGTGTTTGATAAGGGGAGATACAGGTTTTTCCTTTCTTGGTGGCCTTAGGCCATCAAGTGTGTTTGGTGATGCAGGTCATTGCAGTATTTGACTCTGTGCCCAATGGATAAGGGACTGGTCTGCATCCCAGAGATCTGAGGTTCTCGCTACAGTCTTGCACCTGCACGTCCCCAATTAGAGCCTATGTTTGTAATAATTTATGTTTGGGGTTTCAAGTGAGGCCTCTTCCCAAAAATCCAAAATCCTGACACTTTTGGCCTCTACAGTTGTGAAAATGTAAGAAATTAGTTGTGCGCAGGTCGAAATGGTAGTGGCGGGTCGGGAGTTTCTATTGACGCTTTAAAAATAAGTTACATGCATTTAGGAATGCATTTTGAGCCACATTTTCCAGCTTCTAAAATGTTTGTAACAGTGGCTGAGAGGGTCTAATTATGCCAGTGTCGCGGGACCACCAATTGTTATGCCCCAGTTTAAATCTGCACCTTTGTTTTTGCTTCCCGTGGAGTGTGCCATGTGTCAACGGCGGAAGCAGCCCCTTAAAGTTTCAACTAGGCACGGAAGGTGCCGCATGTTGGCTTCCGCTAGAGTCTTGACACAGTTTCTAAATGTTTCTAAGAGTGGCATGGAAGGCACCACGTGGAGGCACCTGAGAGACATAGAAAAAGTAACTAAAGGCCCGCGGACGATGCCAAGTGGCAGTTTCTGCCAGTGTTTCTGAAAGACCTTAAGTGCAACTCATGAGCCCCGCGGAAAGTGCCAAGTGTCGCTATCCACTTGAGTTTCAAAAAGTTTCTAAGATGCAGCGGAAGATGCCACATGCCCCTTGAGGTTGCTGCAGAGCGTGACAAGTGTCAGCTTCTGCGTAATGTTTCATATTAATTTTGGTGCTAAGTGAAGACGCGGGGGTGGGTCCCAGTGAAGTATCTCAAGTGCCGTGGATGATGCCAAATTTCAACTTCCGCATGAGTTTCCAAAAGGGGCCTTAAAGTTTCTTAAGAGCATGGAGCTCGACAAGTGTCAGCTTCCACATAGATCTCAGGAAGGGTCTATGTTTCTCAAGAGGAGCGTGGAAGGTGCCAAGTGTCAGCTTCCGCGGTTGTCATAGTAGGTCCCTTCTGTGTCTCTCGGCGGTGATGCGGGATCTACCATTTGTTGGCTTCCTCCTGTGTTTCAAAGGGAGTTTCTATGCATTTCAAGGATGCCACGGAGCTCGCCACGTGGCAGCTTCTGTGCATGTTCCTGGCAGAAGGCTCTCGGCGGGGAAAATTAAAGAAAAAAATCAGTGATAGAAACTTGAAGTGCCTATGTGGCACAATCTGATAGGCTAGTGACTTTTCAACATTTTTTGGGGCCGTAGATCTCTGCGATGGGTTTTAGATCGACGGCCATTTCTTGAACTTGTAGCGACAGGTTTTCTCCTGAGCGTTTACAACCATTTTTGGCAGGAAAACTCCGTGGGCGCGTTGCTGTTGCATCTTCAGAGGCTGCGGGTAGGTGAAACTGTAATGGCGATTGTGCAGGAAGGCATGGGTTGAGTTGATGGCTCAACCACCATTTTTATGATGCATATCTTTGAGTAGCAGCCCAGATCCTGATTCCCACCTGCTCCTTCCTCTTTGTCCCTTGTTGCATTTATGATTTTGAGCTCCATTTTTCTGTACTGTGTATTTGGCAGGATTTTTGGCCTCCCTTGTAATTAATTCATTCAGTACATAGTCTTGCTATAAAAAGCAGATGATGCTACTCAATTCAAGGTTGTTGAAGACCTAGGGCATTTTTGTGTAAATAATGAAGAACAGGGCATGATCTTGGTTGTTTTTATCCCATTTTGGAGTTTATGTGTTGCAGCATGAGTGTATTTTGCACATATTTTTAGTTTCATGTTGATATAAATGAGAAATGCTATATTGCATGTGTCTATCGGCTTGTCTCCATTTGCTGCATGTCATCCTTCTTTTGAATCTGGTTGCTAAGGATTTCATAGATTCTAGGGTATAGATATCTATACTGCATGCTTGATCTGTAACTTCCATTCAAGGAGTGGATTAAACTATTTTAGGTCAATGTATGGAGAAGGTTGTATGTCTGTAGGGATATCTGTAAGTAGAGGCAGTTAGATACCCTTTCTTGGGTGATGTTTGTAAGGCAAGCATCAAGTCCAACCCCTTGAAACTTGAGTGAAAGTTGCAAACCATCTGTTGCATATGTCTAGTTGACTCCTTGCCCAATGGATAGGCACCAGTTTGTTTCTAGGTCAGTAGTTATGAGCCAAAACCCCTTGTCTTGCATCTAGGACATTATGTCCACCCATCTCATCACTTCCACCTGTTAGTTGTAGGAGTAGGATTAGGAACCCCCTGCATACTCTCATACCCAACCAGACACATATGTCCAAGAATGTTGCCAACCTTGTGATCTATCATGAAGATCTTGGTCCATACATGAGAGTATTCTGCCTGTTATTGTCAAGTTATATCTTTCTATCTTTGAGCTAGTCAAGGTTACATCTTTAGCTATAGGGATACCCCCCTTGGTGTGGCAGAGCTAGAAGTGAAGGGGAGGCAGCTCACGCAACCTCCTGTATTAGTTGGCTGAATCTGCCCGTGCATAGGAACTGGCAAACCCTGATGTTGATTTAGAAGAAAAACCAACACACCCCAAGTACCAATTACACAAGAAGATCTCCAGAAAGATTAGGAGACAGTCCAATGAGGAACCTTGCAGGGGAAGAGGATGATGATGAAGAAGATAGGTTGCCTCTTGGGACATTAAAGAGGATAAGAAGTGATGTATTACAAGGGGTAAAATTTCCCAGGTTTTCCAGGTAACAAAGCCCAAAGATGAGGGAAGCCATCACACCACCTTCACCAGCAGCAACATCAAGATCAATTGATCCAACTTCAAGTGTAATTAAAGAAATACAAAATTATGTGCTAGTAGAAATAATAGTCAAATTTAAAACTGAAATGGTACAGGAAGCCAAGAACAAAACTCAAGAAGAAGCTACAAAGGCCCTCCCATTGAGTCAGACCATCGATCTTACTAAAGATGATGTGGTAAAGGACATTACCAACCACCCTATAGAGACTATGTTACAACATATAGAAGCTACAGATAAGGGTGAGGCAGCAATAGAGTCACTTGATGAAAGGATAGAAAGAGAAGAATCTCTTGAGGTAGAGGTGCAAATGGAACCTCTAAATACTCTAATTGAAAATGTGGCTAGCCCAGCGGTAGTGGATTTGACACATGTGCCTAAAAAAGAAAGCATTGAAGAAGAGGTTATTAAAGATAACCAAGGGTAGCAGGAGAATATTCCTATGGAAATAGATGATGGGAATAATGATGCTCAAGATGGAAGAGCACACTCAGATATCCATGAGGATAAAAATACATAAGAACAAATAGCATAGCAGGATATCCTAATGGATAAATCCGAACAAGAGAGTGTATCTAAATCACTTGCTAGTATAGGAGATAAGACTAATAAGCATGAGCAAGATCATCATGATGATCAAGCAAATAAGGGTCAAGATCCTAAAGATGACAAGGTTGTAGAGGAACAAGGTGATCAGGGACAAGATAATCAACCTCCTCCAAAGGAAAGATAGGAAGATCATTTACATGATAAAGATAGGTTGGATGCTCGAGTAGAACAACAACGGGATTAAGAGCAAGATCAAAATGAAAGGCAACAAGAAAATGTGTAGGATCTTGGTGGCAATGAGGAAGTCAATAAAGACAAATGAATACAGGATGCTCAAATGAGCAATCAGATCAAGGAGGATCTTAATCAGTTGCATTATCATTAGTTTCATCATAGGTATGCCGATCACAAGAACATTAGGTGCCTTTCGATTTCAAGTCTTTATTTACTCTTGCTCCAACTAAAGCTAAGCAGAGAGGTAGGATAGTCTCCACTATCAAGAGGGATCCAAAAGCTGGAAAGAGGACAACCCAAGTTCTTGTTCCCATAGTAAACAAGGCCAAAGGAGAAATCAGGCCAGAGGAATTTCAGGTGACACAAATTGACTTAGGTCATGTCACCACAGAACAAGAAGTGCAAGGGCACATTGAGAGCACTAAGGCAGTAGTGGCCAAAATAAGGAAGTTTAAAGCTAGAAAGAAAGATGATGAGTGCTAGGTAGCACCCATGAAATACACCTTTTTACCCCTCTTTTTCCTTCCTTCTTAATCCATTGTCCTGATGACTGCACCAAAGTAGATTAACAAGATTGTTCTAATTATGTTTAATGAGAGATGAATTACTTAAAATCATGATTTCCGATTGAAGGACTAATGTGCATTAAATTCATGGAAATATGCAAAAATTTTCTCTTTTTGAATCTATAGGTGCAAATGTTCAGGCAAAGACAATTTTGGTCATCTTTGGAGGTGGTCCTAATAATCTCTGAAGCTAACATAAGGATACCGCACCAATCTCTAATATTTTCCAATAGAATTGGAGAGATTGTGAGATAAGGGGGTGACTCATCTCTAGAGCTGGACTGAAGTCATGAGCATATCTTCAGAGCTAAACAGAAAGCCATAAAACATATCTCTGGAGCTGCAAACAGAAGCACACACCTATGAAGCCTCCTCAACACAAATGCAGATTTCTAGCGCTACTGCAAGTCAACACTTCCAATAGTCATTGGGGTGCTCCAGATATTACTCAATCAGCACCTGAGTAATCGAATGAAGACCGTAGTTAACTATTGGTAGTTTTATCTTTCTTTTTTATTTTGCATGAGTTCTCAACAAACTAATTAAATACCTATATTGCAGGGCCTCACTACCCAGTTGTATTTGAAACTAAGACTCAGATTTAGTGAGAATGATGTTCCACTAAATCTAATTTAATTGCATGAATGTTTACTCTGTAGTTAAACAATTAGTAGAATAAGAGATTGGTACTATCTCACAGATGAACTAGTAGTTAGGGTAAGTGATATCTCATCACTGAATTAGATATAAACTTACAAAGGTAGCAGCAGAATACACAGCAGATAATTTATTGTTATTGTAATCTTGTTTTGATATAGACATTTTTTTGAATACAAAAGTTGATGGAATTGGACTTAAAGTGAATTGTGATATTATCTTCTTGTGCTGATTCATTGCTTTGGTCTTCATCCCTAAGGGTGTGGAGCAAGGGCCCACTCCCACCACCAAAACAGAAGGCTAGTATTGTTTGTTTTGTTATTCTGTTTCAGATTCTGTTTAGAAAGATAGTTACTATTTTCTCATAGATAAATGTATGTTTCAATTGTATGGGATAGTATAGATCTACATTAGCAATTCATTGTTTCAGCTCTGTTTCCAGTATTTCTAGAATTCATCTTCATAGCAGATAGATCAATAGGATTAGTTTCTTTAATCAGTAGAGATCATTAGAGTTAGTCAATTAGACTGGAAACTATAGGATTCCTAATTGCAAATAGCCAAGGACACATCCCTGGATTTGACACATGAAAATATGATTAAATGCTGAGGTACAACAACCCTTGTCAAAAGAGCTGAAAGAGAAGAATTCTCAATTACAATAATTTATATAGGGATTGGTGAAGCCAGATAGCTTGGAATCCACCCTACAGGCTACAGAGAGACTTGCTGCTTTGACATTAATAAGTGAAGAGGAAATAGTTGGCCTAGATGTGCAAATGTACCAAGCTCATATTATGGACAAGTGGTTCATAAGATTCATGACATCTAGAGAGAAACTAATAAGGACTTCCAAGTCCAATTGTGACACATTGTCCAACCTAACAAATGACATTGAGTCTTTGAAAACTGAATTCACTCAGAGGATACAAAAATTCATTTATGCAATGGTAAGATGAGCCAAGGAAATGACAGATGAAGAGTTATTGGAAAATAAAATTGTCACCCATGTAACTCTGCCACTCATGGATACTTGGATGACTGAGATGAATTATGAATTGGATGTATTAAAATCTAGCATGACTAGAGTGAGAGATACTCAAACTAAGATCCATGACTTGCTAGCTGATGAAATGAAAGTATTGGAAGAGTTGCTAGAAGATGTTGTAATAGAGGAAGCAATGCCAGAGACGGATGATGCCATCCAAATATTCAATGATAAATTTAAAGAAGTGGTAGAAGATCCAATAGGGCTCTTTACAGAAGATGTCATGGATGAGATGTCTAAGCTAAATGTGAAAGTAAAGACACATTATAAAGAAGTAGATAGTAGGACATCTATGCTAGGATCTTTGGATGAGCAGATAAAAGCACTAAAATATGCTAAGTTGAGGGCTCAGACAATCAACAAATTCCAGGTGGATACTTTTGTACAAGCATATGATTCTTACAAGAAGTTAAACATAGGGATGTAGGTACATGAAGAGGCTTCATTTGAATGAAGAGGAGGTTGCAGCAAGTGTCATCCATGACATTTTTGTCATCTTGCTACTTGCAATCAGGTTGACTAAATTAAAGATCATAGAATATTCTAGAGTGCCAGCTATATCTTACCAGATGGTTGCCAACTAGCAACTTATGCCACATATTTTGTATGTTGACTTGGTCAAAGTAAGGCAAACCATTGATTGTAATAGATAAATCTTGATTGTTGGATCTTTTGTAACCAATTCTCATCCTTGCTCTATACAAGGATGGAGAATCTCAATTATAGAATTATTTAAAGCTTAATTGAGATTGGATTGTTGAATATCATGACCAATTCTCAAAGTTAATTGTAAATATATACTCCTTTTGCATACTTAATGAAGATGAAGACTTGTGATTACAAATAATCATAAATCTTGTGTAATCTGTGGATGATATCTTGATGTTCCTGTGATTTGTTGCATCCCTTGGAGTGCATTTCAGTTTGTGAATGTTGTTATTATCTTTTCCTTGAAGATTCGCATCAATCATATCTAGCTATGGAATGACCTGGTGAAAATATGGTTTGATTTTCTTCTCTTCATGACAATATCAAGGATATATGTGGATCAATGACTAAAGATTCATTAATTTCAATAAATTTAGAAATCTTTATTTCAATTTCTTTAAATTTCATTTGAATCATCGCCATAACTGCAAATATATAGATAAATGAAAAGTAGAACATGAAATATGTGAACATCCATAAATATATGAATATCATTAGTATATTTAGACAAAGTGCATAAATAATAGCAAATATCACACAAAGAATCATAAATAATGAAAAGAATCATGGAAATATATGCTTATAGGCACATTATTTGAATAAAATTTACAGTGCAGAAGTAAAATCAAGCAAAGTTTAAGTCAATTTGAGTAAATCAGAGATATTTTCAAGAGAATTTATCAAACTTACATAAATATCTGCATGATTTGATTAAATATTTTAAGATTTGATATCACTTGTTGAGAATTAACAGATAAACAGGGAAATAGAGTAATATCTGCATATCAGGATACAAATACTTGAAATTGAATACGTAAGGCCCCTAATGGAAAACAACAACACACATCAACCTCTAAGTAACATCAGATCATTATGAACTAATGCACAGAGACTTGGGATCATAAATTCCTTCTGAATTTATTGTATCTTTCATGATATATAAAGGTTGTTGTGTAACTTTTATTTCTTGTTGTTGTGACTAACATCATGATCAACAGGAATTAGAGAAGTCTAGTGAAAATTCCAAAGAAAAATCTCTAAATGTGGTAGAATGCGGAAGACTTTAGGGTTTGGAGTGATAAGGGTCTCCACCAAGAAGTTACATGGACTAAGGGGGAGTTGATTCTAGGAAACTGTCATCCTCTCTTCAGAACAATGAAAGCATTTAGCATGTAGATGATCTTAACAAAAATTCTGGAGCATTTGAATGATCTGCGGAGGATTGCTGAAGGTTCACAAGGTTCTGCATATGATAAAACAAAATTAGGTCAAAACAAGAATTGCAATTAATGTGGAGGAGAATTGTTTGGTGAAATATATATAAGCAATGATTGATCATTTTTTATCAGCGAAGATAGAAGCCTTGAAGAGTTAAAGGAGATTGAAGGCACTCAAAAAGTTAGTTGAGAAAGATCCATCACCGCATATCTAGGTATTCTTCATCCTTCTAGTTAGAACCATAGATTAGTGAAATTGTCATCATGGATGCATCATTTACTCCTAAATTGATCAACATTACTGAGCAACCCCAACTAAAATTCAAGCAACATCCATACAATGCAATGGAAGTTGATGGCAGTGGAGCATTATCCAATGTTCTTGCCTTTGTGATATACACAGAAGATGTTAGGAAATACATTCATGCAAATTTTGAAGAAATTAATCATGAGAAATTCAAAACCATAAGGCTTGACCTTTTAGATGATGACAAAACACACTACAAGCCTGAGTATGCCAACTTTGGAATAAAACAATTAGATATTTGGAAAGATTTTCCATATTTTCAAAATGAACCTGACTGGATTAGATACATTCTCAGCAAAATTTATGATGAATTCATATACCTAGACAAACCCCATCAAATAGCTAAAGAAGGCAAGGATTTTGACCTGTGTGAAGTAATGAAACAATAGCTGCTAGAAAATCTGAGAAAAACTAAGACAAGATATCACTTCAAATATGGCTCATTGATCATCTGTTTAGCATCCTATTTCATGAATGAGTTACTGAGATTTAAAGGGAAGGTTTGGCAACAAGACAGACCAATATCAACACAAATAAAAGAATACATAAGAAGCTTTGACTCACAAAATTATAAAACTATTTTCTGGAGCTTCTTCAAAAAATTTCAAAGTGAAATGCATAAAAGGGAAAGAATTTCCTTTGACTTGGTTCGTAAATACAAAGATGATATAACATTTCTTGTGGACAAAGATTGTTTTTATATGGCAGCAGTTGAGCCTAGAACCTCATGGATTCCCAATCTTCCTTATCAAGTCCCTGATGATGAAGTTAAAGCATATGCATAAATTTTGCTAAACTTGTCAAAAGATCCTAAAGGTGAAAGATTTGGAACTAGTGAATAAATTCAGGACAAGCTAATCAAGAGAAGGGTGGAGGAAGAGGTAGAGAAGAACAAAGAAAAATTGTTCAAAAGGGTAGGGATTCCTCCTGAAGGTTTTGTTGCTCAAGGTACTACAGAACATGATATGCCTCACTTTTGAATATACCACACCAAGAAGATCTAGTAGAACTACCTCCCAATCAACTTCCAACATTCCTCAATCAAACCCCCCTGAAAAGATAACTCCCACCAAACAAGTTTATGGACAACAAACACAAACAAAACCTAAGAGAAAACCTTTAGAAGAGAAGAAAGAAACTATTGTGGAAGAGATTGAAAGTGATACAGATGAAGAAGTGATTTCTAAGAAACAAAAAAAACAAAAGAAGAAAAGGGGTTCAAGAGTCAAAGTGAAAGCCAAAAGAAACAAGAAACAAGATGTAGAAACAAGTGAAGAAGAAGAAGTAGAAGAAGAGGAACCAATCTCTCCTCCTCCCAAAAAGAAAAAGAAGAATGACTCTCAGGATCCTCTTATGTCTCTAGAAGCAGTCTATAATGCAATTGTTTATCACGGTTTATTTGATGAAACTATGGTACTCCATCTTGAGTCCTCACCTAAGAATCAAGCCATCATTGAAAAGGTTGTTGTTATGTATATGATGAGGTACAACAAGTCTTTAGAAGAAATTTTGGTTAAAGCACTGGAAAGCCTTGAGAAGGGATAGAGATGAGGCAGTAACTCTTTATGAAAAACTTAGACAAGATGCCTTGAACAAAGCTAGTGCTTCACTTTCTAAGGAAGAAAAAGAAAAAAAGATCCAAAGGCAAGCACAAGAGATCAGGACCAAGCATACAGTAGAAACTCTCATGCAAAATAGAAAGGATGACATCGAACAAATCATGAAGGAAACTGAAGAAGTATCTCAGATGGTCCTTGGTGAAGTGAGAGAAATAAAAGATACATAACAATCACATGTCTCTCTACCACAATCACCTCATAATGTTACAATATCTCCGGAGAAAGAAGAACAGACTGAAAAGGAAAAAGGCTTGAATGTGTTGGAAACAAGGCAGATAACTGAGAAGGGGGGGTTGAATCAGTTATCTCAAAATTTCCTTAATTTTCTTTTCTTTTGTTATCTTAATAATTAGTGTAGCATCAAATCATATAAGCATATGTGATCATAAGAATAGAAATAAAATCAACACACATAACACAAGGATTTTTACGTGGAAAACCCTGTTAAGGGAAAAACCACGGGGTGACTAACCCAAGATTGTATTCTCTGTTAAAGGAATGAAGGAGTACAAAATGGCACTTGTCAATAAGGGCTCACTGCCCGAGCACACTACTCACAAGAGGCACACTACCTAACAAGAACTTACAGAAGGTAATCAAATGTTTGAACTGATGAGAAGCATCTACAAATGCAAGAGTTCAGTTCCGGTTAGGCACAATACACTGATTTGATGCACTTCATTCTTCCTCTGTTTTAATACTGTTGCTTTGTCACATATTGGACTTGATTTGCTGCTTTCACACTTGTCCCTGCTTTTCTTCACATTTTATTTCATCACTTGTATTTTTCTCACCTCTACATATTAGAATCCATCTGGTATATATATCCACATCAAGGATTTCATCAACTTTCTAGTCGGCAACAAGAACACTCAAGATATCTACAAGTTACTAATCTGTCAGCTAAATCCATGCTTGATTTGTGATGTGTATCAAAAGCATGGGTAAAGAAGTCTTTAATCATGTCGGCCAACAATGTATAATCCCCCAAATAGCTTGATCAACACCTTTTACTAATCCGAATTGAAGTCTGATACTCTGTCGGTCAGTTCTTCCTCTGTCTACTCTACTTGATTGGAACCTGATGCTTAGATGCTCATATCTTTTCCATGCTTTACTACCAAAGGCTAAATCTCTAGAATATAGTAGTCATGATACCCCTCTTGACTTATCCAAGTCCGCAACTTGCTGAGTTACACCATATGAGAGATCCAGACTTGATTGTCAGACCTTGTTGCATACTTTGTTCTTGTTCACCGGACCAAAACAATCTTCAAACTAACTTTCGATAATGGCATACTATGTACTGTAGATGTGTGGGATAGATTTTATTGCCATCAATGACAACACTCATGAAGCCACACAGTGTCTCTTGCCAACAATCTCCCCCTTTGGCATTGATGGCAACACTTAGTGAAAAATGGTTGTCGCAGTAACTCCCCGTTGGCTATTGCTCTGTCTTTTGCACTATTTTACTGGAGCTCCCCCTTAGCTAGATTCCACATTTTTTAGTACTCCTCACTCCCCCTTTGACATCAATGGCAAAGGGCTAAATCCGCACCCAAAATTTGCAAAAAAATTAACTTATACATGGCCGCATAAGTATATATATGTTATACTTGCATATACTTAAGTATATCTGCAAAAGTGGTCTTTAACTGTATAAATTTTGTGGCCCAGCTCTGCTTCATCCTGTCAAAATGGAGATGTGACCACTAAAAAAAATGCATATGCTTCTTCCCTTCTTAAATCTACCAGATCACTGGTCTGGGCTGTGGTTTGAGCATCTGTCAAGGCCTCATGCATTGCCTCTAGCTTAGGGATAATTATCCCTCTGAGTTCACTTATTCTATTTATTATATCCTTCTTTTCTTTGTTTAGCCTCTTTATTTCATTTATGATGACAATGGCCTGGCATTCTTGATTCATTAAAGAGGTAGTAAGGGGATCAAAATTCTGAGATAAACTTGACAGTTTACCTTCTTATTCTTTCACCTTCATTTCAATATCCTCTGTCACTTTGGGCCAAGATAGACAAAATTTGTACATGTCCCCACCATCTTTAAGAGCATTTTCAAGGATTTTTATTCCAATGTCTAGGGTCCTCCTATCATTAGTAATCAATCCTTACACTTCAGTAAATCTTTTTCCTAAAAACTTCTTCCGGACCTTTGCTTCTGTCAATTTCTCTAAAGATTCAAAATGAGTGCTAACAAAATTTACTAGAGATTTCAAGTTACCGGATGGAGAGGCCGAATGATCCTTTTGAAATGATGGCATGATCTTCTCTAGCATCCTGAATGCAATCTCCAACAGTTCATAGTCTTCCATGTGAGATTTCAAGAGTTTTTCTTTTGCTTTGGCTTGAGCAAAAGATGCTATTTTCATTGTCTGAACCAAAGAGAGAGTAGAAATTCAGTGGCCCTTGAAATAGCTCAAGTTCATCTATCTCCATCATTTCTTTGTTTAATAAGTTCTTCACTGCCTCTATAGTGTCTCTTGTCAGTGACTGAGTCTTCTTTTCTTTTGGGATCTCAGAACTGTCATTATAGGTCTTCTCTACTTGTTCTTCTTCTTTTCCCTCAACCTCCTCTTCTTGACTCACTTTCTCCTCTTTTCTTCCTTCTCCTTCAACTTCTAGATCTGGAATGTCTACAGTGGGATCCCAAGGATAGATGTTACCTGTGTTTACTACTTCATGAACTTCCTCTTTCCAAACAGAGGAATCCAAGTCCTTAGACTTCTATTCATCTATCTCTTTTGATCCTTCTACATCAGAAGATTTTTCATTGGTTACATTTAATCCTTCACCATCCATGGTAGAAGGTTCTTCAACTGATTCCTCTATAACAAGAAGATTGAATCTTTTCAAAGCATTCCAAAGGATATCTTTTGTCTCACTTACTACTTGGTCAGTTTCTCCAAGCATAAGTTTATTCATTCTTGCCTTACTCCGGAACTCATCCTTACAATCTTTAAAAATCATGTCCATTTGTCTTGGAGTGATAGAAGGATAGAGTTGAATCATTATTTGTTCCTGAATCTCTAGGTCTTTTTCCTTTGCATTCTCTTTTCTCAGTTCAAGTACCTTTTCTAGACTCTTGGGAATTAATGATATAATTTCAATAAAAGTTTTATTGTAAATATTCAGGTACCTGGCAATAGCTTCTTCCAAAATTCTCTTGTTAGTATCACTGTATTCATCATAGAACTTTGTTACTGGCTGCAGGTTCCCATCCATAGTAACTGCCTTGATGATGTCATCAATGGAAAGAGTGGGCTTTTCAACAAATTCTTCTACCTTTTCTTCCTTATTTTTGCTAGCAGAGAATTCCCCGGATGTTTTCTTCTTCTTCATTTTCTTGATTTCTTCATCAGATTTTGTTTCTTCATCATCCTTGAGGCTTGTATATGACCTTGTGGCTTTGGTCTTCATCCTCTTTTCTCCTTTTCTGGATGTCTTGACTTCCAGTTTGGTGGCCCTTAAGCTTTTAGGAGTGGCAGGTGTAGAGATTTTGGAGGATCTAGTCTGGGAGGAGGTTTGTACTGAAACATCTCCTTTCTTTGCTTCTTGTTTATCTTTCTCAGCCTTCTCCATTTTCTCTCTGTTTGCATCTACTACCTCTTTTGATAGGCCAAATCTTTTGGAAATTTCCTCAACTTCCCTTCTTAATTTCCTCTTTATCTCTAGTTTCTTTAACTCAAAATGTATTTTTACACTTAGTTCCTGAAAGATGCCAAACCTTTCTGCTTCAAGGTCCTTAGGCTAGCTCAACAGGTCTTGAATATTTAGTTCCAAGATTTTTTCATCCACCTCGTATCCTATAGGCATTATCCACATAGTCCTTGGCTCAACTGCTTCCATTAGGCATTCGTCAGTGTCAACCAAGAAGCATAATGTGTCCTTGTATTTCTTGACTATGGATTGAGGAATTTTTTCTCTGGCTTGCATCATGCTTTGAAAGTTCTTGAAGTAACCCCAGAGAGCTATGGTTTGGGCTTGAGCATCACCAAGTCCATACATATAATCTCTAATATGAATTGTAACCAGTTTGTCATTTTGCCATACCCAACCACTTGATCCGGGTAGCTCATTCATGTAATAAAAGAATAGACACAGTATTAGACAACCATATTTGAAGGAATTCTTCTTATCCTTTTTGATCTTCTGTAGGTTTTCTAATAGTTGATTTAGGAGAAGATCACATAGGTCATAATCTTATTTTCCCTCAACATCTGATATGCTGCATATATTGCAGTCCCAGACACAGAATTCTCCCTGCTCGAATGATAGATTTTGTAGCCAATTATCATTGAAGCAGACTTGACATCCGGATCAGTGATGTCATCTATGGTCATTACTCTTTTGTCAAATTTAGATCTGGTGGCTTCGGTTACTGCCTGGTTCTTGATAGATTTAAGTGCAGGTAACCCACCAGAAGAATGCAGTCTAGTCACTGCCCTGATGGCATCTTTAGTTATCTTGAAGGGCCTCATTAACCACATGAAATTATCATGCATCTTGCTTAGGACATACCAGACCCAATCATCTTCTACAAAATAGGGAAAGTGTACTCAATGTCCAAAGTGTTTATCTTGGAGGGCCTTGTATTGAGGTTTGAGTTTGAAACTCTCATCTATTAGCTGTTTGTGATAGATGTCCATCAATTTTGAGTCTCCAAATTCCTCAATGTTGGCATGGATATAGACCCTAACATCTTCTATGTGCAATACCCCATGCGAAATGCTAGAAAATGTGCCTAAAGGATCAACTCCTAGAGATCTATAGGGGTGTTTCTTGAATTTAGGATGTGGTCTATCAGTGATCTTTACAACCATTGGAGTAGCCATCTTGCAAAAGATTCAGAGAGAGATTTTCAAAATGGAAATACCTTTTTATACTTTTAGGGTTTGAAATAGGAGCCATAACAAATCGTTGGTTGAATTCGATTTTCAAGTTGATCTTGAGTGAATTGTAGAGACTTTGTTGCAGAGCTCTTCTTTTCTTCTTCTTAAATGCAAATGTGCAAATAATGAGTGAATGAACCCTTTTATCCTTGCACAAACCCTAATTTCCTTTTGTAATAAATGCACAACATAAGTTATCCGATTGCCCTATTTTGAGAGAGATATTCTCAAATCACTGTGTTGCACTTAGAATCATTGTCAGTGAGGATTGACAATGTATCTTCTTTTCTTCAATCATGCCATGGGTCCGTAGATCAAAGTATTTCAATTTTGAATCATATTGGATCTATTTGTAAAAATCTTGCTTTACCGAAGCACTGTTAGAACTAGATTAACTTGAGCGGTTAAACTCTTGTAAAACTCCATGTGGATCTTTCATATTTTTACTGAAGGTTATGTAGATGGTTTTTTTAGAACCCTTAAATCCATAGCATTCCATGTGCCGAATTAAGGCACCAGTTGACTGGTTGGGGGAATTTATTTTTCGCTGACTCCCCCTGAGCCAGAGCTCATCTGTTTAGTTTCTGGAAGGAATATCAGCATCGGATTCTGGTGCGGATCCATCCCCAATATTTTTTGTACACTTCTTCACCCAAATCTTTCTCATCTCCCTTTGAACTTCATCCACATTCAATTTACCTTTACCCTTATCTTGTTTTTAATTATGATGCACCGGACCCTTTTTATCCTGATTTTTACTTCTGCAGAATTTGGCAATATGATCGGATCTATTGCAATTGTAACAAACAACATTTCTTTGCATATTTGATTGATATCCTCTTGATCTGTATTGATTAGCCATATGTCCCATTTTATTGCATGCAAAGCATCTACCATTGAATGAATTGTTTATTTGCATATTTCTGCTTTCATGAGATTTGTGACCATACCTTTTGCAGTTGAAACATTGTCTGGAGAAGGATGGATTAGTCTGATTCATTCTCCTTCTGCACTGAGTTGCTTTATGACTGAAATTGTTGCAATTGAAGTAGTATCCATTGAAGGATGGATATCTTTGAGCATTTGGTTGCCTTACTGGAGGTCTTCTAGGCTTGTTTCTTTGATTTCCTGATCCAAAGTTCTTCTAACCAAATCTGGAGCTTTCACCTTTCTCATAGCCCAAGCCACGCTTATCATCTACGCTCTTTTGGCTTTCAAGAAGAACTTCAAGTTGGGCTGAGCTTATCTTGAATTTCTCTTTGTATTCATTTATTGTTTGAATATCTTATTTAAGAGTGTCCATCTAATTCTCAAGTTGTTCTTCATTATCTCTAGCTTCTTCAAGATCAGATTCAAGATGCCTAATTATTCTATCCATTTTGTGGTAGTCCTCTATCTTCTCCTTGAGGGTTTGTCTTAGATTATCTTCAATTTTCCTTTTTTCTTTAATTTATTGGGTGAATCTCATAACTCTTGATTCCATTTCATGCCTTACCCTAATGACCTCTTTTGATAGCTTCTCACATAGCTTATTTTTCTCATTCAGATCTTCATTAGTATCATTGTCCTCACTCTGATTGGCTAATTTTTGAAGTGGTTCCTTTCTTTTTTTTTCACAAAGATACTAAGTTTTTCTTTTAGCTCATTTATGAAATCATTAGCTTGTTTGAGTCTTTCTCTCAAATTATTGACTTCAGAATGGGATTGTTCAAGATCATCTAGGGCAGACTGAAGTTGTTCCTTCATACCATATATATCCATTGAGATTCCCAGATCTTCCTCAACCTGTTAGGCTTTGTTTAGAGGAACTTATCTCTGATACCAATTGTTGGAAATAAGGCAGATAACTGAGAAGGGGGGGTGAATCAGTTATCTCAAAATTTCCTTAATTTTCTTTACTTTTGTTATCTTAATAATCAGTGCAGCATCAAATCATATAAGCATATGTGATCATAAGAATAGAAATAAAATCAACACACATAACACAAGGATTTTTATGTGGAATACCCCGTTAAGGGAAAAACCACAGGGTGACTAACCCAAGATTGTATACTTTGTTAAAAGAATGAAGGAGTACAAAATGGCACTTGTCAATTAGGGCTCACTGCCCGAGCACACTGCTCACAAGAGGCACATTGCCTACAAGAACTTATAGAAGGTAATCAAATGTTTGAACTAATGAGAAGCATCTACAAATGGAAGAGTTCAATTCTGGTTAGGCACAATACACTAATTTGATGCACTTCATTCTTCCT
Organism: Cunninghamia lanceolata; assembly: GCA_027924645.1. Taxonomy (NCBI): domain Eukaryota; kingdom Viridiplantae; phylum Streptophyta; class Pinopsida; order Cupressales; family Cupressaceae; genus Cunninghamia; species Cunninghamia lanceolata. The sequence goes on along the minus strand of BSBN01001277.1, from coordinate 77,360 downwards.
CTGTTTTAATACTATTGCTTTGTCACATACCGGACTTGATTTGCTGCTTTAACACTTGTCCCTACTTTTCTTCACATTTTATTTCATCACTTGTATTTTTCTCACCTCTACATATTGGAATCCATCTGTATATATATCTGCATCAAGGATTTCATCAACTTTCTAGTCAGCAACAAGAACACTCAAGATATTTACAAGTTACTGATCTGTCAGTTGAATCCATGCTTGATTTGTAATGTGTATCAAAAGCATGGGAAAAGAAGTATTTAATCATGTCAGCCAACAATGTATAATCCCCCAAATAGCTTGATCAACACCTTTTACTGATCCGTATTGAAGTCTGATACTATGTCGGTCAGTTCTTCCTCTGTCTACTCTATTTGACTAGAACCCGATGCTCAGATGCTCATATCTTTTCCATGCTTTACTACCAGAGGCTAAATCTCTGGAATATAGTAGTCATGATACCCCTCTTGACTTATCCAAGTCTGCAACTTGTCGAGTTACACCATCTGAGAGATCTGGACTTGATTGTCAGACCTTGTTGCATACTCTATTCTTGTTCACCGGACCAAAACAATCTTCAAACTGACTTCCGGTAAGGGCATACTATGTACTGCGGATGTGTGGGATAGACTTTGTTGCCATCAATGAAAACACTCATGAAGCCACACAATGTCTCTTTCCAATAGAATGTTAATCTAATTTCCCAAGAGAATCTACAAAATGAATAGAGCATTCTGGAAAACACTAAACAAGTGGAAGATAAGGAAAGTATTTAAGATTCACAGATTGGTTTAGAAACCTTAAGGCAACATGGAGATCCTACCACAAACAAAGAAAAGACTCTAGAGAGAAGTCAATACATGACATAAGAGACTGATCAGGACTCAACCGATTCTCTCACTGAACTATTAAACTTGCATATTCAATTTCAACTGGTTGTTACTCCCCAATTGCTGCAAGTTCCAACAAATGAAGGGCAACTTGATTTATCAATCATATCTCCTCTACACAAGTTACAGCTTGGAGACATATTGCATGCCTCTTCAAGGAAAGAATTTATACAAGAAAATATGGAGAAATCCAGTGCAATAGAATATGCTGTGAAGTTGGTGCAAGAAGGGTTACAAGAGGTAACCATTGATCCCTCACTGCCTTTAGAATAAAAGCTAAAGATTCTAATGGACTCCTTTAAGGATCATTCATCTCTGACAGAGTGAAAAGCATAGAAAGAGGCAACACAAAGGATTAAGGACAAAAAAATGGCAGCTATGGCTGATAAGTGTGCTAATGCACATAACAAGCTCAAAGAAAACATGAAATTTAAAGCTTGTATTGAGGAGGCCACAACCTTATACCTATTCTATCTGAATTGGCCTAACTCCACACAACAAATCAAAGCTTAGGTGGACTCTATTGAGTTAGATTTCCAAGGCGGCTGAAGTATATGACTTGTCAAAGGACAAGATGGGTGCAACAAAGGCACAAATTGAGAATATGCATGCACAATTGTCCCAACTATAGGACCAAAGAGAACATATCAAGAAGCAGTTTGGTCAGTTGAGAGAGGCAGTGAATTTGAGACTAGCCTCAATGTCTGGTCTATTAGGGGAGGCAGAAAAGGTAGATCAAAAGATGAAGCCTCCAAGCAACTTAGAGGAAGTTGAAGAAATGTGCATGGAAAGTGAATGTCAAAACTAGAGGCTTACCTCAGAATGTACTATCTAGACTTCAACTATCCAACAAATCAAGGTAATCTACAAAGCCATCATGCCATCCAAATGAGTTGTTAATGTAAATAGAACAATTTTGATTGCGAAGGTACAAACTAGTGTGGCAGTACCATTTTGGTTTTTAAGGGTACAATTTTGTGATTAAATCATACATTCAGGGGAGCAGTACAGTTTAGATATCTTCTTGTAAGGGGGAGCACATCTGGTTTTGACTGATACAAAGGTTATCATTCTATTTGTCCTTGATGTCAAAGGGGGAGAGAATATAAGGGGGAGAATATGTTGTCATCAATGACAAAGGGTGAGATTGTTGGCCATATGTGTTATCATTGATGTCAACATAGTATACATTAATGTCAACATATCAGATGGAAATGTATAGACATACTTGTAGAAGGAAGGAATTAGTATAGTCTAGGCAAATCGGTCTAGGAGAAGAGTAAATAAGCCTAAGTATGGATCTGTTTTGGGTTTCAATATGATGTGGAGGCAAACACTCATATCCTATCATGGCTTCTGCATATACACATACACATCTCATCAATTGGGAGTACCATACTCAAAGGTAAGAAGTTGAAAAGTGTATAAGGCATTCACAGTGCACATTCTAAGGTAGAGTCAACTTGAACTGGTCTGCATCTCTCTGTAAAGAAAGATTTGGCCATGCGGTTCTAATGATAGAGTATGACATGAATTGACATGATATATCCAAGCTTTTAGCTTCTCACTCACTCAGCATGAAAAGTTAAAAGGGTTTGTACTTTGGCCATCACCCAGACATAACAGACTAGTATTAAGGAGTCAATGGAATACTCTACATTCCTCTGGAAGAGATCTGTTTGCCATGTGGCTCTAAGGAATGACTAAGATTAGTGTGTTACATGCTTTAATGAAGTTTCAAGTGTTCTAATGGTCCACAAAGGTAGTACTCAAGTGACAGAGGCATCACACTATATTTTAGAGCTTGAGTGAACAAGTTAAGTTCTAAATAAAGTAAAGCATATACAATTCTATCATCAGAGCTTATCCAAAGGTTCCACATGGTCCACAATACATTAGGTATGATCCAAATGCAAATATTATTTATTCTCTGTACCACATTGAGTATTCTTGTCTGTAAGCAGAATTCAAGTATAACTATCTTCTGGAGCTGCAAACACTTAAGTCATTTTTGAATTCCTCTAGAAACTCCATAAGAAGGTGTGTAGATCCAATGAGTTGCATAATTTGACATCTTTGATCATTTCCAAAAGGTTTCAGGCCTTATACTTTACCGCAACTTCATATTCTGGACTGAGAAGAATTACATGAGGTCCGGAAGACTCTGTTCTCTACAGAGTAATATATATATTGTCTTGTGGATGCATAACTTAGCATGATACTTCTTTGGGAAGGTGCATGAACATTTTTGAGCTAGTGTATGACTAAATCCTTAGTCCGCATTAAGGTTTTGGCTTCTCCCCAATAGTTGAAAGATGAACAGTTGATAGTGTCAAGTAGTATGAGCTAACCGATTAAGTTCTTGATGCATGCGGAGGCTCCTAATCAGTTTCTCTAAGTTTGAAAGGTATGGAATGATGTGTCCTAACATGTTTCTTAAGGCCTTGAGGTCCACAACAAGTTGGTTTTTAATTTGCATATGTTGTGGCTGACCTGTGACTTGCTACACGTTACGATCAATATTGTTTTGGATGCTCACCTAATTTTTCAAGGTGTTGTGAAGGATATATATAGAAGATATAATTCACTTGAAAGGTAATTAAGGAGAATATGAAGATAGAAGAGCAGATATGAAATGTGTAGAATCATTTTGAAGATATATATTGAGCAGAAACAACATACTGCACCATCAGCATACAATAGATGTATTTCCACTAGCAATCTTTGTATTTATACTATCATTGTAATAGCAGTGAGTTGAACCTTTAGGGAGTAGTAGCTTCCTTGGGTCATAACCCTAAATCAAATTTGTAAATCAGGGAGTAGTAGCTTCCTTGGGTAGAAGCCCTAAAACAAAGTTGTAATACTCTTGCATTGAGCTTATTATATTGTGAGCTAATCCTCACTGTGGTTTTTCCCTATTTTAGGGTTTTCCATGTAAAAATATTGGTGTTATATGTTGACTCTTGGTTTGCATGTTTTCTTGCATGGTTTCAAAACTATTCAAATTTATTTGTAAATTTTTGGCTAAAGTTTTTAAGTGTGTTGATTCAACCCCCCCCCTCAGTACCCCATTGTGCTCAAAAGTTTGATGTATGTTAGGGTGTGTACTAGACAAGACATTGCCCAAGTAGTGGGAGTTCTTTCCAAATATATGTCTAATCCTGGTAGAGTTCATTGGGATGCAGTTAAAAGAGTCTTTAGATATTTGCAGGGTACCTCAGAGTATTTATTGTGTTATCATGGTAATTTTACAGGAGACATGCATTCCCTTGATATTCATGGTTATGTGGATTCAGGCTAGGCAGGTGATGTTGATAGTAGACAATCCACTGATGCTTATGTGTTTACTTTATTTGGTGGTGCAATTATTTGTATGAGTAAGTGATAGGTTGTGGTTGATTTGTCCAATACTGAAGCTGAGTATGAGCTACTTATGCTTGTAAAGAAGCCATTTGGATTAAGAGATTGTGTTCAGATATTAGAATAAAACAAGGTGCAATGACAGTTTATTGTGACAATTAGAGTGCGATTTGCCTAGCTAAGAACCCAACATTTCATGCCAGGACCAAGCACATTGATGTACAATATCATTTTGTTAGAGATATGGTTGAGGATGGTAGGGTGAAGCTAGTTAAGGTAGAGACTTTGATGAATGTTGTAGATTTAATAACTAATCCTGTGAGCGCAAAGAAGTTCAGATGGTATTCGAAGTCTATGGGCCTCTTGGCCCCTAGAAATTAAATCATGGTGTTGATACTCCCTTTGCTCTTGCAAGGTGTTTGACAAGAGGGAGAATGTTAGGAAAGTTGTCTCAACCTTGCGACTACAAAAGGTTACTATTCTTCCCAGTTTTGGTCTTTTCAAATACCCTTTATCTTGAATAATGGTTTAGAACTTTCAAAGTTTCCAAAAGGGCTAAAAATGGCAGGACTTACTATTTTTAGTAACTCTAAATTTGAGCTCAGATGGACCCAAAATTTTCCCAAAAGGTGCATAACTTCCAAGTAAACATCTCAAGTGAGTTTCGACTCAATATCATATCTAGATTGTAAGATATTAAAGCTTCTATTTTTTGAAACTCTGGGAAAAGGTTTTGAACTCAGATTTGAGGCCCTTAGATGTCCCTAAATGCCCTAAAAGTTGTCATAACCAACAAATCCTTTTATATATTTATAGATCTCTTCACAAGATTTTTGACACATCAAACAGTTCATCAATCGAACACCCGAATCACAAGTTATGACCTCCGAAAGTTGGACCTCCTATTTTGGGAAATGTGAAAATGTGTTGGGCACTTAAAAGAGATGTAAAGGGAATATTTACATTTGTTTGTGTGTGATTTGGCACATCACAAGGTATCTTTGATTGGAGATAATTTGGGTGCCACTTTTGGGTGGTTTTTGGCTCATGGTTTTGTAATTACCATTGGTGGTTTATTGTATTGTATCTCCTATATATCAGGAGCTTGAGATGGAGGTTGTGTGTAAGACTCTTATAGATGTTGAGTTGCCTCAGGATCTTTGGTTGGTTATACTCCTGTGAAAGCTTGCTCTGCAAGTATATTGTAATCTTCTTGATTCCTTAATAATATATTTTGGGCAGCTTTGGAGTGTGGGGTTTTTCCCCTGAAAGGGTTTCCCCACGTAATTACTATGTTATGGTATGATTGCTATTTGTGTTTAATTTTGTAACTATTGTAAATATCTAAAAAGTTCTGCATATCCCTCCCCTCAAGATTAGTGTAGGAAGTTGTTCTGCTACCTTAGCTTCCTTACAACAACCCTTTGTAATAAATGATCCATGCTTGGCAAAGGATAGTTGTCCTTGAGAGATAATGTTCAAATTTTTGAAATACACACATAATTTGTTGTCTCTATTCTTATTCCTTACTAGAACATGATTATACACCCATGTGGAATGTCTAATAGATTTAATGATACCACCCTCCTTAAATTTCATAATATCCTTCTACATTTGAGGGGCTAACATGGGTTTAATAGGTCTTTTCTTTTGCTAGAAAGGTTTTGTATTAGGCTACAAGGGAATAGTATGTTGAAACAAATTCTCTCTATATGCTTTAAGCTCATCATATGACCAAGAAAATCATCCTTTGAATTGCCTTAGCAATGCAATCAACAAATTCTTCTATGTAGCCTTCAATCTTTTACCAATGTAAACTAATTTGGGTGTAGTATTAGTTCCCAGATTAACTTCTATATCTTCTTCCTGAACCAATTTTTCTTTTACTCTACTATAATCTAGACCATCAAACATCCTTTCCAAATCAACTAGCCCTCTTGGGATAGTATTAGTCTTTAGTAGTTGTATTAACTCATTCCTAAATAATGCCTCTTTCCCATTTTCCATTTCTACCATAGGTTTCCAATCAACTAGTTGATCATCAAACTCATTCAAGTTATTCATAATTTTGATAATTTGTTGATCATCTTCAAACACCTATCAGTCATGTACATTTTATAGGACAATGGGCCTTGTGAGAACCTCTATATTGTATATGTAATGTGGGGATGCCAAATGCATATGAATCTAGATGCCACAACTACAAAAGAATTAGTTATGGTATTTTTAATTTGTTAGTCTAATCAATTTCAGCTACTGCAAACAATTCAAGAGTGTCCCAAACTACATTACAATACATCTTAAGTCTCTTATATTTTTTCACATATCTACCTCTCACATGAGAGATGACAAATTCTAAATAACCTAAAATATTCTAGCATCTCACCCCATACTTCTATGTAATATTCATACCCAACATGAGAGCTTCATACTCGGTGATGTTGTTAGTGCAATATAAAGATAACTTGAAAAAAAATCTAAATCTTTTACCACTAGGTGAAATGAGGATAACACATGCACTTGAACCATTCTTCGAGCATGCACCATTAAAGAGCATGGTCCATATTTCATTTCCATCTACTATTGGAATAGTGTAGGGAATAAGATCTTTTGTGCAGTTGCCCTGATCATCACAATATCCCACGAATTGATCAAGACTAGCATCTACAAATATAACCTCAATTTTAGCATTTTTTGGATCTTCAGTAGTATGTATCAGTTTCTTCTCCTAGTTCAACTTGACTTCTTTTTCATGTATGGGATGGTGAAATATGACAAATCCATTTGAATACTACCACCAAGGGATGCTACCCACTTTCTAGATAATAAAATAAATAATGTCCATCAAGAAAGACTTTCTTGGGTACATAGTGAGTTGAACCTCCACATCTTTGACAATTCCTATAACATTCACCTCCTAGGAATCCATGGTGAAACACTTACCATAAGACTTGGACATTTGTAGTCCAAAATCATTCAAAACTTCAAGGGGGATCACATTACTAGAGGCTATGGAATCTAACATACAATTTTGGACTATCCACCCATTTATCAACAAGAAGCATAGAAGGGATCAACACTTAACTAGTTGTCTACTAAGGAAGTTCCTAGGTTAACCTCTAGAATACCTTGGGTATTTGTTTTTGGAAAAAATATCAATGGGAATACAAGAGGGATGATAAGAATTCTTCGTGGCAATTACATAGGCTAAATCTCTCTCTCTCAATGTTTAGGAATCCTAAGGACTACATATATAGGAACATAAATTCTAACTTGACTCAAGACTTGAGCCATATCTTGGGGTTATAATTAGACAAAGGGGATAACTCCAATATGATAACCTCATGTGAGATAGGGATAAATAGAATAATTTTGTTGCTATTAGTAAATTCCTTTCCTTTGCTATCATCAACTTTGTTCCTAAGTCCACTACACTCTTTGTTTGACACACTTTGAGATTGTTCTAGTATGGAAATAAAGTCACCCACTTGTGGAACCTTGGCATTATTTTTAGGCATCACAACCTTGTTGACTTTTATCATATACCTCTTCTCTAATAGGGAATTTTCTCTTTTTGATCTCCTTCTTTGCAACATTACCATATGTGCATTTGTATTTGACTGCTGTATAAACAATTATGAACTTGTGTTGTATGTGCATCAGGCCTAAGTGCACTGCATACATTCTCTTTAGGTTGCACCTATCAGATTCTAAACTAGTAATCACTCTACACCTACATAACTACAACATTCGTGAGGGTCTTTATATCTTCAAAAGATGGCATATTTATTTTGTACCATTTTCACATGAGTTCTTTAAGCTATCAAAAATCATGTGCCAGCAACTCATAGTATTTTGGACTACTATCATAATCATATTGGAAGGCATGTTGGTCATCTCCTTGTGTCACATATTTATTTTCATAATCATCATGCTCATGCTCGACTATATCTAGTTGATCAATCTCGTTAACATCATAACACTCAAGGCAACCATCTTGATTTCGTTTACCACCACAAGTGCAACTACAAACTTTATAGGATAGTGCATTAGGTAACATACCTCACACCATAACATATTCTCCTAAGAATTCACATGTTCTTTTCTTAATGGATTAGGGGGATTTTTTGTCAAACTATCTAAAGTTTCCTTGCTTTTGAATCATCGGTCAGTTAGCCTATGATGGTCCCTTTAACCAATCTATATTGTAAGGACTATTGTATAACCACTAACCCTCATTGAAATGTGGTGTGAAAACATTACTAGGGGTAGACCTTTCTCATTTATTGCCACCCTATAGGAAAGGTCCTTCATTTCTCCCATCAACTTATCTATTTTTTTCTCAGTAGAAAGGGGCTTACTAGAAGAAGCTCTATCTCATGGTAGTATCTTGATATCCTCTCTCTTGACATGTTTACCTAATGCCCACATGTTACTTTCAATATTAATCATGGTAGAATAAGCTTCCCACAATGTATATGGATTTGTCTTTCAAGCAATATCTAATCTTAGCATCAAATTTGCCACAATACAAGATCAACCACATTGATTCATTTGGTCTCAATTGTGTGCAAGCTTCTTGATAGTCATGATGAACTTACTATAGAAGTCATCTACCTCTTCATTCACTCCTTTCTTTATTGTAGTTAGTTCATGGATTGTAAATTTGGGATCAATCCTATCCCCATACTATAGTCTAAATACCCACATGAATACATCCCATGAGTTTATTTTGCTATCTAACAAATGTGGTAACACTCCTTAGTAATTTATTCCAAGGATTAACCAAATATATTCATCATCACATCCTCATGTTCAATCTCATATTCATCTGTGATATTGATGAACCGCCTCAAGTGTTCTCCTATAATTGCATTGTTGCCTTGGAATTTTGGGATCTTTCCCCTAATTCCATTAGGGATCACATTAGTATAGTCAGAGATTCCAAAAAATATAACTAATGATATATTTCCATCCCAAGAGGCTACCTTATTGGTGGGAATCTCTGTCCTTGCCTCCAAAAAGGAACTCTTACATTTGGGACATAATTTTGATATGGATTATGTTTCTGATTTTTGACCCGATGACATGAAGCATAACCATCGTAGTTCTAATTTTATTGGTTAACATTTTGGGCAAACAACTAAGCTTTTTTTCTATCAATTTATTCCTATAATTCTCGATGTCTTTGTCAGACCTAATCCAAAAAATATCTCTTGATCTATCTCTCTTTCATAGTGATCATTCACTAACTACTTGGGTTCACTAGCATCATGAAAAGTTGTATCATGCTCAAATTCATTTCTATGTGAAGGAATATGGGATGTAGGATGCTATCCTTCTTGTCACATCCTCACATTAAGATCAAGCAATCCCAACTCTTGGACATGAGAGTTGTTATATATCTCTATTTCTTCTACCAACCATCTCATTTCTTTGCACATCACCACCTGATTCTCTTGTGGAGAAGATTTAGTACTTACATTTTTTACTTTCCATGTAGCATGTTGTTTTATTGCATTAGATGTGGTACCTTCTTGTTCTTCAAAACCTTTAGACTATCTCCTCCTTTCCATTTTCATCTTCTTTCTCTAATCTTCAAATTATATTTATTTCAACAGTGTCACCACTCTCATTTTGGAAGAGAAAATACTTTCATAACAACTATGATTTTTCTTCTTTGAGAAACAAGGTTAAAACCTCCTTGGAAATGGTACCATTTTAATGGTGTGAGTTGATGGGTTGCCAACTCACCATGTAAACAAATTGACAATGTTGCAAAATTTTCTTCAAGTTTTAGAGGTGTGAAAGATAAGAGCTAGATTAACACATCCACAACTACAGTGGCATTTTTTTGGAGCTCATACATGTGGTTCCACAAATCCTAAAGACTTGCACTATCACCTAGGGATAGGGGTATGTTGTCAAAGGTGAAAACAAGGCTTATGATCATATTATGGAATAAAAGGACCAATGGTAAGCATTTATATATCCTTCTTCTTCTTTAGGCACTACTAAACCAAGGGGGATATTCCCTGGGGTGTTCTAATTGAACAAGACTAAAATAATCACTGATGAAATGGACCTTGAAGAAAACCATATCCAAGACACATGAGACTCCTATTAATTTGTCACTAAGAGGTTTACCTTAAACAAAGGATGAAACACATTTATGAGTAGATGTGACAAGCATGTGGAGACTAGGATGCATTATCCTTAACCCCTTAAGATTTGTGGTACATTATCTAACTTCACACATGGATGAAGTGGTGACAACAATGTTGGTTTCATTGTAAAATGCCTTCCTAAGTGATGCAGGAGCCTCACCTTGAATTATGTTTTAAGTTCATTTTGATGTGTTTGAGTCTAATAATGTCATATGTGATCATTTGGGATCATTTTGATCCATTTTGGGTGTTATATGTTCATTGGTTTAAAATTGCAAAAATATCAATGTTAGTGGTCATGTAACTTAGGTAAAAGGTGTCAAAAATGAAGAATCTGTTACAAGAAAATCAAGAAATTGTTTCTAATTAGTTGGAATTGATGAGAAATGCATAAAAAGCACCCTCCAAACTCGAATGAGGAGGAGAGACATTGTATTTTGAAGTTTGATGAATAAAACCCTATTTTTTATGTGTATTCCAACGTTGCAGGCCTATTTTTTCATTTTGTACGGCTTGTACAGTCTATATGAGGGTCTGAAACTAATTGGAATGTGTGGGTGTGTGAATCTATTTCATTTTTATTTTTTTTACACCAATTTTCATTGAGTTATCAAAAAGTTATGATCATTTTACTAAGGGCAGGTTTGCAAGTTTATTTTTCTGAAAGTTACAGTCTAAAACACGCATGGTACGGACTGGTACGACCTCATATCAATGAATATAATAGATGGATGGAAATATATTGGTTTCTAGTTTACAATTATTTTGGTTGCATGTGATTTCATTATGTTTTGAGTGAGTTATGACATTTTTACTGAGAGTAGTTTTGTAATAGTCCTAGGGTTTGCACAAGAACAGTCTTGTTTTTGCCCTAGTCTATACAAAGACACCCTAGCCCATTTTTAGATATGTGTAATAAGAGCCAAAAGGGTATCCCAAACAAGTCTTATATTTTTAATATCAGGTCTTTAGGAAAAGTTATGACCAAAAAGGTCTGAATTGTTGCCCCATGTTTTAGGCTTTAAGAGCAAGTTGCCAAGAACGAACAAGAATGCACATTTCATCATTTGTATTGGACCATTGTTGGAATGTGTTAATTTTGTTGTGAGTGAGTCCTTTTTCTCTGCATCACTAAGGTTTACAAACATTTTACAGTAACATGGTAGTGAAATCAAGTAATGCAATGGATCAACTCACTCTATTGTAACTACCGAGGTTGGTGTTTGATGTTTTATATTAAATATAGTAGGATGGTGGCACATTAAAAGTAGTATTAGGTGGATTCCTTCATTCATATAGGAAACCAAGTCCAATATTCATAAAAAAAGATCATTATTCAAGTAAAGAACAAGATGACACTTCAAAGAAGATGAAATAGATGACAATGTTTAATAAATCCACACATAAGCTAGGCTCTATATATAGGGATAATAAACAAAAGATATTTCAAAAAAGTCACATGAACATATCATACACATCCATAAGTAGATCCACACACTTCCTATATTATATTGAAAGGAAACCTCGTAAAAATGTTTTCAAGGGATTTTACAGCATTAGTGAAGGAAAACTAATCAAAAGAAACACTTGAATCAATGAATGTGATTAAGATAGGTTATAAAGATATAAAAGAATATAACACTCATGGAGACATTAAAGTGACTAGAAACTACACTTTGTACCCATTTATCTACTGGTTAACACAGATAATGAAGCATTGATACAATGAAGTGTAGATTTAAACATTTAATATTTTCTCAACTCACATGAAATACAAGGCAAGATCTACACTCTCTCTTCTCAATCTTTTCTATGCTAACATTTCATATCTCAACCAACAACCAACCCTTTTTCCATCTCTAACTCATGAATATATAGCACTCATATTCAAATGTTGGAGGGAAAATTCAAACGTCTACAATTGTATCATGAACAATGGGATAAAGATAACAACTTATATATAGATTTCTTGGGATTGCATGAGATTGGTTAGAGATGACCTTAGACACAACACCATGAATGTAAACTATCAGGACAATCCAATATAAAAGAGATACTATGAAACCCCCAGGAAATCACTTTAGGATCATCTACCATACTACACAACATTAAACACACCATTGAGATGAAGAAATGAAGATTTCATCAAGATCATACACAAGACTCAAGGAGGAAACTCAATCCATACCCTACAAAAACACACCAACTCCCGTGAAATACTAGGGACAAACCAATAATGGTGAGGAGAGTGTTGACCACCAACCAAGTTGACCATAAAAGGTTTAAATATTTGAAATTAACCCACAAACTTGAGGCACAGGACCATTGTAGGTGAGATGAAATATGGATTGCAAGGTAGGTAAATATGTTAAACCCCATTTGATTACTATTCATCCATGTGGAAATAAAAATATCAAATGGTAACCAAGTACTAGAAAGAGGTCAAACACACCAAGATGATGAGAAAATACCTCAAATGCAAAAAACATCAAGGCACCACAAAGTGTTGCCATCACACTACTATAGGGAAATAGTAAATCCATCACAAAGATACAAAACACCATGATAAATATTGTAGCAAGAATAAGAGAAACCATGAGGAAAACTAACCACCAATTGACCCACAAAATCATGAATGACTAAAGATGAGCCACCATAAGCAAGGAATGCACTACCAAGAAGAAGAAAAACTCCCCACAAGATGAACCAAGGAAATTGTTACAAATGCAAAGTGGAGAAACCACCAAGAGGGGCACAAACCATCTTGAATCCATAAAATAGGCTCAAAATATTGATTGAATCCACTACATACCAAGTATACTCTCCCCACAAAGGAAAGATCACTACAAAGGGAGAAGCAAGATGGGAACGCATAGTAAATCTCTTGTTGTATCAATTTATAAGCCAAGTAATAAACAAGGGGTCACAACATGGGATGGGAAGGTATTGTAGTGAAAAACAAGGCACCACACAATAGAAGGAAGAGATTGGGACCACAAAACAACATTGCAAAAGGAGGATAATAATATTACAATACTTGTGGTGCTCAACCAACACAAAATAAGGTTAGTAGCATACATTTTGGTCAATATAGAGATAGTACAACAAGCAACAACACCATAATTAATCAAAGGTTTGGACATAGGACAACAAAAGTTATAGTGACAAACCTATGAACTAATGAAGGGATTAACTTCCCTTGGAATGTAATAGAAATGTCCAGCTTATAGCTCACCAATAAGGCAAGGTTATGTAAGAAGACAAGATTGTAGCCCACCACCAAGGTAGTATTATGGAAGAGGACAATATTATAGCTCACCAATAGGTGGAAGAGGCCTAATGCTAACTTTAGATTGATAGGACTATAGACATCCTATGGCTAATATAGGGCCAATGTAGGGATAGTAAGAAGATGTAACACAAACATAAAGAGATATGATTCAAGGAAATAAATAATTCACAAGATGATTCAAGAGATCCTCAAGGAGAAGCCAAGTTTGAAAAGAACAATTTAATTTCTACTCTAAGTAGAATGGTGTGCAAGTCTATGAAATCTATGGTTTGCGAAAATAGGTGTAGATGGTTACATTGGAGTTAGTTTCTTATCACTATGTTGGAACATAACATTCTTATTTTTTTAATAAAAAAATTTATTCCAAGATTAGGAGGTTGAATTTGGTGGTAGTCTCTTAATATGGGCTCAAATTTATATTTTTTTAGAATGTAAATTGTTAAGAACACATGATATGAACAAATGTTTTATTCCAAATTTGTTCAACTTTCCAAGAAAGAAAAAAAAAACATGAGAATGCATATTTTAGAAACAAGGTTATTAATGATACATTTACAATGTATAAGGTTATGCTAGAATATATTAGAATATAATGCATGATGCAAGAAATCTTTAAGATGATGTACAAATTTGTGAACTTTCAAAGTGGAAACATGTAGGTAGATTATATTTAGGAACTAGGGAATAAATGATATATTTAATATGGACTCAGGTTTTGACCAAACATATTCATAATATAAATTGAAAAGAAAAGATGACATCAATGGTATATTTATAGTATATTAAGGTTATGGTAGAATGTATTAGATTATAACGCATGATACATGAATGATATAAGATGTAATACAAGTTTGTCAACTTTTAGAATGAAAGTGATGCAAGTAGTCTTTATTGTAGGAACTAAGGAATGGATGATCTATTTAATATGAAATACAACAATGACATATGCAATGGGTTGCATAGGATAGGATAAACATGTTATTTATGAAGGTAGCACTTTAGGTGTCAAGCCTACTCAAATTATTGATATTTTATATGAATAATTCATACACAATGAGTCCATTTTAATAATGTAATAAAAAAACCAAAAAGGATAGATAAATGAGTGATTGGATGATATTTTGTTGCATTGTAATTAGCATATAATAATTATTTTATTCTATCAAATATGTACTTATGATCTACTATGCCAATTTGGTGCATGCACATTAATGCCATGCACCATGCTCACGAGTAATGTTAAAACTCTTCTTTATAAATAGGTGTAAGGTTATTCTTTATATATCTTAGATGAGAGATATGTATGAAATAATAACATGATATGAGGTGGAAATACAATTGTACCTATGGTCTATTTCTAAACAAAATAAAAGTTATAAAACTTTTGGTTTCAATGATAGAAACACATGATGAGTGGCATATCATAGTCATAACAAATTCGAAATCCATGAAGGTAGAATTTAATGAATTGTATCTGACAAGGCATAGTGCAAGTATGAATCTAGAAATGTGTTGCCACTAAGAGTTGTATGATTGTTTATATGAGTCATTTTTTACTTCATGGAGGTATGTTTCACTACAATGGTATTTGATGAAGTGATGACCCAAGCTACATAACCAATACATTTCATAGAAGCACAACATGGAACATCACATAATAAAATTAATTGGGCATTGCCTAGATAGGAACAATGGATGTTCTTATTAAAAAAATAGCAATTAACACAACTAGCCAACTATGGACATTGTATATCTTAAAAACTTTAAAATGTATATATTTCAAACTAGCTTTCTTTCAAGGGAAAACAATTTTGAACTCCAATGTTTCAAAATATGAAGCATATTTCACATAACCATTATACAAAAAAAGATTTAAACCCTCAAATCTCTTCAATAAATGTAAATATTTAATAATTTCAAAAAAACATACCACAATAAGCCCAAAGTTGATGTTCCTAGCTAGTCACACATCCACTACTACCAAGCACAACAAAACAAGCATTGGAATGCTAGGAAATAACTACAAATAGATATGAACATAGGTTTTCCCCATACAATCAACATTAGGAAATGGAATATTTTTCTCCTTACATAGTTTACCAAGCAAAGCAATAAAAAAAAGAAGTACAAAATGTTAATAGATGTGAAGACTTTAGTATCCCTCCATAATATATAGTTTTGTGTGGGAGACCTATGTTCCTATTTTTTTTGTACTAGTTTCCTAGCATCCTAATGTCCATTTATTTTAAAGCATCACTTTTAGACTTCCCATGGTATGTTATTTTGAAATTGTTGAATATTTACACTATCCATGGTATGTCTTTTTTAATTTGTTAAATATTTACATTTAGTAGTAGAATCTTGGTGGTTTCAATCTTTACTTCATGCCATTTTTGTGAAACATGCTTTGGATTGTTTAAAGTTTTAGGCCCTGTTTTGTTAAAATTGACTAGACCCTACCTTTAAAAGATATGATAATATTAGTGTAGAATAGAAATGGCTTTGGTAAAAAAACACTTGAGAGTAATGGAAAAATAAACACATTCCTTGACTAACATGGTAACTAGGGATGAATATTAAATTCCTAAAAAGCAAATGAAATTAATTTTTTAGTTGCTCAATAAAGTACCCTCAAATTTGACTGAAAATGAAAATATTTAAATATTTTACCACAAGCTAACGATAATCATTTTCCATTATTTCCATGTTTTTAAACTTACACCTAGTATTCTTTGCACTAATATTATTATATATTCTTCTCTTTAAAAATAGTTAATTGAACATATAGTGTTGTATACCATTTTAATCTTATGATTGTTGAAGTACTTTAATGCAGTATGGAATCCTTACTTATTATCACAAAATATTTATCTTTTCATTCACCACACATGACACTAAACTTTATAATTATATGAGTTATTCTATTTTGTATTGTGTACCATAAAACAAAATACCTTAACCTTCTTTGCATGTCCATTCAAGTTTAGCACAACCATAACAATCATTTCCAAAAGTTGTGACACAACTTCAAACCCTCAAAATTTTGCCAATAAATGTACATGTTTAACAATTTCATAATAACCATATTTTGGATAGGCCCAAAGTAGGACATTGGAATGCTAAAAAATCACTATAAACTATATTGTATCAACCAAGTGTTCTCAGACCGCTAATTCCATGGGTAGGCATTTATGCATAATGCTATCAAATTTTGCTTCTTCATTATTTTCACCTTGTCAAAATGGTTTCTATCTAGTTTGAAGCTCTATTGTGTGCTAACTTTATGTGAAATATGCTCCAAATAAAATAAAAAAATGGAATTCAAGATTTACATTTACAAACTTGAGTGATTTTTTGAGCAATCAGAAATAACCAATGTTCATTAAAAATTGTATAAATATACTAACAGAAGACATTGTCTAGACAAAGGTTTTTCATTAAGGAAATATTGTAAAGAACCATACAAATGTTGAGAAACTTTCAACCACAACTTAGAACTCTACTACTAAATGTAAATAGCTAGCAATTTTGTCAAAACACTACCATGGAAAGCCCCAAATTGTTGCTCCAAACCAAGCATAATGAAACCAACATTACAATGCAAAGAGACCACACATTTGATACTCAATGTAGATATTTAATAATTTCCTCAAAACTCTACCCTAGAAAGCCTTAAACTTACACTCCAAACCAAGCACATAGCTAATAAACCAATCTCATATCTTCATACCTTTAAATCCACGTAAATCATAAAACTTAATTTTATGAGCCAAACAAGTTGTCATACTAGAATTTAACATGTGAAAAACAAAAACCAATGTTCATTAACAATTGTTTAAATATAGAATGTAAATATCTAGGAATTTTGTCAAAACCCCACTTCAAACCCTCAAAATTATGCCACTAAATATAAATATTTAACAATTAAATGTTAGAACCATATTATAAATAGGCCCAAAATAGACCACTGGAATACTAGCAAACCATTATAAACTATATTGTGTTTGCCAGGTGTTGTAGTTGATAATGTCATGGTAAACATTTATGCAAAATGTTGTCAAATTTTTCTTCATTATTTTTACCTTGTCAAAATTGCTTCTATCTAATTTTCTATTCATGTTGCTGATTTCTAGTGTACAAAACTTTCATTTGTGAAAAATTACATTTACCGATAGAGTTTTGGGGGTTTGAAGCTTTACTATTTACTAGCTATGTGAAATATGCTCCAAATTATGAAAAATTTAGAGTTCAAGATTCATCTCCTTTTTAGAAATTTAATGTTCATCCCTAATTACCAATGCTTGTTAAAATGTCTAAATATAGTAGCAGATAGCAGAAGAAATTGTTTAGACAATTTTTTCAACAAAGACAGATTGTAAATAACTATACAAATGTTGAACAACTTTGAACCACAACTTTGAACTCTAGTATTAAATGTAAACATCTAGCAAATTTGTCAAAACCCTACCATGGAAAGCCCCAAACTATTGCTCCAAACCAAGCACACCTCCCATTGTTGCCAAGCACAATGAACATAGCATTAGAACACCAGGGAGCCACAACTCTCATACTTAATGTAGATATTTAACAATTTCCTCAAAACCCTACCTTAAGAAGCCCTAAACTTATGCTCCAAACCAAGCACATAGCCAATAGACCAAACCCTTATCTTCAGCCCTTTGAATCCACTAAATAAATCATAAAACTCATTTTTATAGACCAAACAAGAATAAAATTTGTGTAAAAAATGTTAGGAAAAGTGTCTCACCCTTGCAATTACAAAAAGGTGCAATTTTTTGGTTATAAAACATAAAAACTCAAGTTTTGGGCTATAGGGTTGGTTTTTGGTCAAAATAATTTTTTTGTTTATTCAACATCAATTATTGGTTTCCCAACCCATAAATCTCTTCGTGAGCTTTCCAACGCATTAAACAGTTTGTTAATTGGCTTCTTGGATCAAAAGTTATGGCCTCTAGAAGTTGGGTCTCCCGTATTGGAAAATGTGAAAACATGTTGAACACATAAAAGAGCTATAAGGAGGAGTTACACATGTAGGTGTGTGTTTTGACACATCATACACATCATAGGGCATCTTTGATTGGAGATAATTTGGGTGCCACTTTTTTGGGTAGTTTTAGCTCATGGTTTTGTAATTACCGTTTAACAATTTCATGTGTTGTATCTCCTATATATTAGGTGCTTGAGATGGAGGTTGTGGTGAGTCTTATAGATGTTGAGTTGCCTCCAGATCTCTGGTTGGTTATACTCCTGTGAAAGCTTGCTCTGCAAGTATATTATAATCTTGTTGATTCCTAAATAATATATTGGGCAGCTTTTGGAGTGTGGGGGTTTTCTCCCGAAAGGGTTTCCCCATGTAACTATTGTGTTGTGGTGTGATTGTAATTTGTGTTTATTTTTGTATAATTTCTGTAACTATTGTAAATATCTAGAAAGTTTTGCATATCCCTCCTCTCATGGTTAGTGTAGGAAGTTGTTTTGCTACATTAGCTTCCTTACAATAAACCATGTAAATATCAAGCAATTTTTGTCAAAACTCTACCGTGGCAAGCCCCAAAATGTCACTCCAAGCCAAGAACACCTCCCACTACTCCAAATCAAACACACCTCCACTACTGCCAAGCACAACAATGACCAAATAAAATAGAACATGAAGAAATTTAAAGGGCTATTTTGTAAGGTTCTATATAGTTTATAAAAACTGGCAATGAATACTCTTTTTTTCCTTTTGCATGCTTCTACATTTTGCGTTCATGTTGACTAATGCAGTGGTGACTAAAATATCTGACAAAATTACTCTTTTCTTTATGCTTTGATGAATGTCCCTACCTTGTTTGGAAGCACCCATTTTGGCACAGGGTAGGAGCACACAAATTTAAAAGGCCATTTCATAAGGTTATGTACAACTTTTTAAAACTAGAAATCAATACTCTTCCATGCCCTTTGCATGCTTCTACATTTTACATTCATATCGACTAGCGTAGTGGTAACTAAAACATCTGACAAAATTCCTTTATCCATTATGCTTTGATCAATGTACACACCCTATTTGAAAGCTCCCATTTTAGCAAAGACTAGGAGTGAATTTGAACCGACTGCTCACAAATGGTAACTGCTCAAGGTGGACAAGTGGTATGTCTATTATTAAATATCACTCAGTTTAATAGTTAAATATAAATTTAGCTAATAAAATAGGTCAACTATTTACCACCTTTTAATTTGAGTAAGATGTAAAATTGATATTGATTGCTTAAAAATTGAAGAATATGATATTTAACTAAAGAACTCATGATACCATTCAACTTTTTTGATGTTGACATGGGTAGTTGGGTAGTTGGACATGAGAAGAAATTTGAAGGGAGCATGCACCCCAACTAACAAATAATTTATTCTTTGCTTGTTAAATCCCATGTGAATTCCCTTTATCCAAAGCACATTCATTTGATTTAAATTATCTTTTTGAAAAAATAATATCCCATCTTGAAAATTAAAACAATAATTTTACTTTTAAAAGGAAAGATTATGTCTAATTAAACAATAATTTTGCTCTCCACTAAATATCTAGATATCTCATTCATATGCTTATTTAACATTACTGATATAGAAAAATCTTAATATTTCATGTTATGATTATTTTAAATAATTATTAAGAACAATAAATTATTTATTAATATTAATAGTATTAATTAATATATTAAATATTGACTAACAAATAAATATGTATAATTGCTATTGTATTATAAAAAACCAACATAATTTAATAAATCATCACGTAAAAATAAATGCAATAATAAAATATTTATTAATATTAAGTAATAAATTAAATATTTACTAATAAGTCAAATTCACGTGAGTTTATTGAAGTGAGGTTATAGTCTTTATTGATTTGATTTTGATAAGCCTATAAATTAAGCAACTACCCAAACCACTATCAAAAAAACATAATCCGATCTTCCCTCTCCTCGTTCAAAGCATTGCATGTGGCCTCCATTTAAAAGGTGTCCATTTGTTTAACCCATTTTTTTGTTTATTGTAGAGAAATAAAAGGTGTTTCTTCACTAATCTTATTTAAGGTCTAATGATAATTATTATGAAATAAATAAATAGGCCTAGAAATTAAAAGACTCGGTATTAAATAACTCATATAAATAATAGATAATAATGAGTATTTGATTTTGGTATGATGTTAATATTGATGTACAATAGGTGAATGAAATCTAAGATTTTAGATTTAAAACTTAGATTAGTAAATAGAGATGTTGAGATCATCTTTTTTTAGATAGTATTATGCCATATGGCCTAGTTTGAATGGTATAGTTTGGTATGTTGTAAATGTGATATATGTTTGTTTTTATCTTTTGTACATGTTGGAGAGAAATGGGTGTTAGAAAAGTACAATGGAGTTTGGTATAGGATGGAGAAAAGATTATTGACCTCCTAGATAGCATTCAAGTTCCATAAGAGTTATATAAAAGCTAGAAAACATGTCAAGCAAAGATACAATGTT
The DNA here is from genome assembly GCA_027924645.1 of Cunninghamia lanceolata. NCBI lineage: Eukaryota > Viridiplantae > Streptophyta > Pinopsida > Cupressales > Cupressaceae > Cunninghamia > Cunninghamia lanceolata. Next base: position 56,117 of record BSBN01001277.1, on the reverse strand, counting down.
AATTCAAAAAATGTAATTGAGACTAAGAATGAGATTGATGCAACTGTGACTAAGTGTTCTTTGTGTGTGTCTTTGATTCTAATAATTGACATGAAATCTTGACTTTTTTAATGACCTAAGATGTGTCTTTAAATAGATTTTCCTAGACATTCAACTTAAGACTTTTGGTGTAGGATGATAAGATAAATGCCATATTCCAAAAAAATCTGCCTGATAGTGAGAGATTTGAAAGTTAATAGAGGCAAACTAGGTTGCCAATATGTTCTAGTCTAAGGATTGGGCCACCCATTGTGGCATAGTCTAAGTGATAAAAGCTAGGAATAATTGTGTATGAGGAAAAATTGATTAAATCTAAACTAATAAAACCAAAAACCAGTCACATAAAGCGAATCAATCTAAGTAAAAGCCATTATCATAAAATCAAAAACAAGATGAAAGCTCTTACCAAAACCTGTATTGTTCCCTTTTGGAGAAGTGTGGATTGCTCAATAAAGTTGCGAAACCATAGCCACAACAAGCAAGTAATGTGTGTCAATAAATCAATGTTAAAAGATCGTAAGGTTGCTTAATCGATACGATGTATGCTCAAAGCACTGTTAAGTATGCCTGAGAATAAAATCGAAGAGAGAGAGCTTAATGAAGGAGATGAGGGGGATTTATATAGGTTTCAATAGAGATCGATCAACGGTCCAGATAATTTAGAAGAATCAACGGAGGAGAACAGTTGAGAAATGTGCAACAAATAAGAAGAAGCCAAGTGTCTTGCTTTCTTTTGCATGAGAGGAGTTATCAAGAATAGAAAAATAAGTTAAAGCAATTAACAGAATGTAATAATCAGTTAAGTGATTTAAAACAAGAAGAAGAGATTTGCATGAGAATTAGAAGATACTTTGTTTTATTAAATATTAGAAATATTTAATTGCATGAGCAAGAAAGCTTGAGTTTTTTTAGAGATAACTCAAATTTAGAAGAAAAAATAATTTAAATAAATAATTGATTTCTTTAAATTTAGAGAAAATATTATTGGAAGAAGTAATTAAATAATTGAAATTATTTAATTCAGAAGATTTGAAAGCAAATTAAATAAATAAATTTATTTAATTGTTGTGCATGATTTTGGAAGAATGATTTTGATTTAATTAAATAATGTAAGAATTATTTAATTGTAGATAAGATAGAATTTGTGATGAATTAATTAAATAATTGGGTTTATTTAATTAATGTGGATGTGAATTTTGGAAGGTGACCATGATCTAATTAAATAATTAAAATTATTTAATTATGGAAGAATAATAGAGGAATTTAATTTAATTAATTAAATAACGAGGATTTATTTAATTAATGTCGCAATTTTGTGATTTAGAAGAATTTGGTGAAATTAATTAAATAATTAGATTATTTAATTAATGTGTGAAATGCAGGGGATTAGACAAATGATGAAATGCAAGTAGTGCGGTGACTTGGTCATTTTAGGGTGTCTACATTTTGCCCCTCTTTGATGCAATGCAGTTTACATCGTTGCTTCAAAGAAAATGATTGTTGAAGACATGATACAATTTTATTGATGCCGCAATGTAGGTAGTTGCCCCAGCATATGCCCCCTCGAGCGGGAAGACAAGGAAGCGACAGAAGAACTAGGTTGACACTCGACTAGAGGAGTGCGTGACAAGGTGAGAAGGAAAAAGCAGAATGGGTGGGAAGAAAAAACTAAGGGTGGGACACTATAAATAGGTCCCATGGGGACCACAATCCCCATTTGCACACTAAGAGCTTCTAGATTGAGAGAGTAGAGCCTCCAAACCTAGTTTGAGTGGAAGGAGCAGACAGCGAGGAGAGATACTGATTCCAGCGCACAGGCATCGGGCGAAGCTCGTGCGGACGTACAGGAGGCCAGTAGGAGCTCCGACAGTGGTAAGTGTTTGAAAACCATAGTTTAATTTGTCATTTTAGGGTAGTGTATGGCTAGGTTTAGGGAGGTGGACTAGGTCAGCCAAAAGCACTTTAGGGTTGTGTAGCGAGTTTGGTAGTTGAGTAGAGCGCTTTTGGCGTGCCGCAACGTGGTTGGTAGGTAAGCACGGTGCATTTGGTCAAAACGCAGCGCTAATGGTTTTGTGGGCAGTGCTGCAACGCGTTTGGTAAAATGCCACAGCGCCTTTGGCTAGGTAGCGTAGCGCATTTGGTAGGGTAGAATAGCACGGTTGGTGGGGAAGCGGGAAAATTGCGTCGCTTCTGGTAGTGCAGAACGACACATTTGGTAGAATGGTGAGGCGCACTTGGCAAACAAGGTGCACTTGGCAGAGAAAAACATAGTGCAAATGGATAGACAGTGTGGCATGTTTGGCAGGGAGGTACAGCGCGTTTGTATCTAACAAAGCACTTTTGGTTAAGTAGAAGAAAAGTAGAATTGGGGGTTGAGAAAAGGGATGCCTATCCTCAGCTACCAAAGGGGCAAGGGATGGTTGGGGTTGCATAGCATAGTAGAGGTGTAGATAGTATTTGAGGGATTTGGTAATGAAGAACTAACAAGTGATTTGTTGTGGATGCAGACGATTATGCCACCACTGATGTTGTGGGAGCGACACCACCCGATAGTGCAGGAGGTTGTACAGCTGACCTGGGAGGAGGACGCATTCTTGGAGCATGCTGGATTGTGGCACATGGCCCACTTGACACACATTAGGGTGAATCTCGCCCTAGTGACAGCAGTTGTAGAGCAATATCATAGCGAGACCTCGTCATTTCACTTTCTGACAGGGGAGGCCACAGTGACACTGGAGGATGTTTACTGCATCCTGATGATTTGAATTGACGGAGAGATAGTAGACTTTGACCTGGCACGGGGCGAGGCAGGCTTGGTGGAGGTCTTCTGCACAAATGACCTTTGGATAGATGACGGGGAGATTCGATGGGTAGACGTCTCGAGACTCTGCGACAGGATCAGATGGATAGTGGCATCACTGATTGGCGGCTTCTTGTGTCCAGACAGGAGATCCAGAGGTTTGTCAGTGGGATGGGGCATAGTGTTATCCGGGATGTTCACACACGGCAGATAGTATGCGTGGGGCCCATGTGTGTTGGGACAATTGTACCACGACATGCATCACTGTGTGTACAGGAGAGGTAGGAGCCTCTCAGCAGGGGTGACCTTGTTACAGGTATGGGCATGGGAGCATATTCCAGTGATCCAACCCATGGCATAGCGCCATCGAGATAGAGGCGAGCCCTATGCATTCCTATATGATGGAGTGATTACACACTGGAGGATGGGGTCTGTTAGCCACTGGAGGCGGTAGATCGATGAGATGGACCTGTTTGTGTGGAGGCCCTGGCTACTTTGCGAGGAGTGGGAGGATGAGCACGAGTAGCTTATGTATTGCAGACAGGTGCGGTATCTGTTCAGGAGATGGACAGATGCGATAGAGAGGTACCTACCAGAGCGGGTACTTAGGCAATTCAAATTGCCACAAGGACTACCAGTGGGGGAGGCGACACATGCTTGGACACGAAGAGAGGGAGGAGACTGGGATGTAAAGATCCCATTGGTGACATCTTTAGCAGAGGTACGGGGACTTGTCCCCGTGAGATGGGATTGGGACACAGGGCTGGTAGATCCAGGTACACTGCCAGAGTATGACAGATACTGGCAGACACACAGGCTGATTAGATTGACTACACCAGGTGTAGTAGGGGCAGTGGAGGAGGTACTAGTCCCCGGTGTGGAGGCTAGGATCAGACACCAGGCTAGAGCGGCCAGACAGTAGGTAGCAGCATAGGCAGTTGGGGAGGGTAGCGGCCAGCAGGCAGAGGTGGAGATGGCGGAGGAGGAGGAGCTAGCTGTAGAGACAGATTTGGTGAGAGCCGAGTGTTTACTTCAGGAGGAGATAGCCCGGAGGACTCGATTAGAGCTCCGGATGGTACGATTGAGGAGGGACAGGGATGCAGCTAGGGTGGAGGCGAGATAGGCCGAGGCCCTAGCACAGGTGCAGACATAGGTGGCAGCAGCAGCGTAGACAGCCCTGGCACACTTACAGGCAGGCATGCAGGCATAGGTATAGGCCCAGGTGCAGGCACAGGTACAGGCAGCAGTGCAGGCAGCACTACAGGCCCAGGCATAGGCAGCACCTACACTGGCAGGGGATGATGGTGCTAGGTAAGAATGTTGGCTTTGTGATGGTTGAAGAAAAGAATTGGGTGGAGGAAAGCTAAAGTGTGTTTGATTAGGTTCCGATGGTGACACATAGCTTTGAGAAACTTGATGTTGGGAATGTTGAGGGTGGTAGGCAACGTGTTGAAGAAATTTAGTGTGGATGAACGTTGTGGAGGAGGGACATAGGTAGATGTGATTTGCGATGGTTGAGGTTGATTGGTGATGAGAGTAGAAGAATGTTGTGGTTGGGGTTGCATGACTCTAATGGGTTGAGAGACATGAAGGTTTGATGATATAGGAGGTGGTATTTGTTGAGACCCGTGTTGCATGGCTACATAGTTGTTCCTCGGATTGTAATTTGGTGGGAAACCTATGCGTGATGGAGTAACCAAGATTCCACTTGTGATTGGTGTGGACACTTTAGGAGGTTGTTGCATATTTGATCGAGCTAAGGTGGCTTGTTTAGCTAGCTCCGCTTGATGTTGGAGAGCTTCTTGTTGGTTTTTGTAGATCTCCATAAGAGTCAGAAGCAGTGATACGGCCCTCTCACCTGTTGGGTTTTGATAAAGGGCGTTCCTATACTGTGAACTCTGTTCAGGTAAGGGCGTGGTCACCATTGACATGGTTTGCACTGCTTGTATGGTGTCTTGGGTGTTGCTAGGCTCACTAAGATTGGATAGATCAAAATCTTTGGGTAATTTAGCTCCTTGCTCTGCTAGCAGGCAAAAGAAATGATCTTGGTTCTCGCTAAGGATTTTGTCAATTGCGGCTATGGCCTGAGGATCTTGCATGAATTCATCAAGATCTTGCTTATCTTCTTGAGAGGATTGACCTATTTCAAAGTGTCGCTCTTCTTGAGATGGGGCTAGATCTATAGTATAACTTTGTGGGACAAAATCAGGAGGCAAGCCGGTGGTGTATTGGGGTGTACGTACCAAAGGGACCCTACCTTCTTGGGAATTGCTTGGTTGGTCGACGTGCGGCATGCTGGGAGAATTGGTAGGTCTTTTCGCGGGTGTTCTAGGAGTGACCTTGGGAGTAATGTTGAGATGACCTGATTGCGGTGTGTGAGCAGGCGACTTGCGCTTCCTAGGGACAACTTGCTTGGACTCCATAGTTTGCTGGAGCCTAGTGGTTACCATGGAATACACTAGGACAAAAGGTAATGCTGGGATTCTGCTTGGTTTTTTGAAAAAAAAAAGACAAACTTTGATGCACAATGTACTGGACCAAAGGCGCTATACTGTTTGATCAGAGGCGCAGAACTGTGCAACCAAAAGCAGCTACTGTGATGCCAAAGGTGATGGACTGAGCTACCAGAGGTGAGTTACTACTATGCCAAAGGTGAGCTAAGGTTACCAAAAGTGAGCTACTGATATACCAAGGGCGCTGAAGTAGAGTTCTGCCAGAGGCGAGGTACTGCTATACCAAAGGCGATATACTGTACTACCAAAGGTGATCTACTGTACTACCAAAGGCGAGCTGCTGTAATACCAGGGGCTCTGAAGTAGTGTCTGATGTTTGTAAAGGTGATTTTGATAGATTTGGTTATGGTTCATATTGGATTTTGTCTTTGGCAAGAGAAAACACAACAAACAAGTGGTCAAAACACAAGGACTGACACAACAGATAGTGTATGTTCGAGGCTCAAAAACAAGCCCAATGTTTCCACAGGTATAAGACAATTGCAAACAATAACAAGCACTTTTTATCCCTAGAGACAAGGTTTCATTGTAGTAGATCAGCTCACAGCTTAATACTCCGTCGATAAAAATATCATTTCATAAAGGTGTCGGATATTTAGTATCTTTGTGAGAGACGATAGGTAGGGATATCTCACCCTCCCCTTGGAAAGCTCAAGTAGGTCACAAGAGCTTTATGGCCAAGGGAATACTATCTCTTCTCAAGGGAGCCAATGGTGAGTGTCTTAAGGGCTTAAATCGATTCCCCTTGCACTGATGATTACCACAATGTTCGGAGGTAGGTCGGGTAGTCTCTATCTAGAATGGTTCTTAGTAACTTTGAGGGACCAATGCCTTACGAGTAATGCAACAAGCTACTAAAAGCTTTAACCAATCCTACTAAGAGTATCAAACACTTCGCTCGATGTGAAAATCGTTTCCACAAAGAGCTAGTACACCTCTTTTCAGTTTGGCACCACAAGGTAAGGCTGACGTTGGTTAGGACTTGGCTTTCGCCTTATCCCTCTTATATAGCGGTTCAAAGGAAAACTCCGCTTAGGGTCATCCTTTCTAAAGGAAGTACTGAAATGTAAGAGCAAGCATGTCAAACAAAGGTTCAATTGTCCCGTTATAAGAAAAATAAGGTGCAACTAAATTAGGCACACACACGTTTGTAGTTGTCAATTGTCCCTTATGAAATTTGAAGTGTTTAGCATTCATGTCCATTGTCCCTTAGAAAATTGAGGTGTTTTCGCATACATGTCCATTGTCCCTTAAGAAAAGCAGTATGTTCCTAAGACTTAAATTGCAAAGAAAATGATTTGTTCAATTATTCCTTTAACAATGCAATGTGTTTCTAAGACTTAGTGAGATAGATCAAGATTTCTTCAACGCTTGTCCTACATGAACATGTTAAAAACACCTATTTGCTCTATGTGAGTAGTAAGAGGCCGCAACAAGGCAGTTAGTTCTGAAAAAACCCATAAGTTAGCCAAAATAAATCAATATGACCAAAAGCGATCTATTGTCTCACCGAAAGTGCATCACTCTACTACCCAACGCACCGAACTGTGTTTTCAACAGCGCTATGATGTAGACTAGAAGCGCAAAACAATAATACCAGAAGCGCCGAACAATAACCAGAAGCGCTGCACTGTGTTTTTGAAAGCGTTGTGATGCATACCAGAAGCGTAAAACAATAATACCAGAAGCGCCGCAAAATATCCAGAAGCGCTCTACTGTGTTTGTGAATGCGTGATACTGTATCGCCAAACACGCTGTGCTGTCTTAGATCACTAAAAAGTTAGCTTTGGTCAAAATAACCAGCTCCAAATGGGATTCCATGATTGATCTACCATTTTGAGAAGTAGTATCTGAGAGATCTGTATCATGGAATGCAAAAAATCCAAAAAGTGTAGTAACAAATAGGTTTAACTCAAATATCGAAGATATCCCTAAATAAGTCAGCTTAGGAAGTATCAAAAGAGGGTTCAAAGACAAATACAATAGCTTGTCAGAGAAATGAAAAGATATGTAAGTAATAAAAACCCTGTCAAAACACCAACTGAAGTCAGAAAATCTATTTAACCAAAAGCACTTAAAGATGCTACCTAGAGCCCTTTTCTATGTTACCAATAGTGCTTCTCTGTGTTACCAGAAGCGCCACAGGATCGCCCGAGGGCGCTGCACTGTATATCCAGAAGCGCCTTAGAATGCTATCAGAAGCGATTTTCTATGTCTTTTGCGCTATACCATACTATAACATCAAAAAGAATCAATTTCTCAAAGAAAAAGAGGGATTAGTGGGTCCCACCAGGCATGCCAGAATGTGTATGAGGAAAAATTGATTAAATCTAAACTAATAAAATCAAAAACCAGTCACATAAAGCGAACCAATCTAAGTAAAAGCCATTATCATAAAATCAAAGACAAGATGAAAGCTCTTACCAAAACCTATATTGTTCCCTTTTGGAGAAGTGTGGATTGCTCAATGAAGTTGTGAAACCATAGCCACAACAAGCAAGTAATGTGTATCAATAGATCAATGTTAAAAGATCGTAAGGTTGCTCAATTGATGCAATGTATGCTTAAAGCGCTGTTAAGTATGCCTGAGAATAAAATCGAAGAGAGAGAGCTTAATGAAGGAGATGAGGGGGATTTATATAGGTTTTAACAGAAATCGATCAACGGTCTAGATAATTCAGAAGAATCAACGGAGGAGAACAGTTGAGGAACGTGCAATGAATAAGAAGAAGCCAAGTGTCTTGCTTTCTTTTGCATGAGAGGAGTTATCAACAATAGAAGAATGAGTTAAAGCAATTAACAGAATGTAATAATCAGCTAAGTGATTTAAAACAAGAAGAAGAGATTTGCATGAGAATTAGAAGATATTTTGTTTTATTAAATATTAGAAATATTTAATTGCATGAGCAAGAAAGCTTGAGTTTTTTTAGAGATAACTCAAATTTAGAAGAAAAAGCAATTTAAATAAATAATTGATTTATTTAAATTTAGAGAAGATATTATTGGAAGAAGTAATTAAATAATTGGAATTATTTAATTTAGAAGATTTGAAAGCAAATTAAATAAATAAATTTATTTAATTGTTGTGCATGATTTTGGAAGAATGATTTTGATTTAATTAAATAATGTAAGAATTATTTAATTGTAGATAAGATAGAATTTGTGATGAATTAATTAAATAATTGGGTTTATTTAATTAATGTGGATGTAAATTTTGGAAGGTGGCCATGATCTAATTAAATAATTAAAATTATTTAATTATGGAAGAATAATAGAGGAATTTAATTTAATTAATTAAATAACGAGGATTTATTTAATTAATGTCGCAATTTTGTGATTTAGAAGAATTTGGTGAAATTAATTAAATAATTAGATTATTTAATTAATGTGTGAAATGCAGGTGATTAGACAGATGATGAAATGCAAGTAGTGCGGCGACTTGGTCATTTTAGGGTGTCTACAATAATGATTAGCAGAGGTTGATGTTTAAAATCAAATCAAGCATGATATGAGTGATTCAGACCCTAATGCAACACATGAACCACACCTTGCTGAGGGTGCTCACCTAGTCACTCCTAGTCTTGTGGCAGGAGCCAATTGACTGGTGGTGGGACCAAGCGGTTGTTATATTCGCTAAGACGTAGAATGTCATGGATGGTGGTTGGGTTGATCGTATGATTTGTTTATGTCAATGGCTATTGATGGTTTTGATTGTCTTGATTGAGTTGACACAATTTAGAGGTCAATTCTTATAATAAGTTCAAGTTTTCATTCCCTACCTCTCTTATGATTTACAGATCTTGCCTTGTTTGTTCATAGAATTGATTGATAATCTATCCTTGAGATTGAAAAATCCTTAAGATGTGAGCCTTGATTGTGTTATGCTCTATCTCTTGTAGGATTTTTGTTTTTTCTTGAATGACTTCCTTAGTAGGGTTTTCCTAAACTGATAGGCTCTCCCTTATCTCTTCTAAGATTGATTTGATCCAATCTTTCCCCACTCTAGGGCACATGTTGAGTTGAGGAGATGGATGTTTTCTTTTCATTTGAGAGTGTTGTGTGTTGTGTGCCTCATGATGGAATCAAGGGTTTTCCCTTGTTTGAAAGTTTGTTTGTTTAATTCAAAGTGTTGCAAGTTGTGTGCCTCATGATGGGATCAAGGACTTTCCTTCTTATTTTGAATGTTTGTGAAAGTTATATGAATTTCTAAATGCAATTACTCTAGATGAATGCAAGGTTTTTTTTTTCTTTTCCCTATTTTTGAGTATGATCTAATTACTAATGAAAATGAAAATGACAATCTTCCTTGAATGTGTTGACTTTTTCCCAGACTGGATGCTTATTCCCGGAGTGCCTACAAGGTAGCCATCAGTGATCAACAGGATCTCTGGGCCAGGGGGTCAACAGTGTAGGAGATAGACTCTATATTTTATCTCCTCTTCTTCTTCAGGCTCTGCAAGACCTAGGGGGGTATTCCCTACTCAACATCCATGAGGATATGCATGCAAGGCTGGGATGCTGACAGAAAGCAGATAAGTCCTCCTGTAAGTAGACCAAAACTGAATGATAAGAGCAAAGGGGCTAGCTTTGGGCCTATTTGCAGTTGTAGACAGAGGACTGAGGTTCCTAAAACTAACTCTAATGTCCTAATGTTGGTTTTAGATTTTGCTTTGGAGTTTAAGTGTGGATGCAAAGCTGGATATGGTTATAACACAAAACAAAGCCTGATTGGTGCCTATCCAGGGCCTGGAGTCAATAGACATACACCTGTGAATGATCAGCATAAACAACTAAAACCGGATTTCAAGGGGATCTATGTGATACCTGCCTTACAGGCATCTCCCAATACAAAGTGTTAGGTTATCTCTACTTATGGTATCCCTATTGCAGTATATCCCTCCCAATGTTCAACCTGAAAACAGTTTAATCTACCCCTTGAATAGAAGTTAAAAGATCAGACATTCAACACAGGAATTCTATGCTCTAGAATCTAAACATTACCAAACATCCAGATTCAGAAGAAGGATACATGCAATACTGGAGACAGAATTAACACAACACATGCCAAACAGCATTTCTCATATAAGTTTAATCATGAAATCAGTGGGTTCATGCCAAAAACAAACAACAAGAGATACATAAACTCACAGGTAAGCCGTACAGAGCAACCAGATCAGCTTGTCATGCATTACAGAGCCAAAATCATCAACTTTCAACAACCCCTGAAATGAGCAACACCACCCGCTTATAACAGCCAGGTAGGTGCTCAGCAATTAATTACAATGTTGACCAAAATTTCGCCAGATACACAGTATCATGAAAATGGCGCTCAAACACAACTGGATTGGCGCCCAAACTTGAATGCAGCAGGTAGGGGAAGAGACAGGAAGATTTCTCGAGCCCTGCGCTCCTGCCCGCTGATTGACACCTCCAGTCGGGTACAAGACCGACCCACGCCATCGCCCACACCTCTGCAACAATCGCCATTAATGGCGCACCAACCCGCGGCCTAGGGAAAATCATCATACAGACCATCGCAAGCTTTTCCCGCCGAGACTCATCATCATGATATTTGAAAATGCAGGATAACAATATCCCACATGCACCCCGCGATGACCTCAATAACACCTTATATACTAGGTCATGAGCATATATCATGTCGGTGCTTTTGCTCCTGACGACACTAGTATAGACTTCATCATCATCATCCCCCAGCAGCATGATATCCTGTTGTTCGAAATATCACCCTGACGTCATCATGATATTTGAAATATACCCTTCATGATAATCGGCACAACCTGATCCTTCGGAGGAACATCCTCCTGCTGAGCTTATAACAAAAATCTGGCCGATGAACATCCTGCTGACGTCATCATCATATCTGCCTACTGCGCACCTCCTCATATCCGGATGACGTCATCATCATGTTTGCAAATATCAGGAGGTCTCTTCAAGATGATCAGTGTTAGAAATATGACCCCCGCGGGACCTTGATGACGTCATCATCATATTAACATCATCATGATATTCGGAAGACAACCGGATATTTGGAAATATCCTCCTGATGTTCAAATATCAGGTTGCACTATAGCTCCTCTATAAGATCGGGGCGATAACTGAATATGATGATGCTGCTTGAAAAGATCACCCTCAATAGATAACACGCGAAACCAGCAGGCGGATATCTCCTTGATATCAACATCATCATGATGTTCGAACAAACATATATCCGGGTGATATGAAAATATCACCCCCTCCTTCGCGAATATCATGATGCAGATAGGCAGAAAGAAAAATATCACCCTGATATACGGATGACGTCAGCATCATCAGGATGAGAAACAAAGAACAAGAAGTGATACAACATCATCAGGATGATATTGACTAAGATCATCCTGACGTTCCAAAATATGATGACCCTAGTGAATATCGGGTCACACTTAGAACTCTTCAACAACATCATCAGGATGATCATAACCAAGATCACCCGATGATAAAAATATCACCCCGGCGAAATATCATGAAGGCAGAAAATATGATGACCTCCGCAAGCAGCAGGATGATAACTGGAAATATGATGATGATGAACACGACCCTTAGGAAAAAACAAGTTAGGTCGAGCAATTCAAAGAATAAGCAACATCATCATCATGCTCGCGCAAGGTGATAAATGGAAGATCACCGGAGACTTTGAAACATCACCCTCACGAGCAGATGCGGGTGCACTGTAGCTCGGCAGCATCATCATGATAAAAACCAAACATCACCCGACAGTTGAAAAATGATGATGACGTTGAAAAACAAGTTGACGAGGAACATGATGATGCAGATCATCATCGAAGACAAGATGATGATGATGACCTCCTCCTCAGGAAAACATGATGCTGCAGTTGAAAAATGCTGAGGAGGTCCAACACTTAGAAAAATGGGCAAGAAGATAAAGGCTTCAAATGAAGAAACCTCCTGATCATGATAAATCAACCCCTGGTCAAAATGAGTGTCAACAGAATGCAAATCTAAATGACTTTTCTAAATGTGGTTTTACTATACTTTTGTTATTTATGCAATTCAAATTTTTAATGACAATTATTCTAAGAAAGTGAAATGCAATTACTCTAAGCACAATAAAAAATAAATCTAAATCTAGTAAGAAATAAATTCTAAACTAACCAAGAGAATATATAAAGGAATTGTTACTTTTCCAAGGGCAAGAAAATGTGCTAATTACTATTGAAAAACAAACAATTGAAAGGAACCTGTGAATGTATAAAGGGAACCAATGTTAGGCTTGTGTCCTTAGAGTTTCAATAGAAACCATCTCTTCCTCTACAGTAATGGGGTCCTCCTCTTGATGACAAGGATAAAAACAAGGATATGAGGGAATTTGGATTGATTATGGCTTAGAAGAAAAAGCAAAACATAAACAAAAGGTTCACAAAGTTCTATACGAGCATAAGAATGCTATGGGGGTTGCTATGCATAAGCTTGAATCATCAAGAGATGAATTAGCTCCTATAGAAGAAAAACAAGAACACATGAATAATTCTTAGCCTCCCTTAAAACAATAGAGGGGGTTATTCATAGGTAGAAAATCAACACCAATGGTGGGGGTGATTGGGGAGTAAACTAGAGAGTTGATTGGAAGATTACAAAAGTTGAAGAGGGGACAAGAGATTGATTGGAAAATTATTTTGGATTGATTGGGAGTTAACAAATAAATAGTGGAAGTGATCGTTTAGTTGTGCATGAGGGAACTCTCAATCAAAAACCAAAAATAGAAGTAAATTGGGTAGAACTAAAAGAAATCATGCATACCAAAACACGATAGCCCCTCCCCGTTTAGGAATTGGGTCACCCCTTTTTCTAGGGAAAGTCACCTAAGAGACCCTGCAACTTAAGGATAGATCACTTAGGTGACCCTGGGGTCTCTCAAAAGACCCTCCTATTGAGGATCTGAAAAGGGTTCTCTTGCAATTATGAAGTCCTAAAACTCAGTTTGGAGGCTAGAAAGGATGGTCAAGGGGGTAAAAACAGTAGGGGACACATCATCAAGTGTGAGATTATTGAGGGAAGTGTAATTCATGCCTTCATGGGATGTAAGATAGACCTCCATATCATCATTAGGTTTCTATCTAGGCCCATGCACTCTTTTAATGCTTACAAGTCCCAAGTGATAAAAGATAGGGATATGTAGAGGTTGAGGTGATCTATAGTGGTGATTGTCTAATGGGTTCAAGGGTGAATATTGGTTGAGGTGCCAAATAAGCCAAATTGAGGACTATGACCATGCATTTACAATATCTATGCAAAGTGACATAAAATGAATGTGTACAAGTGTAGGGTATGCACTTTTATCCCTTATATTTTACCCCCACTTTGTTATACATGCAAATCTACATGAGCATTTATGCCAAATTAAAAATAAAAGAAATAAATAGTAATGGTATGGAGATAATTTCTTTTGGAATTTGGATTCTAAGCATTTAGGATCTAACATGTGCCTCATTTCTCCCCAATATGGAGTAGACATGCATTCGCTCTAGTACACCATCAAAAGAAAACAACAACCTATGATTTATTACTCATAAATTAAGAATATAATTAGTGACAATATGCCCCCTCAAATTGTGTGTACTACAAAGGAGTGCCCACAAATTGAAGAGGAAATATAAACAAATATGAATCCTATAAACTATGATTGATACCTAAGCACTCATATGTAAAGGAATCCAAGTAGAGAGTGCATACATGAGGTATACTTTACCTTTGTGTGAAATTTGTGTATTGGAAAGTGTATGACAAATGTTGCTAATTTCTCTTTTGGTAAGAGAAAGTATGAGAACATAGAAACTACAAAAGAAACAATACCTTTCCCCCAAGTGGCAACATCAACTAAAAGAATCGAAAGAAGATATGGGCATAACACATGTAAACATAACTTGCAAAAACAATACTATAACATATCAGGAAAGATGAGTAATAGAAAGTGGTAGAGGCTAACTAATAATAAATTCAAGAAATTGAATATTAGGGTTTGTGAAGGATATTTTAGGAGAGCCTTGATATGGGCATTGTTGGTCCTTAATAATCAAAATCTTCCACCCCTGAATACTTTCTTGCAAAGTTGGTAGTGGTAGGACTTATTTCATAGTAAAGGTTATAGATCCTACATCTCTTTTTTCTTACTCATTTTGGTGACATGGTTGCTTTGTCTATGCATGATCTTAAAGAGGTAAAGGAGAGGGCAAAAAGATCAATGAAGCTAAAATTTTCTATAGAGATAAAGGTGGTGGTAGTTGTTCGGGAGGACAAGTATTTGGATGTGAAGGTTGTACATTGAGAGCTATTGCTACTTAGGGCCTTCTATAGTGATGTGATAAAAGTATTCTAAGGCCTCATAGTGACCCATAACAAGGGTCATCTTGAGTTATCTAGCAATTATACAATCTTAGCATTGTGTGCTAATAATATTCATAGAGCACAAAGGATGCAAGAGGTCTTTCATGGTGTGTGGTTTCCTTCCCTAGATGCATTGGTGCAAGTACCTCATGTGGATGTAGGTGAGAAAGCTAGCACAATTAAGGTAGAAGTGATTGGATGGGAGGTGGATGTGAATTCAAGGATGAACATGTGGGGTGTCTATTGAAAGCCCCTAGGTCCTTTTTTGTTTTTGTTGTCTATGGCTATATGGGCATGTCTTCTAGAAGCCTGGTTTCTTTTTGTGTTCCTTGTTCATTGGTATTTTGGTTATGGTTCATCTTTCTATGGTTTTTTGGTTTATTAGTGTTGTTAGTCAAGTCTATTAAGGTTGTTATTGCATAAATATTTTTATGTATAATTTATATTAAGCTTTTTCTTCAGGTGAGGGCCCCTATAGATTCCCCCAACCAATTAATAAAAAAACTCAACACTTGTGGTGATTCAACCTCAATCCTCCCTAAAGGTCTGTTATAAAAATTATTGTCTCATGTGTTGTAACATGAAAATTTCCTTAAAGTCATGATGCACATGTGGCAATGGTGATGATGGATATTTATGAATTATTGCCCAATGAAAAGAGTGTGGTGCAAAGGTCAAAATTTGGTTGTTATCTTTGGAGAAGTGAAATTATATTTAGGCCCTTTCATTACATATTATGTTTTATTTTCTTTCTTTCAATATTTTAGAAACATTATTTATTTATTAAAACTTTGAGCATCATGATGAGAATGTTAGCTATTGTTGTATTTTTTATTATTTATGGCTCACATTGACTCTCTTGAGGCACCCTTGTTCCTATTGTAGCACTGACTAGAGTTCTATGGTCAATCATCATGCCACCACATTGTGTGCCATTGATGTTTTCTTGTACATATAATGGTATGTGATATCTAGCATGTTGGTAGGTGATATCCACCATGTTTAATTTCTTCATTGTTAACATTGATTTTTTATATGCTAATTGCATGATTGGATTATTCAATAAAAATAATATAATCATCATAAATAAAGTTGGGAGGATTCTCTTAATGCATTTTCAATTGATTAGAATGATTAGTTTGAGATCTAGGGAAGGTGTTGGTGTGGATTTGGATATTTTTATTTGTAGGTGACACATATTTGTTTCCATTATCACCATTATCATTGATTCCTACTTGAATCACATAATTAACAATAAAATATTGGAACTTATGTTCTAGCGCTATGCACCTACCCATGGTGTGAATGATGGTCTAATGGTAGTCATAAAAATATTAGCATTTAAATAATGGGAGAAACCTCTAGATGTATCAACTAGTTTCATGGAAGGCAAGGTGATAAACTGGTGTTCTAAAAGTAGTTGTAACACCATAGGTGAGATATACTTCAACCTAGTGAACTTTATGCTAAATAAATTAATATGAAAATGATCAATGAGAGCATTCACTACACCCCCAAAGGTATCAATAGAATCTTGAGGTAAAGAGAAACTAATTAAGTGCACAATACCTTAATCTTTGTGGAAATAATTTAGAAATTAATTGATCATCATAAATATTCTAAGCATGTTGCATTAAAAGCACATATATGAGTTATGGGGTCACTTTTACCATCATACATTTTAAAATGAGTTGTTACAAATCCAATGGATAATGGATATGCATGTATGTTATATGCCAATGGATTATGTAATAACTCATTTGATAGATCCTATTTTGGGACTTTTTGAAATCATTAATGATCTGAAATCAACTAAGCGATTCAATTTGTTTCAAATATTTGAACCATTGAGGTCATGGCATGAGTGCTAAAGTTTTTCTATGGATGTTAAAGTGCATATGAAGTTGTTGAGATTGTGAAGTGCTTTTGAAGAGCACATTTGGTTGCTGAAGTGCATAAGAGGATCCCAAACTTATGAAGTATCGTTAAGATCACATGTGGCTATTGAAGTGCATATGAGGCTACCTACGAGGTGCTATTGAAGAGCACATGAGGTTATTGAAGTGAATATATGGCATTGTTGAGGTTTCAAAGTGATGTTGAAGAGCACACGTAGATACTAAAGTTCATATGAGGTTGATTAAGTTATGAGGTGTTGTTGAAGAGCACATGAGGCTACTACAATGCATATGAGTCTACTAAAGTTGTGAAATGTTGTTGAAGAGTGCAGGTGGCTACTAAAGTATGCTAATTTTTAGGATTATTGTAGGCCCAAACATAGACATTAAATGGTATCCAAATCAGAAACAAGTTTCATATTTGATGTGCTCTTAGAAAGAGGTATGATTTTTTTAAAAATGGGACTTTTTTTCAATTTCATGTGCAAAAGTTATGGTCACCAAAAGATGGAGGTTTGTGCTGATAACAAGATTGTTACAGTCCACATTTTTTTCTCTCATGGCTCATTTTTGTCAATTTTCCAAGTCTAATTTGGGCATGATTTTTCCTTCATGGGTTGTGTTTAACCCTTGGCTAATGATTAGATCTATGTAGAGTGTGTTTATATCATTTTAATTATCTTTCTTACATCATCTCTAACTAGTAATGCAACATAATAGTTGACAACTATTTAAAAGTTTGTTAAATGATTTAAATGTCACAAAACATTGTTAAATGCCAAAATAAAAGGGTTTTTTCCACCTTCTTTATATTTATTTATATTCCACATGAATAGAGGGCGAAAGTTGTCATTGTGTAACTAATTTTCAAGAAAGAGAAAGAAATAAAAAAATAAGGTAGTTATTAGTAGTTTTAAAGGGTAGTGCATCTTTGTTGGCAAGAAACACTGCTACGCATGACAAGTGTTGTCATTGATGGAAACTAAGTCTATCCTACACATCTGCATAACATAATTTGTTCATACCAGAAGTCAAAGTGAAGATTTGTCTATAAAGTCCAGGTAGTCAGAAACTGAGCATGTGACAAGGTCCAATATCTTGGTTTGAATCTCTCTAGTGGTAAATCATAGTTGTGTTGCAGATATGACGGAGTGATAAGGATTGTCACGAATATCTAAATCTAGAAATTTAGCCTCCGATGATGAAGGATTCAAAAGTTATAAGCATCTAAGTATTGGGTTCCAGTTAGTCAGCACAGGCAGAAGAAGAATAGGCCAACCTAGCATTTGATCTTGGTCCAGATGAAGAAAAGTTGTTGGTTAAGTAATTTGTGATAATTAGTGGCATTGGACGACATGATTGATGATTTGAGAACACAAGTTCTTGGTCCGCGTTGTTGATTGTGCATGGATTCAGCTGATAGAGCATAGTTCTTAATAAGTGTTCTAAGTTTTCTTGAAGCTGACTATAGTTCATTGAATTTCTTGATGTAGATATATATAGCTGATGGATTCGAGTGTTTTGATGTGTGATTGTGATGTGATAATGGAGTAAGTATGACAAAGGAAGAAAAGAAGTGTGAAAGTGAGGATCTAAGCTTGGATTATGGTTAAAGAGTGAAATAGGGCAGAGTAAGGATGAAGTGTGTATGATTAGTATTCTGTGCTTAACCGGAACTAAATTTTTGCATTGGTAGATGCTATTCATTAGTTCAAACATTATGTAATCTTCTTGTAATCATTTCTGTAGGCAGTGAGCCTCTTTGAGCAGTGAGCTCTGGGCAGTGCGCCCCAAAGACATGTGCCTTCCCCATTTGTAATACTTTTAATAGAATATAATTTCTTGTGGGTTAACCCCCACCGTGGTTTTTCCCTTAACCAGGTTTCCATGTAAAAATCTTGGTGTTATGTGTGTTGTTGATTTATGTTTTCATGGTTATATCATTAATTTGATAATAAGTGGTAAAGAAGATTAATTGCAAAAATTGTTAAAATTTTGAGACAACTGATTCACCCCCCCTCTCATTTGTTTGCCCTAATTTCAACAATTGGTATTAGAGCTTGGTTCCTTAGAAAAAGTTTAACAACTTGAGGAAGATCTAGGAAGGTGTTTTCAATGGTTTCATTCAAGTATTCTAATGGCATCCATGAACAACTTAAACTTGCTTTAGAAGATCTTGATTAGTCTAGAGCAAAAGTCAAAGAACTACACGAGAATCTTAAAGATGTTGAAGACTTCATTGAGACATTAAAAGAAAAATTGAGCAAATCTAATGGAAAGAGGAAGGAGCTATGTCTTCAACTAGGAAATTAGAATGAAGAAAATAACATGGATGAGGCCCTAAAAGAGAAGACAAAGGAATGTGAGAAGTTAGCAAAAGAAGTTGTTGTTCTAAAACATGAGATGGAATCTAGGGTAATGAAGCTAACCAAAGAAATTGAGGAAAGAAAGAAAAATGAAGAAAACCTGAATCAGAGTTTGAAAGAGAGAATAGAAGAATGCTGCAGATTGGATAGAATAATTGGCCACTTAGAATCAGATCTACAAGAAACCAGGGAAAATGAAGAAGAACTTGAGAGGCAAATTGTTATTCTCAAACATGACCTAGAAGTTGCAAATGAATACAAGGAGAAGTTCAAGATAAGCTCAACCAAACTTGAAGTGTTGCTTGAGATTCAGAAGAAGGCTGATGATAAGCATGGTCTTGGGTATGAGAAAGGTGAAAGCTCTGGATCCAGACAAAGAAATTCTCAATCAAGGAATGGGAGAAATAGACCTAGAAGACCTCTGGTAAGACAGCCTAATGCTCAAAGGTATCCATCTTTAAATGGAAATTATTTCAATTATAATAAATTTGGTCATAGAGCTACTCAGTGCAGAAGCAGAGTAAATCAAAGTGGTCCATCCTTCTTCGGTCAATGCTTCAAGTGTAAAAGGTATGGTCATAAATCCAATGAATGTAGACATATGATAATGAATAACTCTAATAATAGAGGAAATGGCAATTCTTTCAATGGATAATGATTTTCATGCAATAGATTTGGACATATGACTAATTAGTGTAGAACAAGAGGAAATCAATCAAATGGGCAAATAAATGTTGTGTGCTTCAATTGTAACCAATCCGGTCATATTGCAAGATTCTGTAGAAACAGGAATAATGAAAGAAGAGGTCCAGTAAATAGAAAACTAGATGAGCAGAGACAAGACAAAGGCAAGGGAAAAGTTGATGTAAATGAGATCCAGGATGAAATGAACAAGACATGGGTGAAGAAAAGTGTAAGAAATGATGGTGATGGGTTCGTACTAGAATCTGGTGTTGAGAATTCCACATAGAACTAAAATGGAGCTCTGGCTCAGGGGGAGCTGCATTGAAAATCAAGTTCCCCCAGCTAGTAAGTGGGTGCTTGAATCTGGCACGATGAGAGAAGATAATTTGGTTTATTACAGATCATTTGAAAGGATTTCCAGAAGAAAAGAAGTGGATATGGTGATTTGTAGAGCAATTCATGAGAAACTGCATCAAGAAACAGAGTAACCAGATGAAGTTAGGGCAGCACATTTATTACAATGAAGAATTAGGTTTTATGGAGCATAAAAAGTCATCCTTTCATCATTTGGATCACTTTGCATTTGAAGAGAGTAAGTAGAAGAGCACCTGAGCTAAGATTTCAAGGATTTGAAGTGCGACCGGTGAATTCATTAGCTAACCCTAATTCCATGGAAGAAAAAGGTATTTTTCTGAGAAGATTTGAACTTGTAATCTTTTGCAATGGATACACCATTAGTTGTTGATATTACTAAAAGGCCCCAACCCAAATTCAAGAAGCATGCACACAAATTAGTAGAAGTTGACCCGTTAGGGTGCCTTTTCAAATGTTTCGTATAGTGTATTGCATGTTGAAGATATTAGGGCCTATATTCATGCGAGCATAGATGAATTTGGGGACTCAAGGTTTGTATATTTGTTCAAGAATCATCTAAGGGATGAAATTCAAAGTCTTAAACCTGAGTATAAGGCACTGGATGATAAAAATTTCATTCAGATTATAGGGTTTCCATCTTTCAGTGAAGATGAATGGGTCCGGTATGTGTTGAGTTAGATGCATGATGAGTTTATATGGCTAATGAAACCTTTCAAGATCACCAAGGATGCCATCAAGGTCATGACAACATTAAACTCATCCAGTGGACTGCCAATGTTGAAAGCAATAAAGAATCAAACAGTAATTGATGCTACCGGTTCAAGGTTTGACAAAAGGGCAATGACAATAAATGACATCACTGATCCAGATGTCAAATTTGCTTTAATGGTGATTGGATACAAGATTTATCATTCCAACAGGGAAAATTTTGTATCCAGTACAGCTATCTATGTAACTTATCATATGTTGAAAGAGAATGCTGATTATGACTTGTGTGAGTTGTTACAGAACCAGCTAATGGAAAATTTGAATAAGGTAAAGAAGGATAAGAAGAACACTTTCAAATATGGTACACTGGTCTTGTCTCTATTCTTCTACTTCATGAATGAGTTACTCGGCAAGAAAAGCATGTGTTGGACAAATGATAAACATGTTGCCATTCAAATAAGAGAACACCTAAATAGTATTGGTGACTCCAATGCCCAAAGGACTAGTCTTTGGGGTTTCTTCAAGAATTTTCAAAACATGATGCATTCAAGGGAAAGAATTCCTACATCTGTGGTTGAAAAATACAAGGATACAGTCTGCTTTATGGTGGATATAGATTAGTGTTTAATGGAAGCTGTTGAACCAAGAACGGTATGGATCATGCCCATGGGGTATGAGGTCGATGAGCAAGTGTTGGATATGTATGCTCAACATCTTTTGAGCAAGCCAAAGGACACAACCATTGAAAGATTTGGGACATATGAAGAACTAAGTGTGAAACTACATGTTGAGCTTAGAAAACCAGAAATAAAGAGGAAAGTTCAAAAGCAAGTAGAAATGTATGTAGAGAGCATAGGGGTAACCAAAGAGGTAGTGACAGAAGTCAGGAAGAGAGCTGAGCAAGCTGAAAAAGGACAACCTAGTGCTTTGAAAGTCTTCACCAGCTAGCCTAGAAAAATAAGAAGCTCTGCTGCTGCCCCTGTTCACACAAAATCTATCATAACAGAGAAATTAGAAGACAAATCATCTAGCAAGGAAAGAAAAAGAACAAATGTAATGGCTAAGAGGTCAAATGGCAAAATGGAAAAAGAGGATGAAGAAAAGACTAATTCAGATGATGAGCTTAAAGAACTAAAAGCCACAGGCACTAAAGCAGTCAAAGTGTCTAAGGAGAAGCAGAGAAAAAAGACAAATAAGAGGCAGAAGTTAGAGGATGATGTTGAGAAGCAAAGTCCTTCTGTGGAAGACATTGTCAGAACAATCACTATTGATGGAAATCTAAAACTAATAACCAAATTCTATGATCTTCACAATGATGTAAACAAGAGACTTTTGGAAGATGCTACTATCAAATATTTGAATGTTTTTAACAAAGCATTAGTGGAGATTTTGTCAGAAGTCCCTAAGGACTTAAGGGACATTCTAGAATGAGAAAAGAAGCTGCCAAGACAAAGGACATGGAACTAAGGGAACATGTTTTAACCAGTCTATGTCCAGTGATATCCTAGAAAGAAGCAAATAAATTTTTTAAATAGGTCAAAAATGAATTCAGGAGTAAGATAAGGATGAACAAGTTAATGATTGGAGACATAGAGGAATTTGTCCAAGAAAATGAACAAATTCTAAGGAAAGCACTGGACAAGAACAAGTTCTTTTTGGTTTCAGAAGAACCTGCTAATGATACATCAATTCCGGATGATGAAGAGAAGTAGAAAGATGAGAAACAAACTGGAATAGATGATGAATCCATTCCAGAAGAAGAAGAACTGAATAAAGAAGATGAAGAAATAATGGAAGAAGATCAAGCAAAAGAAATAGATGATGAAATTCATTCTCCTATTCTGGATGTTGAGGAACCTGATAACACTGCCACTAAGGATACACCAAATCCTCTGGATGAGAATGTAGAGGCTATTTCTGAGAAAGATAAAAGCAAGAATGCTTCTGATGAAGATGCAAAAAAGGTAGAAGCAAGAAAAGGAATGATGATCAGGACAATATGGTTGACTCTCAAAAGCGAGGAGATGGAGGCCCTGAAGAGCACAAGTCAGAAACATCATTTTGGGCAAGAAAAATTGTAGAAGCAGTGAAAGAAATTTTGGAAAGAGATAAACAAATTGAAGAAGATCAAGACATAATACAAGGTCCAATCAATTTTGATTCCTTATCTCTGGTACAAAAGCTAAAATTGGCCTCTATTGCTCAAGCCAAGGAAAGAGAAGATATCTTAAAGTCTCACATAGAATATAGCGAGGTGCTTGGCCTTGCATATGGGATTTTAGAGAAGATGATACCCACATTTTAGAAGGATTCATCTGCATCTCCCTTCGGCTAGTTGAAAAGTCTAATAAACTTGGTAAGTTCTCATTTTGAAACTCTAGAGAAGTCTGCAGAAGTTCAAGTCAAAAATGAATTCAATGAGAAAACATTTTCTTAGATAAAGAAAATAATTAGCTATGATAGATTTGGGCTTGATACCAGTGTTAAGAGTATTCAAAATGCCCTATCTAAAGGTGTAGAGATCTATAAGTTTTGTCTAAATAGATCTAAAGTTGTTGAGGATATTGAGAAAAAAGATTAAGGACATAGAGCTCAAACTATATAATATATCTCAGACATATAGTCCTTTGACTGAGTCTATCATTACCAAAGAATGCCAAGTAGTGAGTCTATAGAATGAATTGAGTGACTTGGAAAAGGAAAAAGCCAAAGTTCTAGGCAGATTGGATGAGCTCCAGGGACTAATCTCCCCTAAGTTAGAAACTATGTATGATATATTGACAGAGTCCCAAGCAGCAGCTACTACTAGTGATCCTACTAACCTTCAAAAGGCGGGATCATTGGCATTTTTGTTCAGTGGGCACATATCTATCTTGGGCAGTATTAAAAAGAACTGAGATAGTGAATTAACAAAGTTGAATTTTTTTTTTGGTGATATCTTTTTGCTGATGAACAAAGCCTAATAACTGTATGCGCAAGTATGTAGAGTTTTGACCCTTGTACATAAAATTTTTGCATAAATTTTGGTGTGTGGATCCCAAAATTTGCCATTGATGTCAAAGGGGGAGAGGAAAAGTAGTGAAAAATGAGGAATCTAGCAAAGGGGAGCATTGGAGAATAGTGAAAAGCATAAGTATACATAGTAAGGGGGAGTTGTTCCAACACTTACTCATTTTTCACTAAGTGTTGCCATCAATGCCAAAGGGGGAGATTGTTGGCAAGAGACACTGTTACACATGACAAGTGTTGTCATTTATGGAAACTAAGTCTATCCTACACATCCGCATTACATAATTTGTTCATATTGGAAGTCAGAGTGAAGATTTGTCTAAGTTCAGGTAGTCAGAAACTGAGCATGTGACAGGGTCCAGTATCTTGGTCCGGATCTGTCCGGTGGTAAATCATAGTGGACTGTGGATCTGAGGGAGTGATAAGGATTTTTAGGACTATCTAAATCTAAAAACTTAGCCTCCGGTGATGAAGGATTCAAAATTTATAAGCATCTAAGTATCAGGTTCCAGTTAGTCAGCATAGCCAAAAGAAGAATAGGCCAACCTAGCATTTGATCTTGGTTCAGATGAAGAAAAGTTGTTGGTTAAGCAATTTGTGATAATTAGTGGCATTAGCCAACATGATTGATGATTTGAGAACACAATTTCTTGGTCCGCGTTGTTGATTGTGCATGGATTCAGCCAACAGAGCAGAGTTCTTAAAAAATGTTCTAAGTTTTCTTGAAGCTGACTAGAGTTTATTGAATTTCTTGATGCAGATATATATAGCCAATGGATTTGAGTGTTTTGACATGTGATTGTGATGTGATAATGGAGTAAGTGTGAAAAAGGGAGAAAGGAAGTGCGAAAGTGAGGATCTAAGCTCAGATTATGACCGAAGAGTGAAATAGGGTAGAGTAAGGATGAAGTGTGTAAGATCAGTATTCTATGCTTAACCAAAACTAAATATTTACATTGGTAGATTTTATTCATCAGTTCAAACATTATGTAATCTTCTTGTAATCATTTCTATAGGAAGTGAGCCTCTTTGAGTAGTGAGCTATGGGTAGTGCGCCCTGAAGGCATGTGCCTTCCCCATTTGTAATACTTTTAACAGAGTATAATTTCTTGTGGGTTAACCCCCACCATGGTTTTTCCTTAACTGGGTTTCCACGTAAAAATTCTAGTGTTATGTGTGTTTTTGATTTATGTTTTCATGGTTATATCATTAATTTGATAATAAGTGGTAAAGAAGATTAATTGGAACAATTATTAAAATTTTGAGACAACTGATTCACCCCCCCTCTCAATTGTGTACCCTAATTTCAACAATCTTCACCTTCTAGGTAGCATGTATTGTATTGAGGAAAAAAAGAACATGGGAAGAGAGAATTCATAAGACTCTTCAAAGATTATGCCAAGAACTATTATCAATAGAAGCAATATTTAGAGAACAAGGCAACAAATGGAAGATTGGAGTTGTCTTATTTAGTGGTCGTTTAGGACACCATTAATATTCCCATGACTGTTGCATAGTGTTGCAAGTATCGAAAATCATTTGTGTGTATGATAAAATATCATATAATCTAAGAGTTGGAGCTAAGAATATTCATAAGTTGCAAGTGACATATGGTAGTTAATTTCATTACGTGGAAGTATCTTTAGAGGCCATTATTTACATATTGAAGTAGTGGTACAAATTCTTCAAACGAAAGTGGTGATAAGAGAGGTATAAGGGGTGTGTGAGATAATATAAGAGGTGAAATGAGGGTGTGTGGTAAGAAGAAATGTCATAGACATGGAGGGAGTAATCTCATTATAAGATGGGTTAAGCATGGGATGAGACGGAGGAATAGTTGTTAGGACTAGGTGTGTTATTCACCTTAGAAGTCTTCATAATTAATTTTGTAATCTGAATGCTAGCTAGGATTATATTGTTGTAAAAAAAATATGGGTGTATCTCCAAAGACCATCAAATGGGTGAAATGGGATGCTCGTGTGTGAGTTGGAGGCAAATGTGAAGTGGGATATTTTACCAAACACTTGAAAATATTGATTATAATGGGCATTGAATAGGGGGTTAGACTGGTAAGGTAACCTTGACCACTTGGAATGAAGTGGAAAGGAATTCATCATAATATATGACATGGATTTATGTTGTAAGAGAATCTATGATACTGTATGATGTGTAATATGGGGGATACAAAGTTGACTTTCTCATTTGGGAACTTAGGTACTTGTTGTTTAGTCTTTTAGTGGGTTGCATTTGTCATCTTGTGGAGATGGATGCCTAGATTGGTGGGAAAGGTCAATAACCTTCTAAAGTGATGTGTGTAACTCATGAACACTTGTCATAATATCTCCTTGGTGGTTTTTCTTTGCTGGCTTACTATCCTAGTTGTTTTACCTTTGCCTATTTTGCTATAAAATGAAAGCTTGGGAAGTAGTTTCACAACATAGGTTGAAGTAAGGTTATGTTATCGAATTGAGTGTAGGTTGGAGGAGATAAGGATTGAAGGGATAATCTAAGTGTATATTATGTATTCTCTTATTTCATATTGATAGAAGCTTGTGACTCTCTTTAGGGGTGCATTTTTTACTTGAAAGGATTTTCCTCTACATATTGGTGGTCAATTTTGTGGATGATCTTGTGGTTGTCATAACTCTTTATTTCTTTTCTTATTATTTATAATTACTAATTCATTACATCATATTAATTTAGATTTGATAAACTGAACTTAATGTTTTATTTTAACCTCTAACCCAAATTCTAAATATTTGGTATTAGATCCTAGTTTTAGCACGATTGGAAGAGGGGGAAGCCTTTCTTTTTGTGTGTGTGTTTTTGGTTGAAGTAGGAGAATTTGTTGATTTAGTGGACATTATATTTGTGGTGTAAAAATTATGACAAGAACATCTATGGTTAAAGTTTAAGAGTTCAATCGGAAACACTATGAACTATGGAAATGTAAGATGGAGGATTTCTTGTTAAAAAGGGATCAATGGCTATAGTGATTGAAAAAATGAAACCTAGTGGTGTCAAGGATGAATTATAGGATAATATTTATAAGAGAGCTATACTTACTATCAAGTTATGTCTTTCTAATTCTATGCTTATGAATGTGTCAAATGAAATTATAGGATGTAATTTATGGAAAAAGATAGGTGCATTATATCAAGTCTTTTCTCAATACTTTAGATATTTTGAATCTCTATTGATTTGTTTATGGATCTTAGCTAGAACATCATAAGACAAAGTTCCACTTTAAGAATTGTACTTAACATCCTAGAAGGAGCATGTCTTTTTTTTTTAGTCAATTCCTATTCTCTTGTCTTTTTATTCAATCCTTTTATGATAGAAATTAAAGTTGGTTGTGCAGTAGTTCCAAATGCAAAGGTATTATTTGGGTAATATTAGAGTAACAAGGAAGAAACATCTACAGGAAAAACAACATATGCACAACTATTTTATTAGCATTAGATTTCTAGTCACATTTGCATCCTCTTCCAATTCTTTTGTTTCTTTCTTTTGAAATTCCTTTTTGCACTTCTAGAAGTGGAAGATCGCATCATAAACCTTGAGACATAGATCTCCGAATGAGTATGTTTATTTTGATTCGTCAATTATTGATCTCTTGTATTTGTTGCTCAATTTTACCATGTCTTTAATGGAGATTGGATGTGCAACAACATGTTCCCCTTTGGAAAAGGCACTCTTTGAGTGATCTCTATTTTTGGACTACCATTATAAAGGTTGATGATAAGATTATTGTTGACCCATTTTCTCCTGTCCAGAGCTAAACAGTTCACCTAGTACTTTTCCTTGAAAATCCTTTGGAAAATGTTCCTATAAAGCTTAAAGTGCCAAATTTCCTAAAAATCCTTGCCTAAAAAAAACCTTACCATTGGAAAGAGCTTGAAAAAATAGGCAGGTTTTTATTTTTACATCACCCTAAAATTCGGCCAAATAAAGAAATTATTTATGGTCAAAGTTTTGGTCAACATATAGTTCAAATGTTCATTGGCGAGCTTGCAAATCTCTATCAGCTTTAGAAAATGATGAAAAAGGTAAGTTGTATGCATTTTGGAATGCATATCGGGCTCAAGGAAATGCATATACATTGAGGGAATCTATCACAGATTCTGGGAATATTCCCTCAATGTATATTGGGTTCCGCATGCATATTGTGTTGTATGTCTTCACATGCAACGGTTACATACAAGGTAGATTCCCAGGATATTCTACAAATGTATATTTTCTTTGTATATCGAGTGTGTATATTCGCACATACAACCCAACATACAATCAAAATATACAAGGCCGATTATATGCAAGTGAACAGTGGAATGTATATCGGCGCATATACAAAAGAGAATGTATATTCGCTTGTATGTTTGTACATACAAGTGAAACATACAAGGAAAATTATACAAAGCAGGAGATACATTATAGGAATATTCCCTCAATGCATATTGGGTTTCAAATGCATATTATGTTGTATGTTTGCACATGCAACAAAAAGATACAAGGTTTGACATACAAGTGCATCTGCTACAGTGGAATGTGCATTCGACCTTGTATGTTTCTTTGTATATTTTGCTTGTATGTTTTGCACATACAAGAGAAACATACAGAGAAACATACAAGGCCGAACATACAAGAGGTGGGGCCTACGCACATACAAAGCTGATATACAAAGGTTTACATACAAGCCGGACTCGATTGCATTTTTAACTTGTTTTATAAAGTCTTGGGGTCCGCCTTGTATATGGGCGATTGTATATTGCGATATACAAGTCAGAGATACAAGGGTTATATACAAGGCGGACTTGAATCGAAGATGAAATTCAACATTTCAAGTCTCGGGTCTGCCTTGTATATGTATAAGTGTTTTGTATATTTGAACATGCAGGGAAATATACAAAGAAAGTGATACAAGCCGGATCTGACCTAGCAGTCAAAGCAATTGATAAATTTTTGGGGTCCGTGGCTTGTATATTTGGCGCTTGTATATTGCGATATACAAGCAAACAGACAAAGGAAGTATACAAGCCAGATTTCAACATCTTTTCAGGCTATTTCATAAAATTTGAAGTATATGGCTTGCATGTACAATTGTGCTTATATATTGCAATATGCAAAGGGCAGATACAGTTTTTAGCGATGCTCCTTGAACCAGCTCAGCAACGAATCAGGCAGTGCCATGTGACAACAGACATACATGCAAGTTAACATACAAATGGTGGGGCCCGCATATACAAAAGGAAACTGTATCCATATACAATTTCAAAATTCAAAGGGCAAATTCAAGTCTGATATACAAGGCACCATGCATATACAAAGGAGTTGCAGAGAAGGTTTTGGATGTCAATTCAGGCAGCAAATGCAAGTGATATATACACAGATGCAAAGTGATATATAGGCGGTTGACCAAAACTTTGACCACCTGTATCTCCTCCGTCCTAGTGAATTTTGACATGCTGTAAGAGACAAAGATGCATATTTTGGTCCCCTCTTTCATTTGGCAGGGTTTTTAGGAGTTTTTGTCACCTTTCCATTTTTAGATCTAGCCTTGCATATTTTGGGTCATGGACGTTTCAGTGACTTTTTGGGGCAGGATGCATATATTTTTCACATTTATTTCTGTAGGTAATGGAAGCTACTCGCATTGATGGTAAAAGATATTTCTCCACCGTCCTGTTCCAGATATTTTAAGGTATGCATTGCTGAGGATCGATGATGCAACAGCTTGCATTGAAAACTTAAAATATCTTTTATCTGCCCAGTGCCAGATATTTGGTGCCATAACTCCTGCAGCTGGACAGTCACTAAATATAGATATTTTCTGAGACAGCTCTTAGAGTACATTTTTGTAACCGACCTTGGTTAGTTTAGAATGCTATATATTTGCATTCATATGATGTAAATAAGGTTGGAAAATTTTTAGCATTCAGGCTTTCTGTTTCCAAACAGAGCCTTCTATATTGTAACTGTGCCTTCCCACTGAATATACTCAAGTTATTTTGCCTCTTTGGATTGATTTCTAGTCCTGTGTGAATTTGCATATGGTTGTTTGTGAATGTCTCTGTTCCTCTGAATCATCTGGTTTCTCACCTTTGCTAGGATCAATTGAATCTATGTATGTTTGCTTGTTATATTTGGTTATGCTGTGCATTTCCTCAGTATTGTGAGGGTTCTTTTATTAAACTTGGTGAATCACCCTTTGTTTTCAAGCTTTTGTTTTGCCCTTCACTTTAAAGTATTCCTTCTCTCTTTTCCTCTTAAGATTCAATAGTTTTAGGTGATAACCAGTTAAGGAAGCCGACCTTCTCTGGAGGTCTGATCTCATTTAGCAAAGTCCCACACTTAGAGATCATTCCCATGTTACTCCAGATTACTGAGGTTTCACAACTATACGCAAGGGTGCAAATCTGGGTGATAACAATTATTTCCATGGTAAAATTTTTGTTAGAGACTCATTTTCTACTAGTTATTTAGGATGATGGTGGTGGTATTCTATACCTAGGTGTTGTTCTATAAATTGTATAGTCAATTTAATAGTGCAAGTAAATTCCAATGGTTGTCCTTGTCTTATATTGTGATGGGGAGTGCATAGAGGGAAATGCAAACAAGTAACTATTTCCTTACAGTCGGCAAGACTAACAAATGAACCACCGACACATTTTGATTCACCAGACAATCGTCGTCGAGAGGACTTTCCTAAGTCTTACTATTGATCAAACTTACACTGATAATTGTCTTTACTTTCTCTTTAGTGAGATACCATGGGACTCACACCGAGTCATTCAACACCTTACTGTCGGTGAGACTTCTTCTATCAACTGAGTCTTTCATCCTTCTATCGATGCACCGATGATGGTTAAGTTCCCCCATGCCTCAACCATGACAACTTCCACACCAGTTAGCTGTGACCTTATCAGTGAGACTCTTCTCGTCGGTAAAACCTTTAACTCATTTGTCGATGTCGCACCTCTTCCCGATGGCATTTACCTTCGGTGAAACTTTCACTATCGGTCAGACTTTCTCTGGAGCTGTCGATAAGCCAATCACTCCGATGTCACTTTAGACCTTCACTTGTCGACGTGATAACTACTATAGGCCACCTTAGGGTTTGCTACACTGATACACTGATGCACAATTTACCTTCTTCCAAACCCTAGCACATGGAGATGCTAGGTCAAGCTACTGTACAACTCGCACTGTCTGGGTCCTCTACACTGCCGAACAATGAAACAAAACAAAAAAATAAAAATAGATACTTATACAATGAAGCCATTCCATTGATTTTGATAGAAATCTCACTAGTGGAATGCTTCACATCGACATATTGCAACAATAGAAAGCACATAAAGAATGGAAATCTACAGCTATACGATTTATAGTTACAGGAAACAGAAAACCAATTGATGGAACAGAATCGTTCTATTTCTCCTTAGCACAATCACACTCAATCACACTTCTTCTTCGATCTAATTACAATATTGTTCATTTGGTTCGTTCCTCTGGGTTTATAAACTTGCCCTAAGGAAAACCGACCGATTCCAAGTGGCTGGGAGACCAGCCATCTTGAGACTAACAATTTGACAAATGTGACCTAAGTCACTTGGGACTTACAAAATGAACCTAGATACAAATTGAAATGACATGCATTGGTCAATGGACCTTATTACAAATAAAAACATTATTTTCAAGGTGCTCCTGCACCATACTCCCCGGGTGAAAATTGTCTCAAGTCCTCTTAGAGACTAATTGCTGCAAATCACCACCCTACTTTTTGATGTCTTCTTCTAGCATCCACGTGGCCTCTGAATCTAGAAGTCCTTGCCATTTGACTAAGTGCTCAAAATAGGTTTGATGTCTTGTCTTCTTGGCTATCTTGCTATCCAAGATGCACTCCATCTTCAGTGGTTCCTTAGGTGGTAAATACTACACCCACTCTGCATTGTCTTGGATAGAATCTCCTGTGCCTTCTCCTGTATCAGGACTCTTATATAATGTCGAATTAGCAACATTGAATATAGGGGAAATAGCAATATCATCAGGAAGTTCAATTTTGTAAGCATTAGAACCATATTTCTTTAGAATCCGACAAGGTCCAATTTTTTGCATCATCAACTTGTTGTGTTTTCCTGTGGGCAATCTGTGCTTGTTGAGATAAACCATGACCATATCTCCTATTTGGTACTGCACATCCCTTCTTCTTTGATCCACTCTAGCCTTGATCTTCTGACTATTCTGGTGTAGAGTATCTCTGACTTGTTGATGGATCTCTTTCATAGCCTCTGCAAATGTATCAGCATGTCCACTCCTTTTGTCCAACCCTTGAACATCGTGCAATTCAAAAATTCCTCTAGGATGACTACCATAGACAACTTCAAATGGACTTAGACTAGTACTTCTATTTGTAGAATCATTATAGGCATACTTTGCTTGTGGGAGTACCACATCCCAACTACTGCCATGTTCTCTTGTCAAACATCTCAGCAGATTGCCTAAGGACCTATTCACAACCTTAGTTTGGCCATTAGTCTGAGGATGATAGGCTGAACTAAAAGACAAATTTGTACCCAATCTTTTCCACAAGGTTCTCCAGAAATATCCCACAAATTTGTTGTCTCTGTTAGATACAATACTCAAAGGTAACCCATGATCTCTGACAATTTCTTTAAAGAACAAACCTGTAATGTAACTAGCATCATTGGTGGTCTTACAAGGAATAAAGTGAGCCATCTTGTTGAACCTGTCTACCACAACAAACACACTGTCATAACCTATCCTTGTCTTGGGCAATCCCATCACAAAATCCATACTCAAACTTTCCCAAGGTCTATTTGGTATGGGCAAAGGTTGGTACAGTCCAGCATTGGTTGAGACCCCCTTTGCTTTCTGACAAATCATACAAACTCTCAACAAACCTTCTGATATCAAATTGCATCCTCAGCCAAAAGTAAAACCTTCTTACAAGATCTAAGGTCTTATTGAGCCCAAAATGTCCTCCTAAACCACCACTATGTTTCTCCTTCAGTATATTATCCCTCATTGAACACTTAGGGATACATAGTTGACTTCCTTTAAACAAAAGTCCATCCTGCAATGTATAATCTAAAAATTCACTGTGGAAAGCATTGGCAAACTCACTGCATACCTTGTAAATCTCCTTGAAATCTTGGTCCTTTTCATAGAACCCTTTGAGTGCCTCAACACCCATGCTTTGTAGCTACACTTCTTGCACTATCAACACCCTTCTGCTTAAAGCATCAGCAACCTTATTGGTTATTCCTTTCTTATACTTAATGATGAAGGTGTATGCTTGAAGACTTTCCACCCATTTCATGTGTTTATGACTGAGCTTTTCCTGTCCATTCAAAAAACTGAGAGCATGATTGTCATTGTATACAATAAATTCTTTAGGAAGCAAGTAGTGCCTCCATTTTTTCAGAGCTTGTACCATAGCATACAACTCTAAATCATAAGAGGAGTACTTCCTCTTGGCTTCATTTAACTTTTCACTAAAGAAGGCTACTGGTCTGCCTTCTTGGCTCAACACTGCTCTTATGGCCAGCCCACTTGCATCACATTCAATTGTGAAAACCTTATTGAAATTAGGAAGTACCAAGACAGGATACTTGGCAACTTTCTGTTTCAAACTTTCAAAACTTTGATCTGCCTCTTTTGTCCATACAAATTTTATCTTTCCTCCACCCTTGATGGTCTCTAACATAGGTGCACAAATATCACTATAATTCTTAATAATTTTTTTATAAAATGTGGTCAAACCATGGAAAGTTCTGACCTCTCTTGTTGTCCTAGGTGTAGGCCAATTCACCCTTAGAGATGACAAAACCTAGGTACACCAATTCTTGTTTCATGAAGTCACACTTTTCCAAGTTTATCAGTAACTTCTGATCTTGCAGCCTCTTCAAGACTATCTCCAAATGCTCCAAGTGCTCTTCCTTGCTCTTACTGAACACCAAGATATCATCAAGGTAGACTACCACAAATTTCCCTAAGACTTCCTGCAACACCTCATTCATCAACCTCATAAAGGTGCTAGGGGCATTTGAAAGACCAAAAGGCATCAAAAGCCACTCATACAACCCTTCATTGGTTTTTAAAGTTGTCTTCCACTCATCCCCTTCTCTTATCCTTATCTGATGGTACCCACTCTTCAAGTCTATCTTAGAGAAATAGGTAGTACCCCCCAAATAGTTTAGGTCTTCAATTCTAGGAATAGGAAACCTATATCTAATGGTTATCCTATTTATTGCCCTGGACTCAGTACACAGTCTCCATTTCCCATCCTTCTTTGGGGCTAAGACAATAGGTACTGCACATGGGCTAAGGCTCTTCCTTATCAGCCCTTTGTTTAGGAGTTCTTGAATCTGGTTTGCTATCTCTTCATTTTGCTGAGGGGTCATTTTATATGCTGCCTTATTAGGAAGTACCGCTCCTGGTATGAGGTCTATCTGATGGCTAATGTCTTTGACAGGTGGTAGGGAATCAGGTATTTCTTTTGCAATCACTCCTTTGTAACTCTCGAGCAAATCTCTGACCTCCTTAGGCCCTACTTCTCTCGCACTTTTCTTCTTTTCCCCCTTAGGCTTCACAATCAAAGGAAAACCTACTCCATCACCTTCCTTTAATGTGTCCATGAATTCTTTCTCTCCTACTATCATTTCACTAGACCCTACATGCTGTGGATTCTCTTCTACCAATGACTGTATCCTATAAGTCACACCATCCTTTTGGAATGCGTAAGCATTCTTTTCTCCATCATGATGAGCCTTTTTGTCAAATTGCCATGATCTGCCTAACAAAAGATGGCAATCATCCATTGTTGCAAGTATGAGGTGAACCAGTGTTGTCATTGATGTCAACATACTCATATTGCATTGACAAGAAGGATTGGATGAGCTGTGTGCTGAGAATATTGAGAAAATTAGTCTCAATCAGGAACAATAAAGAACAGTGATGAGAAGAAGGCAAAAGTACTCAATAAGGTTGAGATTCAGAGGATGCGGATTAAAGGGTTTGTAGATATGAGTCTTGAGATGATCTAGTTAAGATTTTAGAGGTCCGCATGAAGATGTGAAGAAGTTGTGATCGATCAAGTAGAACCGGTTCCGGGAGATGCTCCGAAGTGACAGAGTGTTACAAAAAGGTCCGGTGAGATCCGGAAGTGCATTGTCCTATTCTGCGGATTGGACAAAGTGTTTGGGAGGTCATTGTAATGTGTCATCTTGATTGGTATGTGCTTTGGAGGTCCGAAAGCACCTCTGGCAGTATGACAGTGGCGATAAACTGTGTTCTTGAAGTTTCGGATGAGGAAGAGAAGAGATTCCAGTGAGTAGAGGAAGTGCAGATGTACCTGATCATTCAGCCAGGCTTGTAAAGGTTCTTGGATTGTGTTGAAGTTGTGTTGTTGATCTGCATTGGTGGTAGAGCCCGGAATTGAAGATATTCTTCTGGATGAAGTTCTTGTTCAGACTAGCCGACCGGATGAGTTGTTCATCTTGCAAATGTTCTTGTGGTGGCCGACCGGATGTGTTATTCATCCTGCGAATGTTCTTATGGTTGATTGCCGACTTAGATGATTGTTCCTAAGCTGATGTCTTGTATAAATAAAGGTTTGTGAGTTCATTTCAAAGAGGGTGTTGTGGTGTAGATGAGTGTGGTATAGCGAAAGAGCAAAAAGCAGAGCAGAAGTGTTTCGAGCTTAGATGGAACTGATCCAGACATGGTGAAGATGTCATTCTCCAGTTCAAGGTTGTGATCCTTATGATCTTATAGATAGTGTGTCTCTTTGTAGGCAGTGTGCCTCCTTGTGAGTAGTGTGCTCAGGCAGTGAGCCCTAATTGGCATGTGCCATTCATTTTATCTTATTCTTCTAACAGAGAATAATCCTTGGGTTAATCACCCCGTGGTTTTTCCCTTAATTAGGTTTTCCATGTCAAAAATCTTGGTGTCTAATGTGTTGATGTTTATTTGCTCTGGTGTTTATGCTTTCTGCTTTCATGAATGGTTAATTGATATGCTGTTAACTAATAAAGAAGAATCAAGTGTTTCAAGTAGAAGCAAGTTTTTGTACAACTGATTCACCCCCCCTCTCAGTTGTGTGCCCTAGATCTAACAATTGGTATCAGAGATAAGTTCCTCTGAAGGGAGCTTAACTGCTTGAGGAGATCCAGGATGTCATCATACAAGAAGGATAGTCTGAAGTTCGATGGAACCAACTTCACTCTCTAGAAAGGTCGCATGAAATGTCACTTGGAGTGTATGGGAAAAGCATACTTGGCCATGGTCTCAAAACCATATGTACCTCCACAGGGTGGTCTGACAACTCTGAATGAAATCACAGACGTTGAAAACAATTTGCAAACCAAGGAAGCTCTTGTAAGCATATTGAATGACTCAGATCTCTCAAATGTTATTGACCTACCAACTGCATATGAGATCTGGACTAAATTGGAACTTCTGTATGAAGGAGATGAGTTTGTCAAGAGTGCAAGGTTGCAAAGTCTGAAAGGGAAATTTGAAAGATTGAAGATGAAAGATGATGAAAATATCACTACCTTTATGCCAAGAGTGAATGAGCTAGTATGTGGAATTAGGAATGCTGGTGGAGTTCTGGATGAAAATGAAATTGTCTGCAAAATTCTCAAATCCCTTCCTGCTGCCTACAAAATCAAGGTTGCTGACAAGAGAGCAACTGGCTGGCAAACTGGCTGCATTTGAAATGACTAAGTTTGGAGATGATCCCCCCAAGACTGAATCTGCATTCAAAGCCAGTGCCTATGTGAAAGGCAAACAAAGATTTGATCCAGGAGAGAACTCTTCAAGGAAGCTGTCATGGTATGATCAAGCAAGGAAAGAAATGGAAGAGGAAGAAGCAAAAATAGCTCAACTTGAAGCCCTCATTGCAAAGAGACTGCCAAGAGGATCCGGTAAGTATGAAGGAAAACTACCCTTTAAGTGCTTCAACTGCAATAATATTGGTCATTTTGCTTCAAGATGTCTGGAAAGATCTACAAGGTCAAATACTAATAGACAAAGGTTTCAAAAGAACTACTATTATGTTCATGAAGAAGATGGTAATGAAGGAGTAACAGATGATGAATCAGAAATGGGAAGCAAATCCGGAAATGAATGGGTGTTTATTGCCATCAAGGAAGAAGATTCAATATCCTCTGAATTTGTCAATCATAAGGTTGTAGAAAGAGCTTTGGCTGCCCAAATTGAAGAAAAGGATGATTGGGTTATTGACAGTGGATGCTCTCACCATATGACTGGTGACAAGAACAAGTTCTTAGATTTGGAAAAGTATGAAGGAGGAATGGTAAAGTTTGGTGACAATTCTGCTGGTAGAATTAGAGGTAGGGGAACTATTTCTTTTGATGGAAAGAGCAAAATAGGTAATGTACTATATGTTGAAGGATTGAAGCACAATCTTCTCAGTGTTGGTCAGTTAGTGGACAAAGGCTATGATCTCTGGTTCAAGAATGGAAGATGCAGAATCTTTACAAGCTTCGGAACTGAAATTGCATCTGGTACTCAAACAAAAGGTAATATCTTCCATCTAGTTGGTTCTAATAAAAGTTGTCTGTTTGTTCAAGTTGATCAGAGTTGATTATGGCATAGAAGGATGTGCCATGTGAATTTTGATAACATCATCAAGATAAGCAATACTTAGACTGTAAGAGGTCTTCCTAAATTGGTGAAACCTACAAATAGTTTATGCAAAGAATGTCAGCTAGGCAAACAGAGCAGAGTCTCTTTCAAAAGCAAGGATCAGTCCACTACTGGATTGCTGGAATTAGTACATACTGATCTCTGTGGTCCGACAAGGATCAAGAGTATGCAAGGTGATAGATATTTCATGTTGCTAATTGATGACCATTCCTGGATGATGTGGGTTACCTTTCTAAAAGAGAAATCAGAAGCCCTTGAGAAGTTCAAAATCTTCAAAGCTATGGTAGAGAATCAAACCGGATTGAAACTGAAGTGTCTAAGGTCTGATAGAGGTGGTGAATTCACATCCGGTGAATTCATAGACTTTTGTGAGAAGCATGGCATAAAGAGACAGCTGTTTGCTCCTAGGACTCCACAGCAGAATGGAGTAGTTGAGAGAAAGAACTGGACCATCTAGGAAGCTTCCAGGACAATGATGATGGGAACAAATGTTCCTCAGATGTTTTGGAGAGAAGCTGTCAGCACTATAGTCTACACTCTTAACCGAGTTCAAATCAGAAGCAACACCGGTAAGAC
Organism: Cunninghamia lanceolata; assembly: GCA_027924645.1. NCBI lineage: Eukaryota > Viridiplantae > Streptophyta > Pinopsida > Cupressales > Cupressaceae > Cunninghamia > Cunninghamia lanceolata. The sequence continues at coordinate 18,058 of BSBN01001277.1, read as the reverse complement.
TCCTTATGAACTTTGGTTTGGTGTAACTCCTACTATGAGATACTTTAGAGTATTTGGTAGCAAATGTTATATCAAAAGAGATGAAGATTTAGGAAAGTTTGATTCTAGAAGTGATGAAGGAATTTTCTTGGGTTACTCCACTCAAAGCAAAGCATACCGGTGTTACAATAAGAGATTGAGAAAGATGATAGAAAGTACAAATGTGAAGGTTGATGAAGAAATGGAGAATCTCTCAAGATTCTATGAATGTGATGAAGATGATCAGAATGATCCTCTGGTGCAAGGAGCTCCATCCTCCTCTGAAATTCAGATCCAGACTGATCCGGTAAATCAGGAAGAAGAAGTTTATCTGAATGAGCCTGATCAAGAATTAGTAGTGCAAGAAACTCCCAAAGTTCCAAGGTATGTAACTCTAAATCACTCTGAAGATCAGATCATAGGTGACAAAAGTAAAGGGGTACAAACAAGGAGAAGAATTGCTCAAGATTTAAATGAATACTGTCTGATTTCAAAGATTGAACCTAAGATAGTTAATGAAGCATGCAATGATGAAAACTGGACCAAAGCAATGGAGGAAGAATTGATGTAAATTGAGAAAAATCATACTTGGGATCTTGTTCCCAGACCTAGAGACAAGAATGTGATTGGAACCAAATGGGTCTTCCGAAACAAACTGAATGAAGTTGGTGAAGTAATCAAAAACAAAGCTAGATTGGTCTGCAAAGGCTACTCTCAAATAGAAGGAATTGATTTTGAAGAGACCTTTGCTCCGGTGGCAAGAATTGAAGCAGTCAGATTATTTCTTGCATTTGCTGCCTTTAAAGACTTCAAGGTATATTAGATGGATGTCAAGTCTACCTTCCTAAATGGTGATCTGGAAGAAGAAGTTTACATAGAACAACCGGATGGATTTCAATTGTCTGATAATGATGATATGGTCTGCAAGTTGAAGAAAGCATTGTATGGATTGAAGCAAGCCCCAAGAGCATGGTATGAAAGGTTGGATAAGCATCTTGTGCAGATTGGATTCAACAAAGGTACTGCTGACAGTAACTTATATTTCAAAATTGATCATGAAAACATTTTGATTGTTGAAGTGTTTGTGGATGATATCATTTTTGGAGGAAGAGATAGTATGTGCAAAACTTTTACAAATCAGATGAAAAGTGAGTTTGAAATGTCTATGCTTGGTGAAATGAATTTCTTCTTGGGTCTGCAAATTACTCAAACAAAGAAAGGGATCTTCATTTCTCAGACCAAATATGTGAAAGAATTGTTGAGGAAATTTGGTATGGAAGATTCAAAGCCAATGAACACTCCTATGGAAACCGGATGTAAGTTGAGCAAAGATGATGACTCTCCAAAGGCAGATCAGACAAAGTATAGATCAATGATTGGTGGATTGTTATATCTCACTCAGACTAGACCAGATATAATGCAGGTTGTTGGTCTTGTGGCAAGATTTCAGGTTGATCTTAGAGAATCTCATGTTATGGCAATCAAGAGAATTTTTAGATATCTAAAAGGGATAGTGGAGTATGGTTTGTGGTATCCTAGAGATCATGATTTCTCTCTTCATGCTTACACAGATGCAGATTGGGCAGGAGATGTGGATGACCAGAAGAGCACCAGTGGTGGAGCATTCTTTTTGGGAAAGAGATTGGTTTTTTGGCTAAGCAAGAAACAAGATGCAATATCTCTGTCTACAACTGAAGCAGAATACATTGCTGCAGCAAGTAGTTGCACTCAAATCTTATGGATGAAGCAGATGCTAAGAGACATTAAAGTTGAATATGAGGAGCCTATCACAATTTTCTGTGATAATTCAAGTGTAATTAATATTTCTAAGAATCTGGTATTGCATTCTAAGACTAAGCACATATCTATCGAGTTTCACTTTTTGAGAGAATAAGTGAACAAGGAAGAAGTTAGATTGGAGTACGTACCCTCCAAGGATCAGATTGTAGATATCTTTACTAAACCTCTTCCCAAGGACTCTTTTGAGTATCTCTGGAAGAAGTTAGGGGTCATGGCCCCTCCGGTGATGAACTAGGATGCACTGATGTGCATCAGTCTGGTGGATATCACAGTCATATCTTGTGATCCAGATTGATGGTGGGGAGCTGCTACTAAGAGGGAGCAACTGGTATGATTCTGATGTGTTAGAATTGCAAGTATGAGTCCTTTGCCATTGATGTCAAAGGGGGAGAGAAGACATGTGAAAAACAAGTGGTTGATGATCAAAAGGGGAGCAGTAAAGGAAGAGAAGACATGTGAAGAGTTGTTGTTGATAGGGGGAGCTATGACAGAAAGGAGAAGTTCTTGTCTTGATGGTTTTTCACATCATATGTTGCCATCAATGACAAAGGGGGAGATTGTTGCAAGTATGAGGTGAACCAGTGTTGTCATTGATGCCAACATACTCATATTGCATTGACAAGAAGGATTGGATGAGCTATGCGTTGAGAATATTGAGAAAATTAGTCTCAATCAGGAACAATGAAGAACAGTGATGAGAAGAAGGCAAAAGTACTCAATAAGTTTGAGATACAGAGGATGCGGATTAAAGGGTTTGTAGATATGAGTCTTGAGATGATCTAGTTAAGATTTCAGAGGTCCGCATGAAGATGTGAAGAAGTTGTGATCGATCAAGTAGAACTGGTTCCGGGAGATGCTCCAGAGTGACAGAGTGTTACAAAAAGGTCCGGTGAGATCCAGAAGTGCATTGTCCTATTCTGCGGATTGGACAGAGTGTTTGGGAGGTCATTGTAATGTGTCATCTCAATTGGTATGTGGTTTGGAGGTCCGGAAGCACCTCTGGCAGTATGACAGTGGCGATAGACTATGTTCTTGAAGTTTCAGATGAGGAAGAGAAGAGATTCCAGTGAGTAGAGGAAGTGCGGATGTACCTGGTCATTTAGGCAGGCTTGTGAAGGTTCTTGGATTGTGTTGAGGTTGTGTTGTTGATCCGCATTGGTGGTAGAGCCCAGAATTGAAGATATTCTTCCGAATGAAGTTCTTGTTTAGACTAGCCGACCGGATGAGTTGTTCATCTTGCAAATGTTCTTGTGGTGGCTGACTGGATGTGTTATTCATCCTGCGAATGTTCTTATGGTTGATTTCTGACTTAGATGATTGTTCCTAAGCTGATGTCTTGTATAAATAAAGGTTTGTGAGTTCATTTCAAAGAGGGTTTTGTGGTGCAGATGAGTGTGGTATAGCAAAAGAGCGAAAGGCAGAGTAGAAGTGTTTCAGGCTTAAACGGAACCGATCTAGACATGGTGAAGATGTCATTCTCCAGTTCAAGGTTGTGATCCTTATGATCTTGTAGACAGTGTGTCTCTTTGTAGGCAGTGTGCCTCCTTGTGAGTAGTGTGCTCAGGCAGTGAGCCCTAATTGGCATGTGCCATTCATTTTATCTTATTCTTCTAACAGAGAATAATCCTTGGGTTAATCACCCCATGGTTTTTCCCTTAACCGGGTTTTCCACATCAAAAATCTTGGTGTCTAATGTGTTGATGTTTATCTGCTCCGGTGTTTATGCTTTCTGCTTTCATAAATGGTTAATTGATATGCTGTTAACTAATAAAGAAGAATCAAGTGTTTCAAGTAGAAGCAAGTTTTTGTACAACTGATTCACCCCCCTCTCAGTTGTGTGTCCTAGATCTAACATCCATTGGAAGGATGTCACACAAAGTTTTATCTCTATACCCCCCAATACTGAATTCTACCCATGCCTGTTCATTGATGAGTATGTGCTACCCCTTATTCAACCAACTGACTTTATATGGACTACTATGGGGTATCTTTTCTAGATTCAACTTATTCACTGCTTCCAAAGATATAAGATTATCAGTAGAACCAGAGTCAATAAAAACTTTACAAACCTTACCTTGGATCTTGCAGTTGATTCTAAACAAAGCCCATCTTTGAGATGGTTCAGTCTACACTGGTTCCTTGAGCAGTGTCCTCTTGATCATCAGATTTTCTCCCATTTCTGATGCTAGATTCACTTCAGGAGATGTCACACTCCTTGCATCTTCTTGAATCAAAGTGGTTCTCTTCTCACCACCATGAGAAGTTGAGGGCTTCTCTAGACACTTGTATGTCGGGTGCCCTATCTGATTGTAGTTATAACATCTCATATTGGAGAATTTGGATCCTCTACCTGATCCACTTGTCCCACCTCTTCCATTAGGCCTTCTTCCTCAGTAGCCTCCTCTGCTATTGGAGTCTCCAACTTTCTCTTAAGGGCTAGACTCACCACTAGGCCTCTGGTTAGGACTTCTTCCTCCAAAACTACCTCTGCCTCTAAAATATCTTCCACCTCTACCTCTATTATTTTGTTCACTCTTTCTCTTTATATTCTCTTTAGCCCTTAAGGCCATTTGGAAACACTTGTTCACTTTTTCTAGTGCTAAGATGCTGATCTCATCTTGGATGTTCATCCTTAGGCCATTCAAATACCTGGCCACTTTCTCTTACTCTTCTTCTTGTCTCTTTGATTTGAGACTGAGTTTATGAAACTCTTGTGTGTATGCATTCACATCAAGGTCTCTCTGTCTGAGGTTCTGCAATTTCTTATACATCTGCACGTTATAGTCCAGGGGTAAGAATTGTGCCTTGATTTTGGTCTTCATCCTTTCCTAGGAGCTTATCATATTCTTCCCCTCCTTGACTCTCTCTCCTTGTTCATAATTCCACCATGCAAGAGTAGATCCCTTCAATCTTGCCTTTGCCAACTTAACCCTCTTATCATCAGGCACTTCTTTGTATTCAAAGTGATTTTTCAATGCCTCAATCTAGTCAATCACCTCTTCAGCTTCCATACTTCCACTATACATAGGTAACCCATCTATGGTATCCCTATTGACTAACTTCAATGCATTTATAAATGCCCTCTGGTCTGCTGGTATCTCTTTGGTCTTTTTATTAGTTTCATCAATTTCTGTATTGCCTTCATCATTGTCACTTTCATCTTCCCTATCTTTGCTTTTGGACTGCTTTAACTCTCCCAACTTGGATTCAAGCATCTCCTCGATCAACACCTTGATGGCATCTTGTGACATACTTTTGGGAGGCATCCTCTCTGCCTCTGTCTCACTTTCTCTGTCTAACATACCTATTCACAGACAGCACCCAAACGCCAACACTCCTGTAAATCCTCAATTCAACTTGCCACCCAAATCTTTTCAGGATCTGATACTAATATGATGGGGAGCGCATAGCGAGAAATGCAAATGGGTCACTATTTCCTTACAGTCGGCAAGACTAACAAATGAACCATCAACACATTTTGATCGACCAGACAACCATCGTTGGGAGGACTTTCTTAAGTCTTACCATTGATCAAACTTACATCGATAATTGTCTTTACTTTCTCTTTAGTGAGATACCATGGGACTCACACCAAGTCATTCAACACCTTACCATCGGCGAGACTTCTTCTATCGGTCGAGTCTTTCATCCTTCTACCGATGCACCGATGACAGTTAAGTTCCCCCATGCCTCAATTGTGATGACTTCCACACCGGTTAGCTATGACCTTATCAGTGAGACTCTTCTCGTCGGTGAAACCTTTAACTCATCTACCGATGTTGCACCTCTTCCTGATGGCATTTACCTTCGGTGAAACTTTCACTATCGGTCGGACTTTCTCCGAGCTACCGATAAGCTGATCACTCCAATGTCACTTTAGACCTTCACTCATCGGCGTGATAACTACTATTGGCAACCTTAGGGTTTGCTACGCCAATACACTGATGCACAATTTACCTTCTTTCAAACCCTAGCACATGGAGATGCTAGGTCAACCTACTATGCAACTCACATTGTTTTAGGTCCTCTGCACCGCTGAACAATGAAACAAAACAAAAAAAATGAAAATAGATACTTATACAACGAAGCCATTCCACTGATTTTGACAAAATCTCACCAGTAGAATTCTTCACATCGACATATTACAACAACAGAAAGCATAGAAAGAATGGAAATCTACAACTATACAATTTACAATTATAGGAAATAGAAAACTAATTGACGGAACATAATCATTCTATTTGTCTTAGCACAATCACACGCAATCACACTTCTTTGATCTGATTACAATATTGTTCATTTGGTTCGTTCCTCTGGGTTTATAAACTCGCCCTGAGGAAAACCAACTGATTCTAAGCGGCTGGGAGAAAAAAAAACTGATTCAAGTGACTGGGAGACCAACCATCTTGAGACTAACAATTTGACAAATGTGACCCTAAGTCCACTTGGGACTTACAAATGAACCTAGATACAAACTAAAATGACATGCATTGGTCAATGGACCTTATTAGAAAAGAAAACATGATTTTCTAGGTGCTCCTGCACCATATTGTTGACCATTCCTATGCATGTTGCTACCTTTAAGGTTGTTGAACACTATTTTGATGTTTTTTGTAATTGTTGTTGTTGCCTTCTTAGAAAGTATTCTATTCTGGTTTTAATTTTTAGACTATTACTTTGTAGCTCTTGTTGCTACTCATTTTTATACATATGTAATCTACTTTGATTTAATAAAAATGCTAAGAGTCTTGTTAATAAGTTGCTTCTTAAAAATAAACTATTCACTCAAAATGAATGAAAGAGACTATAGAAAATCATCTTAATGCTTTAATATTCAAATAAAAAGTACTAAAAATGATTTTAATATAGATATAAATAAATCGCATATGATAATATTTAAATAAATAATTTATTAACTTTATTAACATTAAAAAATATACGCATCGAACAAGTTTTAAAAAAAAACTTGAACCTAACACTTAATACCTTACACTCATGTCCACTTAACCACTATACCACTCAACCATTTACACTAATTTGATAAAGACATTCTAAATCTTGGATATCCTACCAATGATGTTCCTCTCTAAAAATTTTTCTCTATGCATCTAATAAAAAGGTAGGTACATTGATGGGTTCTATGGAAATTATCAAGTCATGTGACATCATATCAAGGGAGGACTTTTATCTTCTTTACTTGGAGGCTTTAAATAAAGGTTCATTAGGCCCTAATATTAATAGAGGCATAATCAAATTACTTCATAAAGGGAAAAATAAAGACACCATTTTAGGATGGCATTTGATTACTTTATTAAATACTTCTTATAAGATCATTGCTAACGCTTTAGCTATTTGGATTAAACTTGTGGTACAAGGGATAGTAAGATTAGAACAAACATGGTTTATTGGTAGTAGATATATTCTTGATAATTTAATTTTATCTTGGGAAGCTAGTGAAGAGGCTTAACAATTAGGCCAAAATACACTACTAGTCAAATTAGACTTTGATAAAACCTATGATAGAATTTGATAGAGATTCATTATTAGTATGTTGTAATGCTCAAGTTTTGGGCCCAAGATCTAAGTGCATGTTCAAATTCTATTTATTGATGCTAATGCTTAGTTAGTTATTAATAATTCCATGTTTGATCCATTTCCTTTACAATGCTCCATCAAGTAAGGATGCTTGTTATCACCTTTTTTTAAGTGCTCACAATTGATGCCTTGGGCTATTTATTACAAAAGTATAATCAAATAAAACTCATATCAAGCATTTCTATTCCCCAAAATGTAGTTAGTATTAGCTCACATTTTGCTAATGATAGTATGTTTTTTCTATAAAATTGAAAAAGGAAATCAATAATACCATTGATATTCTAAGCTTATATTGTTTCATGTTTGGCTCTCATTTACCCCACCATAAAAATAATTTTTTATGGTGCAATCTAATCCAACCCCATGATGTATTCCTAAAGAATGGAAACAAATTAAACATGGGAAGATAACTAGATATCTTGGAATCCCTTTTAGTTTGGGAGTTTCCCTTTTTGAGATATTGGAACTAGATCCTTAATAGGCTTAAAATAAACTATTTAGTTGAGGCATTAAGTTCCTTTCTTTGGAAGTCAAAATTCAAGTTGCAAATAGAATCTTTCTCCCTAAACATGTTGTATTAGTCTTCATCATGGATGTCTAATAAAGGTTATGAGAATTGAATAAAATCATTCAGTAATTTATTTGGACCGAATTGGGATGGTAAAGTTGGTTTCTGTTATGTCAGAAAATGTCCCCTTGGGGGCTTTTCCCTCTTAAGGTTTAGCTCCCAGGTCCTTAGAATGCATTTAGAGCATCTTGCATGTTAATTTGAATCCTGATGAGAAAACCCTGAAGTCTTATGGAAAATAGGACACTGGGGGTGCTATTTTGATGATCCCTAAACAAAAATGGGAGGGTGGACTTGGGTGCTAGCACCCTAGTCCTGCCCTAAATTAAATGTCAGTTTTATGATCGTTATTTAGGTCCTATGCTGACATCTCAAGTTTGAATTACAAAATTCTTAGTGGGAATGTTTGTAGTTACATATATAAGCATCTTTAGGTTGAATTCATTTGCAAACTAGATGGACATTGTGAATTTGTGACTTTATGCAAAAGTGATTCAAGGCATTCATTGTGTTGCAGAGTAGTATTTTGTTGTTATTGTGTTTGTGATTACAGATTTGACTCCATCTTCTCATGGCATGAAGAGCATCTTCCTTCCATGAGATCTACACTTCAAGGTGATATCTATTGCATTTTTAATCATTTATCAAATGGATTTTGCCTCTATCTCACGGGGATACACACTCTCATCTAACAACAGTGTTTGAAAGACTTGAATGTCTCTCCGAGGCTTGACCAAGGCAAGCCTCTAAACACCACAACCCCCTTCCCACACTCCTTTTTTATTGTAGGTTATAGGTACTAAGTTTCATGGAGTGGAGTTACAAAAGGAGGTTGTAGAAGACAAGGATTTGGGATCTGAAAGAAAGTGGGACAAAGTTCAACATTTTGGGACACGAGTGCTAGTGCCAGTGTCATCCACCTTTTCTAGGGTAGAAACGAAAGATACAGTGAATATTAGTGTCAGGAGGAGATCCAAATTCCATGTAGAAGAATAGTACCTTGGATAGGATGCTAGTGACATTGTCCTCGACTGTTCCACATCCCGAACTTCAAAAAATAGTGAGTTAACAACCTTTGTCCTTCACCTTAGTCTGAAAGGATTTGTCGTAATTCATCAATTTGCTTACTATTTTACTTATTTAGAGTTTTAAGAGCATTTGAACATTAGGTTGAGATATTATTTTGATAACATCTGAGCTTCCACATCATTCCAAGTGATAGCCCAACTTGTTAGGTGAATACTCTCGCTTAATAGAGATTCAACTCGGTTGATATGTCCTTGAATGTTTGATGAGAAGGGAGGATCTAAACCAAATTCAAACCATATTCACAAATTCCCCCCTTTTCATACAAAACATTTTGGTGAACCCATGTTTTTGAATTTTTACACCTTGCTGAGTGTTGTGTGATATATTTGCATTCATTCATTTTATTGCATTCGAAAAATTACAAAAACAAATTGAAAATTTGAAAATTTTAAAAAATTTGCATCTTAGGCTTGCATTTTAGCATAATTTGAATTAATTGGCATTTAATTTCTGTTATTTTCATTATATCTAATTTCAATTGCAAAAATTCATCATTTAGTATTCATTTGCATTGCATTTTTGTGCTTAAATTGTCAAAAATTGCTTGAAATTGTGCATTTTCATAAAAACCTAGTTTTGCATTAGCTAGGGTTTGTAGTCAAAATCTTGTTTCAAATTTTACTACCCTTTTAAAACACTCATTACGACTGATTTTTAATTGTAGTTTTGCATCGTAGTCTCATTCTTGCAAAATTTCATGTCTAGGGTTTGAAAACCTTGCATTTTCACTAGATTTGGCCTTATCATCTCTCTAGATTTGCAGTTGTGAAAGATATTATTACATAATTGGGCTCATATTAACCTTACTATTTTCTTCCTCTATTTAAAATTTTCACAACACTTATTTCGTTAGTGATTTGCATTGAAAACTTGTCAAAAAGGTGAAAAATTGAGCTTTTTTAGGTCATATTCGCGCATAGCTTTGCATCAAAGGTGTGTTTGAAGGATATTATTGCATCATTGGACTGTTATTAGACACATTATTTTCTTTCCCTCTTGAAATTATTCACAACACCTCTTCTTTCACTTATTTTCATTGAAAAAGGTTGAAAAATCAAGCATTTTGGATCTTAAAACATACCTTGTTCCTTGGGTTTGTTCTATTAGTTTGTGCATTGAGTGTTGCATGCTTTTGTATGAGTATAATACCTACTTCCCTAATAGAAATATCCCTTTAAGAAGAAGTAGAAGACTTATGGGACCTAGTGCTCCTAAAAAATACGATATTCCTACCTCTAAAAATCCATTGACTACCTTCTTTACAAAAGGAGAGACACAAATTTTGCAAGAAACTATAGCTCATATAACCACTATCAAAGATCAAATATTTTATGATGTTGATGACACTATTGAGGTGGTAACACATGTCCCTAATGAGCAAATAAACAAAGTTGATAAAGAGTTAGCTGATTTTCAAGCATTTGTTGAAAATGAAAGGATAGCAGAAGAAGCTATACATGTGATTCACAACATAAGAGAATTGATAAAAGGACAAGATGGTATTAATGTTATTCAAGGTTTACACATATAGTACACAATAATGTTATGCTGGTGACTGAATGTGCAAATGGTATTAATAACATGTCACCGTCTCACATGCAAGTATCTGCACCTATACTGACTACAGGAATATCCACATTTACATCAAAAATTTTAACCACTAATGCAAATGCTTGTAGAAATGCTACCACTGGTATTGGAGTATCTAATGGCACTAATTCACAAAATTACAAAGTTGTGGGATTCAATTATCAGAACTTGGCACCTAAGGTGACCTCTGTTATGAATAATTACTCTCAACCACATCTCCATCCCACTTATTCTCAACCAACTTCCACTTATCACCATGTTCAACCACCCCTCACCTATTCATAGCCTCCATTTATCCCTACCCATCCTCAATCACCTCCACACTTTGGTTCCAATTCCTCACACCAAACCGCATCTCCTAATGATGCCATCTTAAACCAACTCTTGCAAGGCATGACTTCTTTACAAGCAAAGGTGACAAATTTGACAAATTCCTCACAATCTAATATACCAACCTATCATGCCCGTAATCCCTTATCTTATGCAATCTTGAGAACTCCTATGCCCAAGAGGGTTTGAGACCCCTAACTTTGAAAAATATGGTGGAAAAGGTGATCTTATTACTCATGTGGCAGCATTCATGGCTATGTGTAGTGATTTCTACTTTGAAGAAGATTTGTTAGCAAAATTTTCATGTGATCTCTTAAAGATACGGCTCTAGAATGGTTTTGTTCCTTACCTCTGAATTCAATAAACTCTTTGTCGCAGTTAGTTGATCAATTTTTACAACATTTTCAAGCAAACATTGGACCTCAAGTCTCCTTGACTAATTTAGTTCATTGCAAGCAAGGTCCGAAAGAGAAGTTAACTGAGTTTATTAATCGGTATCAAGCTCTTTATGCCCAAATTCAATATTAGATGAAGGATGAGAATGTTTAGAAGGTTTTTATTACAAATCTACAACCTAACATTTGTGATAAGATTCTCTTGATGAAGTATAACTCCTTTCAACATTTATGTACCACCCTTCATGATTATCAACTTTCGTCTAGTCAGTATGAAAACCAAAACTCATCAGCTCAAGTTGGTCAATCCATGGGTGGACCTTCACAAAAACAACTTTAAGAGGAATAATAAGACATTCATCAAGGTTAACAGATATAATTCAAATAATTTCTCAAAAGTATCTGCTATCACTAATCCGAAGAAGACATAGTTTCAACAAAGAAAGTTTACTCCGATATCTGAATCCTATCATTCTATCATAAATTAAGCTGTGAGTAATAATCTCTTGGAGCTTCCTCCAATTAAACTCTTGGATCCTATTAGAATGCAAGGACCTTACTTCAATGCTAATGTTTTTTGTCATTATCATCAGCAACAAGGACATGACACTGAATGATGTATGTGTCTTAAACATGAAATACAAGACCTCATTGACTCGAATGTTATACCAAGTATTGGGTGTTAATGATAATAGGAATAAGTCCTTTACTCCTCTGAATCAAAATTTACATATCTTCACCCAATCTATTTCCTAAGCATATCGATAATAACATGATGGAACAAAATACACTAGAAGTAGAAGATGACTATTTGAACTACGATGAGCTACTTGCTACAATATAAGTGGACAAGGAAAATACTAAAGTATTACCTTGCCATGAAGGAATGATATTTATGTTGAGGTTCCTCCTCTATTATGCCTCTAAGGATTGGGAGATAATCAAAATGCATGGAAAGATAAATAGAACAACTGAAACAAGAGATTCTGACAAAAGAAAAGATTGAAATAGTACAAGATAGTCCCTTCTCACTACGATAGATAGAATCAACAAAATAGGAGAAATAAAAATTGGAAAAGAGCAAGACAGTTATCATCAGTTGGAAATAATAGTGGTTCTCCTCCTCATAAGCAACAAAAGATTTCACATAAACAAAGAGATGATGAACAAGTACCGCATAGACTTCCTAACAACAAAGAACACTTTCATAAGAACCACTCAAGCTTCACACAAAACTTGATAGAGCATCTCTCTAAGATGGCTCGCAAGTTCCAAATTTAGTTCGATTGTTACTACAAGTAAGTATTTCTAACCCTTTACCTTCATGCTTTGTTTCCCCTATGATGTATTGTATTGTTAGGCCTCCTAGGATGACCCTTGATTCTCTTGTAAGGTCAAGGATACCAAGAGACTGCCTCTGTTGTGACCCTTCTTCTATTTATATCATCATTCTTCTATATTGCTTCTCCTCTATTTTCATTGTTGTGTGTTGTGTCTTATGGATATAGCATTGTGGTTGGTGACTTGGGGCACCTCCTATGTAATTGTCCCTAAGGCACTTGTTTCCCCTCTCTTGATTTATTGTTTACCTTCTTCTAGTGGTTCTATCTAGCTGGTAGATGATGAAAATAAATAATACTAATATGGACCTAGTGTCCCTTCAGTAAGAAATACAAAATTGGACCTAGTCCATACATGACGACGGGGTTGATATATATTATCTGGTGCTTGTCTAGTAGATCACTCCATGTGTTAACTTGATGTTGTCTTATCCCACTTACAAAACATAACAATATTGCTGCTCTATGCACTTTGTCTATCTTGATCTTGCTTTCCACAACTCTCTATGTGAATGATTACATGCATTGTTGTTTATCGTGATTATATGGATGCCTAACACCTTTTCTTGTAGGAAATTGTGTGTTTGTGGGAACATTTGGTGATCGTAAAGTACATGTCACCTACGAGGGACATGGACTTTGCGAGAGCCCGTGTTCCCTTGTGTATTTTCTCTCTACCTTAACATGCTTGATATCAGTACATGATATCAACCACTTTAAGGTGGGGGCATATATAAGGTAAGCTATCTGATGATTTTGGTACTAACGAAGTGTGTTATAAGCCCTTTGCAGAGGCAGGATGTTTGTATCTACGAGCGAGGTGCACACCTTTTCTTTTTATCCTGCAATCACTTAAGCCATCTATAGAGGTGAGATATCATGCATATCCTTTTTATTTTAAGCCCTCTATGGATGCGAGGATGGTGTATTTCTCGAGGAGATTGCAACATCCTGTCATTTTCTAAAAGTCCTCCGAGCAGACAAGGTAGATCTAAGACTATCCTGACTGTTAAGCATGTCTCCAACGATTGGTGTGGCAAAGCACAATCATCGGTGTGTGCCTGTAATGTGCCTGAGATGGCTGTGAACCTATAAATTGTTTTCTTCCATCACTTGTTTGTCATGTTTTCTCCATGTCTTCCATATGTTTGTATGTTGTGTTTGTTCCCAATCATAGTTTCAAGACCGGTGGCGATTGGGCTCCTCCTATGGTTTGGGATTTGTATGGCATGTTTGTTCCCAAGCATAGTTTCAAGACTGGTGGTGATGAGCTCCTCCTATACTTTAGGATTTGTATGGCGTGGTTTGGTCTCAAGTGTAGTTTCAAGACTAGTGGCAATGAGCTCCTCCTACACTTTGAGATTTGTTTGGTGTGTCTGTTGCCCCTTATGCAGTTTCAAGATTGGTGGTGATGAGCTCCTCCTACATTTGGGTTGTGTGTTTACTTTCCTGCACTTGCATTTACATTTCATATATGAGAAAATGAAAAAGAAATAATCACTACATTCACTATATTCACTATGTTTGTGTGTCTTCAATATTGTCTTCTTCATGTTTTGAGTGACTATAACTATCTTCTCCATGTTTTACGCGCCTGTTATTGTCCTTCAATGTGTTTGGTGTGTCTTCATCATGCTTTACATGTTTGTTGTGTTTGTTGACCTTACTTTAATGCATGTATTGGCCTTGCATTTATACATACATTAAAGTGGGGGCCAAATGTTATGTTGAAAAATGTCTCCTTGGGGCTTTTCCCTCTTAAGGTTGGCTCCCAGGTCCTTAGAATGCATTTAGAGCATCTTGCATGTTAATTTTGAATCCTGATGAGAAAAACCTTGAAGTCTTATGGGAAATAGGACCTAGGGGGTGCTATTTTGATTATCCTAAATAAAAATGGGAGGGTGGACTTGGGCGATAGTGCCCTAGTCCTGCCCTATTTTGGGTCTACCCTAAATTTAAATGTCAGTTGCATGACCATTATTTAGGTCCTATGCCAACATCTCAAGTTTGAATTACGAAATTCTTAGCGGGAATGTTTGTAGTTGCATATATAAGCATGTTTTAGGTTTTTCATTTGCAAACTAGATGGACATTGTGAATTTGTGACTTTATGCAAAAGTGATTCAAGGCATTCATTGTGTTGCAAAGCAGTATTTTTGTTGTTATTGTGTTTGTGATTGCAGATTTGACTCCATCTCCTCATGGCATGAAGAGCATCTTCCTTCCATGAGATCTACACTTCAAGGTGATATCTATTTTGTTTTTGATCATTTCTCATTTGGATTTTGCCTCTATCCTGTAGGGATATGCACTCTCATCTAACAATGCTTTTCAGAAGACTTGAATGTCTCTCCAGGGCTTGAACCGAGGCAAGTCTCTAAACACCACAACCCCCTCCCACACTCCTTTGTGATTACACGTTACATGTACCGAGTTTCATGGAGTGGAGTTTCAGAGGAGGTTGCAGAAGACAAGGATTTAGGATTCGAAAGAAAGTAGACAAAGTTCACATTTCGGGACACGGGTGCTAGTGCCAGTGTCCACCTTTTTTGGGGTAGAAATGAAAGATCAGTGAATATCAGTGTTGGGAGGAGATCTAGAATTTCGTTGTAGAAAATAGTACCTTGGACAGGGGTGCTAGTGACATTGTCCTCAATGATCTGCATCCTGAACTTCAAAAAATAGTGAGTTAACAACCTCTCTCCTTCACCTTAGTCTGAAAGGAATTGTTTAATTCATCAATTTGCTTACTATTTTGCTTATTTAGGGTTTTAAGAGCATTTGAACATTAGATTGAGACATTGTTTGATAACATATGAGCTTCCACATCATTCCAAGTGACAGTCCAACCTTGTTAGGTGAATGCTCTCGCTTAGTAGAGATTCAACTCAGTTGATATGTCCTTGAATGTTTAATGAGAAGGAAGGATCTAAACCAAATCAAACACATTCACACATTCCCCCCCTTTTCATAGAAAATAGTTTCAAAGCTACATCTTGGTTGCATTGTATTACAGTTGAAAATTAAAGGTGTATTGGGACTTATAGATCCTAATACATGAGGGATATGTTTAGCTACTAAATGGATAACCAGATTTTCTTTAGGAGAGGAACCATGGAATATTTTTGTGTAATATCAAATTAACATTGCTTTTATTAAAGGAAAATGATAGATGATGATGTGGCTAGATAAGATCCTTCTCACCCCTTTCTTCCAAATTAAACCATCATCTCCCTTAAAATATATCTAGAGGGCATGAAAACAAGTTTGTTAGGTTCTTGAAATGGAAAGATTATTCTTTGTAACGTGGTTTAATTTTTGCCACATCCTCCATTTGGTGGAATAAACACATTCAATACCAAGGATAACCTCTTGCTGTCCATTTTCGAATGCAAGCTTATTACTTGTTTAAGAAAGTGATTCAACATTTTGGCAGAATTTATGATTTCACTGCCCTAAATTGGGCTCCTTGGCAAATCTCTAAAATTTGTTTAGACTAAATAATAGGTTTGAATGACCATTTCTTATTTTTGTGAAGTCCTTGGTGCTTGTGGAGCTAACTATGAAACTATGTATTCTTATTTCATGTAATTTTTTAAAGACTGGCTTTGGTTGTCCAAACATCATTTCACTCTCTTTTCTTAAAGAAGATTTATTCAAGTCTCCTCCCTCATATGATAGTGAATCCACATCTAAAACCAAAAAAGGAGATGCACATTTAGGGAAAAGTTTTGGATCAAATAAGTGTACAAATATGGAGATCTAAAGTTGATGTAGATGCTCATATTTTTGGCCTAAAAAATCCTACATGTAAGTTGCCCTGTGGGGGACAAATTGAAATGTATGATGGTTCAACCAATCAAATATCCTTTTTGTCAGCTAAATGAAATTTGAAACATATATTTTGGGAGTGCTCATTTGCTAAAAAGAAATGGAAATCTATTTTTAGGGATCTACCTACTATTTTGTAGCATCATTTGAATTTGAAAGAATCTTTAGGGTTTACATAGTAATGTGGTGTCAAATACGGTGAGACATGCTATCTTATTTCATATTTGAAAAAGTAGACTTTTAGTGGTGTTCCTCATGATCTAATGTTCATCAGGATAGAAAAATTCTAAAGTTTTACTCTGATGTATTTTTCTGAATTGCTATTCCATTTTCATAGCTACAGGATGTGTCAAATAAGAATTTGAAGATTGACATTCAACTCAAATAAATTAAATTACAAATTTTTTAAGTGAAAAAGAATAATATTATGTGCTCAAGGCAAATGCAAAGACTTTTTCACTTCATGGGATGATATGTTATTTACATTCATATTGTTCCTTTAATCTTCATGGTTGGGAGGCAGTCTTTATGGTGTTATTATAGTTGTGCTAGCTACTATTTGAAGCCATTCAGGTGTCATATTATGCTTAATTCTATGTTGTATATTTTATCAATGTTTTTGATGGATGATTTAGTTCTTCCTTTGGCTGGGATAGTAGTTCTTGAGACTGTTGATGCCTCCTTTAGCTATTTCTATTGATGTATGTATTAAGGTTTCACCATAATCACACTTGTTTAATGAGATGCATATTCTTTTGTAATTCCACATTGTTCAATAATAATAAAACATTCAAAATCTTATACTAGCTTATAATTTAAAATAAACATAGTTCGTGGGTAGTTGGATATTCACATGGGATATGTGAATCTCTTTTATCCATATGACAATCCTTTGATTTAAATAATCTTCTTGGAAAAATATATCCATCTTAAAAATTAAAAACAATAATTTTACTTTCAAAAGAAAGATTGTCCTACTTAAACAATAATTTTACTCTCCTATCTAAATATCTTGATATGTTAGCCTCATTTTATGTTTTCTTAATGTTATTTAATATTAACAATAGATATGAGAAAAATCATAATATTTAATAATTTGATTGTTCTAGATAATTATTAAAGAAATAATAAAATATTTATTAATATTAGTTAATAAAGTAATTATTACTAACAAATAAATATATGTAATTAGAAATATTATATTTAAAAATAAAATAATTTAATAGATAAATATCTATTTTCTTAATTGTTTAAAAATATTAATTATATATACATAACTTAACTCTAAAAAAACTCATACTATAAAAAAATTTGCTCTTACTAATTTCCATAATTTAATCGTTAAATTTAAAACTCAAATCTACATTATGGATTTATTTTTTAATATGTTATTTTTAATTCAAAATATAGTAAATCAAATTCACGCGAGTTATTGAATATAGTGTGCATATAAATACACTAGCAATCACACCTAAGTGTGCAATGGGTACACCAAAATTGAA